>CM076584.1:490154970-490812321 GCA_034641835.2 Pinus albicaulis | reverse complement strand
AAAAACTCTCTTTATTTCTAGAATTGTTCCGGTCTTGTCCTGAATACCAATTTATGCAAATTGATTCTTAGTCTGAGTATTCAAAAAATGTATAAGTCTATTGGCCTCTTCTAGCATATTTCCCAACTCTTGTCTTGATCTCTCAATCTCATCCAGAGACAATTTAACTAAGTTATTCTGTTCATCCATTATTTGAATTGAGGACCAAACATCCTTTATTGATTGAATGATATTATCCCAAATAATATCATTTATTTCTTTTAAAGGTTTCTCCAATGTGAGATCCTTTTCCAATGCTTTGACTGTTTTTTCTAATTTGTTCACTTCTCTTGTTTTATCAGCAATACTCATTTTTGAAAGATCATATTTATGTTCTAGAGTGGCCAATTGTTCCTTTGTTTTGTGAAGCTCTATGGCCTGAAGTTTCATATCTTCCATTGAATTTGTTAATTCATTAGTGTTCAAATTTGCAGTGTTGCTCTGTGACAATTCTACTGGCTGACCTGTTGTTTCTGTACCTATCACTACTCCTGCTGTAGATATTGGAATATTTTCCTGCTTATCTTTTAATGCATTCTCAAGCTCTTTTTCAGTTGCAGTAAGTTGCTCATTCAATTTTAAGAGAAAATCCATTAGTTCTTCCTCAGAATTTTGTTTGATGATTTCTGTAGTCTGTGGATGTCTTGAGGCCAGTAACTTTAATTGTTTTCTCAGAGCTGCAATATCATCATCTTTTCTCTAGATCAAAGCTTCAATACCTTTCACATCTTTAGGATTATGACCCAAACCAATGATTATTTCCTCTAAAGTTTTGATTCTATTATCCTTAGCCTAGGAGGAGGCTTTTTCAAGCTGCAACTGTGTATTAGTATTATCCAAAGAATCCTTCAACTTATGGGTCATCATTGATTTATCCGTCAGAGTAGAATAAATCATCTCACCTGTTTGCTTGTGTAGCTCAATTTGATCTAAAGGATGGATATCCTTTGCTAAGACTTGAAAATTAGTCCTAACATAATCTGCAATTGTCTGAGGTTGCTGCACCTTGGGCTTGAAATGGCTCATTAACATCTTACCATGTTGGATGTCATAAGCTGACATCAATCTTTCTTGATTTTTCGGAGCCATCTTCAAAAATTGGTTGTACACTTGAAGTCTAAGTGGATCGTTCCTGGCCTTTATATTGATGAATGTTCTTTTGATGTCCCAAGCAGTTTTTACTGGAGGTTTGAAAGAAGATATTTCTGCACTTTGTTGCCTCTGTATCTCCTGTTTTTGAAAATTAGTGGATGTCCCACTACCTGTACCTATTTTCTGACTGTATTCTCTTCCCTGGATGTTAGGTATTTCCTGAAATGATTCATCTTCTGGAAGGGGCGTTAATTTATGCCTTTTAACATCTTGTTGTTTAGAAGAGCCACCAATAGGAGTAGTTGTTTCAGCCTCTCTCTTTTTTCCCTTTTCTATATTCAGAGGAGTTTGTAAAATAGAAATTTCTGGCTCACTGATCTGAGTAGGAGGAATTTGTCCTTGACCTTTTTCTTTAGAAGTCTTTGGCTGCTCTGTCATTATGAATTTTTCAATTATTTGTATATCAGGCTCATTTCTTTTCCTTTAGATTCTACTGCTACTGTACTAATCTCCTGCAAATTTTGTTGTAAAGTCCTGGCTGAAGAAGATCCCTGCACCTGTCCAAAAGATTCTAGGTCAAGTATCTTTTCAAGATCTTTCATTACATTTTCCACATTGACCTGCTCACTATATTTTTCAACCAATGTCCCTTCTGTCCATTCATCCATATTAGAATATTGTTCTATTTCTGGGATTCTTTGATGGATGTATGGTGACAGTTTATTTTTCATTCTTCTATCACAGATAAAGTTGTTTGGATCATAAGGCACCTAGTAGAAACTCTTTTGTAGTCTGAGATAGTCTTCTAAAATCCTTTCGGCTTCCTTTCCAGCTTCCCTAGAGTTACAAATGAAGGGACCTAATTGGCTCTTGATCTTGAGTTGAGCCTTTTTCTTTGCATTGCAAAAATGAATTATATCTGAATTATTCATCTGCCTGAAATATTCTAATGCAAAGAGTCTCATTAGGACATACTTGGGCAGTTTGAATGGGCATAATTCACATCCATATATCCTGATCTCTGTGTAGTTTTGATATAGGTACCAGTCACCTATCTTGTACTGCTTTGAGAGCTGAAGGATTTTCTTGATTTCATTGTTAATTCTAAGAGGAGAGACTCCTGTCAACAAGGTAGTTGCAGGATGAACAAAAAGGTCAACAAACTCATTATAGGAATAAGGAGAATCAGAGGAATTGTGAGTAATGGCAGACCAAAAGATGACTGACCTAGGATTCCCTTTGGCATCAAGTTTCTTAACATAAAAAGGGAAATTTTCTAATTGAAAGTAAATCATGAGATGATATATGACAGAAGAATACTTAAATACTCTCTCATTCTCAAATCTCATGAACTAATCATGGATTTTGTCAGCAATATAAGATGCAAAATCATACTTGACAGCGGGAGGCTGTCCAGGGGTAAAAATGGATAACAATACTAGGGTTAACTGATCAACATACTCACTAGTATTGAAGCCCATTATGGAAGATACCATGTTTAAAATAAGTCTACCCTCATCAGTAAAGAAAGTATAACCATAAGGGGGAGGGTTTTTAGGCTGATGCTCTGGTAACATGAAGGTTTGGCATAGGCGGTTTAACTCTTCATGGGATAACTTAGAAGATTTCTCAAGTAATTCAGCCATGGAAAGGGGAGTGAGAGCTTGACCAGGTTGGAATTGTAACATTTCATTTATGGACTAAGCAGTTATTGGGAAAAGGACATTTTGACTTGGGGATAAAACTGCTCGTTGGTTGGGATCATAATTTGTGTAGCAATAATGGATTAACTCAGGAAAAATATGGACTGAGGGGAGAAGGTACATAGGAAGATTTGATTCCCAAAGTCCAAAGATGTCAGAACCATTCAAATAATTGTCTCTGCAGTGGCAAAATATTCGAAGAGGATTCTCACTGAGACGCAAGTCCTTAATTTGAAAATCCATATCGGCTAAAGGCAAATAATCCAAGTCCTTGTGAGGGGCATTGATGGGCATGAAATTCAGAGCTACAGGAACTTCCATTTCTGGTTCTTGTGGATTCAGAAATGGAATTTCAAGGTTTTTGTGGAAAAGGGGCACAATTACCAGTTTTGGGAATATAATTGCAGTTCTGGGAACGAAAAATACCAAACTGAACTTCTTTTCAGACCTTAGTGCAGAATTAAAACTAAAACCAAGATTTTTTACAGAGTTTAGCGGGGAGTTGGAATAAATACATGTTTACGAGAAATGAAATGTGTTTAAACAGGTGCTGGTTATGACAGAAGAACCTTGAAATACTCGGCTTCAATTCTCTTCAGCAAGGTAACGGTCAGCAAGCGTTAACAGTTGGTTTTTGAATTTTGTTGCATGGAAGACTGGCTAGCGCACGGAACAATGAAAATGACGCATACACAATTTGTTTTATTTACAAAGTCAAAAGGGTGGTGGGTTTTTATTGATGACGTCAGCATGTATGATGGTTTCGTCACAAAGGGATAGGAGCGGATCTTTGTTTGGGCCGCTCGCGCAGTGGAAATCCGGACCCGAAAAAGATTAGGGCGAATTTGATAAGAAATTCGCGTCACAACTCTCCCTCCGTACGCCAGCCCAACTTCGGACCCAAAAAATATTAGGGTGGAATTCATTTGGTTTTCGCGTCACAAAATTGGCCGACGTCAGCAGGCTATTTTGGAACGCGAATTTGGTTTGAATTATGGTTTATCGCCATTTGAAGTCTGGCGGGCTCGACTTAAGAACAATTTTGTTTGATCCCATCTTATAAAATTTGTGTTGTTTTTCTTTGATAATACACATATTTATAATAAATCATGGGAATACCACACTAGTAAACATGTGGAAAAGTTATATAAATTATTGAGAACAATCATTTTTATGTAAAAATATCCAAATGTGCTTTTGGGAAATAAGAATTCGAGTATTTGGTTCATATTGTTTTAAAGGAAGGAGTGAAGTTGGAGCCTCAAAAGATGCAAGCTAATACAAAATGACCTATTCCTAAGAAAATCAAGGTTCTTAGAAGATTTTTTAGACTTACATGATATTATTGATAATTTGTTAAGAATTATGCATGCATTTCAATTCCACTCACATATCTCTTGAAGAAAATATCATTTATATGGAATGATGAGGCTACTTTGGCATTCTCTCTTTTAATGGATGCCATGTCTTCTACACCAACATCGGTTGCACCTACTTTTGGTAAAACATTCATAGTAGAGTGTGAGGCACTAGGACAAGGGATTTACATAACATTAACACAATAAGGGATATCATTGGCTTTTAAAAGCAAGGAATTCAAAGAAAATATTTGGTGAAATCTACGTATGAAAAATAAATGGAAGCAATATTACATGCAATAAAAAATGGGGATAGTATATCAGTGGGAGGTACTTTAAAGTCAAGATATACCATGATAGCATAAAGTATTTTTTGAAGCTATGGATTTCATTGGAAGATTAACAAAAATGAGGAGAAAAAATGCAAATTTTTAATTTTGAGATAATCTACAAAAAGGGTAAGGAAAATTTAGTACATGATGCTCTTTCTAAAATAGAAGAGGCCTCAAATTTATATCCGATTACATTTTCTATTCCTAGGTGGCTAGAAGAAGCTTTCCATAATGGAAAAATGACAATAGTACTAAACAAAAAATAAAATTTATAAAGGATGGGATGAACTCTATGGAGCATTGGGAGTGAAAGAGAGATATACTTTGGTGCAAATGTAGAATATTTTTATGCACGCAAGCATATTTGAATAAACAAATATTAAGGGAGTCCCATGTCTCTCTGATGGTAGGACACGGGGTTCCTTAAAACATCTCAAAGGATCAAAAAATATATTTTTGGAAGGAATGAAGAAAGATATTCAAAATTTTGTAAGAGAAGGTCAGGTTTGCATAATAAATAAAAGAGAGATAGTAAAATCTGTAGGGTTACTTCAACCATTCCACATACATATTCAAATACTAGAAGATATATCAATAGAATTTATTACAGCGTTACTGAAATATAAAGGTAAGTATTACATTTTCGTGGTCATTTATATAGACAAATTTTGTAGATTTTTTTTGTAGAGCTCAAAGTACATAAACAGCAAGCCAAGTGGCAGAAGTGTCCGTGAAAGAAATTCATAGTCTTCATGGGTTTCCTAAAGTAATAGTAACAAGAAAATTTTGGAAATAATTATTTAATATGAGTGGAGAAACACTCGCTGCCATGAGTTCTACATATCAAACACAATCAAATGGTCAAACAAAAATAGTTGACAAATGTTTTTAAGGTTATCTACAATGTTACTCTTTAGAAAAGCAATCTTAATGGATGAAGTGGGTTCCTCAAGGAAGAATGGTAATATGATACTATCATACTACCTATCACACATCTACTAAAATTTCCCCATTTAAGGCCCTTTATGGATATCCAACTCCTAGTATCTCATACGTTTTCAAGATAAGTCCAAAGTATAGGAAACAGAGTCACATATGGAAAATACTAAAGAAAATTTGAAAATTATTATGAAAAACCTTCAAATGACATGAAACATGATAAAACAACAAGGGGAACAACATTGAAGTGAAAGATAATTTGAGGAAGGTAATTGGGTATTTTTCAGATTATAGCATTATAAGCAATCTTCATTCAAGAAAAAGAAGAATAAAGAATTAGCTCAAAAATGCAATGTGGAAAAATTCGAAGTCGGGATTAAATCGGAAAGGGTCCAAAAGTTGAAATACTCGATAAAGTCAGGATTTTTTTGAAAAATTCGGCAAAAAGTCGGCAAAACTAAAAAAATACAAAAATATTCATTTTTGGAAAAAATCCTGATTTTTTCAAAAAAAATTAAAAAATTATTAAAGAAACTACCCCACTCAAGATTTTTTCGAAAAATTCAGCAAAAATTCGGGACTTCGAGGATAAAATCGCGACCTTTTCAGGGATGAAAAAGTCGGCAAAAATTTGGCCAATAAAGTCGGCTCCGAGAAAAATTCGGGACTTTTTGCCGACTTTTTTCACACTGCAAAACTATAATGGCCTTAAATAATTATTCATAGGATTGCACAAGTGGTATAGAATTTATATTTTCCTTATTCTTGCATTCATAAGGTTTTTCATGTATCTTGCCTAAAAAAGGTTTTGGGAAAAAATATGCCAATGTAAATAGAACTTCCAAAATTAGATGAAGAATGAAAGTTGATTATTGAACCACAAAAAGTTATAGATAAACATTCTATATCTCTTTGACATATAACCATTATGAAGTACCTAATCAAGTGGAAGAATATTCCTCTAGAAGAAGGTATATGGTAAAATGATCAATTCGTGATGAAATACCCACGGCTAAAGGGTTCGTTTGAAGTTTTGACAAAGGTTTTGTTATATGTTTTATATAACGCACGGCGGAATAGTTTTATTGTTTATTAAGGTCCCACACAGTGATCAAATTTGAAGGGCAGGTCCGAATTTCAATTAGAAGGGCATATATCTATGTCGCCCTTCCATAATGAAAAGCTTTAAAAAAAAAACTTTTCGATTGACCACAATAAATTATTTTTACATTTCATTTTCAGAAAGACAAAACCATCAATCTTTATATTAATAAAAGACTGTTACATATACAACAATGAAGAAGTCTCCATCTTTCATTGCTTAAATATCTCATTGGCAATGTCAACATAAGTCTTGAAGACACTATTATAAGAGTTTGGATACATACCACCGGGATATAGGAGATTCTTATGTGTCAGATTGTGTAATGCAATTTTGACTTTGTCTCACAAGGAGCAGCAGCATGGAGGTCTGCATTTTTCTTATAGAACTTTATTATTATTATTTGAAACGTTGTTTACAGATATGAATACAACAATGAAATTATGAGCATGGTGGACAATTAGTCAAGCTCATGATGCCAAACCATGATGATGTAAGTTTGGAATTTAACATTTTTACATGTTAAAGACAAATACTCAAAATCACTGACAACTTAGTATGCCATAATTAATAATCATTCCCTGTTCACTTTTGTTAATAGGTTTATGTCACACGATGATGCAGGGGCATTAGGCACTAGCCAGCAATGTAGGAGGTTTTGTCCACATGGTGTGGCTAGGAGGGTTCAAAAACATTTGAGTTGTAACAGCTAGGTGTCAATACCTCAGCTGACTGTATTACTTAGACTAGTTAGAGTTGTAGGAGTCAAACAGTTTCAGTTAGTTGAATTATTATAATTATACCTTTTGATTTCTAGAACGGTCCTCTCAGAGGAACCGAAGAGCCATATGTTATGTATATAAATTGTAATTCCTCGGATGAATAAAAGTAGAGAGGGAAGAGGAGAGTAGAGAGGGGATTTCTGCAATAAACCTCTGTGTGTGAACAATTGTTTCCAATTAAATGATTTCCAAGCTTAGTTGCCATTGAATTATCTCGAACTGCTAATTGTGAAGAATTTTTTAACTGTGAGGCGATTGGGTACTGATAATTCCATTCTTCTGTCTTTGAATTCTCGTAAATTGTTGGATAACCCTGTGAACTCACCCCACCCGAAGGCGAGGTCTGTGTAGAGAACCGGGGTCGTGAACATTATTCAAATATAAAAATCCCGCTTAATAAAGAGACAATATTGTTGCGCTTTCGGAACCTGACCCGAGGATTGGACATGAGTTAACAAACAAAAGGATAGCGGAACCAGACTTGCACCCGTGGTCAAGCCCTGTACCAAAACCACGAGTGGAATCACAAAAGCGGGTTGCCCATATCACACCGCTTTTGCAGAGTAGGCAGTATTTCCTATTCGCGATTTATTCCATAGGGAATGCGACACGTGGCAAAGTGACCCTCGGAAAACCACCGTTTAACCCGCGCCATCGCACGTTAAAGCCTGACGTTGGAAGCCGAGCGAAATTGCTAAGAGTCGTTGATTTGGAGAAGGGCCATCGGACGGTGGTCGCACGTTGAACTTGTCCGAAGGTTAACTAAGGTGTGCGGAGGATAGCCAGGTACGATACGAGTGTTTGATTGGTTATTGATATATATAGGTGGAGCTGGAGTATAATGAAATTTTTTAATTAAACGATTGGCGGATAATTAGCATAAGTCTGGAGCGTGATTATTGTAAGGCTGGGTGGTGAAATATAGAGCCGAAATTTCATTACAAGTTATTTATTTAAAAAGAAACGTGGAGTATAAATACAAAGTGTTGAAAGTTAAACATTGGTTATAAGGCTTGGAGATAATATAAAGTCGGGAATATAAATTAAAGTCCAACCATTGTGGATAGTATTTATTTATCAAATTCTACGAATTTGATAAATAAACCTGAAGAAATAAGAAGTCAATTAAGACTCAGGCTAGAGGAAAAGAATGGGGTAAACCAAGGGAAAATGCTGACAGAGTGATTGTAGACACACCAGCTCTCCTTAGGGGTCCAATTTCAGTTTTTTTGCGTCACATGATGATCTCTCTTCTCTGGCATTTACTTGTATTGAAGATCACTATTCTAGGAATAAGGAGTTATTTTCTCCAAAAATAACCCTAGCCAAACATTGACAATGCATAAAGGATATCTTTCTATGCTTCATAAGTACATATGTTCTACTTCTAAATCATGTCTTGGAAGTGGTTGTTTTGCTGGAAATTATTCACCAGTTGGTTTCATACCAAAGTCTTTTTCTCATTTTCAGCATCCAATACATGAAAAAGATAATGGTTTTAAAACAACATAAATATTTGAAATTTTGCAAGAATTGTCTGGCACACTTTGAATATGAATTTTGAATTCAAGTGCATGATGCTGTATAGGATCAAGTGTCATTTTGAATACCAAATGTTTCACAAGAAACTTCTCAACATGCTACCCTGCAATAAGGATTAAATGACAATATTGTATCAACTATTTCCATAATAAAAGTGCACCTCGGCCATAAGACTAAACAACTACAAATGTTGTAGATCTAACAAGACCACACAATCAAATGTATTCCACAAGGCCAATACTGTATGAAAAATGAAAAGGAGTTTGCAACCAAAATACCTTAGGCAACTAATTCAATTAGATACACCAAACCATCAGCAAAAAGGAAAACCAACCTACTTGGCCCCAATATTTTCAACTGGGTCCTCTAATTCAACCAATAAAAAGGCCAAAACCATAGCATTGAGATACATTTCAGTACACTGTCAATAACAATAAAATTTGACTCAGCCATAACCCTTTCCTTTTATTGTTGTGAAAAGCTTTATGCATTACTCTAATGTGGCTAGTCCATAGGCCAAGTATACCATTGGGTAACAAATATGTTTCCTTTCACCTTTGAGTTTTCAAATTATGCCTACCAAATCTAAGACATTTAAGAGGGGGAACTAATACAACGTTAAAAAGAAAACCGGAGCACACATCTACAAATTACCTCCTTAGCTACTGTCACACCATCATTAACTATTTTCGGAGAACCATGCTTGCTCTCCAAGACAACATTTTTCCCTTCGCCCCAAGGGTGACTCCAACAAGATCAACAAGTTTGTTCACACCACCTGCAAGACAAATTGAAAATGCTTTCAGTAAGTGTGCAATTGAATGCCAGACCATATGCCAAAACAACCCTCCATGAAAAATTAAAATAACACATTAAAATCGAATATAAGTGGACAAGGAAAGATCCACCGCGGTGAAGTTTCACGTGCAGGTGACCTTCCTTTAAACATAATTTTTTCTCTGACCTGCAATTTTTTTGTCACTAAGCCATCCTTGTTGAAGTACAAATCCTTTTCCATAGCTCTTGTATTAACTACCTTCTCTCTGTCGCGTAATCTTAGAGTCCCTCTTCTGCTTGAGCGATTAAAGGAAATGGGTGAAAAAACTGAAAGAGAAGACAATTGTCTGCCATAATTATCAAACATTGCACCCAACTTCTTCCCCTTTCCATTGTTACCTAATGAGGTAGATGTGGCAATTTTTGTCATACTGCCCAAAGCAGAGGCCATCTTCTATTATGCTGAATATAGAATTACAAGATCTTCATGTTAGTATGAACCTTAAAAAACATGACTCCCATTGCTAAAAACTACTTTTAAGTTGTAACAGGCAAACTAAACAACTATCGCAACTTTTGGCAACTTCTAGAGAATTAAGAGAGAAACAACCAAAGAGAAATACAACCACAATCCTCATTTTAATGAGACCGGACTATATATTTGCATTAAGATAATAGAAAGAAATCACGACTATATTAAGGCCAGCACAAAACAATCTTTAACCAGTGTCTCTCGCGGCCTTCGGGTTGCCATGCTAGAGGTTGCATATTTTTAATTTAAATTATTGACCTCTCGTGCCCATCTATGAATGCATCCAATGGGATATCTACATCAAATGCTCCTTTATATCCCCAAAAACAAATTCCCTACTACAAGAGCACCAGTATTGATGGATCACCCCACACCATCCCACCCACTAGAAACGGTGAAAAAGGAAACCCGAGAAAACTTCTGAAATATCTCAAGATGACTATTTGGGTGATTCTTATGAATCAACCAACCATTCAGAACATGCTCATCAATCCAAACCATGAGTATTATGTGACAATATTCAAGCAGGCACTGAATCGGATTTCTGAAGCTATGTTATAGAAACCCTAAACTCTCACTGAAAATAGGTGAAATGTGGCACCACTCAGAGATTGACATGTGCCAATTGGTACAAGTGGTAGACAATTGGCATGCTCAAACAACGAGGTGATGCTGGAATGACATGAGGGAGAAAATATCAGAAAAGTCCCAAATCTGGAGAACTAAAGCTCATCACCAACCTGAGATTGACAACTTTACATGATGTAACCTATGAAATCGTAAATGGAGAAATCATAGTAACAATAAAGTAACCTATGTAACAATAAATTCGGATTCATCCTGGGAGTGGTAATGGGATAAATCATAGTGAACAACAGGAAACATGTCGAGTTGCTTACAATCAAATAGATGAAAAAACACATACAAAAAACCTAGATAATAATCATGAACAAGCTTAATATTGAATTATGAACTGTAAAGGAACTTAAAAAATGTGACATTACGAACCTAGTCAAGCGCACAAGCAAAAATATCCTGGACATGACCCTGGTTGACAAGTTGTATTGCTCATGATGCAAGAGGATTTGTACCTGCACTGCCGAGTCAATCAAAATCCATCATTATCTATACAATAAATACAAGTAATTGATGTAGTATTTTTTACTCTAAGATGCATTCTTATGATAATGTTAGAACATATGTTGAAAATGTCAAAACATACCTCAATAAGCTCCTCTTCGTTTCAAGAACAATTTATTGAGTCGCATGAACTTGGAACAAGCCTCCCACGATCTGAAAGAGTAGCAACTAAGTCAACAGTGACTTTTTTGTTGCTACGCTGGATCAAGGGAGGTTTGCTCCAAGATTAAATCGCTCCAATAAATTATTCTCTACTAAACAGGGCCAACCATGTGAAGGTGGAAGCTCTTATGGCCCCTCCCCCCCCCCTCACATCACTCTCAATTCCCCAATACCCAATCTATATTTCATTTTTTACTTTCATGAGAATAAAAAAAAAATATTCAATAACTAATAAAAAAACAATTCAACAAAAAGTACGCAAGGAAACATTGCAATTAATGCTTGACATAAAAATAGTATGATAAATGAGTTTTTTATATAAAGCAAAAAACGTTCCAAGTATGGTAACGTTTGTCTTATAATAATACAATATTTTACATTATCGAATTTTCTTTTTCTTCTTCCTATTTCTAAAGCTCCTAATTACATCATCAATATCATCATGCTTTGCTCCTGTTTCGTGCCTTTCGACCCGCACTGCTGACCTAGTTGCGTAGTCACGATGTCTGGTCTCATCCAGTGACGGGGCATCGCCTACAAAAACAGATAATATTAAATTTTAATTGTCAGTTTTAAATATCATTGAACTAGTTCGGTAATATTAATAAAAAAAATTGCAATGAGATTATTTACCTGGTGCACCAGTTGTCGCCGCTGACCTAGTTGCGTAGTCACGATGTCTGGTCTCATCCAGTGACGGGGCATCGCCTACAAAAATAGATAATATTAAATTTTAATTGTCAGTTTTAAAATATCATTGAACTAGTTCGGTAATATTAATAAAAAAAATTGCAATGAGATTATTTACCTGGTGCACCAGTTGTCGTCGCTGACCTAGTTGCGTAGTCACGATGTCTGGTCTCATCCAGTGACGGGGCATCACCTACAAAAACAGATAATATTAAATTTTAATTGTCAGTTTTTAAATATCATTGAACTAGTTCGATAATATTAATAAAAAAAATTGCAATGAGATTATTTACCTGGTGCACAGTTGTCGCCGCTGACCTAGTTGCGTAGTCACGATGTCTGGTCTCATCCAGTGACGGGGCATCGCCTACAAAAACAGATAATATTAAATTTTAATTGTCGGTTTTTAAATATCATTGAACTAGTTCGGTAATATTAATTAAAAAAATTGCAATGAGATTATTTACCTGGTGCACCAGTTGTCGCCGCTGACCTAGTTGCGTTGTCACGATGTCTGGTCTCATCCAGTGACGGGGCATCGCCTACAAAAACGGATAATATTAAATTTTAATTGTTAGTTTTTAAATATCATTGAACTAGTTCGGTAATACTAATAAAAAAAATTGCAATGAGATTATTTACCTGGTGCACCAGTTGTCGCCGTTGGGACTGTTGCCCTGTCTTCCTCTCTGGTGGTAAGATCCTCAAGGGAAACATTCACTGTCATTTAAACAAAAAACGTTATAAGGACAACCATCAAGGTATAATTAGAAAAAATTATAAGTGGAAATTAATTACCGTCACGACCCTCACTGATAGTAGCATTGTCGGCCTGGTCCCTACTACAATGATCAGGTTGCACGTGAGGATCATCTACATTTGGCTCTAAAACTGGGTTATTTGCGTCATCGGTAGTGTTGCTCCTCTGATTTAAAAAAATTTGTTAGAAATTAAATTTATGGATGAAAAAAACATATTGAAAGGTTAATGTTTTACCTTATCAGGCATTTTGGATCTTGGGACCTTCCCCAAGCTTATGCGACGTTCAACTACGGCTTGATAGACGAAATGGAAAGCGATATTTTTATCTTCCTCTGTAGTTTCTGTTCCAAAGTCATCACCCTACATTACATATGATTGTGTATTTTTAATAATATTTGATAGGATTGCAAAAACGTTGGAAGGCGATACAATTAATTATAAGATGTTTAGCTACTTAACTACAATTCTTGCGGCCAATTTCAAGTAGCCGCCCTGGCCTAGCTTGTGATGGCCCTTTTTTTCAATCCTAGCTTTGGTTGCCTTTGAGGTGTCAGGAAACCTAGCATCAAAAGATTAAAGTCAGATATGACGTATCACACTTTTATTTTAGGCATAGAGAAAATTAAAGCTATTGAATTAAAGTTGTAATTTACCTTGCGGGTCCAGTTGGCATTTTTCCTTCTTTCTTTGCCCTTTTCTCTTTTCCGTCATGGATGAGTGCTCTCCACTCACTCTCTGGAACTGTGAGAGGACATTAATATCTAGGGTTAAATTTCAATTGCGTCCTATAGGTGTCCCTGGTATATTTCAAATATTTTCCAGCTACCCGAGCCACCGTTGTTCTGTCAAATGTGCCGACCCCAAAAAGGGCTTCTAGATAATCTAGAAGTTTTTTTTTCAGGTTGGAATTCTGGGAATTCCACCCTATACGTATGGTTGGGCCAAAAATTACCAACGCATGGCTCTCCAGAATCCTGTAGAACTCATTGTTTCCTACACAGAATAAAACCAAAAGAAAAAGAAGATATTATCATTAATTTAAAAATAAAAATCATGATAAATATGTTTTAGATAAATTACATGAAATAGTTAAAATATTAAAATTTACCTGGGAGTTGTACATGCTTTATAGGGACACCCTCATCGTTCACCAACAACGTGCCATTAATGGTCCTTGTGGAGCTGACACGTGTAGCTCCAGGAAACGCAATAATGTAGTTGGCCATATCAGCCTCATCATTGCCAACACGTTCAGCAGTTGGCTGGGTGTCTGCTTGGGCAGGGTGTGTTTCTTGGCTGGAACCTAAAGGAGTAGAAGGTGTACGAGAGGGTTTTTGGGCAATCTCTTGCCCTTGTGTCCCACTACCACCAACACCGGGTTCAGCAAGTGCCAGAAAACGCTACATACAAAAGAAATTTTTGTTAGTTTAGTCAATGTAAAAATTAAAAATCAAACTATCACAATTCATCTCATGCAGAACAAAAAAAATATCCTTTTGAGTTTTTATTATTACCTGATATATTTCTAGCTAAGGAACGTTCTTTCAGTGCACGGGAAGGACTTCAACAAAGTCAAGCAAGCGTTGGACATAAGGTAAGCCTTACACCCGTATAATGGTTTTATAAATCTTATATGCTTAGAGAGAGATTAGTATAATTGGTTGTTTGTTGCTAGTTACCTTTTGTACTAGAGAGATCGGTCTTGTCCGCAAGACGGATTAATCTACACAACAAGGTCTTCTAGAAGTCCAGGATCAGTAAAGGATGGAGGATGGGTTTGAGTTGAAGGTGTACTAGCTCTGGATCTAGATGAAACAAGTGGTGTTCTATAAATCAAACTTCTGCCTCTGCTGCTTATAAATCTTCCCCTTGAATCTCTCTCCCTATGCATAAAATTGTTTTTGGATGCTAAGAAACAAAGGTTACCTAGTTTTCACTTCCCCGGCAATGGCGCCAAAATGTTTGGTCTCAATCTAGTCTCCTAAATTGAGCTCATTTAATTTTCAACCAGGGTTGGTAAACTGCTGAAGTGAAGTGTACTGTATGTACCTAGGTGTTTGTTTCTTAATGCGTTGTGTGTAGTGTTTTGTGATGTTTTTGGTCTTTTGTGATGATTTATGCTGTTTTTGGTCTTTTGGTGGTTTTATGTTCACAAGAAAAAATGACTAGAAAGCTAATGGAAAGGAGCTGGTGATTAAAAACAGAGTGGAGCCTAATTGGTTGATGACAAATGAAAAATGCAATTGTAAACACTGAAGCAGAATCAAATCTAAACTATGACTAAGCAAAAGCAAAGCTTGATAATGAATTTTAAGCAAATGATTCAAAACACAAACTAAACTTGTCAAATTCTTTCATCAAAGGCATTTGAGAGAGAGCTTGAAACATGGTCACTAAGTATGCAAATATTCCTAACTAAACATTTTAAACAACTACCTTATAATGATGCAACATTTTATCCTTGATTAGAGATTTGTTGAAGTATGTTTGGAGTAAAACATTGATACCATCATAAGATCTTCTACCCTAAATCTAATTCCTAACTCTATTCTGCAACTCAGTTTTATAGCACTACACTTCACTCAAAGGTTATAGATTTTTGAAATAGTCTATTGAGGAAAATGTTTGTTTGTAAGATGATAAGGAAGTTGTGGAAGTACTTCAGGCCTTAAAATGATATGGTCTTCTGTTCATATGGTTATGAATCAATTATGGATTTTAGAACAAGAAGAGATTTGTGAATAATGAAGGTTGTTTTGTTAAGTTTAACAACTGAAGTAATCTAATATGCAGTGAATGGCAATTGAATATGGAGTGCAAATGCAATGAGTTGAACTACAACTAAACCTAAAATGTCACTAGCCTAAAACAGTGTTAAACTACAAGTCATTATCAAACTTAAAGCAAAACAACTGAACATGAGTTAAGTGCAATTAAACTCCGGAGTATCCTAACTATGCTATGCAAACATAAAGACTGAAAGCAATTAAAAACTAAGATATCATGGCTATCTCCCACTCATCATTATGATATTTTGGACAAGCGTTTAAGAGCAAGGACAACTATGGTACTTAGTGCAAACACACAAATGAAGCGTTCAGGATCACAATCATGCTTAAAACATTATAAAGATTTCTTGGAAGTGTTTCTTCTTGTGGAAGAGTATTTAGCATAAGTATAACTGTGATGGTGAACAAAAGAGATTACAATTAAATCCTACAATACTATAGCCATTTCCCATTCATTTTCATAATCTTTTGGAAGAGCTTCTTCTTTTGGAAGAGTTTTTAGAACGAGTTATAACTATAGTAACTAATGAAAACAACTACGAATTCAACTTAAAAAAAACGTAAAGGCAGCTAGGATACTTATCTAAATTACGCAAATAAATCCGTGCAAGAGGCAGGGGCCCTCTACCACCTGACGGAATCTAACCCCAAATCAAATTAACGCTTTCAAAACAACACTGTCTGCTTCATTAAAAGATGAATAACTTGAACAAAGCAATCTACGTCTTCAGAACTGCAGCACAGAATCTAAGCAAAATCTAGAACAAAATCTAGCCTAGCTCTCGGTTTCCCAAGTGTTTATATAGCAAATGTACATAACAAGACTTGCAACAATTCCAGGGTCATTGTCTTTCCTTATCGAGATCACATTAGGACTCTTGAAGTGGTAACGTAAAAAGGAAAAGGACATCTGGACTGAGACAGTCCTAATAGAAGTCTGCCTTCCTAAATGTGTTCCCACGTATCAAAACCATATCTATAATTTGTTTCTTCCTTCATGGTGAGCAACGAACAATGTAGACATGACGTGGATTATGCGCATATGCGGTTTTTCTTGAGAGGCCACCTGGAACATACCCAAACGTGAAGACAGCTGCAGAATTGCCGGTTAGCTACGGAATGTCTGCATTCTGTAGCTAGTTCCGGTCAAAATGCATTACAATGGAAAAAATCACAAAACTTAGCAAGTCAGTCATGTAAATCATTCTAAAAGTAATTTTAACTAAATTCAGTGATCAATTGGGTCTAGGATATCAATGGACAAAGGAAAATGAGGTAAAGTAAGATGAAATGAAGCACAATTTTGAGGCTCAACAGACTCTTTTTAAGATTTTATTGTACAATATTAACATAAAGTATAATAGGGATAATATGTTGAATTATGTAATGTTCCCAAATCTGGAACAACTCATGAATCATGCATGAAAAATGCATTTCCAGCAAAAAATCAAATAAAATAGTAAAATGGAATCTTTGATCCCATATATTAGTCAATATACATTCTAAATCCAAGATTAGAGATGAAACAAAGCAAAATATGTGGGTTAAGCAGATCTCTCACACCTAGGATTGCCAAAAAATGCTAAAACCCCAAGACTACAAAATGCCGGAGCAACTGCTCAAGGGACTGCGCAGTCTAAGTGAGGGTTTACACATAAAATGATAGGATAAAAATATATCTACTCATTTATTGATAAATAATACTGAATAATAGAGATCTAAGCTCCTTATACAAAATACAAAGAAACCGGCGAGGGTTTCTTGTCAAACACTCTGCATACAAAGTGGGAAATTTAGTAATTCACTGAATAACCACTAAAACAATGAGGTACATGAGTTTAGAAGGCTGAAATATGTCTGATATTCTGTAGGTCCCTCAAGGGATTCCTCCCATGAAAGGTTGGACCTCTCAATCACAAGGAAACACTGCAACGGAGCCACCAAACCATGCAATGAACACTGCCTCCAAAATAACACATTCCCTAGCAAAGAAAATGCTAGAAATGTATGGGAAATGTGTGGTATGATACCACAGATCTTAAATAAGCTCTGGAGCTCTCCAAAAAAATCTCTCAAGTGAAGGAAACCTTCCTCCAATGAGAAACTAGCTCAGAAGCTGAGATTCCAATCCCTTGCACTGCTGCACCTAGCAACACTGCATAATCTCTGGCAAAGTTGTGCTGATGAAGATGGTTGAAGCTTGGCCTGAAAACTTGATGTGAAATTATGAATTTAAACTCTCCCAATGAGGCTCGTTAAAGGAAAGAGGTGGGATTCCTGCTTGGGAACACCCAATGCTAAACAACATTGCAACTTTGCTAAGCAACAAAGCAGCAACAAGTCTTGGCAGACTCCAATAATAATCTAAGACATGAAGAATAATGCTGCCATCCTCTTCCTTATATAAGGCATGAGTTTTCTTGCCCTTGACCCCACTCAATTAGGTTACTTCTAACCCAAGTTACATGATTCTCCCTCCACTAAAACTGCACTGTTGACTTAGTCAAATAAACTTGAATTTAACCCTGTTCACACATGGAGGTGTCTTATTGAGCTAGAAAGAGTGTCCCATTTCACATTTGGAGTATTTTATTCCTCCTTAGGAGAATTATGGGCTTTTCTTCCAATTTATTCACCGACTAGAGCTGCTACTAACTCTAATGTTCCATTTAGCTTGGAGGCTAAAATTTTGGAACATTACAGTCCTCCCCTCCAAAATATTTTCTTGTCCTCAAGAAAATGCATAAAGAGAAAAAAATCTCTTCCCTCTTCCTCATGTGGCCTCCATAAATAGCCTCCATCACTACATCAAGATAATCTTTAAATATATTGTCATCCAATGCTTCCTCCCAAGTGTGCAAAAACAAATTGTCTGCATCAATCAAAGGTGGAAAGTGTGAATGGAAACTGGCTAGCTGTCTCATGGCCTCCACAAAGTAGGATTGATGACCAACATGGTGAATGAGTGCCTCCCTCACCCATGCTATCATCCAAATGAAGTGAGTCACCCTCCAACATGGTAACTCATGAAGAGTCTCCTCCACCTTGTGCTCCTGAAATGAAGGTGGGATGAATGAATGTACATGATAGGAAAGCGGGCCTATCCCACACTGTCCTCCTCTCCACTCATGATAAGTGTGGAGGGCATGCTGATCTTGGGCTGAAGCATGATTTCCCTCCAATTGGAAGAAGAAGATTGAGCCTCCAAGGACTCTTCCTCCAAAATCATGAGACATGCCAACCCAAACCATTCCAATCAAGATGAATGGCACATCATCACCACATGGCATCCAAGTCAGAAAATGGCTGAAGGTTATGTGTAAGTTTGGATGATACATATGGTCTCTTTGGTGGCTACAACTTAGTTCTTCCAACTGCTGTTGTAGAGTATCAAGTGGCAAGTTTTCCTCCCAAGAATTTGTAGCTATGCATGTTAGCTCATCTACTATGAGGTAGTAAGCTACAATATACACTAGCTGTGCACAATCAAAGAAATATAACACTTGCTCAAAGTCTTGTAAATATGGGTCATCAACATTACAATATTTGGCCCTAAAGTGATCATGAAACCCATAAATAATCTTGCTCTCATGTGGATCAATGCATTGTTTACATATGGTGAGAAAGTACAAATACTCAATAGAGTAATCAACAAGCACATCAATGTCTTTCTTACCATAAATCATGTGGGAGATGAAAGTGAGGTCCATGTATAAGTTCCCCCATGTGGATCCCCTCATAAATATCTGCAAGAAGGAAGGATACATATACTCCTTGGAAAACTCCATCAATAAGAATACACTCCCATGTGACAGCACTAAAGGCCTTAAGAATAAGGCTCCATGACTCCTCCCTTTGACATTCCACATGCCAAAGCCATCCACCATCATGCTGGTATGTGAGAATATCTTCTTTTGACATGGAAGTCTCTCGTGATCCTCCAATATTGAAGGGTAGCCTCCTTGCACCATGAATGTTCCTTTCTTCTCTTCAGAAATATCATGAAAATTATGGGAAGAATTTGGCCCATACTCTCCCAAGTGCAACCATAGCAACAATAACTTTTGCTGCTGCCTCATCTCTCCCTCATACAAGCCATATAGTAAGATCATGAAGGTCAACTTGTATGATGCCCCATACCAAAAAGTCTTCTTCTGTTCTATCATATGGGTGCCATGCCATCCAATTGGTTTCTCTCTCCATACAAAGCTTCCTTTGAACAAAAACACATAAGCAATACATGGAAGCAAGATACAATAAAAACATGTTGCCAAATGACAACCAGAGAGTGAATCATGGTCCCTCTCATGGAACCAATGCGATGCATTCTTGGCCTTCATCAAAATAAGAAATAACAAGTGCTTTGCCAACCACTTGTTTGTTGCCATAGTCATCTCATAAGATGAAAAAATGAAGTTACAATATGGTGTCATTGGTGCACACCAAGTGACATGTGGCTTCCTCCACAGCTCATCAAAAAATAGCCAAGATCAATGCTACAAGTAGCTGCAAGTACATCATCATACAATATGCAAGAAGAAATATCTCTTCTTGTTACATCATGCTGCTCAAATACGGGAAAGAAGTACGATACAAAACATGAAATGATACCTCCTCCATTATGTACTTGACGTCTTGAGCTAAAATGGATTAATTGGACATTCTCCCTCACTCCCAATGAGTAGGAAGGTGGATGTGACATCCTCTCTATCACCATCTAAGCTATGCATCTCTCCATATGTTGATATATGTCCTGCTGGATGCCCTCCCAAGTGAACTCCTCCACCAACTGGAAATATGCATCAAAGTGCATAGAAGAGAAGTCCTCATGTGATGCATGTAGTAGCTTCTCCTCGAGACTAGAAGATCTAGTCAAGAAGATCCTGCCATAGGAATAGATGACCACACCATCCACCATGTACCTATCATCTCCATCTGGGTCATCAAGAATCATGCATGCACCAAGATCCTTGGAGTACTCTACCAAAAGCTGAGATCTCCAATAAGGATCAATCCTCCTAAGGGACAACGCTAGTAATCTGGCATGTGAAGCTCTCCTCATGTTGTTGTCTGCTACTTTGACATCCCCCATGCCAAATTCTTCCTCCAAACCATTCACCTCTCCAAAATCCAAGTGTATCCAAAGACAAGATATCTCTCATCAACTGTAGATCTGGTGGCCTCCTTGGTGGAATGCCTCCATGTTGTGAGACATCAATGTCAATAGTAGACTGTAAATATGATTGGGTAACCTTGCCCTTGCCCTCACTATGCAAATCGTTCTGCCTCTTCCTTGCATTAGCTTTTTGAAATAGAGAAGGGTGTGTGCTTCTCATCAACTGATGCCTCTCTTTATCCCTTCCTTCTCCTTCCAGCTACAATGCTGCACAATCATGTTGCTCACTGATTGTGCTTGGACCTCTATGTATGATATCCTGGGGAACTTCTTGCAAAAATACAAGAATCCCTCCTGTGGGAGCATGTGCTCCTCCTCCCTTTGCATGAGGCACTAGATGTGCTCTAGATGTGACATCATTGTTGCCCTCATCATTCTCAATGTGTATGGGCAACATCTCAATAGTTGGATCCTCCTGTGAAAAAGAGATCCCCATGCCCTCTTGTTCAAGAATATGAACTGGAGGTTTTTCTTCTAGTAATGTGAAATGCAAGATATCAGCTCCTCCCATGGTTTTCTAAAATGGAGTTCCCTCCATAACATGCAAGGGTTTGGTTTTCTCAAGCTCATGTGCCTTAGGAAGTTTTTCACCAAACCTTCCCATCAATGTTTCTATGAATCTTGCATAAGATGAAGTGTTGGCATTCTGTAAAGAACAAGATTCAAAAATCCACCATGCATGAGCCTTACGTCTGAAATGCAGCACTGCAAATTTGATGGCTCCATCTCCCAAAATATGGTGCAGTTGCAAATAGGAATCTAGTTCCTTCACCCAAGCTTCACCTGAACATGTAGGTGATCTGGAAAAAGTAGATAGAAGAAAGATACCTACATCCTACTACTAGTTCTTATCCATTTGGATCTTGCAAAACTATTGGAAATCAGTATGATCTCTAAACCTCTCAGTTTGAGATTCATACTCCTGCAACAAATCACTAAGAGTTCTCCTCTTAGGAATTTTTCCTCCTCCCATCCATCTCAGGATAGCTCTGGGCACTTGAATGTGTCGTGCATCATGGAGTGCAGCTGCATGCTCACACTCACCATGTGAAAATCTAGATTTAGCTCTAGATTCAACCTCTTTTGGAGATCCCTTCTCCAATCTCATTTTCTTCAGCTCTCCTTGAAAGCTCTTCATGGATTTTGGAAGAAGCTTTGTAAGCTTGCCTTCCTTTATTTCTGCACATACTAAATATTTCTAGATTTTTTCCATCTCTCATTCTTCTGATAGTTGGATCTCACAGGTTGAGCCAGAGATCATGCTTTGATACCACTGTAATGTTCCCAAATCTGGAACAACTCATGAATCATGCATGAAAAACGCATTTCTGGCAAAAAATCCAATAAAACAGTAAAATGGACTCTTGGATCCCATATATTAGTCAATATACATTCTAAATCCAAGATTAGAGCTGAAACAAAGCAAACTATGTGGGTTAAACAAATCTCTCACACCTAGGATTGCCAAAAAGTGCTAAAACCCCAAGACTGCAAAATGCCGAAGCAACTGCTCAAGGGACTGCGCAGTCTAAGCGAGGTTTTACACATAAATTATAGAAGAAAAATAGATCTACTCATGTATTGATAAATAATATTGAAGAATAGATATCTAAGCTCCTTATACAAAATAAAAAGAAACCGACGAGGGTTTCTTGTCAAACACTCTACATACAAAATGGGAAATTCAATAATTCACTAAATAACCACTACAACAATGAAGTAAATGAGTGTATAAGGCTGAAATATGTCTTATATGCTATATATCCCTCAAGGGCTTCCTCCCATGAAATGTTGGACCTCTCAATCACAAGGAAACACTGCAACGGAGCCACCAAACCATGCAATGAACACTGCCTCCAAAATAACGCATTCCCTATAAAAGACAACACTGGGAATGTATGGGAAATGTTTGGTCTGATACCACAGATATGAAATAATCTCTGGAGCTCTCCAAAAATATCTCTCAAGTGAAATAAACCTTCCTCCAATGAGAAACTAGCTTAGAAGCTGGGATTCCAATCCCTTCCACTGCTGCACCCAACAACACTGCACAATCTTCGACAAAGTTGTGCTGATGAAGATGGTTGAAGCTTGGCCTGAAAACCTGATTTGGAATTATGAATTCAAACTCTCCCAATGAGGCTCCTCAAAGGAAATAAGTGGGATTCCCGCCCGGGAACACCCAGTGCTAAACAACACTGCAACTTTGCTAAGTAGCAAAGCAGCAACAAGTCTTGGCAGACTCGAATAATAATCTAAGACATGAAGAATAATGTTGCCATCCTCTTCCTTATATAAGACAAATTTTTCTTGCCCTTGGCCCCACTCAATTAGGTTACTTCTAACCCAAGTTACATCTCCCTCCAAAATTGTGTTATTCATCCTTGGATTCCTCCTCCACTAAAACTGTGTTGTTGACTTAGTCAAAGCAGCTTGAATTTAATCTTGTTCACACATGGAGGTGTCTTATTGAGCTAGAAATATTGTCCCCTTTCACATTTGGAGTATTTTATTCCTCCTTAGGAGACTTATGGGATTTTCTTCCCATTTATTCACCGACTAGAGCTACTGCTAATGTTCCATTTATCTTGGAGGCTAAAATTTTGGAACATTACAAATTATTAATGTGGCATATTTGTTCAAGACTTCATAACTCCAAGAAAATATATACCTCTATCTTCTAAGAAAATTTATGAAGCCAAGCCTTTCATCAGAAGAAATACCACATCCAAGATTGGCATTTTAGGTTTTTCTTTAGTTCTAAAATTAATAATTCAAGTTTTAAATTTGAACTTTGAAACTTACAGCTGGTAGGAAATTTAAATATGTCCTTCAAATCATAGAGATCCTCCAACTTGACCACATATTTTGGCAATGCATTCTCTATTTTATCTTCCTTAGAAGACTTTTTAAGCTCCTTATCATGCATGTCTTTGTTTATGATTTGATCATTACATGTTCCTTCAGATGTTATAAAACTCAAAATATCAACATCATCATTGAAAATTCTCCAATTGGTGATATTTTAAGGAATGGAAGGCATAAAAATAAATTCAATAGAAAAATGACCTGGACTAAAATCCTCGGGTGGAATTAATTCGGATGCAACATTAGTTAACAGGTCAGCACTGACATTTTGCAGTCTAGGAATAGGAGAAATGTTAAAATCCAGAAAATGGGATGTTAATATTGAAATAATGTTTGGTAGTGTTTGATATGATTTGAGACACAATGAATAGTATTTAAAACCTATTTAATAAAAATATTAGAATCACCATATACCTTAAAGAATTTAACATGTAAACTCACTTCTTTTTTAATTCCTTGAACAAGTTCCTCATATTACGCTATATTTTTGGTACATTCAAATTATAATCTACAAGTGAGCATGATTTTCTCATTTTTATGATTGATCGTGATACAACGATCTCTTGCACCATCATTGGATTTAAAGCCATCAAAATACAAAGTCCAAAATAAATTATCTACATGATTATTTACAAAAGAATCACTAAGATTTATACAATGAAATGATTTTTTTTGGGAAACATTTTCAATTTGAGAAGAAACATATTCAAGGGAAAAAGGAGAACCCTGGGTTGGGAGATTTCCAAATAAAGGATTAGTAGAGTAGTTACCCATAATATTGTGTTTGGAAACCACATGCTCATTATCTTTTTTCTAGATCAGTGACAATGTATTTTAAGTGCTTTTCTCTGTCTATATGGATTTTATTTGGGTTTCCATTATATGGAATCCAAATATGAGACCAATAAGTAGAAAAATGTCGATTTAACTTCTCTAACCAAGCTCTACTCAATAGAAGACCATACAATTCTGGTATATCAGCAACCAAAATGCCAATAATTTGGAAAAATTTAGGATGAAATGATAGTCAAATTAATACTTCATTAATTTCTCCTAACACTTTAACTTTTGTTCTATCTAATTAAGCAATCAAAGTGGCTTAATTTTGAGGTTGAACATTCAATTCCAAGCATGCTGATCAATAGGGCATAATGTTTGAAGAAGCCAAAAATTCAACTATACAATTATGATCATTTTTATTAAAAATTTCAAAGGTTAATAGGAAAGGAGGAGTTTGTGAATTTTATCTATCTCCTATCAGAATAACATTTTTTGAATTAATTTTATCAAATGATGGAGAACAAGGTTCCGTTTTAGATTTAATTTTTGAATCTTTGGTAGTAGCAACAATAGATGGCAATGGAGAAGTAGGGACTGCATTTAAAGAATTAAGCAATAACTTTTGTTGTCATTTAAGTTTTCTAACTTCAGAGAGTGAAATGTTTTCCTTAGTTTTCTTCATATATTCTACAATATTAGACTCAATGTTATCAGATATCAACAATTTTTTGGATGGATAAGAATTTGAGGTAGATTCTTTTGGAGTATTAGAACTTTGGCCACAGGTTTTATGAGGCATGTTTTTTTTCAGTTGAAGTGTTGGTAGTAGATTCTTAACCTTTTGAATATGTATCAACCAGACTTTTACTTTTGGGGGTAATTGGCATCACTTCTTCATTTTCTTCATCAGATGAAAGAATAATAAAGTCCCAAAGTCCATATTCTTAAAGGATATCTTCTTCTTCCGTTTCTTCCTCGGTTTCAAGAGTCTCCTCTTCAAATTATTCCTATTCATCCTCATCGATTGATATTTTTGAAGGTGATTGAGTCGGTGGTGTTGCCGGCTGAGTTCTTTTGATAGATCCAAAAGATAGTCTCTTGGATGAACTTTCAACAACTTGTTTTTTAATTCTACCATCTCATTTGACATGGTTTTAAGAAATTTTTGTAATCCTTCCATATCAAATGGGTATTTAGTATCTTTCTTCTTGGTTTCCTCTTTGAAGGTGACCTTCTTTGCAAGATTTATTTCTCCTATTATGAATTTCTTCTCAAGAGCTAACAATATTTTATCAATTTCCAAAGCTTCTTTCATGTTATTTGTGAGTGTTGATTTTTTTTCTCTATCAATGAACATAGAAATATTTGAAGGTAAGCCACTAATATACCAATCTACTTGAACTTATTGACCTGAACTAGATGTAGTTGGAATTCTATTCAAAAGTTTATTGAATATGGAATTAAAGTATTTATATTTTCATTAGGATATATATTAAGATTGGATAAGTCATTTAGCAATGTAGCTGGTTTTTTGTCTTCTCCATACTTCTTAAGAATTTTTTCTTCAAATGCATCCCAATTATTTATTGATCGAGTAGGTAGAGAAAAGTACCAAGATCCAACCAATCATTCAAATGTGTAAGGGAAAATACTGCAAACTACATCCTCCTCAGAAACACCATTCATATTTATAGCTAACATGAAATTATGAAGATGTTCTTCAATAGGAAGTCCATCATCCAGATTATATTTTGGCAACCATCTCTTTGGATGTTTGGGAAGAGTATCTAAAAGGGGGTTCATTTATACTACTTATGGGCTATTCCAAGGTCTATTTTATATAATGGTATTGATCATATGACCAATAGTAGATGATATAGACCTAAAATTGGATGAGATTGGTGAAGAGGAAATCAAAGTAATAACAAATGATGACGCCCCTATGGAACTACTACTACTAGTGGTTGTTGGTTGGGTATAAAATGAATGAGTGGATGAAAATGGGGATATGGATGAATGAATATGAGAATATAAGGGATGATAAGAGGATGGTAATGAAGAAAATGGAGTGAGTTAAAATGAAATTGAGGGAATGGTAGGTGTGGGTGGTGGAGAAGGTATAATATTCTCACTAGCGGAAGAATCAATACCAGAGATGTTCTTTTTTCTATGATGAGTTTGTAATGTGAATTCAAATGGTTTTAATCCATTTTTTTCACTTTGTGCTCTATTAAGGACCCCATAATATATTAGTGAAGATATAAAAATTCCTTCAAAAGCCTCAGGTTGATCAGTTTGTTCCCTAGAAATTCAAATTCCTTCAAGTTTCTATATAATAGTTTGGAGCTTAGGGAATCTGATGGCTGATAATGAAGGGGAGTGTTAACATAAGGTTTAATAAGTGATATTCTAATAGGTCTAGGATATTTAGGAGAAGCTTTTGCAACTTCATATCTGTGAGGGGGTGATTTAGAATGGGATTTGGAGGTTGTAGTTGATTTTTGTGGAGGGGGTTGAATTTTAAGATGGCCACATGGTTTAGTGTGTGATAATATTACCATTCATAGTCCGTTGGCCCTCCTTATACCACCAAAAATGTTGATTGACAAAATTGGCATCATCAACATCCAGGGAATCCACCTAGTCAATTCCCAATTAGACCTTTCTCTGTTGAAATTGGTGGTTCCAACTAGTTCAAATGGGTTTCCAGTTACCCACTCAAAATAAGTGTAGGTGAGGTGAAATGGATGATAAACCAATAAAAAGTGATATGAAAAAGCTTAATTATGTAAAACTAATATATAGACTATTTATAGTACCCAAGTATACAAATCACATGTGCTAAAATGATAATATTGATTTATATCATTAAAAATCATTACAAAAAAAATATTAGAATAACGATTTAGATTATTTTTTTGATTAAATAGTTAATACAAAAAATTCTAAGCTCTCCACATATGATAAATCATAAATATTGTTCTCTACAATTAAAATAATTAATCTTGACACATTCAAAAGTGATAAATGAAAGATTTAATATAAAATCAAGAAAAAATAATATTGAAATATATATGACATTTCTTTTAAAGAAAGAATGTACACATACAAGATAAAAGTACTAGGTCTGATATCAATCTAGTCATTTCCAGAATTGCAGCTCTTCAAATATATATTAAAAAGACAAATTTGAGTACAATGGTGAAACAAAAGCTTCACTTTCATTCAAACTTGTATAACCCTTTACCAAGTACATGAAAGGGGTATTTATAAGAGTTTTTTACAAAAATAGGGGATAAAAGAAGATCTTCATGAAAGCTTAAATAAATTTATCAATATGTGTAAAAGGAATTTTTTTGTAACTAAATTGGGGCTGTTGAATTTGAACCAATGGTGCTTTGACAATGCTCATAGACTTCAAGTAGCAATGCCACTTCTTGAGGAATCTAGGGCTTCATCAGGATTTGAAAGCTAAATATAGTTGATTTGAATTGTGGCATTATTTGAGTGGCATTGTTTGTTAGTGATTTTAATAGAAAATGATTAATGCGAGGATTTACCACATATTTCCAGTTTTCATCTAGATTTAACTTTTACAATTTATTAATTTCCTTGGTAACATCATTATTCTTTTCATCCCATTACTCTCGTAATATTTAAATATTTGGCAAGGAATCTTGAGGGTGTTGTGAAATAAGGTGGGCTTTGAGTAGAGAGTCATTTAATGCTTCTATTATGGGGCTAGAAAGATCCTGAGCATCATTGAGAGACTCCTTGATTGCACGAATTCTTAATTTATATCCTTTAAGAGAAATCTTGGTCTGTCTTTCATCAATATTTGTTCCATATGATGTTCTACCCTCCTCGTTGTTTTGTCATTTTAACAATATTTTGAGCATATTCCTTACTTCATCATAAGAAGTACTTATGTCCAATAATTCATAAGTTAAAGTATTACCGAATTTGCATTGTATCTTCATTAAATTGAGCTCTTCAAAGAGTAATTTATGCTTCTTCTTTAGATGATTTTTAAGTTCAAGATCCTCATGCTTGAACTTATCCAACTGAAGTAAGCTAGCTTGTAGTTTTTTTACTTGCCTCCAGGAATCCTTAAGATGAATTTATTTTACATTAATATATTTTCCATGTTGAATTTTTAATGAAGCTAACTGATTTTGTAGCTTTGTAATGGTATTATATTTTGAGCTTAATTCTGACTTCCATTGAAATTTGAGTTGTTCAATTTTTTCAAAAGCATGCTACATATTAACAATTTTCTCATCCTTTTCCTTGACTTGACCCTTTACCTCAAATATTTTCTCAATTGTAGAAGAAGCATAGGCACCTGGAAAATGACTCAATTTTCCTAATTCATTAGTAGAATCAACAAAAGAACCCTTCCATAGAAATTCAATAGTTGTGATTAGAGAAAGTTTTCTAGTAACTAGGGCTCGAGAGTCCTCCACTTCCTCTTATTTCTTCCTCTTCTCATGACTACTTTGTGTTTCAAACTGTATAAAATAACCAAAGGAGGGAATTATTCAATGTTAAGGAAAATTTTTGAGGTGGGATGAACTGGAATAACTTCTATATTTGTATATGTTCTTTAAAAATTCTCTTTATCTTTAGGAGTGTTCAAGATAGTAACGAAGACACTCTAATTTGTAGTACTTTGAGAGACTGTTTCAACTGTTAAATCTACAATTTCTTGTTTTTCTATGTTCTTCTTACCTTTTAGAGTCTTATCAAATTCATCCCATAATTTTATCTAGATCAGGTAATGTATAATTTATACTTCTAGCCTTTGTTGAACTTTTTTTTCCTATTTGTTGATGTTGAACTGAAACTTATTGTTGTGTGGATTCTGATGTGGCCTACTAAGTAGATATTGTTGGATTGATTTCATCGATAGGCTCCTATGTAGGAATTGCTAATCATTCATATGCAATGATTCTAATCTGGCACCTCTGGAAGAAAATAATTGATCATGTTCTTCGGCTGACAATGTATCCATCACTTTTTGAAATTTTGAATTTAAAGAAGAGGCTTGAGCAAAGATATCATCAAATTTATTCTCCTCATGAATATATCTTCTTATACCAGCAAGGGAAACTATTCACTTTCTTATTTCATAGGTTCATATGTAGAAAGCCATAATAGCCAATTTGAGCTCATCTATAGGTGGTATTTATTTCTCTACATGTTGAAAATTTTCTAAAGAAAAAATGCCAAATGGTAATGGAAACTGAGGCCAGACCCTTTTGTTGATTTATTTTAAAGGTTTAGTTAAACAATGGCTGAGCAGTTTATAGGCCACTTCCTCGTAAAGAAATTTATCTAGAATATAAAGAGGCAGAACATGTGTTGCTGCATAACTCCCCCAAACCGGAATATAGGTTAAATATTGTTCCCCAAATCAAGTGCTAATATCCCTCAGATTTTCCATAGCCTCTTGGGAAATTCTTGGTGGTTTATTTTCATATACCAACTCATAAATAAGAATCATTACCCTATGGAAAATTTCATAAAATTGTGAAAAATAGTTGGTTTCACATAGGGAATTATATAAAAATGAATGGGAAAAGGATTAGAAAGAGTAAAATTCCATCCCATGGAGGGGCAGTCCAATAAAAAACATAGGAATTCGATTACATAGGAAAACATATAAAAATGGGGAATTTTTCTTTCAAAAACAATGTAGGATTTGTTAGAAAATTTTATATTATAGAGAAATGAAACACATGAAATATGTGGAAAACATAAACACACAAAACACATAAAACTGGAGAGACACATATATAAGTGGTTCACCTAGTTTAGGCTACATCCACTCCGAACAACTAGTCCTTCCCTTTTATTATCCAATGAAATGATGAGACACAACCCACAACAGATTCATTGTAATATCCTCTGTTCTCTCTCATAGTCTCCCTATATGTTTCTCGCTCTAAGAAAAATACACATTGTAATGCACAGTTGCAATATAATACCCTCATAAAAAATGAGGGGTTTCCTTTTAGGGCAAAAAACCCTAAATTAAACATAACTTCTATTGTCGGATCATTTGCCTAATGAATGACCTAGATTGAATAGAAATTACAATACTTTTACAAGGAATTTTTACACCTATTTTTAGATTTGGAAGTGCTGCCCTCGAAACCCCCCATTAGGGGGGGGGCTCCATAGAGTTGCAATTGCCCCCCCAGACTCCCGATGCAACATTTAATTAAGGGTAGTGTTTCCGCCCCCTTTAGAACATGGGTCCAAAATTGTGATACAAAATAAACAAGATAATCAGGCTCCACACCCAACATGATTTAGAAAAAAGACAATATATTTCGCTAAACTATTAGACAAGATAGTAGACAAGTCGAAAATGTCACCGTATGAGGCACCACCAATTAGTGGAATCCAATCATTTGGGAATTTTGAGACATTTGGTGATGCATATAATCTATATAGCATATTAGTAATTTGACCAAAAGGGGTTGCAAGAGAAGCAGTGGCATACTTACCATCTACCTTTATTTTGTGTTGGTTAGGATTACATCTCCAATATTTAATTAAGGCTACAGGTACATCATGTTTTTTGGTAAACTCCTCTACATATTTTTTATTAAAATGATACTGCAGCTTTGGAAGTTGATACATAACCTGTAGGTATTCAATCGCGAATGAGCCAATTACTATGCCCTTATTCGTAATAAATTTCCTTTATGTAACTATAAAATCCTCAAATACCCATATTATCATGTCCATATATGGAATAAGCCTAAGTTTGACAGTAATTCTCTGTAAAAATGAATTTGCTACATCATGATCAATGAGATCAAAAGTAGGAGTTTCATTAGCTAGTTTCACCATTATTTGTATGACTTGCAACCGCTCATCCTCAAAAACATTATAGATGTTCTCCCATGATGAATTACATAATCCCTAGTACAGATTGTGTCATAGAATACACCTTCCTTTGGTGTTTTTCCATCTACTATCTCTTTGTATGGTTCAAGAGAATTCTTCTTGGATTTATCTTTCTTCACCTCTTCCCTGTTATTATCATTCTAATTCACCTATAGCAATAAAACACAAATTTAGAAGAGAAAATGATTTCCTACAAAAATAATGATAATACCTAAAAATGAGGGTAAAAGGGAGTTAAATTTAAAACGAAATTTTGAAAATTAATGTGCCATATTGCACTATTATTAACCATATTAATTAATGTGGTGACAACGAGAAAACAACTAAAGGGCCAGATGTAAACGCCATGTCATATCTCGATCTTGAAACTTCTTTTAAAATTCAATTATCATAAAATCTTCGAGGTCACAAGTTTATGAGTTCATTTAACTAAAATATCAATCTTTCTGAAAATATTGCATATATGTGGGCCATTAATTAAAAGAGTGATGTGGATCCCGGATTCTCAGATCTCGTAAGGTTTTCAAAATGCAGTAATAAGTAATCTCCGAGATTTCAGGATTTTGGGTTATTAGAGGAGCCGAGAAGACAAACATTGTGGGGAAATTTTTAAGGAAGAAAAAGAGTAGTGTGTGCATCTGTTAACAATCCTGAATCCCAGATCCTAGATCCCATATGTTATTTAGAATTAATTCATGTGGAGTTACGGGATTCTGGGATTCCTGGATTTACATAAAACTAAGTGTTTTTCAAAGTTTTTTTCAAGGTTTATTTCATCAAAGAGGGTGGTTAAGCCTATTTATATAGCCCTTTTATTAATCAAAGAATCAAAATTAAGAAATTTGGTAAATAATATTATCAATAAGAGGAAATCAATCTAAAAGAGAAAATTTTAAATGGTCCTTATTTTTTATTAAAAATAAAAACCAATGGGGGGTTGTTGTATGCTACAACAACAACATTGTATTTTTTAACCCTGTACATAAATTATCTACAAACAAATTCCTAAAATAGAAAAATATACAATGGCAAGAACATAAAAAAAATATACACAAATATTTTCCCTTGGATCTCAAAACCGAGACTATCAAATTGATTTTACATTATATTCCTTTCAATGTTACAATACATATATATACATGCTGAAGAATTCATAAAACCCAATCCATAACGCCGAATTAGAACATAACGTAGTTCCCTGGATCAGATCTACAAAATATTATGCGCAAAAAACCATCATGCCCAAAACCATGTGGAAAACCCATGCAAAAAACCATGCGTAGGTTTTCCCACCATCTTTGGGACCACCTCCCATCCTTGGGTCTACATAATTTTTTTCCCATGGAATTTCCCCAAACCCCATGCATGGGGGTGATAGCCCCGTTGAAAACCCCCTGATAGGGGGGTCTCTTCCCTTCTGTGACCCCCCTGCTACACCCGACGCAATGTCGACGCTTGGAGCTAGTCGTGGAAATAATATAACACACACTCAAGAAATGTAGTGATATTTTGGCCTTTAGTTGGATATAAAATGTGTGGTTTTTGTTGTAAAACTCACCATAACTGTTCTATAAAATTTTGGAGGCTATGGCCTTGTTTGGAATCTTGTAAGTTGGACATGCATTAGCAACTATAGATTTGCATATGAATACAAGTGTTAGTTTCATCACTTCTGGCTCCAAAGTACAAAGGTGAAGGAGAAGAAAGTGTGGCCTTTCAGAGACATTTTTTTATGCATATTGAGATTGTAATTATACTTATAATTTGGGGGGACTAAAAATCCTTTAGTGGGGAGGAATGATCTAGGTGGATTCCTAATGGCTAAAAAATAAAGGTACTTGGATCTCGGTGATACTAGGGCTATATCGAAGAGCTCATCACAAGATTTTGAACGATGCAAATGATGCCTAAATCCAACTCCGTATGTGGAATTTATGTTGAGTCAAATTTTTAGGTCAAACTTTGCTAATTGACAGACTTAGAAGAATGCCAACCAAGTTTGGAGCCGTGCCAATTTTTTGGTCTCTCCAAATCAATAACCAAAATTGGTGGGATTTCGATAAATATGGCTTACCTCTAGATAAAATTAGTGGCATTGCTAAATTTGTAAGAATGGTTAAATATAGTGGCACCCACTAAAATTTGAGGACCAATTTTGTGTTTCCATGTGGCCCAATTGGATAATTACACATGGCATCCCAAGAGTGGCTGGTTGGACCCAATCGATCAATAAATATGTGGTCAGGAAAATAGTTGGTGAAAATGGTATAACTAACAAGCAATATACCATTTATCTGTAATGATAATTGGTGGTGGTTATTACAAATTTTGAATCGATAAAATTTACTATTTGTGATATAATGACATTCCAAAAAATGGGTGATCATATATAGTGAACTGAAAACTCCAACCAAACAATGGCTATATAACATGACAAATATAAACAATGATCAAACAATATAAGGCATGCCGAGTTATTGTTAATACCAATTTGGTGGATAATTCTACAGGCTATTTTAAATAAACATTCAATGATTTTATAATGTTGGTGCTAAATATAATTGTCGATGGTTTATTAAAATTATTGTTTTATGTATTAAATGGAATGACGATTGGTTTTGAAATTGCACCCTTCCAAGGTCAAACGACTTAAATATACTCCCCCAACCAATTAGCCATTGGGGTAGAACTTTGATATGTCCACCCACTAGAAAATATTTAAACCCTATTCCATTCATACGGAAGGCAGCATGAGAACCAGTTGGATGGTGGAACATGAAGGAGGTTGCGGAACATAACACAAACCTATGCATGCCAAAACCAGGAGGCATGGTACTAGGGAGCATATTCTAGGAGAATATTCCCTGGGATAGTCCTAGAATATTCCATGCAAAATCCATGGAGGAATATTTATATTCCCCAAGGGGCAAAAATTGAAAGTGTCATAATGGGGTCAATTTTATACTCATTTTGAACAAAATTTACCAAGGATCGCAGTGATGTAGTATGTTTTTTCCTTTGAGAAGCCGATCTCAGGGTTCATGGTAGAAGCCTTCCTTTTTCATTAGTTGATGGGCATGAAGTTCAAGGAAATATTGTGCCTTTCAAAAGTGGGTCATGTTTATAGTCAAAAGTCTTAGGAGGACGAGAAAGACTTGTTGCTACTGTGATAGTTGTGTTTTGAGCATTCGAATTTCAAGTCACTCTAAGGATGGAGTTATAATGATGTATTTTTCCATGTAATTTCCTTTATTTTTAATGAGATGAATGAAGCATTTTGTGCATTGTCTTTATGGTATCCTGTATGTTGCTTCTTCTTTATGTGTTTGCATATATGGTTTTTATATGCTTTTTCATGCAATTATGCTAAAATCACCTGAAGAAAAGATCTTGGATAATGTTGGTATCAGAGGAATATTGGATCATTGAAAGTTTGGAATTCAAGATTTATTATTGTAAAATAATTGTGTAATCATGTGTTGGTAAAGGGCAAGGACCTTCAAAAAATAAGTGAAAAACATAATATTATTGCTGAAGTGGTATTTTGTTATTGCACCACCTACACTAATCCAAAATTTCCAAATAATCCTTGGGAGAATTAATAGAAATAATTTCACTCAGCAACCACTATTAAGAATCATAGCTATTGACTAGAGGGAATAAAAAACATTGAATGTAAACTAGTCATGAAGATGACTTGTGACAACTAAATTTTGATAGCCAAGTTGTGAAGCCAACTTACGACAACTGGGTTCATGCTCTCTATGTATGGGAATGTAGGTGTTGTGTAGTGAATATATATATACTATATTGGTTGCCTATGCTCCATCATTGATTGCATACATTTCCATAAGTCTTTGTGTGTAGTATTTCTTGACTATTTAACCTTATTCATATGTGCTGAATGGTTATACTTGTGGTGATACAGTTGGGCACATACTCATATTACATGGTTCAAAACATTACCACATTGAATTAGTTTCTATGTGTATTTCATCTCTTTTATATGTGCATTGACGATGAGTAGAATTATATGGGCGAGCTATGTGGTTACACCAACGTTGTTTATAAAGTTTTCATTGTTTATATAATATATCACTTGGTTTACTTATATGAATGTTTATCAAAGAACTTGAAGCCATATTCTAGTTTCATTTATATATATATAACTTGAAATCGAGAGATAACATTGCCGACTATTGTATGATGGGTCTTTATTATTTATAGATACATATTAGATTTTCATTACAAGTATTTAGGGTCCAACTAAAAATTCATTTAATAATGTATTGAATCGTCTCCATTATTGGATTAGTTCTCTCTAGCAAAGAGAAATACCATGAATGGTATAGAAAGATAAAGCATATTCTCATTTTCAATGAACTATGGAAAGGTGTTTGTGAAGGAAAAGGTGGCAATCCTCCTAAAAATCCAACACCTAAAAAATATCTTGCCATATGGGATAATAAGAACAACAATTCATATGCCTTGATTGTTGCATAAGTACATGAAGAGGCAATTAATCACATTGAACCATTTAAAAATTCATTTATTTATTTAAAGAAGTTGAAAGACTTATATGACTCACACTCAGAGTTTCAAGCAGTCCAACTAATGATCAAAATATTCAATCTTGAATTGAAAGATGATGATCCCAATTCTATAGCATCTAAAATCAGAGCTATTATGCATGATGTAGAATCCATTGATGTTAAAATGGATGTTACTCTCACAAATTTCGCCAAGGAACTATATCCCACATATTCTCATTATCTTGAATTAGTACATGCTAGTGGTAAACATAAAGATATTATTCTCTTGTGAAGAAGTTTGCAGAAAGAAAGAAATATTTTTGGAAGAGGAAGAAAATTGGTCAATATTCTGAGGATGATGTGTGCATTGAAAAGAAAGAGAAGAATCAGACACATGATTCTTCTAGATGAAGAGGTGGAAGAAGAGGTAGCAAAAAGAAGAATAATAAAGGCAGGGGGGAAACATTACAAGGGATGAAGACCTGATGTTCATTGTAATCACTGCAACATAAATGGACATTATGATTCCACATGAAAAATCTCTTGTGACATAATAATAAAAGAAATAAATGAAGAGAAAGTTAAATCATCAGATCTAGGGAAAGGTAAAACACCCAAATACACTCATTATATTGTGGCTTATTGCAATATTCGAGTAACTAAAGACTTTTTCAATGCTTCACTTGCTTTGGGAAAAGAAGTGTGGTTGCTTGATTCAGGAGAAACCTGCCACATTACCTTTCAAAAGGAATTCTTTGAGCAATTTAATGACAATGTATATGGTGTGGTATACTTTGTAGAAAAATCAAAACTCAAGCCATCCATACTTGCCACCATTATGCTCAAACTACCTAGTCTTCCTAAATTTCTTCTACATTATGCTCTTTACCTCCCAGATTTTCAAAGAAAATTTCCATCCTTGGTTCACATCCGCTAGCATGTAAACTCCATTCACATTTTTTCTGGAAAATTTGAGGTGAGAAAATCATTAGATGACTCACCTTTCATGACTGGGATAGAAGAATAAAGACTATTGAATCTACAAGGAACCTTTTCTCATGCAAAGAACCTTGCATATACTTATTAGTATGATGAAGGTACACTATCATATAGTATCTTATGTCATGCTATATTTAGACATATGCACTATGCAAATCTTTGTTTAATGAAGAGAAATGGTGTTACTAGTTTGCCAAACATTCCTAGGTAACGAAAGCAATGTGATGCTTGTATCTTAGGAAAACATAACAAACAACCATTTCATGAATATATTTTTAGACACATAAAACTTGAACTGATTCATTCTAATTCGCATGGACCTATGCTTATTTATTCTAAAAATTAAAATAAATACATGATGAGTTTTATTGATGAATACATGATAATGTGTTGGGTATATCTGTTGAAGAAAAAATATGAAACTTTTGAAACTTTAAAAAATTTCATGCATGGATCAAATACAATACACAATCTCATATTGGCTATATTAATAGTGATAATGGAAAATAATATACTTCAAATGAATTTGAAAACTATATTCGTTAGCATGGGATTCAAAACAAAAAAACACGTGCCTTATAATCCTCAATAGTATGGTGTATCTAAGAGGATGAACATGACAATCTTAAATATGGTATGTTCAATGATGTTTTTCAAAATGTTAAGCTAATTTTATGGGTTGATACATGTCTATATGAAGTTTATATTTAAAACGAATGTACATATCATGCTCCCAGAGACAAGGCTCACTATGAAATGTGGTATGGCTACATTCCTTCGACGAGGCATCTTATGGTTTTCGACACATACTATTCCTTGATACCTAAGGAAAAAAGAAACAAAATTAGTGAAACGAGTTGAAAGTGTATCTTATTAGGGTAATTAGATACCTCCAAAGCATATAATATCTACGATGGAGTAAATAAGAAGTTTATATTATCTAGAGATGTGAATTTTATTGAATATTCCAAGACTGAAAACATTGTTGAGTGATAGATTGATCTCTTAGAAAAAATCAAGAATGAAAATCTTTTTAGGAATTTGATAATGAGATTGCACATCCTGAAGGGGGGATCCCTATCCTGGATCAATCTGTGGAATATCCTTCTGAAACAATATCTCCCCCTCATGAAGCTCTAGCCACTTATCAAGAAGACACTTTGATTAATGTGAATGAGATAATTAGAAAGATAAATCTTGATTGATCCCCATCTTATTCAACTGAATAGTGTAGGCCATCTCATAAAGGCCCTCCAAAATGGTTAACAAAGACACTTGAAAGTGGGCATCTTGATGAGGTTGGAAAGACAAGATGAGAAGTTTTGCTAGGTATAATGGAGGCAATGTAGACGATTTGATTCATATGTTGGTATGGATGTTTATTATGATTGTGAATTAATTTTTTATACATATTTCAAACCAAATTCCTTTAAAGAAGTTGCTTCTCATGATTAATGGAAATAATTAATGCAAAAAGAATATGATGCTCTGATAAATAAAGGTACTGGGAAGTTGGGGGTATTCACGAACAACTATAAATTAGATGGCTCACTTGACAAGAACAAAGCAAGGATTTTTGAAAAGGGTTTTGCACATAAATAAGGGACTAATTATAAGGAGTATTTTCTCTCGCGGAAAAAAGGGCTACCATTTAGACTCTCTTTGCCTTCGTAGCTCAGAATGGATGGAAAATCCATCAAATGGATATAAAACCTACTTTATTAAATGGATATCTGAAATAAATTTTTTTAATGTCTCAACCAAAATGATTTTTTGTGAAGGGGCAAGAGAAAAAATTAGGGAAGTTTATCAAATCCTTGTATGGCCTAAAGCAAGCATCGCAAGCCTAGTATGATAAATTGACTAAGAAATTTTGAAACTAAAGTTCAAACACTATGATTTTGATGATGCAACTTTATTTGTTAAGAAAGTTTGAAAAACAATTGTATATCTTGTGGTGTATCTAGATGATCTATTGATGATAGGGAATGATGAAAATTGCATTGCGCCCATAAAGAAAGAATTGAGGAGAGGATTTGAGATGACATATTTGAGATATGTTCACTACTATTTGGGTATTCAAGTAACCCAACATCATAAATTTATATTCCTCTCTCAAAAGAAGTACATTGGAGATTTTTTGAATAGATTTGGCATGGATGTGTGTAAAAATTTGATCATTCCAATGGAACAAAATTTAAAGCTCACATCCAAAGAAGGAAATGAATATGAGGATACAACAAAGTAAAAAACAATCATAGGAGGTATTAAAAACCTCACTACTACCATACTAGACATTTCATTTTCTATTGGAGTGATTTCCAGGTGTATGCAAAAACCTTGTGAGGGTCATTGGTATATTGTAAAAATATTTCTCAGCAGCACTTGAAGGGAACTCAAGAATTTGGACTCAAGTATACACAAGTGGATGACTTCAAATTAATTGGATACTCTGATTCAAACTTTGAAGGAGATAAAGAAGATTTATATACTTTAGGCTATGTTATGAGTCTTGGATCAAGAGTTGCCTCCTGGGGTCACACAAACATTCAATTCCATGAAGTTCCACAATAGAGGCAAAATATCTAGTTGCTACAAAATCAAAAAAGGAAATTGTGTGGCTCATGAAAATTCTTGAATATTTGCAGAAGAAACAAGTGCATTATACTCCTCTTTTGATTGACAATAATTTTGCAATAAAATTGGCCAAGAACCCAAAGTTTGATGATTTAACAAAGCATATCAATAGAAAGTATCATTTGATTCAACATCATGTTGAGGCCAATACTATTCACCTACACCATTGTTCCACAAATGAGAAAAGTGTAGACATATTTACTAAAGTTATCGGAAGAGAAAATTTTGAAATATTGAGAATGAAGCTTGGACTCACCAGCACCCCTTTAAATTAATGGGGGGAATGTTTACACCTAATATTTAGGGATTGGGAAAATATTGTAATATTAAAATAAGAAGATTAAGAGACGTTGGAATATGAATTCCAAGGGTATCCCTCTCCAATGTATATATTAATGACTCTTCTTATTAAAAAATCATCAATTCGTGGAGTTACCAATATATGGCCTGATAGGAATAGATTGTATACATATATAAAAAGCATGCAATAATATGATAGGTTATGCAATGTAGTGTCGATTTCCAAGCATAGGCCAACGATTCCATTTTACATGCATGAAATCAAGTGCAATTCTAGGAAACATATGGTGCACCATGATGACACCATGCCACATTGAGTAGAATAACCATATTTCTAAAGGTTGATGATTACATGGATGAAATAGAACCATAAAATTATCAGTAGGTACCCAATGAAATACACAGTGAATGGTATCATGAGCTAAGAAAAATCCTTAGTGATGATCATCAAGACACAATCAAGGTATGAGACACTCATTGATAATAGAAGTTGAACTGGATAATTTGGTGGCAATTTCAATGCTATAAATCCTAGACTTCACTTGGTCCAAGGGTGGTACTTAATTGTATGACTCAAGAAATTCCCTTGTTTCAATATTTTCATTACGAAGCTCCATAATTTCCAATTTTAATAGAGTACAGGCATCATGAAGAATATTCTGCCTTAGCTTCATGTGTGAATCCATGATCTCTACTATGGAATTTTCTAAAGGAAAATCATTATCAAGGGAGTCATGTGAAATTTATGGAGTGAAGACCTTTATGGGTGGAGTATCCTGATCATATTCCATATTTTGATAGATTTTCCAACTAGTTTCATTAGGTGGGAGAAATGTAAAGGTGAGTACTTCCACAAATGGTGGCATTTTTCACCCATGAGGTTCATCTTCCATAGACATCACTTGAAGATCAATAAGCCCAAGGGATTCACGAGTGATATAAGAGAACTTTCTAATGATATAAGTAGATGGAAATGGTTTCATTAGAGAAATGGGAGATGTTCCCATCAATTCGGAGTATTTGAACATCCCTTCCCTGATGCTTTCAGTAAGAGTAGTGGAATCACCTACAAAGGGTATTGAATGACTATTGTGAAATCAAAAATTAAGCTTGTGGAAGTCTAACTGCTTAATCAGGATCATATTAACTTAATGGGGGAACATCACAACATGAAAGACTAATGACATGAAAAATGTAATGGAATAAAATAAAATTCACAGGAGCATGAGGTTATAATCAAGTGATGCATCGATGACTTCAACCTTAATAGATATCATTTCCCCCCCTTAGCTTGATATGTAAAGTGGAAACTTTACCCCTTGAGGCTAAAAGGTATGCCCATCAAAAGCCTTTAATGCTAAGCTAAGTGCAGATAGAGGGAACAATGATCCTTCCATCACTTCAATGACATAATGCAAGTCAATGCCCCATCATCCAAAATTTTCCTATGAGCATGTTGCTTGAAAACTTGGACTATTATTAGGAACGTCACATGATGTGGAAGACAAGGTTTCCATAAACAAGGACGAAAGGTAATGATATTTGAATATAATCCCACCCATCGATAATAGATAAAAGTTCCTAGTTTTTTATTGGACAACTTTGCAATACTTCTAGTGGTTACATAGAAATTGGATCTTGGGCCAAATCCTTGATGATACTATAGTTGTGAGTGTCCCTTACATTAGGATTATGCGTAGTATTTTGAAGTTTACCCTTAGGTGGGTGCAACTGTTAGGCCCCTATATTACTAAGGCAGTCCCTTATTGTTGTTATTGTAGCCCTATTATTGTAATTTTTGTACCCATTTAGTCCCCATATTGTAATCATTGTGCCCCATAAAATCCCACTATTGTTATTGTTGTGCCCTTACATTATTATTGTTAGGTCGGTTACGATTATATTGTGACCCCATGGACTCCTATATATAGAAAGGAGGTTTTTTCATTTGTGGCATCCAATAATTGTTCATTTACTTAATGTAAAGGTGGTTTCCCGCTAGAAGTGGCTGATTTATAAGGGGTTGATCTCTCTTTTCTTCTATTTTGGGAGCTGGTTTTATAACATTTGGTATCAGAGCTTTGGATTCTAGGGTTTTGCTGCTTCAAATAGGTCATGGTGGAAGTTTCACTATAAATTCTTTTACAAAGGTTCAGATGATAAAAAAAAACCACATTTGCGAAGATATCCTAAGGAACGTCGTGTAAAAATTTCAAATCTTGGTTCACAACATTTCTGGAGATATGATCTGTGGAAGTTATGGTTTTTGCAGGCTCCCAAATTTCATCTCATAGAGGTGAGCTTGGGAAAATCGTGATAAATCTCTCTCTGAGCATCAGATTGGAATTTTGTAAAAAGTGTTTGAAACTACACAGACTGTAGTTTGACGTGTATCAAGTTTAGAGCCAAAGGAGGCAACAGTGACACGTGGCACACCGTTCAAGTTTTATCTATTGAACTAGTCCATAATTAGGTCATTCTGGGAGATCGGACATAACTTTACCTTGAATAATCAAAATCAAGTCTTACTTATGGAATTGGAAAGAAGAGTCAGTGGGATACTACAAGACCAAAGCTCAAATACTGGGGATCTGAAATTATAGAGATACATCATTTTCAATATGGATCTCCTCAGTCTATTGAAAGCTTTCCAAATGGCCAGAAAAGAAATTCCAACCGAAATCTTAGTTTTTGGAGACTCAGAAGTGTTGATAAAAGCAATAGTAAGCAGGAAAGGGCTTAAGGACCCGGTGCTAAACAAACAGCTAACAAGAGTGAACAGAATGCTGAAGGATTTTCCCTCGGTGCAAATATTCCACATTCTCAGAGGATTAAACAAGGAAGCAGACAGATTGGAAAATATAGGATGCACGCTACAAAATGGCATGATCAGCATAAATGCAGAAACACCGACCACGAAAATTATCCCCTAAGTGGAACACTATGATCAAGTCAATCTGAAGAATGTAATGGTTGATTAGGCTTTGCCCAACCTGGATTTTTATCAATAAAACATAACCGTTCCAGTTAAAAAAAAAAAAAATTAGTTTGAAGTCATTCCAAGGGAATATTGAATCATAGATATTAGTATTGGGTTCTAAAACCCATTAAGCCCTCGAAAGGCTCTACTAAGCCCTAGAAAGGCTCTATTATGACTCCTGAAGAGGAAGAAGTGCAACATGATATATCAAAATTACAAGACCAAGTGCATCAAATTTCGCTCTCGCAAAGAGTAAAAAATAAATGAAATGGATGGTCTCAAGAAAGGCATGGAGGCTAAGATGGATGATTTGAAGAAAGTCATGGAAGCTAAGATGGATGGTTTTAATGGAAGCTAAGATGGATGGCATGGAAACTAAGATGGATGGCATGGAAGATTAGTCGATGGTATAGAAGGAAGCATGGAATATTTGAAGAGAAATATGGAAGGTTTGAAGGAAGGTTTGGCAAATTTGCTACAAGAAAATATTCCTAATGGTGAAAAGGTAGTAGATAAAACTCACGATGAGAAAAAAATAAATGTTAATCATGGTTTTATAGACTATAATGTTAGATTTAAGACCCACCATATCCCAAATATCAATATGAGGAAGTTTAATGGAAAGGATCCCATAACATGGATACTATAGATGGAGCAATATTTTGATCTCCATAATGTGCAAAACATACAAAAGGTATGCATTGCAAATTTTTATTTATAACAAATACATTTGTATGTTATCGATGGATTTTCTCTCGTAAAACAAATTTCACTTGATCAAATTTTATGGAGGAAATGATAAAAAATTATGAGGATACAAAGAGCAACACCTTCTTTAGCCAATTAATAAATCTCAAACAAAAGGGTTCAATGGTGGAGCACATTGAGGAATTCCAAAAATTGAATATAAGGGTAACTTATATTCTAGAGGAACACATGATTGATGCCTTCATAGGGATTTTAAATGATAACATCTAACATGAGGTTTACCTTTGGGAACCAGATTAAATTGAGAAGGCATTCAGGTTGGCAAGAAAAATTGAAAGTAAAATTATGACGATAAGGAAGCCTACTAGACACATCTATAAATATGGAAGTGTTGCTACTCCTAGAATTCCACAACCTACAAGGTTGACACCACAAAAATTGGAGGAAAAAAGAGTAAAAGGGCTTTGCTACATTTGTGATAAAAAATACACTAAAGGTCATGTGTGATGAGAATAAATTATTTTACATAGATTGTGAAGAGGAGGAAGAAATTAAGAAGAAACTTCAAAATAAGAGGATATACACTATGAACCAACCCTAGAGAAAGAAGAAATGATCCTGAACATATCTTGTAATGGATTGGTAGGAATTACCACTCAAACTCTCTAGATAGAAGGACATATCATGAAGAAAAATGTAATAGTGTTGATTGATTCGGGTAGTACCCATAATTTTATTCATTGTAAGGTAGCCAAGGAATTGAACTGCTTCCTATACCCAACACCAGAGTGTCAAGTGATGGTTTCAAAAGGAGTAACTATGAATTTCTCTGGAAGGTGACATAATATCAAGCTAACCATGGGGGAATATGTATTGAATAGTCCCATGCTTTCCATTCCAATGGGAGGTGCTGATGTTGTACTAGGAGTACAATGGTTAGAATCTTTGGGGATAGTAGCTTTTAATTTTCAAGAAATTTTCTTGAAATTATTTTCGGAAGGGGAGGAATTTGAATTACGTAGTATCACAGGGAAGCCAGGAAAGATAATAAGCTATAATGTCATGACAAAGCTTCTAAAGAAATAAAAACTAGGCGTAGTTACACAATTATTCCCACTAGAAGTTCCAACATCAAAATCATCTATTTCTCCATATCTCCAAAAAGTCTTGGACAATCCTTCCAAGGTGTTTGAAACTCCCAACTATTCACGATCATGATCATGATATCCATTTGATTCCAGGAAGTGTTCCTCCAAACATCGGGCCTTATAGATATTCTTATGTCCAAAAGAGAAAAATAGAATGTATGATTGCAGAGATGTTAGAGGCTAGTATAATTTAACCTAGTCAAAGTTATTTCTCTGATCCAATAGTATTGGTGCACAAGAAGGCTGGATCATGGCGTATGTGCCCAAATTATAGGGAGCTCAATAAGCTCAATATTAAAGATAATTTTCTCATTCCCGTGATTGATGAAATATTGGATGAATTACATGGAGAAATTTATTTTACCAAGTTGGATCTCTGGTCAGGATATCATCAAATTATAATGAAGAACAAAGATATTATGAAAACAACATTTTGATCTCATGAGGGTCATTATGAATTTTTGGTCATGCCTTTTGGTCTTACCAATGTGCCTTCTACATTTCAAGGGTTTATGAATTCCATTTTAAAATCCTTCCTTAGAAAATATGTGTTAGTATTATTTGATGATATGCTAATCTACAATGGGTGTTGGAATGATCATGTTCAACATGTTGACATGGTTCTCAAACTATTGGAGGAGAAACAATTATATTAAAAAACCTCCAAATGTTTCTTTGGAGTACAAGAGGTGGAATATCTGGGTCATATTGTATCTTAGGAGGGTGTTAAGGTAAGCCCTAACAAAATTAAAGCCATTAAGGAATGGAATGTCCCCACAACCATAAATAAATTGTGAGGATTTCTCAAGTTAATAGGGTATTATCGCAATTTTGTTAAGAATTTTGAGAGAATAGAAACACCTTTAACAACATTATTGAAGAAAGATGCATTTTCATGTACTCCTAAAGGAACTAAGGCCTTTGAACATCTTAAAGATGAAATGTGACAAGCGCCGGTCTTAGCTATGCCAGACTTCACAAAAAACTTTATTGTGGAATGTTATGCCTCAGGAAATGGAATTGATGTTTTTTTAATGCAAGAAGGAAGACCCATTTCTTTTGAAAGCTATCCAATAAAAGGAGAGTATTTATAGAAATCTATTTATGAGAAGGAAATGTTGGCAATACTACATGCACTAAAGAAATGGAGACCTTACATAATGGGAAGACACTTCAAGGTAAAAATTGAGCATGATAGTCTTCAATAATTTTTGGAAAAAATATTATCTTTAGAAGAGCAGAAAAAATGGGTCACAAAGATGTCGGGTTATGACTTTGAAATCATCTACAAAAAAGGGTAGCTAAATGTTATTGCAGATGCACTCTCAAGAAAAGATAAGGAGGTGGAAGCATTTATTTGTGCCATTTCTATTATCCAACTAGATTGGATAACCGAAGCAAGGGTGGAATGGAAGAATGACGAAGAAGTGTGGACACTCATTCAAAATTTGCAGCAAGATACTAGTACATACGATACATTTAGTTAGAAAAATGATTCCTTATGGTACAAAGAACGCTTATATCTTTGTAAGAATTCCGAACTAAAACAAACTATTCTCTTAGGATTGAACACCTCCCCCTCAGGAGGACACTCAAGATTTTTAAAAACTTACCAGAGGGTGAAGAAAGATTTTTTTTGGGATGGCCTTAAATTTGATATTCAAAAGTTTGTGGGAGAATTTCTTGTTTTACAGCAAAATAAAGTTGAAACAATTAAGACTTCGGGTCTGCTACTAACTTTACCCATTCGAAGCCAACATTGGGGGGATGTTTCAATGGAATTTATCATAGGTTTTCATAAGTCCAAAGGAAAGAGTGTCATCATGGTGGTAGTTAATAGACTTACCAAGTATGCACACTTTTGTGCATTATCTAATCCATTTAAAGTAAGTACAATTGCTACTACATTTATGGAAACAATTCAAAATCTACATGGAAATCCAAAGATTATTGTAAGCGAAGGAGATCCCATTTTCACCAGAATTTTTTGGACGGAATTATTTTATTTTTTAGGTACGCAACTATTTCATAACTCATCTTATCATCCTCAATCCGATGGGAAAACTGAGATAGTGTAGGTTTTAACCCTCTATAGAAATTATCTGCAAACGAATCTTAAAAACAAAAAATAAACAATAGCGAAAGCATAAAACATAAAACATATATACATAGAGATTTTCCCCTGGATCCCAAATCGGGACGACCGGCTTGATTTTTCATTATATTCCTTTTAGTGTTACAACACACACACACACAGATATATATATATACACACACACACATGCCGAAGCATACATAAACCCAATTCCATTAACCCTAGATTATAACATAACCGTAGTTCCCTTGACTAGATCTACAAAATACCAAGGGCCGAAAACCATCATGCCGCAAAACCATGTGCAAACCCACGCACAAAACCATGGGTGGGTCCACCCACCGGAAAATAAGGACCAAATTTTTTTTCCCAGGGAACTACCCTGGACCCCGACAGGGGGGCAGTATGTGACCCCCCTTCTGTGCCCGACACAACGTACAAGGGGGACTATCACCCCCCCTGTGACCCCCCCATGCGTTAATAGTCATGGAAAGAATATAAAACATACCCAACATTCTCCCACTTGTTGTTTTCTTTCCGCAGGGGGCCACAGGAGAGCTAAGTCATTAGCCCAGCTTTTCAACACATATTGTTTCTCTAAACCAAGAGAAATTCTGAGTGCTCACAGACTTCGTCAATGCATCTGCAACATTATTCAATGTGTCCACCTTTACTAGCAACACCCTTTTAGCCTCAACCATATATCTCACAAAGTGATATTGAACATCAATGTGCTTTGTCTTTGAATGATAAGTAGGGTTCTTAGCCAAGAAAATTGCACTTTGGCTATCAAAGTCTATCCTTATAGCTTGCTGCACCAACCCCATACTTGAACACAATCTTTGCAACCAAAATAATTCCTTGCTTGCATGAGTGGCTGCCATGTATTCTGCCTCTGTAGTTGAAAGAGCCACTACAAATTGTCTTTTACACATCCAACTGATTGCACCTCCAAATAAGCTAAACACATACCCACTTTTAGATCTTATTTGGTCTAGATCTCTAGCCTAGTCTGCGTAAAAAAACCACGAATGTCCAACACTCTTTCCAATCCTGGTCTTCCCTGGTAGCACAAGCCATAATCACTAGTGCCACGCAAATATCTAAAAACCCGCTTCACAGCTGTCCAATGCTCCTTCCCTGGGTTTGACATAAACTTGCTAAATACTCCCACTGCATGTGCAATGTCTGGTCTAGTACAAACCATTACATACATTAGGCTACCCACTGCACTTGCATATGGAACACATGACATATCCTCCTCTTCTTCTTATGTCTTGGGACACTGTTCAGCAGGCAGCTTTACACCTACAGGAATCAAAACATTCATCGGTTTACTATCTTGCATATTGAACCTCTACAATATAGTCTCGACATACTTCCTCTGTTTTAACCAGAGCTTCCTCTTTGCCTGATTTCTCTTAATTTCCATGCCCAAAATATAGTTTGCAGCACCAAGATCCTTCATGTCGAATTTGGAGAACAATTGGGTCTTCAAATCTTGGATAATTTCTTTGTCATTTCCAATCAACAATATATCATCCACACACAAGACCAAATAAATAACACGATCACCAATTAATTTAAAATAAACACAGTGATCCTCCTTGCTTCTGGTGAAGCCAAGTCCCCATATATAGGTATCAAATTTCTGATACCACATCCTTGGTGACTGTTTTAACCCATAAAGAGACTTATTTAACCTGCATATCGGCTCTTTCTTCCCCTTCACCATAATCCTTCAGTTTGTTTCATGTAGATCTCCTCTTCCAGATCCCCATGAAGAAATTTTGTCTTCACATCCATCTATTCTACCTAAAAATCAAATGCAGCAGCAATAGATAAAAGTAATCTAATAGAAGTAATTTTGGCTCTTCTCTCCAATATGTCCAAGCCTTTGATGCCATAGCATGGTCTTTTCTCCAGAGACTGCTAGGCTTTCCGCTCCACTTTCTGGAACCACAGAACTATTGCACCTAGGAATAATAGTGTTTCTCTGAAGCTTGTACAGAGTTCCAATCCAAACTCCCTGCATAAATACCAGTGCTCCCCGAACCATATTACATGCATCTTTCTTGAACACTGTTTTTACACCTACATCATCCATCTTGCTTACAGAAATAAAATTTTTGGCCAATGCAAGAATGTGCAGAACACCAGGAAGTGTTCTAATCCTTCCACCTTGTGGCATCAGCTTGAATTTTCCACGTCTGACGATTATGGCCTTCGTATCATCACCTAAGAAGACATCACCGTCATCATATTTCTCATATTCGTAGAACCACTCCCTATGGGGAGTGAAGTGAAAGGATGCACCTGAGTCAATCAACCATGACTCATGATCTACATGTGTATTTGAAGAAGAAGCCAAATACACATCCCCACCTTCATCTGAGGTGGCTTTTGCCTCTACAGAAGGAGCATCATCAGATCCCTTTCCTTTCTTAGGAGCTTTAGATTTGCAGTCATTTTTTTAGTGCCCTTCCCTTTCACATTTCCAACACACCTTTACAAACTTTCCAGGAGATTTAGATCTCCCTCTAGATTTAGATCTCCCACTCGAAACCTTATTCTTGTTTCTATTTTGGGACCTTCCTTATATAGATAGGGCATCTCCATTCTTACCCTCCATATTTCTCCGTCTCATTTCCTCCGACAGCAAGGTTGAGACAATGTCATCAAAATTCAAGGTAGTTGTATTGCTACCTATTGCAATAACTAGATTGTCCCATGAATCTGGTAGAGAACACAACAAAATGATGCACTTATATTCATCTGATTTTTTAATATCAATAGATGATAGCTGACTTACTATAGTATTGAAGGTGTTCAGATGCTCTATCACAGAGTCTCCATCCTTCATCCTCAGGTTATACAACTTTTTTCGTAGGAAAAATTTATTCACCAGAGACTTAGATTGGTACAAAGTCCCTAGCTTGTCCCACAAGGTATTCACCATAGTTTCCCTAGATACATTCAACAATACTAAATCTGAGACACACAACCGTATTGTGCTCTTTACCTTCCGATCCAACTTCTTCCAGTCTTCATCTAACATTGCCGTTGGTTTAGTACCCGGATCTACCATGATCCACTGATCTTTATCCACCAGTAGATCCTCCATCTTGAGCTTCCACAGCTCAACACTCTGACCATTAAATTTCTCGATCTCTATCTTCCCGCCACTCGCCATATTCTTTCACCGCAAGAATCGATCCCGTTGATCTCCCACTAAACAGGGTCTACCTCAAGCCCGAGAAAAAAAACCCTTAGCAGCAAAGGCATCCCCTTGAAGCAATTATCTGAAAATGAATCTAAAAAATAGAAAATAAACAATAGCGAGAGCATAAAACGTAAAACATATATACACAGAGATTTTCCCCCGGATCCCAAATCGGGATGACCAGCTTGATTTTTCATTCTATTTCTTTTAGTGTTACAACACATATATATATACATGCCGAAGCATACATAAACCCAATCCATTAACCCTAGATTAGACATAACTATAGTTCCCTTGACTGGATCTACAAAATACCAAGGGCCGAAAACCATCATGCCCCAAAACCATGTGAAAACCCATGCACAAAACTATGGGCGGGTCTACCCACTGGAAAATAAGGACCAAATTTGTTTTCTTCGGGCACTACCGCCCCCCCTGCTATGCCCGGCACAATGTACAGGGGGGTTGTCGCCCCCCCTGTGACCCCCCCGTGTGTGACTAGTCGTGGAAAGAATATAACACATACCTAACAGATAGTGACAAATTTTTGGAAGGATGTATTCATTGTTTTGTATCTGATAAACAAACACAACGGGTAAAGTGGTTACCTCTGGTTGAATGGTGGTATAACACTTCCTTTCATATTGCAGCAAATATTACCACATTTATGGCACTTTATGGATATCATCCACCTTCCATTACATAATAATTAAGAAAAAATTCTAAGGTTCAAACATTCGAAGATCGCATCAAGCAACATCAACAAGTTCTCCAACTCTTAAAGGATAACCTAAATTTGGCACAAAATCGAATGAAACAATAGGCATATCAAGATCGTAGTAATTGAAGTTTTGGTGTAGGAGATTAGGTATTTTTACGGCAATAACCATACAAACAAATGTCCCTCAAGCAAGTTAAGAAGGATAATAAATTATCACCAAAGTATTATGGTCCTTACAAGGTGTTGCAAAATATTGGTACTATGGAATACAAATTGGAGCTTCCTGATTCTTCCCGAGTGCACCCATTTTTCCATGTTTCATGCTTAAAGAAGGTTATACATGACAAAATTCCGGTTCAAACAATATTTCCAGAACTTGACGAGGAAGGAAAAATTATATTGGAACATGAAGCAGTCATTGAAACAAGAACTCAACAGCTACGGAATTGATCAATTTCAAAGTATCTCATCAAGTGGAAGAACTTACTCATTGAAGACTCCACATGGGAGGACGAGAATTTTATACAAAAGCATCCAGAACTACTCAAGTGTTGAGGACAATACCTTTTTTAAGGAGAGGGCATGTTAGGTCCCTATATTACTAGTGTCGTCCTTTATTTTTGTTAGTGTAGCCCCCTTATTGTTATTATTGTACCGCTTTAGTCCCCATATTGTTATTATTGTGCCCCATAAAATCCCACTATTGTTATTATTGTGCCCTTGCATTATTATTGTTAGGTTGGCTAGGATTATATTATGACCCCATGGACTCCTATATATAGAAAGGAGGTTTTGTCATTTGTGTCATCCGATAATTTTTCATTTATGTATTATAAAGGAGGTTCCCCCTCGAAGTGGTTGATTTCTAAGGTGTTGATCTCTCTTTTCTTCTATTTTTGGAGCTGATTTCATAACAAAAACATTGTGTCTAATGACAACTTATGAAAATGAAGAATTCCATCAGGTGGAGGTTGGGTCATAGGCTCCAAGGTAGAAGTTCCAATCTCAATATTCTCATAATTATGTGTTATGGTCATGGCATTGATGTCTTGCTTCACCATAAAGATATCTTACATAGAAGATGATGAATTTTTGGAAGTGATTCCCCCGCTTCCCCCTTTCTGAGGTGGTAGAGGGTTAGCGACCATGTGTTTTTGCTAGCTCACTCTTCATACTTTTGAGTAGACCCACATCAAAAAAATGAAATTATATGAAAAATCACGTGGAGCATGATTTTTCATGTATTTTCATTTTTTTTCAATGTGGGTCTACTCAGATGTTTTTAGAGTGAGTACTTGTTGGATGTGGAATTTAATTCTGCATCCAACAGGTGTCTACACTTGAAATTTGATTAAACATATAAGGGTATATGTCAAAAATAAATAAAAAATAGTAATTTTCTTCTTTTCCTAAAAATTGTTTTCCCCTAGGGATGACATCATCATATTTAATCCTACTGGTTCTTTTAAATTTAATTTTTTTGTTTACTAATCAAATCACTAGAAGGGATATTCATTTTAACTATTTGAGAGGCTAGCTAACCTATATTTCTAGAAGATATGGATCTCATGACTGCATCATCATGGGTTCCAGGTTTGTGATTCGCATTATTAATTGATGATCAAGGAGAAATATGAATAAATTCATATAAGTTACCCACTTGAGAATAACTCTAGTAAATTTGATGGGAATATAAGATACCTTACTCCTTGGTTTAGTTTCCCACCTTCGCCACATATTCAATAATATTGAGAAACGAGGACTTAATGAACCACCCACTTAACAACTCATCAAGGAAATTGGTTCAGAAGATACCTTTTCTTGTTCTCCACTCATGAATATGATAAAAATGTGTATGGAGGTCTCTTGATGGGATTTTGTGATAATTTTTTTCCCAATCTTGTACCTAGCAGGAAATTGATAGTGGATGAAGAAGGCCAATGCTAAAGACATGGAATTATCATGAGCGACACACTCTAAGTCAATGTACCAATTGACAATGCCATTGGTAAGATTCAACTAGAAAATACACAACCTTATGATATCATTAATGGAAGAGCACCATAAGTGATAAAATCTGGGTTTGGTCTTCTCTAGGCTTACCATAAAATTTAGGAATGTCTACTAGAAATTTATGAGGGACATGTGGCAATGCATTATTATTCTTGATGACATTATTCATTAACTTAGACATATTAGTAAATTCAAGTGTTTCCAAGAAAGGGGAGTTGAATGATTCTTGGGGGGGTTAGATGCCCCTTATGACCCAATTGGAGGAGGTGTTCTACCCATAGATTGGTTTCTAATGTTATGTTGACTTATGGAAGTGGTTTGGCTAGAGGTGTTAGCTCCAACATCCATATAAACCTATTTTTGGTTAATGTATCCAAGAGAAAAAGTATTCCCAAAATGTTGTTTACATCCTAGGCCAAAGGGTCTTCTGAAATTATTACCAAAAGGATTATAACCCCATAGATTAAACATGTTATGATAGAAAGTGTTCGCTCCCCCTTAGGAATTCCATGATATTATGGACCCTTAAAATGTAGATCCCCCTAATGATTGATTTCCAAAAGGATTATATAACCCACTACAATTTAAAATACCCCTAGCTATTCTAGAGGATGGCATATATAAGATAAAAGTTTTCCAACCAGATGACAATCCATTACTAGATAAAGTCACACACCCTAATAAGATACTAGCACCCATTGTGGGGGCTGAGAAAGAAAATGAGAATGAGAAGTTTGATGCTCCTATATTAGAAAAAGGTATTCTAGATGTGGATGAGCTATAACCTCTGTTAAATATGAACAAAGATGATGTGGTTGTTGATGTAAATGAGAAGAAGTAATTCTCCCTGGTTTTGCAGAGAGTAAAGATATTCTATTGTAGGAAAGTAAATGACTAAAATAAACCTATTCTACTGTAAGAAAACAAATAAGACACTTCCAAAATTATAGAGGTAAATCAATCCTACTCTATGTTGCATGGTAAATTAATTCTATAGTTGAAAGGAGACATACAAAAAAAAAATCTAACTGTAGAAAGAAAGCTACAACTACTAGGGTAAAGTTTCTAAGGGTATTTGAAACTCTAAAATATATCTATAGGGTCTAACGAAATTTGTAGCATGATGAGGAACGATGAAAAAAAATTTGGTGCAAATTTTTGGATGTTTTAATGCAATATCCGTATTGATACAGGATGACCCTATTTTGCTACACTAATCATCCGAGAGAAAATTTATGAGGTCTAGATGTGGTTTTGTTGACATTATGATCAACACCCTCCAAAAATTTTCATACACTTGAATTTTGGAGCCTATTGAGGATCTTGTGATTAGTCATTCCATGGCCACAATATGGTTGGTTTATTCTTTTTCAATTTTTTGAGCCTTCTTCTTGGATTCTAAGTGTCAAGATCACTTGCTCACACATGCTCAATGAATTCACAAATGCACATTTTTCTATGCAAGCCTAGATATGAATCACAAAAATTTTGAAAGTAAGACAGGGCACAATCATAACTAAAAAGAGGGCTCCACTAAGCCTTGAGAATGTAAAATGTGATCTCCGCACCTAGAGGGTAGACTTGCAAAGTCATAAAATTTTCAAAGTCTGGGAGGGTGCAATCTTGAAAAACACACCAAGTTAGGGGAAAAATAAAGTGTGACACATATCAACTCATCAATATATATTATATAGGACCCAAAAATAATATTTGAAACCCCTATAAAGGAACATGGAAGCTTAGTATATGTGTAGAAACATAAAATGAAACTTGACTCCCAAAAGAGACACTTCACATGACAAAGGGTAGGCTCCAAAATTTAAATATAGAAATTTTTTTGGAGGGTGTTGTATCAACGAAAACACTTGGCGACAGACTAGATAGAATTCAACTTATATATTTAGGAATAGTTTTCAAAAAAAAATTGGCCCTTCAGGATGTATTGATTCATTAATATGTTCTCCTTGTCCTCCCCACTTAACCTAGTTATAGATGTAGTATCTTCATTTTGTTCTCTTGATTTAAACATAACAATTTTTTTTCCATTCCACAACTGTTTGGATCCAAGGAAAGGTTAATATTTAATTGTGATTTAAAGATATTAAATTATTATTTTTATCTATAGTGTTGCTCCGCTACCATCAGTCCTATTAAATACCCCGAAAGAGTCACTACAGGAATACAAGCATTGCTTCTCTACTAATGAACCTGTTCAGTACAATGATGAATTTACTTTCCTCATCTCATTGCAAAGGAGGCCTTTCTCTTCTTGTGCTTTATTTATTTTAAAAGTATAACTATGCTTAGCCACTTATTATTATACTAGGGTGGAAGATTGATCTTGAATTATTAAGAGAAGACAAGGTTGTCCCTTAAGAGAACAATATATATACCTTTGATATATATTTTATCGCCATTGGTTTTCCGTCTTCCCTTCTCTACTTGATTTATTGGCATGAACAATGCCAAGTAATTAAACAAAAAGTGAAAAAATATGGATTATAAATAGATACAGGTATCATGGTTCCACTCAAATATTTCCTTTTAAATGTATCGTATTATCTGTCTCGACACTACTTGACTTGAGGCACATCCCACACAAAGAAGAGGAACAAACAGATAGCCAAGCATGGTAGTTTTCACAATCCATATTTATTTCGCCACATAGTATTTTTGAGTCACACACACAAGGTTTTATTTATGTACGCTGACCAAAAAATGGAAAAGGGACAAGACATGACAAAAACCTACAACAAAGAAAAGGAAAAAAAACTGCACAAAAGGAACACAACCTAAAGCTACAACTGGAAGTAGTATTTAAGGTCTCAGCCATTAATGGGAATAGGTTCATTCCTCCCATATAAACATTTAAACTTATAAGAATTGTGGCCAAGATATTCTATGATAATATATGGTCCAATCCACAGGGGTTGAAATTTGGTTTTCTTTCCTTTCTCTTTATGGGATTTGTCCCACTTCAATACTATGTCACCCGCACTAAAATTTTTATTCCCTGCAGACTTCTTATCAAACCACCACTTGATTAAATTATGATGGATGGATAAATTTTCTTTTACTTTGATCCTTTCTTCATCGAGCATAAGAAGGGTATCTATATAACTCTGAATAAGAAGACAAGAATTTCCTTTAGATTCTTGCAAAAGCTGCAAGGTGGGAAGGTAAATGTTCGATGAAAGGAAAACATCTTTTCCAAATACAAGGAGGTATGGAGATATTTTAAGAGATGGCTTAGGAGTGACACGGTTAGCTCATAATGAATTCATCAAATAATTGTGCCAATTATTTTTCTCATAGAATAATTTTTTCTTAATAATGTAGATGAGGTTCTTTTTCGTGGATTCAACCAAACCATTTCCCTGTGGGTAATATTTGGATGCATGATTTAAAATTATACCATATTATAATCCAAAATAAATAAATTTAACGAAGAAAAATAATTTTCATTATGGAAGACAAGTGAAGTAGGAATTGCGAACCTGGTTTTGATATTTTTTCTTGATAAATTGGATGACTTCCTTATCATTGAATTTCCTTAATGCAATTGCTTCGGTCCACCAAATGAAATATTTGGTTGTGGTTAAAATGTATTGGTGTTAATTTAAAGAATGAGGAAACTTATTGCCTATAACATCCAATCCCTATTGTTGGAATGATTCTTCAACTGATATAGGTAGCAATGGGGTGGCTGACTTTTTATCACGACCAACACACTTTTGACAGATAGGGAAATTTTGGGCATAGGCATGAGAATGGCCCACTGGAAAGTGGCTACGGAATTATTTCAGACGAATGGCATGACCCTATAATAAAAAGTTTCCCCATGGACTAATGAACGTAGGTTTTAACTGATCAACATGACTGATAACTATCTGGTTGTATTGAGAAAAAATATCCATAAAGGATAGAAAGTCATGCCCCACACACTCATCTATGATTTGGTTGATGAACTATGTGTGGAAGTTGTCTTTGGGAGAAGATTTGTTGAGGTCACGAAAGTCAGTGCAGACAGGGATGATGCCTTGTTTCTTGAGAACAACAATCAGGTTAGAGACCCAAGTGGTGTATTAAATAGGATAGATAAAACAAGTCTGCTTGAGCTTATCAATTTTGGCTTTGACAAACTATCGTTGGGAAGGATTAATGGGTCTCAACTTTTGATAGAAAATATTGGCATCGGGCCATGTACCGATATGGTGTTTGAAAATGGTGGGATCAAGTCCAGGAATCTATGAATAGGACCAGGCAAAAACATCAAGAAATTCCTTGAATAGCTTGGTGTAAGCCTCAATTTCTTCCAAGGTGAAATTTACCCCCAAGGTAATGTTATTCTACCCCTAGTTTATCAGAAATGTTAATTTTAATGGTAGGATAGATATTGGCAATATTTCCTTCTTTGAAAGCATCGAGTGCATGAATGGGATTTCTAAACCAATCGACCTCATCAAAGATGAAGTCTTTAGACTCCATACTAGTCATGGGACTGTTGTGGAAGGAAGCACACATGGTGTTGCATATCATCCCAAGGAAAGTCAAGGGTAGTCATCTCTTCCATAATTTCTTCATCAGAATGAAATAGGGGGGGACTCGTAAAAGAAATAACACATGATGTGGTGTGGATACCTGGCACATCATCATGAGATATATGATTCACATACATCGTTATGGAGGGTAGACGAAAAGCTAGTAGATGAAAAATCTACCGATGTTGAGCCCAAGGTGATTTTCGAAGGTGGTTCATTCGAAACAGAAGGGAATGCCCTAGAGGGGTCTTCCACCATGGATCTTATGGAGGATGAAAATTAGAGGATAGTGGCCAAAGGTTCCATCATCTCGACATTAGGGGGAGGTATTACAATGGGTGAAAAAATGTCCAGCGGTTCTGCTGAAGTAAAAATAGCAAGTAGAGGAGTACATGATCCACTACGATCAGCCTTGATTCGATGAAAAACCTCAAGGGTGTCACAAAAATAATAGAGATGGGGACAAAGGTGAGAATAGTGGCCATAAATATCACACAAAGCACAAGAGTGGTCTGTGCACAACAATTTGAGTTTCTTAGCTGAATCGGGTAAGGTAACATGGACCTCTGGGATATTAGATTCAAGAAACGTCTCGTTGACCACAAGTTTGAGATGAGGAAGCTTAAGACAATTATGGGTAGCATGCCCAAAAACATCACACAAAGCACACAGAGGTGACTCCATTGCAAGCTTAAGAGGATACGGAGTTGTTCGGGGGGCCTTTTTCTTAGGTTCCTTCTTTCTGGCTTTTCCCCCCTCACCAAATTCTTTCGCAATAGGAGTAGATTCCTGTTGAGGTGTCTAGGGCACAAAAGCAAAGGGAGAGGTCATAGCGACTAGTTGGACCAGGGTCAAAGCAGTATAAGGTTTGAGATTTTTATCACAAAATTTCACTTGATAAGCTGTTGATTGGACAACCTCATGTAACTGTTTCAAACCAATATTTTGACTGAAGCTTAGCCTCTTCAGTCTGAGAGGGTTCTCTCAAAGGTTAATGATATTGAATAAATATATATTTATATGGCTAATTCTATTTGGGAAACAACTTTCTTATGATGAGTGTAGGTTGAAAATAGTATCAGTATGCAAACATTAGGCTTATGGAGTCAACACTTTTAGTCATTCAGTAGTGAGTTCACTTGACATGGAAGCTGAGGAAGGTAAGAGTTTTAGCAGTAGTAAACACACACATGAAACAGGAAAATACACAGTAAATTCATCTATAAAGGAAGTCAGGGCATTACATGAATAAATTCTGAGTATTATAAATGAAAACCACTGCAAATGGGACACATAAAAGATATATATAAGATAGATAGGCACTAAAAACTCAATCGGAATCTTAGGTTTGTCAAGAAACAAATCTTTGTATTTCTAAAACAATCAAATTACTTAAAGTTGTATTTTGCCAAAAAATATCCAACCCTTGACAAATTTGACTCTATGCCCTTTAATAGACTTGTTACATCATGAGATGATCTACCTGTTGGGTAGATTCATCAAATTTTTGCCTAATGACACCTTGCAAAACCATAAAACATCTATTTAATGACAAAATGACAGCTATCCTACTTGACAGTCCTTTTCCTAATAGGACTCAAACTGTTCATTATTACATTTAACAACCTTATCTTCTAAATAAATTACATCTTTGACAAGTATTCTTTCACATGTTTGAATTGGGGTGATGGGAATCAACACTACATGACCACTTAATAGACCTACTCTAAAATTGGAAACAAAACCCCCTTTTTTAGGAAAATGGTCTTCTTCTTCCCTGAATGCTTTGGCTGCTAATTTATCTTCATTTTGTGGTCTTTAAGTGATGAATGAATACTGTCATGATCCTCTAACACTTGGATAATACCCAGTTGTCCATAAATGATCAAAAATATTCTTAAAAGGCTCCCACACAGTACGCTACGAAAATAAGGCATTTTCATAGCATACTTTCGTAGCGCTGCAAAAATGCCATTTACCCTCAATATTTTTTATTCTTTCCCTTGGCATGGTCTTCATCATCATCCTTAAACACATCTCCCACACATATTTCACCTCTTGAAAACTATCAAAACTGGTTCAAAAAGAAAGAAGAAAAGCTACAGTAGTTTCGTAGCATTTTGTTGTCCTTCAAGTCCAGGCATGCTACGAAACTGCTGAAAAGTGCTAAAATTCCAGATTTATTTACAACTTGGAAAATAAACCTCATAATTCCAAAACCTTGTTACTAACATTCCATTAGCTTTAAAAAATCATAAATTAGCTCACCTTATAGTCCTTGAGGCATGTCTTCCTCATTTATGATTGGTTGAGCTATTGGCTCTTCAAGCACTGTCATTTTGAGGCCTTTTTTTCTCTAACTCTTCATGAATTAGTTTAAGCTTCTCCCGGAGGTCCTTAACCTGATATTTCAATATTATATTGGTGGATTTCAAATGTGTGTTCATCCTCCTGACATTTTTGGCCTCTTTCCCCACTGGAATGCTCCATTTGACAAACTGTTGTGTATTATCCAAAGTTTTGGAAACAATGTCAACTTGTTCTTCCCAAATTGCCTTCATCTTTTCAAACTGAATCTTCTCTACATTGTGTTTCCTTGTTTCTCTTTTCATAAAAAGAATTTCATGATTGTCCAATTTCAATTGTTCTTCAAGGAGTTGTAACTCTGTTTTTTCCGTCACCTTCTTTTTTCCTTTCTTTGTTTTTCTAATTGTGTCTTTCTCTGCAGGTGATGAAAGGTCAATGATCTCCTGTGGTGGCTGAAATATATCAGTAGGTGGTGGAACCTATTTACTACTCTCTAATATTTTCCTAGCATGCCCTGTCATAAGCTTTCTTGCTTGGAATATAAAACATACATCCTCTCCCTCAAATTCTAATTTCTTTGCATATTTAGCCTTTTTTAACTTCTCTCCACCTTCCTGAATGTCCTCAGCCTGGAATATAGGAGTTTCTTCTATGTCAATGGATGTAAAATATCCTCAATATTTCCTTTAGCCACTTCTTTGTCTTCTATAGGCACTATTTTCTCTTCTAAGGCCACTGTTTGGCTCCTTGTTATCCTTTTTGTTCCTTGTTTACTCACAACTTGTTTTAGTTTTGTAGGTTTGACCATCTTTGACTTTTGTTTTGCAGGTGGGACATTTGGTGTGTAAAAAATATGCAATTAATCTATCTCCATCATGATTGGCTCACTTGGTTCTACTCTTACAGGTTCACTTGGTTCTGCTACCAATGGTTCCCTCTTTTCTGCTGCTAATGGTGATGGAATTCTCCTAGGTTTAGGGGTTTTTGAAGGAGTAAGAGCATCCAAATCAAAACCACTAACAAAAAAAAATGAGGACCAATCTCTGCCTAACCTTTGAATTTCATCTAAAACCAACAACTTCATTAAACCATGATGAAATAATGAAGTCTCACTCCCTTCAGACTTTTCTTGGACCTTATCTTCCATTTGACAAACTTCTATGCAAATAGAAAGGTAGATCAAGGAAAATATTACCAGTAAAGTGCAGAAGTAACTTGAAATGATATGAGTAGACTTTGTGGAATATCCCTTCACAAGTAAAGTACTTTTGGATGATGATTAGAAATTTTGAGTAGTTGTCCTTTATGCAACTCCTTGGAACAACATTGGTGAGATCCATTTCACTGTTTTCAGGCTTCGTGAATTCTTTGCATTGCTCCATGTTAAACTTGAAACCTTTAAACCACTTCTCCTGTCCTCTTGGGATCCCTGTAGTAGCTACAATAACCTCTGGTGTGATGGAAATATTGATCATTCCCACCTTGGTGGTTGTTCCACTATTCTTTTGAAGACTTCCACTACTTTTGGGTCTTCATTGATCAAATTCATGTCTGCTGGTTCATATCTTAGGCATTGGCCACCCTTGTTTATTCTTCTTTTTTCTGCCATGGTTTCTTTAAGTTCTTCACAGCCTCACTTGATAACTTTTAGCCTCGATTGCTAATTTGCAGCCTTTCTTGACAATGCTCAATGTAAACCTTTGAAAACACCATCCAAAGCTTTGGCTTAATGCAATAGCTATCCAAAGCTCGATATCATGCAAAGAAGGAATGAGAAATGAGAAATGACCGAATTAGGAAAGATTTTGAAGTTTTGATGTCTTCTCATGACCCAATGATGACTCATACATACCTAAACTGATCATGATTACTTCAGACCTGACCATGTACCTTGGTTTTATCCCTCCATGACTTGAATGGCATCTAACTTTCCCATTCCCAATGATTTTATAACACCTAACAGCTAATGTGACAAGCTAGACAGGAAAATGTTCTTTCGTAGTGTATCTAATGTAAATTTGGTTTTTTTCGCTACAAAACTATCAGCATATTTGTAGCAAAAAGTGACTTTTCACAGTGTATTTCACTACGAAACTGTGGTTTCTTGGCTAAAATGGCATTTTCGGTACAAAAACCTTGGAAATTGAAATCAGTCAGAAAATGATGAGTGATGTGACATGAGGGAGTTTGAAAATGAGTGGGTTTAGACCTTAGGGTAAACTTAAACAAGAAAAAATTAATATTTCCCTTGACCAAGCATCAAAAATGAATCTTGCAACCCTATTTTTGACACATGAACCTATTTAACCTTGTCAAATGATGCTTCATTTTTTTGGGTGATAACAGAGATGACCAAGTAGGGTGTTGGCTGGGGGATTTATGTACTAGACTGGGATGCCCAGGGTCAAATTGGGAAGGTTGAATGTAGCCATAATAGGCACCAAAAAGACTCCAGATGGGGGAGCTAGAAACGATATCTAACAAGAAGGGTAATGTCCTGGCAGAATGGCTCCCAAATGGTTAAGGCTAGGGGGAACCATTCCTGGGTGAAAAGGGGTGGAAGAGATGCTAGCAAAGGGAGATGTTTATTGAGGAGAAGGACCTGAAGACTCCGTTAAGTCACCACCAACAGGTTACGGAGGCACAGGCTGCTGGCTGGTTAAACCAGACTGCTTGTGGCTAGCTCGAGTCTATTTCATCATGAAAAATTTTGACAAGATGGGATCAGCGATGAGAGGATTGACTAGGGGATGCACTAAGTGCACTAAGTAAGGTGGAATATTTATAAATCTCAGGTGAAACACTGATGAAAGGTGCGATTGATTTCTTATTGGCCATTGAAGATATGATAGACTTGGGGGAGTTGTGAGACTTCAGGTCATAGTATGTGAACTAATTGATGGTGGTGATATTTCCATTGTGAGGAAATAACATCTTATGATGAACTGCGGATGTGACAACAGACATCTCATAGGTATAGATACAACCCAACAAGATATTGTAATCGAAGGGGGCATGAAGGATTTCAATTTCAACACAAATAATCTTTCCCGCAACAGTGATAGGAAAATTGTGGTACATGCCAAGGGGTTGATAAGGGTGACCATCCCAAGCACGCAAGGTGATGGTGGATTTTTATAGGACAAATGACCTCCTCATCAGCTCAGAGGAGAAGGAAACATGGAAGGAAGAAAAGGACCCAGACAAAGACCCATTTTGCGAAGGTAATGCACCCTAGAGACAACTAGGTCAAGTTATAATGCATCCCAGCCATTTAAAGGGAGTGTTAGTGCCTAGGTTAATGCTATGTATCTCCTGAGGGGTGGCATTACTCGTGTTTTCATGAAGAAACAGACAAATCCCACGGAAACTGACTGGAATTTCCTGCTTTTTCTCAAAATGAGCTAGTTCAAAAGTAGAAACTTGCAGTACAAACCTCTTATTGGATGTTGCCAAACATAACTGAACACCCATAGAGGGAAAAAGAATGGAAAGGCAAGGAAACATCAAGATTTTCCCCCATTCAAACTGATTGAAAGGATTGGCAAGGTCTGTCCTCCCCAATTCCTATAAATTGGAGGCTTGGACTCCTGGTCAAGGGTCTAAGGTTTGATCATGTGTAGAGTAGAACTTCATTGTTGAGTGTGAGGCTTAAGGATTGGAAAGGTGTGATAAATGGTATATTGTTATATTTATTTATACATTGATAATTATGTGTTTATGAGAGTATGATGCATGGAGTTGCACGGGAGACACTTCCATGAAATCTTGAAGAACACTAGGGTTGATATTTCCTTTTGAAGTATTGGGAATCCATGGGGATTGAATCATCGTGTATGTTTCTAGTTTTTTGAATTTTGTGTTTTGTGAGACACTGTGCTAGATTTGTGTTTTTTTTTATTTCTGGGGCATCGACATGCCACTATGTTATCGTGTCGTATGTTATTGGTTGTCATGGTTCTCATATTTTGTGACCATTTTTCTTTCAATTTATGTTTTGAGGGTCTTGGGATTTGGTTGGGAAAGGAGTAAATTTAATGGAGATAAGGGGTAGTCAAATGAAACAAAACAGGTAATATAAGACTCAGATGAATCCTGATGCATGCCTAAAGAGAAGCTGAAGGCAAGAATATGACAACTAGTTGGATTGGTTGGGTCTATTCGGATAATTGGATAGTGGCAGGAAAGTCATGAGAAAGGTAACATGAAAGGTAAAGTGAATGGATCTGAGGTATCAAATGCTTTGGCTAAGTTGGGAAATTTTTTTCTCAATGTTGTGCATGATGTGCACAGATAAATAGAGTTCTCTAATCCTAGAATTTATGATATTTGGTAATTTTTTTGTGATTATGATTATGATGATGTCTATATATGTATACATGTATGTATGCATGCCATTGTTTGACAGGGTGATTAAGGATCATGATTGTTTTATGCTAATGATTATATGTATACATGTATATATGTATGTCATTTTTTTATAGGGTGTTCAAGGATAATTATTGTGGAGGAATTATTGCTCATGCAGGTGAATGTAATGAAGCATTTCCTGGTATTATGAGAAATCAAGTGGGAAGAGTAGCCCTAAAAAATATATGAGGTTAGTATCATGTGGATATGATTTGATATTATATTCTTATGCCTATGTTTATGTTATCGAAGGTAATGTTGAGGGATGTATCAGCGAAATGAAAGAAATGTGATATGCGGCATGATGGTATAAGCATGGATAGTGGAGAGACACTAGAAGTAAGGTCTCTTGGTAGAGACAGTGTGGTCTCTGGATGTGGAATATTGGTGTTGTGTACATGTTTTATATGAGATACTATGTAGATATGCTACTATGTACATGTTTTATATGCAGTGTTGTGTACATATGGTGTTATGTACACTTTGTATATGTAGTGTTGTGTACATATGGTGCTATGTTCATGTTGTACATGTGGTGCCGTGTGCATGTTGTTCAATGTACATGTGGTACATATGGTGTTGTGTGCATGTGCTATTGTGTACATGTTGTTCATATGGTGTTGTGTACATGTTGTGCATATGGTGTTGCATGTCATGCAATTGATGCTATGTACATGTGGTGTTGTGTAAACGCTGTGCAAGTGGTGCTATGTACATGAGGTTTTGTGTGCATGTAGTGATATGTACATGTGGTATTGTGTTATGGGTATTGTGTATTCATTGTATTTTGACATGCGTATTCATGTTTCAATGTGTACGTATATGTGTTTTGTTGTACGTCGGGTGTAGATGTATGTATCATTTTGTACACCACGTGCAGGTGTATGTGTTGTTTTGTACACAAATTGTAGGTGTATGTGTCATGTTGCACACTAGGTGTAGGTGTATGTGCCATGTTATGCACTGGGCGTAGGTGTAGGGGTTGTGTTGTAGACTGGGTATAGTTTTATGTGTTGTCTTATACACAATGTATGTGTATGTTTTGTAAAATGTGATTGTGCATGAAGGTACGACACTGTCTGTGCCCTTATTATTGATATTTAGGGTTGAGGTGGTTTAGTCTAAGGATACCCTTATTTATATTCAGGGTTGAGGTGGTTTAGTCTCGAGATACCCTTCTAGCTATTGATGGTTGAGGCAGTTTAGTCTTTGGATGCCCCTGTTGTTGATATCGAGGGTTGAGGTGGTTTATTCTCAAGACACCCTTGTAGATATTAAGGGACGAGGCAGTTTATTCTCCATTTTCCCTTTTTTCTTAAAGATAAGAGAATGCACTAGGTGCTTCCCAGGTTTAGCAACCAATTTAGTGTGTGTACATAAAGGATAAAGAATGAAGGAAGAAGCAAAATACCATTTGAAAGATAATTATTTTATTTTAGCCTAATTATGCATGTGATTTATGATTTTTATTTATGATGGTTATAGGTGATTTATGATGGTTTTATTTTGAACTAAAGATATGTGATATGTTTATACATGATGATTTGATCAAGAGATAATTTGGTTTGCAATTGATAGGAAGTGAACAAAATAAAAAATGTACCTCATTGATGGGCCACCAATGAAGTGTGATTTGAATTCATTTCAATTCCTTTTTATTCTAATGGAAATTATGTGCTTGATACAAGAAAACATGGAAAATTCCCTAGTTGGGTGGCTAAAACTAATTGCAAGAATTAGCAGCAACGACAAAAGGATTTGAAACGTGTAGAAATATGTTGGTAAAACATTTCAGAGAAGGGCCATTGTGGGACATTGGTACCTAATAGTGGCCATTTATTTCCATGAGCATGCTATGACTGGTTGGCTGGTTTTTAGGTAAGGATATGTCTTTACTTTTGGACCTTCCAATGCGAGGAAACCTTGACAAGGGATGGATCACCAGGGAAAGATGATGTATGGGAACTTGGAAGGTCAGTGAATTCATGGAAGGGGGTTATTATATTTCCCGAGGGACTGTGTAGAAGTGAAAGGGAGGCCTGGGGATGGATTTTTTTTGGTCATTAGCATTACCACATGGAATCAGATGCACATTGGGGGAAGGCTTGGGGATGGATTTATTTTGGTCATTAGCATTACCACATGGAATCAGATGCACATTGGGAGAGTGCCCTGGAATAATGAGCCAAGAATTGTTCACCGAGGGAATGGTTATTTGGTTGTTGAAGAAAATATGGATAAATATATTTGGTTGTTATTATAAATACAATAATGAGTTGTGTTATAAAGCTCCAGTAAACGATATAATTGTCATGTTTTTAGAAGGATGTCATCCATTAGGGGAATTTTGAGCCTAAGAAAAATGTACAACCAAAATAAACTTTATAAGAACCAATAGGATTCAAGATGATGATGTCAACGATGGGGGATGATTCACCATTTTTGGAGTAAAAAATTAAAAGGATTAAAATATAATAAAATAATAAAACTACTTTTTCAACTGGTATTTTCAACTTATCTTACTACATTTTTACTCAAATTTTGAGCGAGAGAACTCGTTGGATGCAAAATTTAATTCTTCATATAAGGATTACCCATGTTGCATAATTTTTATGGACCCTACTGCACGAAAAATGAGAAATACATGAAAAAACATGAATGAAATCATGTTTTTCATGTATTTATCATTTTTCGTGTAGCAGGGTCCATCAAAAGTATGCAACATGGGTTCCTTGGATGAGAAATCAAATTATGCGTCCAAAAAGTGTTGCCACTCGAAATTTTAGTAAATCCATAGGAATATAAGTTGAAAATATGAGTTGAATTTTTTTCTTTTTCTTTTTTCCCTCTAAAATTTGATGATGTAATCTAATCGTATTTTATTATTTCCACTATTATTTTATAATTTCCTTAGGAGGCTGATTTTAGACCTCAAAATCCCCCTAATAGTAGATACTACATTGAGTTGTGTTATAAATGTACATAAACAATATATTTTGTTTTTCAGTGGTTTTCTAGTTATGTTTCATAAAACATCGAGGGCGGTGTTTCCCCAAGGGGGAGGGTTTTGTAACAACCCCGGGTTAAAAGTTCATGTAATAGAGTTAATAAAGGAAAAAATAAAATCAAGTTCATGGGACATGTATTCCATTCTGAATGTTGGGTAGAACATCTTAGTGGACATCACTTGTTGTTTAATATGGCTAAGGAATTTGGCAAAGGATTTGCAAGGAAAAAATGCATTAATTTTCATTTATTTGTGAAAATAAAGGAAATTAGGAGAAAATGGAGACGAAAGGTCATAGGTTGCATGTGAGGAGGAAATGTAAGGAAAATAGAGGAAAAATAAATAAATTAGAGTCATAAAAAAGGAATCAAAGCATCAATTTAGAGCCTTTTTTTATTTTTTATTTGTAATTACTCTCAGTGAGAAGGGCATCAAGAGGAAGAAAAAAGTAAAGGAAATCAAAGGAAGGAAAAGGGAGGACAAGGAAAGAAAAGGAAAATTAAGGAAAATTTGGATCAAACAACTTGAGCAAGAATACTTACAAGTAACAGGTTTCATGTATGATTTCCTAGTTGGTTTATGCATGCATGGTACATGCATGTGTGTATTTTGTTCTCCTGCTATCATGGGCATGGGTTTTTCAAGGTTTAAAAATGGCTTTGACCTTTCCTTGCAGTTTATGGATAGCCATGGTGTGATGGGGTTCTTTCATTCAGTTGATTTTTGGATTGATGGAAGGTTTTGGATCTGTGTGAGGTGGTTTGAGGAAAATCCCAAGGGTTGGGGGTGGAGATTCTTGTCTCTGGGAAGCCCTAAAAAGGTGGGTGGAGACAGAAAAATTTCTCAAGGGATGGTGAATAAATTATGAGGCATCCAAACTTGGTTTGGTTTTATGATCTCGGGACTAGTTTAGGTGATATTATGGTAGTGTGAGGGTGGAGGTGGTTTAACCTCTGGATTCCCTTGTTGTTTTTCTATGTTTTGGTTTTCCCATGAGATCCCACATTCATTATTGGAATATTGAATGGCGGTGATGGGATGAAAGAAGGATTTGGTTCAACCCAATCTATGGTGAGGTGGTACGTGGAAGTCCTTGACTTGGTTGGATTCTTCATATGTTATTAAGAGATAGCTTTCTCTTATATTTCATGAGTAATTATACATGTTATTATCTGGCTTTAATGGTTGTTCTATGATTGTCATTTATCTAGTTATATGCTAGTTATAAGAATGGTTTTATGACAGATTCAATTTATGGCTCTTATCATGTTTTCATTTGTAAATGAATAGTTATTAAATGCATGACCAAACAAATGTTATTGTATTTATTGTGAAAGGTAATCAGGCCTTCTTGATGATTCTTAGATAAGTTTAAGATATCTATGTTCAAATATGCATTCATGACTTGTAGATTTCATGTGTAACAACCCTCATGAAAATTCTGTGTAATAAAAGATAAAAATAATAACCATAGTTGATGGGAAACTTATTCCAAGCTAAATGTTCGGAAAAAAATCATAGTGGGTGTTAATTTTTTTTATTATGGCTAAGGAAATTAGAAAAGACAAAGGAAAAAGATTTGGAAAAGAAAAAAGACATATTTGACCCATTTATTTATGAAAATAATGGAAATTAGGAGAAAAGGAAGATGAAAGGTGAAAAGTCGCATGTTAGGAGGAAAATAATGGAAAATGAAGAAAATATAGGCCTCTTCTATAAAAATTATTTTGAGGATAAGTTGGTACCTTTTGTCAGTGAATTTTTGGATCTCTCTCATTATATTCTCTCTCTCTCTCTCTCACACACACACACCCACACACACACATTATTGGACACTTAGAGTTGCTTGGAGCACTTTAGCGTTGGACCAAGAAAGGCAAGAAAACAGGAAGGAGGAGGAAGCAAAAAAGGAGCAGGAATCAAGAAGCTACAACAAGATTCTTGGCAGGTATCGATTTGCATGTATGTTTTCCTTTATAGATATGACATGCATGGTATTGCATGTGGTTATTTTTTGTCTTGGCATGGGTTTTTTCCAGGTCTGACAATGTATTTAGCCTAGCCCTGAAATTTTCAGATAACCATGGTGTTGTGGAGCTCTCTTGTTTTGGTTTAGCTGGATTTCTAGATTGATTCGAACCTGAGTGAGGTGGATCTCTAATTGATATGACACAAAAAAATTTCATGTGTTACCTCGATTTAGGGCCTAGTAATCTGGGTTTGGATTGCGGTAAAGCCTGAGAGGTGGTTTTCTCTCCATTTCATGCCTAGGAATCGCGGGTTTGGGATATATGGTAAATCCTGTAGAATATGTCTCGGTTGAGGGCTTACTGACCCATGATTCATACTGTGGGTTGTGGTAAAGCCTGAGAGACTAGGAGACAAGAAAATTCCTCATGGTTTAGGTGGAGAGAATCTATTGATATCCATGCTTGTGTTGGCCTAGTGATCGAGTGTGGATCACGATAAGGCATGATTTCTATTTGATGAGGGTGAGGTGGTTTAGCCTCAGGATGCTATGGTAGGTTCTTTAATTTTGAGTCCCGTATTCATGCTTGGAATATGGCACGAGGGTGATTAGCTGAAGAGATATTTAGCTCAACCAATCTATGGTCAGGTGGAACATGGAAGTCCCATATTTAGTTGGTTTTTATATTCATTAATGAAGAACTCATTACTTTTTTATTCGGTATGCAAATATACTGATTTATATGTGGATTCTATTGTTGTTGTATCCATGGTATTTTTGTTATTATTATGCTAGTTATAATCATGCATTTTATCAGTGATGATGCATTGCTCTCTCCATGTTTTTACTTGTAAATGAATGCATAGTGTATCTATGGGCAAATATGTTGTATTTTAACTAATGATGTAAAGGAGCAATGCTTCTTAGCGATTCTCAGATAAGTATGAGACCCCTATGTTGTGACATGTTTTACAAAATGCGTGTCATGGCTAGGAGGGGTCCATATGAGTTCTTAATGATGTGATTTCTTTTGTATCATTTTCTTGTTTTTATTTATCATCTCTGAACTTTTCATGAAGTTCTAAGCTAGCATTGGGTTCTAGGCCTGAAAAGTTGACTAAAATCCCGGGGACGTGTTGCAGGGAAAACCTAACACCCCCCATTTTTCATTCGTTTACCTTAAGTAATAGGGACCCTTTCTATTATTTTTTGGCTAAACACCTTTTATGATTTTCATCAAGTTAATTGTCCTACAATTTTGCCATTTTTTCATTTTTGTCAGATTTCTATTTTGATTATTTCATTAAATTCAAATTTTAGCAAGTTTTCCATCGATACTTATTTTGTCTTATTTGGTTAATCAATTTGCAAATGACATTCCTTTGAAGTTTGATATTTTTTGTCGCCAGGCTTAAAAAGTGTATAAAATGTATAATATTTCAATTTTTCAATTAAAATAGTCATTTATTGAAAATATTAACTCATATTTAATTTTTATTAAATTTTCCATTTTTCACTAATGGTCCTACAAAATGATCCAGTTAAATTGTAGAATAGTGTAAATACATGTTTTCAGGATTTGAGTAATGTATTCCAATTTCATATTTTTTAACAAATTACCAAACTTGAAATCTCAAAATTTCAAAGTAGACGTAGTTCATTTTGTAAAATTTTTAATTCCACCTTATCCCTCTATGATTCTCACCTCGCCTTCATTTCCTTATCTCTCCACGTTACCCCTCCTTTACCATATCACATAAGGTTTTGGTTTTATGTTTTAATTTAAAATGGTTTGGTTATAATAATTGTATTATATTTTTATTATAATTATATTATATTATAACTATAATATTATATTATAATTTTAATATAATTTAATTATAATACTAATACTAATATAATTATATTTTAATTAATTTTTAAAATTATGTATTTTATTAATTTAATTATGTTTATAATTATTTTCTTAATCAATTAATTTAAGTTTTTAATTACAATTAAATGAACACTAATTAAATAATAATAATAATTTAATTTAGGAAGTAGTTTTAAATTTTAAATTCCAATTTTAGCTTACGCAACAGATTTTTTAGAATTTTGGCTGTTTTGTCTCCTCAAATTTAGAAGCTCATAAGTTGAGTTTTACTTGGCCAAATGAGGCCCATGATGGCTCGTTGGATAGATGAAATCATGGATAATATTTATGAAGTGTATTAATTGCCATATTTTATCATTTAATTGGTCTAAAAGATATCATAAGCTAAAGCACCAAATGTTTAAACAAAACTAATTTTCTGAGTTTCATTTTTTGCATTTTTCATATGCTCACAACTTCTACTGAGTGCAGATCCATTCGTCTATGTTATCCTTGACCAATTATATATTCACAAACATCAATAGAAAGCTAAAATTTCTTTTTATTTAATTATGTAATTAAGGTTTAATTGGAGATGTTTTAATTCCAAATTTGATATTTTGATTTTATTTTGCATTTTAATTTGATTAAGAGATAATGAGAAGAAGATCACAATTAATGAGAATGCTCAAACAATAGAAGAATATAATTTTGGTCCAATGAAAATTGATTGAGTAGAACTACCCTTCAACAAATTTTCTATTGAGAATTCTTTTTGTAAAATTATAAATAGTAGATTGTAGAATGTAGAAGGGGCTTCTCTTCTATGCATTTCTAGATTTCTTAAAAACACTAATGTAATGAAACATTTAGAGTTGTAGGTGAGAGGAGATAAAATCTCATATCTGGGGGATTATTGAGCATTTTTATTTTGCAATTTTGAATTATGTATGAAGGGTATAGCTCGCACTATTGGAGCTCTTGTGTTAACAAAAGATGTTCAAATCATTGTAAAGGATTGTTGGAGACCAGAACCAAAGAAACATATTCAATAAATTGGTATTTATAATACTATTTTTTAAATACTAGTTTCATTTTATAATGGAATAAAATGTCATTTTATTTAGATTTGTGCACTATTTTCAGTGTGAGAAATTTTCCTCAATAGTATGTTACTATTTATCTCTGCTCTTATGGGCTGAACTCTGATTTTTGAGTAACTATTTACTCAAAAATAAATCTTTAATTCTATTTTAACAAACAATAATATTTATGTGAACTACTTCATATATGTTGTTGATTAATTATCTCAGTTAAGATATCTCTAAACATAATGTTTTTGGTATTCATAATGTCAGTTAATTGAACTACTTCGTTAGCTTGATATTCATTATAAGCCAAACATATTTAAATTCCAATAATTTAAATATTCTTCTCTTGGTTGGGTTAGATCTATATCTTCCTAATTGAGATATGATTAGGATAAATTTTCTTTTTGTTTGCGTTTTAGGATAACTAACGGTTAGATTTAATTCCATATTTCTAGAAGTAATATTATCAAAGAGGAAAAAATTAGTTGTGGCTTGGTTGATCCCCATATCAACTTAAGGATTACTTTATTATCTGATAAGAAAGAGAGATGATCTTATATCTCTTCTCTATTGGTAAAGAGAAAGTCATACTTTAGTTATTAGAGATAGAGAGAAGGTAACTGGGCTTGGTTTGACCTGTTGGAAACACCATTTAAATGGAAAAGGAGTTGCTTTAAGGTACTGACTGGGTGGTCTCCCTTATAATGTTGTAGGAAGAGAATTTCAAGACTTCAACATTTTTGGTGCTAGAAAGAGGGCCAAGACTTGTTGTATACTATAGTTTGTATATTTTAAAGTTTCATTAATCAAAATTACTCCTCTTAAAATTCCCATTTGGAGTTGTATCTCTGGATGTGCATCTGCCAATACTCCACCAGAAATAGTAAGACACTTGTCAAAGGTAAAGTTTAACAGTGAGAAGATTTTTTCTCCATTTAATCAGGCCTTATAGTTCATTAAAAATTTTTTAAATTCCACTTTTTATGATACTCATGAAGGTATTATATGCAATATTTTTACTCTTACAGTCACAGGAAAATCTAGAAGTTGGTATCAATCTATTCCAGTTTCCTCTATTCACACTGTTATCGTTATGTAATTTTTAAGATTGGTAGAATAAACTCAGAAGACAATATCAAAACCACATTGGAAGTTGGGATCTAGCCTTGCCAGCTTCAGAGAGGGATCTCTCTTTGAGATTTAACTTTGTTTTGAATATTTATTAGGCTAGTTATGAATATTCTTGGTGATTGTTTGATTTTTATTGATTTGGTTGATTAAATATTTATTTTCACATTGAGAAATGGAGTAAAAACATAAAACTGGATTTTGCATCAATTTTTAGAAGAGTTATAATAGGGAAATCTAGGTTGTATTCACTAGATTCTTTAATATTTTGAAATGAATAATGGATATGGAAGAAAAGTGAATTTTAGTTGAGACTGAAAAGAATTTAAGTATTTTTCAATCTAACTTCAAGTATAAAACATTTAAATCATAAAAGCAGCTAGAATAAGATGTTTTAAATAACATGTCCTATTCATCACACTTTCTATTTTACAATTAAGAATTTTTATCAACAGAGAAAGGAAATAACAGTGGAAAACAAAGAAACAGTGGAAACAATTCACGAGTAATTACATCACATGAATCCTAAAAGAAGTCTTTGTATTATTGATGCTCCAACAAAAAATTGGAATTTACAATTGTGCAGTAGGAAAAATTTGTTCGGAAATAAACCTCTAGTACTTCAAACAATGAATTATTTATATTTAAAATATATAAAATTAATTACAATATAAGTTGTCTCAATAGATAGTGTATTATTAGCCTAAATCTCACAATAAACTCTAACCATGACAAATAATAGGCTCGAGGTGGGTGATCTAGCATTTTGGCACTGCTTTCATGGAATCAGTTAATGAGTGGGCCTATTGGTAGGCTACATTGGCTGTAACGCTAGCTAATGTGATGTCCCCATGTGCTAGCTATAGATGAATGTTCTTTGTTAATTTTTACTTCTGAAACTCAGTTAACTTATCCCATCGATCTTCATCTATGATATTTAACTTGATAACCTTTCTTTAGATTTCATCAACTTCGGTATACTTGCAAAAGGTTGGTTTTACCACAAAAATGTGATTTACCTCGTGCTGGATGAAAAATTCATGAGATAATGCCTCCAAAAATGCTTTCCCTGTCATAGCGCCTCTAATATTTGAAAATTTAGTTGTATCCCTGGAAATTTCATTCAATTAATTTACATAATCCTCTCTTATAATCAGTTTTTCATTTATTACATGCAGGCAAGGAATACCTTTTTGAGTTAAAGGTTCTATCCTACTGAAAAAACATGTTTACAGCTATCTCTAAGTTGTGAAATTTTTCCTCCAACTATACAATAAGGTTTCTCTTTGTAAGAACCTTCTTTACCTCCAAAATTGACTATATCCTGTCTTCAACTCCTAACTCATCCATATCGTACCTGTTCATGGAGTTTGAGAACTTTATAATGGTGTTGGAAGTAGTTGGCATGTCTCCAAGATTTTCATTGATAGTTTTGATGGCATCATTGGATTTTTGCATCAATTATTTCTGCTCAAATATGATCTATATGCAGGGCCATATTTCATTGATGGAATCAATGATATTTGTCCAAATTATCTCTTTGACTTGGACCAAGGTGTTTCCTATAGATGACTCCCTCTCAGACTTATGCAACATTTCTATTAAATTCTTTTCTCTTTGGGCTTCAGCTGCATGTGAGCTCTCAGTCCTAGACTTCTAATCCTGCTACATTTTCACTCAGTCCTAAAGATTATTTATTTCTTTTGTTTGGATTGATAGATTCTACACTTCTTTGGTGAGTGTTTTAGCTCCATTTTGTGCACTTGATGTAGAGGCTGGTTGTAGGAATGGATGTAAGGAGTACAACCTCCAAAGGAACCATTGAAAGTTTGACATCTTTCTCTTTTTCCTTAATCATATTTTCCATCTTTGATTCCATCTATCTTAGCAGAGTATTCTATGCCATGATGAGCTTCATCATGTCTGATTTCTGGGATTCTGTCTCTTCAATTTATTTGGCCAAAGGGTCTTCTATAGCTGACATTTTTAGCTACTTCCTCAATGTTTCTATTTCATCATTTTTCTTTTTAATCACCTCTTCTACAACTTTGATATTGGAGGGATCATATCCAATTCTGATCACCAAGTCTTCCAAATACTTAATCCTTGAATCCTTGGCCAAAGAAGAAATTTTTTCCATTTTGAGTTGTGACTGGATATTAGCTAAAGAAACCTGCAATTTGGAAAAACTCATAGTAGTGTTAGTGAGTGTGGATGAAATAATTTCACCTATCTTCTTGTGCATCTCCATTTGATCAGTGGGATGTATGTCTTTAATATCAAATTCAAATGCAATATTTTTAGAATCTGCTACTGTCTTGGGCTGTGGAATTTGTGCTTGTAGAAAGGCCATATGAATTTTTCCTTTCTCAGAGTCAAAAGCTAATAGTAGTCTACTCTAAGAGCTATAATTCTGCTTCAAGAACTGGTTATATGTACTGATCTTCAAAAATTCATTCTTTAATTTAATCTCCCTGAATGTATCAAATATTCTCTTCTCTTTCTCCCCTATAACAACTGTATTGGTTTGAATAGCTTGATGTTGATCCTATGAATCTGTAGAGGTAGTAGGAGAGAGTGTGGTTTTACCACCTACTTGTGAGGAAGTAGGTGTCTCTTTGGTGATGATAATGACTTCCTACTCTGAATCCTTGCTTGGATTTACTTTTGGATTGAGCTTAGTCCTCTTCTTGTACTTGATTTTCAATTCTTTGCTAGAAGTATCAGTCACTGGAGGTGACTCTTCTTCTCTGATCCTTTTTCCTACTTGCTCATGTGGGACCAGAGTCTGTGATGTTGGAGTTGAAACAAATTGTTTCTCGGCCTCTTGTAGAGTGTTCTTAGTCCATTCTAGATGGCTCATGTACCTCTTAATCTCTGGTCTATGGGTATGAATGTAAGTTGTAGATTTTTTTTCTACCCTTATATTGGAGATGGTATGTAATGGATTATATGACCATGTAAAATTGAGGCTGAATTGCATTTATTTCAACAATTTTTTTGTTTCCTCCCCCGCTGCTCTGCTATTAAAAATGAAGGGTCCTATATGTGTTTTGATCATGAATTTATATTTCCTTTTGGCAGACAAAAAATGGACCTGATTGGCATGGAGAATTTTACTGATGTATTCTAGAGAAAAAATCCTCATTTGGAGGAATTTTGGGAGCTTATATGGGGCAAGATCACATTTATATATTCTTAGTTCTGTGTAATTCTGGTAAAGATACCAGTCTCCTATTTTGGTTTGGTCTGATAACTGCAAATTTTTCCTAATTTCTTCACTGATTCTTGGTTTTGAATTGCTTCTTAGAAGGCTGAATGTTGTATGTACAAACAGTTATATGAACTATTTGTATGAGTATTCATTTTTCTCCTTCATTAGCATTGTAGTCTAGAAGATGAGAGATTGTTGATTTCCATCATCATCCAACTTCTCCGATGCAAACTTGAACCTGTCTCCTTGAAAATAAAAAAACATATATACTAAAACATAGGCATATTTAAATAGCTCCTAATTTTGCAATATGACAAATTTTTCATGGATGGAATCTGCAAGGAATTGGCTAAAGTTGAATAATATGGAAGGTTTGGAATCTATGGAGAAAATGGAAAGGAATCCTATAATGGCCTCATCTACCCACTGATATGAGTAATAAACAAGGAGGTAGGAGCTAACTGTAATGATCTTCCTAGCTCTATCAGGGAAAATGGATGATGGATAGGGATGATTCTTCTTGGGTAGTCTGGCATCCTCAGCTAGAAAAAGCTTAAGGGTTTTAGCCCTTTTTGCAAAGTACAACTTCTGATATAATTCAATTAGTGCTTCTTGAGAGAAAGGGGTGGCATTCTCTATGATAGGGGCCCACATCATTTTTTATATTGATTGAGTAGTTATGGTAATTAAAATCTCTCTTGTAGGGCAATGATAGCTCTTTTGCTGGGTACATAACAAGCTTGACATTTCTTGAGGAATTCAGGGGCACTGTGGGTGTGGGGAAAGATGTAGTGGGGAAAATTGGACTCCCACAGTCTAATATCATCCTATTTGTCAATGAATTTGTCCTCAAGCCAACAATACATTCCGAATAATTCAAACTCACATAGGGTTTCATGGATTTTGTAATCCCTATCCACCAAAGGTATATGATCAACGTCAACTAAGGGATGGAGTAATGGATTTACAGTTTCTTCCTGTCCCTTCTTCTTAGGAGGCATGGCTAGATAAGTTTTGATGGTGGATGAGGGTTTTTGATGGAAAAATGGGGGCCAGCGCTGAGAAAAAGCTCTGGAATTATGAAGAAGCAGAGAAAATTGCAGAAATTACTTTGACAATGATCAGATTGGCTTTTCTGGGGCTTTGTCAATCTGCAGCAAACATGTATAGAGTGGAGAAAATGCTAAGGTAAAGTATTAAAATCTAATCAGGCATGGCTTTATACACATTTTGATTGATTTCCCATTGATGGTGGTGCAGATCCATTGGATTAACAGTTAGTGAGGAATTAAATTCACCAACGGTTGCATTACTACATGAAAGCATTTAATTGGCAATGGTATAGTCAAGGCGATGTGACATGATTGACACTCAATAGGTAGATTGGTGGTTTTTTAGTATAGTGGGGAAACTGATTTTTAGAGGGGGTCCGAAGTGGTAAATGGTTTTAGCAGGGGGGTGCGAAATAATGAGAGGGCACCATGTTAGCGTGGGCTCGAAACAAAAAACAACTTATTTCAGATGCCCCACCTGACAGTAAAGTTCAGATGGAGAGGGGGGGCCAAAAAGTTATAAAGGCCATTGGATGAAGGAGCAGGAAATCAGATGATTGGATAGTTGAAGGTGAGTTAACATGCATTGATGGGATGTTTTGCCAGGTAGCGGGAGAATTAAAGGGAGAAAACTTTGGATAATGGGATAATGTGACACACTTTTGTTTTCATATGCAAAACCTTTAGACTTAGGATAAAACATTTATTCATTTTCCTTCTCCAACGCATGAAATATAACTTTGAAATTTAAACTTAGGGTAAAATTTTTCATTATTTTCAAAGTCACAATGCAATTTCTACCTACCCTTTCATTCTCAATTATTTTTCTAAGCTAACATTTTTTCATCTTCAATCCTTAGGGTGCGTTTAAGCTAGAAAAACCACATCTCCTTTTTTTATAAAAATCTAACCTACTCTATCACTTATTTCTCCTACTGATTCAGATGAAATTGTTGAATCAATCTCATTTTCTACCTAACTACTGATTTGTCAAGATTAAACTGTTTGACAAATCTTTATTCACTAACCTAATTATCAAGAAATTCACAATTGTTCCATGATGATTAAGTTGTATGATTGGAACAAAAAACTATTTATTGTGGCATTTTAAGACAATTTTCACACAATTTTATTGGATTTTGACATAAAGGGAACTAATTTAATCAGTACTGGCAATTAGATTTGCAGCACTTTCAGTATTATTTCTATTTTTCTTTTGTGGGGTTTTATTCTCTTTTCATTATTTTTTCAACTTTCTGTCTTTTTGTCTTTTTCTTAATATCCTTTTCTTTTTGAAATACCCTCTTTTGAGTTTCTTTTGTATATTTGTTTTTTTGGAAATCATTTTCAAATTGAAAATAATTTACAATGTAAAATTACAAATATGAAATACTCAATCACCTTGAGATCCTATAATATATAGAACCCTAACACACACTTGGGATCAATTTATGACAATTTTCCTTTATAAATTTGATGGTTATGATTATGAACATGTATGTGATGAATTTGAAGATTTATGAAGGTTTTAAAATGAATCTTTCATGTATTCTACCGTTAGATTTCGATTAAATTGTTTAAGATTCAAAATTGATGATAAACCTTTAGAAATTGAATTGATGGATTGGTTTAAATATATTTGTTCTCTACCTCCTATTTCAAATCCGTATGTAACAAACACAAACTTTCATTAACCTTATTCAATTTTTATTAATATAATTGAGAATTCCAACATGAAGGTGCATACCAATCATGATGAAGTTGCCTCTACCATGTACGATCAATTCCTTCATTTAATGCACACTTTTTATAGCATTAATGTTGACCATAATTCACTCTCACATGTCACTGAATCTCAATCACAAATCTTGGAAATTTTTTCTAGTAAAATGCAAGAAGATACCAATAATAATATTGGAAAAACAACTGCCTTGAAATCAGAAAATCAAACTTAAATAAATTTAGAAAATCAGACTATAGATCGGCAAGTACATGAAGAAGTTCAAGTTTTCAATAGAATACAATCTCGTCCATAAATTTTTGAATTAGAACATGTTGATCAAAAGACAAATTAATGGCAGCCAAACAACGTTCTTCAAGAAATCATTAATAGAGAAATGAATGATCATAAATTTGAGATTTGCAATGAAGAAAATGCACAATAATTTGTAAATGGAGAATATTTCAGATTAATTTCTTCAATTTCACATTTTTCTCTTTATCTTGATATGTTTTCTGATAGAAATTTATCCCCTCTTAGTACTAATGTTATTGCAGAAAAAAGAGAGGCTGATATAAATTAATTTCCAATTAGTTTTCATCAAGATAGAGAATCAATCATTGATCGTTCTTCTGACATTGATGAACTTGAACTTAATTTTCCTTCTTGTTTTGAATTTTTATATGGGAATAAATAAAATTTCAATTAAATTCATGAAGTTAATTATGATAATTATTTTGACATTGAGGATATTGATTTTTCTTATTCTCAATTGAATCCTCATGATCATATATTAATTACATGCGGGAATGAAGAAAACTGTAATTTATAATTTTTTCGAACCAATTCTCATTCTCAAGCAAAACATTATCTTCATAATTTTAGCATTGAAGAATCAATCCCAATTTATGATTATTATGATGATCAAACTTTCATTCCTAGTCATACTCATGATCTTCTTTCTAATTCACAAGTTGATGTTGGCAATCATTCTAATTGCATTATTCTGTCCAATTCTTGTGAAGAGAAAATCATTTCAAATCAATGCCAAATGTGTTGTAACACTACTTGTACATATTTTGTCTGATTTCAGATTTGTTTTATGTTTTCATTTTTCAATGTTTAGATACTTTGTACTGGTATTCTAAGCAGCTCAGAATTGAACACTCAATTGATGCATTGTCTAAATGGAAAAATAAAGGTTAAAATCAAAATCATGAACATCAATAGCTATTTCTATTCCAAATCCAACTGATGTTCATTTCTTATCATTTGTTACTTTCTTCCCCAACAAAGTGCTAACAAAAGAGTGTATTTTCGCATTATGACCAACTATCTAATTCTATTAATGATCTTCAATCAAATACAAAATATTTCCATTCATTTTTCATTGAACCATTTGAAATGCGTTTGGAAAATGTTCCTTCACAAAACATTGTTAATAATTTAACATATGAACATAAGAATGACAAATTTTTTCATGCCATTGTATCTAAAAGTTCATTTTCACAATTTGGCATGTTATCCACTCTTTTGAACATCTCCCAATCATTAATAGAAATCCATCCATTTTTATATGATCTAATTGAAATTAAGCTAAAAGGGACTTTTCAAGAGAAGGTAATTATAAATAAGTTTCTTTCTGAAATTAGGTTAGAAATTAGTGTATATGTTAGATTCAAATTTATTTTTTCAACTATATTCTTGTTACTAATGTTTGATCTGTACATACATGAAGGAAAAAAATTCTTGCATGGTTACATTGGAATTATGGCTATACCTAATCATGTTTCCTTCCATTCAGGTAGCAATTATGGATAGATTAATTTAGATCTAGATTCCTTTTCTATTTGCATTTAGTTCGTTATTCAATTTTTTAATTATAAAATAATGAATCCGAGTATTTTCGGCATCCCTTTTAATTTTTTGACAAAGTGTCTTAGAACATTTTAGAATCTTATGAAACAATTGATTGAATTGTTTTTGCAAAACTTTGTCACATTGACAAAAAAAAATTGAAATCATATATGAAGAAATTCCAAAGAATTGATATGGCTTGGAAATCCTTGATTCACGAGTACTTCTGAAAAGCTCATAGTCACTGCTCTTATCCTTTGACCTAAATTTGAAGTGGATGCAATCCGAAAGTTCATTACTTAGCATTTTAGACTGAATAATCAGATGATCTTGAACATATGAAAATTTTGAGAAATATATGGGAGAACTTGAAGATTCATGAGGTAAACTTACAATCCAAATTCTTCCAAGGCATGCATTAACAATTTCATCTTCATCTATTGTTAGTTTTTCTTTTCTCATATTTTATTTCTTATTTTATCTTTTTTCTATTTTTTTTTAAGGTCTTCATTAGCTTGATTTTGAAGACTTGAAATAAGCAGGCGACCAACCCTTTCTAAATCTACAACATTTTCAGGGAAGAATTTAATATTTGTTAGAATTTGAGGATTCTTTAATTTTATTCTATTCATTAAAACCATGATATACCTTTAATACATTATCGGAATATTCATCTTAGATCACTATAATATCGTAACAATCCTCATAAGAAATTTCCGATAAAATCATTCTCTAATAAAATATTTTTGATAAGTCAATATAACTATTAAAGGGGTTTTTGTTAAAAGGCCAAGTTGAGCTAAGAACTTCTTTATAAATATAATAATAAAAGGTCTAATCCCATAGGTTTTCCACATAGTGATATCGGAGCTTCCAAATATCAAAAAATTTCATATGAACGTCATCCAAAATTCTCTGATATCCCAAACCTCTCATTCTTCGGTAGATGACTTCACCAATATTGTGATGTTCATACAACCCCCGGACCCGATATGAAATTTTTAATTCAGTTTTAGAAGACATCACATCTATTAATAAATTAGAATTTTGGTTGGGGTGTAAGTTTAAAAGTTTTGATGTGTCAGTTTGATATGAAAATAAATATACGTAATAAAACTATTGGTACATAAAGTTTTGATGTGTCCATATCGCACATCGATGTATCAGAATATTACATCCCATACACAATTCAAACCTTCCGATCACTGGTCTCTGATATTACCAAACCTCCGACCCTTGATAAACTTCCTGCTACTCCTATCAGAACTCTTATATCACAAATTCCAATCAGTTATTACCCTTTTGCACCCGATTTTAAAAGTCTGATAAAGGGCCTATGATATCCTTTCATGCTTATATTTTTAGATATTATATAATAAAGGCCTATCAAAAGGAAAGCATATTGCGTGTTTTAAATATACATCCATAAAATGTCTCCTCTATTTCTCTCCAATGACACTTATATGTGCAAAAACTCAGGAATTTATGTCTTTCATTTAGCAAAATGAGTCAATTATCATATTTTTGCCTCTCATTAGTGTAGTTGGAATGAAATGCTAATACTCACTATTGCTCTAATTTTCTACAAACCGAGGAAATTTTTGCATAAAACGCTTGCAATGAATGATCTTATCCATTGTTTTATCTGTGCCTATTATGAATCTTACAACTTCCAAATTGAGTAGAATCATTGCATCGAAACTCATTCATATTGTTTTCTCTTTATTCACGTTTATTTTTATGAAGGGACTCAGAGCCTCTAATTGATGAAATTTGGAATCATGATCCTCTGCTTTTCACTTTTCCGAGATCTTTCCTTAGAATTTCATATTTCTAGCTTATTGGATTACAGGGTTTGTTTTATATTAGAAGAATTCAAAGCAAATTCTAACATTTACCTCTCTGATATCCACATTTCCTTTTCCTTTACTATTATGTCCATAATAATTAGTAAAGGAAATGACCCTTATTTTTCTATCTTCACTAGAATTTTGTGGTTTTAGAGTTTTGCAAGTTGAATTTGGCTTCAAAAGGGTTTTCGAGATGTTTGGCGCTCGATTGATTCTCATATTTAATAAATCTTGAACTCCTCTCTTTGGGAGATTATTTTACAAATAAATGTAAGTGCTCTTGCAACAAATTTTCAAAAAATTCAAATTATCTTATTATCGGAATAACAACCATCCAAACTACTTTATAAACTCTTACGAAAATTTTACCTACGATACACAAATGTTTGATGCACTAGAAATACAATTTTCCCAAATTATATATTTAAAAAGCATTCCTTATCGGACATGATTCATATCGTAAGTTTTGTTTGTAAAAGTTACACAAAAACTTTTGTTTCGAGATCTTGTTTCCCTGTACTATTTTAAATACCTAGACTTCTTGTTTAAGAGGTGAAATTTAATTAAACTTCTGAAAAACAAATGTCGTTAGAAGGTTAGGAAGAAAGGTTTTTATTTATCAAAGTTTTTCCTATTAAGAGTTTTGAAAAACTTAAGCTCTTTCCTTTCACTTTGATTCTCTCGGAATTTCATAACTTTAGAATATCAGGTTAAGAATATTTGTAGGTCTCTGATCAATTCATTCTGATATTTCATTATGTCCACGTAAAATTATATTTGATTATCTTGGTATATATATTTTAATTTGAGGTTATTGTGATGATCGAGAACTTGGATGTCACTTTTAATCAAAATTTCATCAAATCCAAGTATTCATTCATCACGGTGACCTTGTGACTATAGGGATATACATTCTTCATTGTGTATACACATTGACATTTTTTTACTCTTCTCGGAAATCTTCTTGGCCAATGAAAAATTTCATCACCTGTGGTTCATTTAAATTTTTTTCCTTTGAATCATTATCATATGCCCATTTTATTATCTCAATCCTATTTTAGTGAGCATATTCATTTTCTTAGAAAGGAACTCTTGAGCAACCACTATGGCAATGCAAAAATTGATAAAGAATTTGGAATAGGAAAAAGTTATAAATCATGGTTAATTCGTTTTTGAATTCTCTTTTATTTTGAATTTTTGATATTTCGCTCCATACTTATCATATAAAGATTCAAGTCATCTTCATATACATAATTTATAGATTATTTAAATTTTTGATCGATGCCAATATTTTGGGGCTAATATAAATTCAGAATGGAAAAGCAAAGAGAACAATCATCACTACAATTCATTAAGAATCATATATTCATTCTCATTTATGATGGATTTGGTTTGCTTCCAATTCCTTGAACATGAAACATTATTTTCTTTTATTTTATTTCTTGCTTTAGTATATATTTAATAAGCGATGATTTTGGGTCGATAATATTTCATTCAATTCAACTTCTTCATGATTTCAATTTTAATTAAAAGAAAAAGTTACCTTGTATAGGAGGAGATGATATCTATCAAGTGAGATGAAATGAAATTAACCAATGGTAAGTTTCATATGCCCACTTTCATTCATTTTCATTTCTTTACTTTTAGTTTCATTTTTGTTTTTTAGTTTCTGGCGATATAAAACTTTGTTTTGTAGCTCATAAAAATTCTCACACCTCCACCAAATCGGATTTGAAGCTCATTCTCTTTTTTTGGTTTGCTTTCAAGTTTTTTTAAAAGAAGTTGTAATGGTCCTCATCGAATCAGCTAAAATTGGGAGTTTTTAAACTTTATTTTCTTTCTTTAAGAATTGATTTTATTAGAAAATGGTTAAGATTATTTTATGTAGGATTTTTCTTTGGAACAAGAAAATTTGTAGCAAACAAATACTTCTATTTAGTTTGATATCTCTCAACGTTGCTCTTTACCCTTTACATTTTTGAGAGCCTAATTTCTTATAAAATTGCAAGAAAAGATTTATTGAAATATGAATACAAGAAGGAGCATTAAAATGCTTATCTTCTTTTACTTTTTATGTTGAGAAATTTGTATAAGCAGTCTTGTTGGGGTTTATCTTTTAAATTTGAATTTTATTTCAACTTTCTCTTTCTTCATTTTTACATTTTTAGAGTTTTTTTATTTCTTTTCCTACTTTAATTTGGAGTTATTTTCTTTTTTATTTTAGTTTTGTTTTTATTTTTGTGATTCGGCCATGATTTATGTGAAAGACATTTTCCTCACTCAATAATGGTTGGTATACATGGGAAATCTTAACTCTATCTATTTCAGTGAATTTCATTTATCATTAAAGGCATATCTTTATGGAACCATAAAGCCCTTTGATTTAAATATTTTTTGTGGAGGAAAAAACATCCTTTATAAGTGATAGAGTTTACCTTTTCAAGGAAAGAACTAATTTGAGTTTAACTCAATGAATCCCTCCCACACCTCCACTTTATAAAACCTCTGATTAATAGTCACGATGAAATATTTTTGACATTCTGAAAGCATTATGTCCATTAAACATAAGTCTCTATTACCATCCCACCACTTTCACTCAAATACATCATAAACTAAAAGCTTCCAAATGCACTTATCAAAAGGTTAATTAAAAGAGGAAGCATGAGAGATAAGAGTAAACCCGTCGAGGCTATGGACCCTCACTGGAAACCGGGCTAGGCTTGTATGGCATAAAATCCAGCTTCACTGATGTAATTTTCAAGCTCGTTGGCAACGAGGCGATGTCAGGGACCACTCATAACAATGGATGTATGCATTATTAATATAATCCTATATGTACCTTCTTATATTTTTCATACGAGGTAATTTTAAAATATGTTTTCCCAAATTTGGATTCATGACTTTTACTCGAGTATGCTTTAAGTAGTTATCCTTACAAAATCATATTTCTTAATCTATTTATGTGGAACCCATTGAAATGATTTACTGTTTTCGCGATCTGATAACTTATTCCAATTTTTTATTTTAAAACAAATTTTCAAACCCGAGATCTCAAAATTGCAAAATAGATATAGTTAATTTTGTAGAATTTTTAATTCCACCTTATCCCTCAGTCATGCTCACCTCGCCCTCATCTCCTTATCTCTCCACATCATCTCCCACTCCACCTTATCCCCCCATTACCATAGCACATCTCTCCGCCTCACCTCCTGCACCACCTTATCCATATTCCATTACCATTACCATAGCACATAAGGTTTTGGTTTTAATGTTTTAATTTAAAATGGTTTGGTTATAATAATTATATTATATTTTTATTATAATTATATTATATTATAATTACAATATTATATTATAATTTTAATATAATTTAATTTAAATATTAACATAATATAATTATATTTTAATTAATTTTTAAAATAATGTATTTTATTATTTTAATTCTATTTATAATTAATTTATTAATTAATTATTTCAAGTTTTTAATTACAATTAAGGTAGCACTAATTAAATAATATTTATAATTTAAGTTAGGATTTAATTTTATTTTAAAAACTCCATTTTTAGCGTGGGCAACAGATTTTTCAGAATTCTGGTAGTTTTGTCTCCTAAATTTTATAAGCTCATAAGTTGAGTTTTACTTGGCTAAATGAGGCCCAAGACAACTCGTTGGATAGATAAAATCATGGAGAATATTTATGAAGTGGTGTGATTACCATATATTATCATTTAACGGGTATAAAATTAAACATAAGATCAAGCTACGAATTTTTAAACAAAACTAATTTTCTGAGTTTAATTTTTTGCATTTTTCATTTGCTCACAACTTCTATTGAGTGTAGATCCATTCTTCTATGTTCTAAATGACCAATTAGATCTTCACAAGAATCAATAGAGAACTCAATTTTGTTTTTATTTAATTATGTAATTAAGTTTTAATTGGATGTGTTTTAATTCCAGATTTGGTATTTTGACTTTATTTTTCATTTTAATTTAATTTTGATTGGTTTTTTTTAGGGAAACAATTGAAGATATGAGGAGAAGAAGATCTGAATCAATGAGAATGCTCCAGAAATAGAAGAATAGAATTTTGGGCTAATGAAAATTGGTTGGACAAAGCTAAACTTCAACAATTTTCTTATTGAGAAATATTTTTGTAAAAGTATAAATAGTAAATTCTAGAATGTAGAAGGGGTTTCTATTCTCCGCAATTATGGTTTTCTTAAAAAGACTATTGTAATGAAGGATTTAGAGTTCTAGGTGAGAGGAGAGAAAATATCGGAGCTAGGGGATTATTGAGGATTTTTCTTTTGCAATTCTGAATTATATGTGTAGGTCAAAGCTTGCACTATTGCAGCTCTTGTGTTAACAACACAAGTTGAAAGCATTGTAAACGACTATTGGAGACCAGAGACAAAGAAAATTATTCAATAAATTCGTATTTATAATATTGTTGCTTAAATACTGGTTTCATTTTATGATGGCAGAAACGTGTCATTTTATTCATATTTGTGCACTATTGTCAATGTGAGTAATTTTCCTCAATAATAATTTTATCTTTGCTCTTGTGGGCTAAACTCTAATTTCTGAGTAATTATGTACTTAGAAATCATCTTTAATTATGATTTAATAAACAATAAAATTTATGTGAACTACTTCATATATGTTGTTTATTAATTATCTGAGTTAAGATATCTCTAAATAGAATGTGTTTTGGTATTCATAATGTCATTGAATTGAATTACTTCATTAGCTTTATATTCATTGTAAGCTAGAATTACTTAATTTCCAATCATTTAAATAATTTTCTCTTGGTTGGGTTAGATATATATATGTCTAATTGAGATAGGATTAGGATACATTTCCTTTTTGCTTGAATTTTAGGATAATTAGCAGTTATATTTAATTTCATATTTCTATACGTCCTCTTATCAAAGAGGAAAAAATTAGTTGTGGCTTGGCTGAGCCCCAGATCTACTTGAGGATCACTTTCTTACCTGATCATCAAGAGATTTGATCTGATGTCTCTTATCTATTGGTAAAGTGAAAGTTATAATTTAAGAAAATAGAGGTAGAGAGAAGGTAACTGGACCTATTTTAGCCAGTCATAACCATCATTTCAATGGAAAGGGAACTACTTTAAGGTCTAAAATGGGTGGTCTCCCTTATATTATTGTAGGCAGAGAATTTCAAGCCTTCAATAGGACGCTAGCACATAACTGAGTATTTGGGGCCCTGGATGCTGGCATGCAGTGTTATTCCTGTGACTATAGCCTCCTAGATGCTCACTTGCAAGCTTGTGCCTGCATATATATATGAAAGTGGTCAAAAGGTTAGTGTGACCTAGGGGTACGAGGCCTGAATGATTGGGTTAGCTCCTGGGGTATCATTGATGTTGTATAAGGTCTGTATGTTGGGTTTCCATCGGTTCCACTTCCTTAAGGTCACCTAGGAGGTTTAATATCATTATAGTAGCCTCTTGTCACATCTTTACCTCGGTTGGTTGGTTACTTGGGTAGATGTGGGAAGAGGTTGTTACATAGTGATATCAGAGCATGGTTCAACCCTTCAACTAGATGGGAAATGTGTTGGTCATGCTTTCCTGTTGATTTGACATGTGTTTATCATACTTGTGGTCCATGTATTTGTTGCATCAGTGTTGTGTTGACCATTGTGGCAGTGGTGTCGCCATGGGAGGACTGATGGTGTTAATATCAACATGTAATATCCCAAACGGGATATTTTAACTAAAATTGCAGAAATAAACTTGAGCAGCAAAATAAATGGAAATATACACACAACAACAAATAGTACACAATGGATGCCAATAAAATCACTGATCCATTTTATTAATCCATGGTAAAAAGTACATCAACATGAAGGAACAACAGAACCTAACCTTTCCAAGCAAGCAGAGAAAAACCCAGAAAGATGTCTGGCCCAACTAATGAATGATGCTGACAATGATGTAGATGGATCGTCAAGAAGATTGTTACAAATTGGCTATGACAAAATTGACCTCTTCAAACTCCACTGAAGCACTATGAGATCTCTGAGTGAAACCTCCTCAAGAGTATTTGGTTTCCATCCAACGCTCGACAAATCACCATAGGGTTTCCGTCCAGGGGCTATGGCTGAAGTAGAGAACCACGTTATCAAACCTCTCATACACAAGAAAATGATCTACTCCAATTATATCCCTCAATTTCCTCCTTCGTTTCTTTTATAGATCCCTTGGATCCTTCTAGAGACTTATTTTATTATTATTTATTCATGGAGCACTTTTCCCTCTTATTAAAATATTCCATTTTAATGCAGAAAAGAGTAAATCAGCTACCACATCTCCTCCGGTCACTAAAACTCTTGTCCAACCATCCCGTCATGTAAGTATCATTGTCTCGGTTCCAATGAGCTATTACACTAAGGTGTTCTATCATATATTGCTCTCATAATTACACCTTGATCATAATTAATTGAGTTAAGCCCAAAAATAACTCAATTTTCCGAAATTTGTCAGAATGCATTGGAACGAAAGGCAAGCTGCTCGAATGATGGAATATCAAGGGAATGCCACCTGAACACATAGAAAATCCTAAAAAATTCTCCAAAAATCCCCTAGGCCAGCTAATGACACCAACCTATACCTGTGACCTGTCTGCTCCTACATCTGGAAGTCCATCCTAGCCTTGTCATAGGTGACACCAAAAAAGGGAATATTACAGACCTTTCGCCCGAATATTTCTTTCCCTCAAGCAATCCAAATATGTGGGCCAACCTATTAGCTCGATGCAACTGAGACCCAATGCACAGATCCCATACAAACCTATGGGTGCTGCTATGCACATGTGTTAAACCACCCAAAATAGACCCCTCAATGCTAGGATCTGAAACTAATCTCTCACAGGACCTGTCATTAAACAATCCTCCCGAATCCCAACTCCAAAATGGCCAAACATCGCTCAAGTCCTACGGCTTGGACTACGCATTGTCTCTGGCTATAGTTGATACCCCATGAAGTGCAGTTCGCCAACAAGCATCAATGCTCCATGGCCCCTGCTGTGCTGTACCTCTAACTATATAAGCTGCCCCACCAACTATGTACCAACTCATCACGTCTCTCCAATCCAAGTCCTGACTCAATCCAATGTTGATCCTACTCTACTGAAAACGAGGTGGCATGCTAAAGAAATGATGACCTGTGCCCCACTACCTACTGGAATCCGTAGCATCTGCTATGTCTAAGGGCCCCTAATTCACTGTGCTCCCTATGAAGAAGATCGTACCATAAAGTGGGTGCCAACTCATGATCTCCCGCCAATCTATCTTGGAAGAAGAATCCAATGCAGTGGAAAATATATACGGAACATGCCTCGAGTGTTGTCGCCAGTCCGTAATCAACTCACGTTGCTCTGTCGCGTCTGTCAATGAGATCTGCTTGTAGAAGAGGGACCTTCTCTCTATAATGGGCTAAAGTGGGCAAGATATGCTGGAAGCCCCATCGATGTACTCCGGGAGAGTGCTACTTCCTGAAAGTACTGCAACTCTGCTGATTGCATGTGCATCTATCTCCACCTCATCAATGTGTCAACCCAAATATGGATGCTCCAACATCTTCAAAAAATCCTCCCTCTCATGATCGGGAATGTAATGCTCCTACTATCCACTATCCCCCTATATAAATATCTCATCAACCTCCAACATCTCCAGAGGATATGGATCTACAACTGTTGTCACCGTACTCATTTTCTGTGCATCTGACTGCTCCTCCTCACTTGCTGACCCCAATGTTAGCCGCATATCCATCATAGACTCAATGTTGGCCTCCATCTGACTCTCCCCCAAAGGAATATCATGCATGATGTGCGTAGTATCCTCCTCTCCTAACTCATGCTCCATCATATGCTGCTCTAACTGAATTATCACAAGTGACTCATCACCCTGGGTATCTCTCGTAGAGTCAATTGACTGCTCATCCTGCACACTGGAATACGGCTATGACCTACTGTCATCATCTCTACATGACTTCTCTCACTCCCTAGAAGCATCCCTAGTTGATCCCATGGACTCATCTGAAGAAGTGTCCTCATCATGGCATACAGAAGAAAAGTCTACTTGCTCTACCTCTGCCACCATATCTGCATCTCTCAAACATGAGTGATCAGGCCCCAAGGTTCTTTGAAAGTGAAGCAAAGTCCCTTCCTCCTTAGCTCATTTCTGCTGCCTGAACCACCAAACCGAAGCAACTCCTCCCTGGTCAACTGTCTCCTGAAAAGCTCAATGTTCTGCTCAACTAGCCCTTAGGCTAGCTCATAAGCAGCAGGTGAGACCAACTGCTCTCTCCTCCAAATGCTTGACAACTTGGTCTGCAACTCTCGGAAAATGGTCTAACGCTCTCTCATACATGACGACATGATGGACTGCATGTGTGCTATGATGGTGTCAGGATGATGTCTCATAATTCTAAAGAAGCATTGAAACATCTGCAGAATTAATTCATCAAATTAAAGGTAAAACATGATGACATATGTCTCGAATGTGGCCATACTCCCTAAAATCTCACGCTTCTTCCTGAAGGTAGAGCCTGCACTGTTGTCCAAATCTTGAAAAGTCTCTACTATAAATCTCATAATCTTCCTCATAACGTCATCACTGTATGCAGCTATAGGTGCATTCAACTTCATGATGTTACTGAGGCATGATGCAACTGGAAGTTTGACCCCCTCACACAGTTCCTCCAAGAATTTGGGTTGTATAAGAGCGAGCATAGCAGGTTTTAGATCCCAAATCAGTTTCTTCCCTTCTTTTTGGCCTATTTAGGGTAAAATTTCATTAAGCTCATCAAGTTTGGAAAAAAATCTCCATGTCATCTTCATGTGTTTCAAATATGTTCCAAGCCTAAGAATTTTTTGACCAATCCCCAATTCTCCTTGCAAATATTGTGGCTATTCTTTTTGGAAGATGGCATAAATTCCTCTTGAAAAGGGTCTGCTGTTCAATTTTGTTTTCTGGCCTTATGATGCATGGTGGTTCGAGGAACCAACTTCTATTTTTATTCTTCTCAAGCTATTTGGGAATCTTTCCATGGTTCAACCAATGATGACATGAACGCTTGTGAAAATGAGGCCATTGTTTTGACAAACAATTTCAAGGAAAATTGTTGTAGATGCATTCTAAAATAATGTACACACAAAGACTGTTAAATTCATTAGAGAAAATATTAATGACCATGGCTAACTCATAACAAGCCCACAAATACAGTTTATATTGGTACAAGACTGAGTAGTGATGAAAGTAATCATTCACAACAAAATATTAACTCAACACAAGTTCTGGAAAATACAAAGCCTTGAGTTTATCTGCAGCTAGGTTTGCAAAGGGAATAGAGTAATAAAACTTGGTTTATAAACTTGATTTATCAATTCGGGTTCCTCTTGAATTCTATCCAAGTCACCCAACAATACTGCCTAAACATTTCCCGTGATATGGTACACAACTCCAAGGAAGGCTCACACATCCAGCAAGGAAGATATGGCTTAGCTATGTGCTTGTCTTCCTTCAAGACACACCAACAAGCACCTTATAGACCCACAACCCTCTGTCAATCCAGAATTTATCTATTTGTGGCACTCATCATGGATATGGGTAACAATGAAGAAATTTTCCTCCTCCTTTAAGAGAACTCAGTCTCTAGAATTTTCACACTCCCATTCCCTTCTTCAATAATGAATCTCGTGGTTCCTTGAGAAGAAAACTAACCAGTAATGCACAGTAAGGAATATGGTGGACTTACAGCATGATTTTTTTTGTGTATAGTGTTTACACTGTCATAGGTACAAATAAAATTTGATAACAACAATATTTTCCCACTAAAGGCCCTTGAGCAACAAAACAATTTTCATATCCTTTTAGCTAGCCAACCACACTCAAATGGACTGAATGAAGCATGCTACAAAAATTCAATCGGTAATATATCAGCACTAAGATTTTGAGCATTAAAATTCAGAGTAGCACCATGATGATAGCTGGAAAATAGTCTACTGTAGATGAATGATACACAGTTGAGATTTGAGATTATGACCATAACACTAGCTCTCCTCACTGCCGACAAATAGAGATACATTCAGCCATAAATCCTCCAAAAAAAACATGTCCAATTATTAAGATTTTCTCATAATATTCGTCCCTCAAACAAAATTTAACTCTGCCACGTAAATGGTTGTGAACTCGTGCCTCATTCCATAAGGTTGCTCAGGAACATCGACCCAGTATGTAGTTTTAACATAGCCCCATTAGATTCCGCTTTGATTATGATTAAACTTGGCCAATGTAATAAATCCTTGGATTCATGCTATTTAATTTCTCAAAAGGCCAATGCACAACCTCTGGCATACTATAGCTATGAATCGATCCATAAGGGACAGATTTGGTTCTCAGTGGATATGCCAAATTTGGCCCTTTGTCTAATCTCTGCTCTTTGTCCGTCTTCAAAATATTTCAGCACTGCCACGGCTCGGCTTCTTCAGAAGAAAAATGGCAACATAAAGTGAATTGGTCAAACTTCAAGGTAGCTATATATGTGGTTTTGTTCTTTCTTGACAAACTCTTTGCAGAAAATCACGTGAAAATATATTTGGAATGTAGCTCGGCTTCAATAAAACAATTTGGGCTCCTTCAAGAAAATTTGGTCTTCAATGCCTACGATAAAATTTTTATTTTCGAATTTTACATGGCCCCTTACTAAATTTTCCAATCCTCCTCCCACTAAGTAAATTGGTTTCCATTCGATCAAATGGAAATTGACCGTCAATTTTAATTAGTTTGGGCTTCAAATTAAAGTGTCAGATAATATATCATTGGAATAAATTTTAGGGCCCCTTTAAAATTAAATAATGTTCCATGACCCTTTACACATAATAATTGTGCCTTTTGATTAAAATAGATATTTTTCTTCCAATAGGTAACTCGATTCTCTAATAATAAGAAATTCAATTTGTTTTTTTCTCTGGTCTTTTGGCACCTCCGGAAATTATACAAAATATGCTCTACTTCAACGACTGCAATAATTATATGGCTCTGACACATTGACGAAATAACCCTCGAAAAATGATAGCTGCAACTGAAAGTGAAAACCCGCAGGTTCAGCCAAGTTCGAGGCTCTAATACCACTGTAATATCCCAAACGGGATATTTTAACTAAAATTGCAGAAACAAACTTGAGAAAAAAATAAATGGAAATATACACACAGCCACAAATAGTACACAATGGATGTCGATAAAATCACTGATCCATTTTATTAATCCATGTTAAAAAGTACATCAACATGAAGGAACAACGGAACCTGAGCTTGCCAAGCAAGCGGAGCAAAACCCAAAAATATCTCTAGCCCAACTAATGAATAACGTTGACAATGATGTACATGGCTCGGCAAGAAAACTGTTGCAAATCGGATATGAAAAAACTGACCTCTCCAAAGTCCACTGAAGTACTATGAGATATCTGAGTGAAACCTCCTAAAGAGTATTGGGTTTCCATCCAACACTTGACAAATCACGCGAGGGTTTCCATCCTGGGGCTACAGCTGAAGTAGAGAACCATGATCTCAAGCCTCCCATACACAAGAAAATTATCTACTCCAAAGATATCCCTCAATGACCTCCTCCCTTTCTTTTATAGATCTCTTGGACCCTTCTAGAGCCTTATTTTATTATTATTTTATTCATGGAGCACTTTTCCCTCTTATTAAAATATTCCTTTTTAATGCAGAAAAGAGTAAATCAGCTACCATGTCTCCTTTGGTCACTAAAACTCTTATCCAACCATCCCATCATGTAGGTATCCTCGTCCTGTTTCCAATGAGCTATCACACTAAGGTGTTTTATCATGTATTCCTCTTAGAATTCCACCTTGAGTATAATTAACTGAGTTAAGCCCAAAAATAATTCAATTTTATGAAACTTGTCGGAATGCACCAAAACGAAAGGCAAGTTGCTCTGATGATGGAATATATCAAGAAAATGCCACATGAACACATAGAAACTCCTTAAAACTCATCCAATAAGCCCCTAGGCCCATTGATGACACCAACCTGTAACTGTGACCTATCTGCTCCTAACGCTGGAAGTCCATCCTAGCCCTCTCATAGGTGACACCAAAAAAGGGAATATTACACAACATGTTGTTATGAGTATATTACTGATTCTATGTTATTCATGCTTGTGTATTGTGTGTACACACTTGCTTACATATTGTTACATTTTGAATATGCATTTCTCGTTTATCCTAGGTCACATATTGGTCATGCTTGTGTGTTGTCCATGGATGCTTGCTTATGTGATATCATATGTTGAACATGCATTGGTCATTCATGCTTGGTTACATGTTGCTTATGCTTTTGTATGGTCCATGCTTGTGATTATGTGTGGTCAAGTTTTCATTGGTATGGTTGAGGCTGTCATGCATTAGGTCATGGACTGTAGCTAGTATGGTTATCAATCTATGACTAGACTCCAACTATAATTATGTTTATGTGTTGATATACCATGTGTTACAAGTTTCTATGTTGTTATTATTATGTATATACATGTACTACTTTGATTGGTTGACCTTGCACCATGTATCCTCCCCAAATTACACTAAGGTACATTGGTTTATTGTTATTTGGTTTGGCTAACATATTATGCTTAGCATTAAAATGGATCAAAGATGGATAGAAAGATGGTAGACTACAAGGAGACTCCCTATGAGTGATATGAGCAGCATGGTGGACACTCTTCTGATTTGGCAGACACATTGAGAAGCCTAAAGGAATAAATGAGGATTTTCAAGGCTGATAATAAAAGACCAATATAGGAATAAGAGAAAAAAGTAAAGGTGAATGCAATACTTCTTCATTTCATGTCAAATTTGCAGAAACAAGGGCCACCTTGGATTAGTCAAGGATAGGAGGAAAAAACTAATGGGGCATATGGGTGTAGGTCTCCTCGAAGACACAGGTCGGATAAAGAAGACACAATGAGAGATGGAAGGTTGTTGGAAACTTTGAATAAGAGGGATGATGAGTACAGGTACCATTCTAGTTCTAGTTCAGATAGGCATCATGATCATCATTGGTATTATCCTTACAAGAGGAATGATAGGGGGTAATTTCCAAATGAATATAAGAAATAAAATCCACCTACTTTTGATGGGGACTTTAAGAATCTAGAAGAGAAATAAGCTTCAATACTTGGGATGAAGAAGTTATTTGAGTTGCATGAGTACTCTGATAACTTGAAGGCCAAGATTGCTATCTTCAGTCTTGGAGGTAAAACAAAAATCTAGTGGGAAGATGTGAAGCATTAGACACATAAGGACAAATGACTTAAGTTGGCATGAGTTAAAAAGAATCTTCAGGAAGAAGTACTTTTCAGAGAGGCACTACGACAAAAAGGCCAAATAATTTTATGAGCTAAAGATGGGATCAATGACAATGAAGAGTACACGACAAAATTATTGGATATATTGAGGTATGTACCATATATTGAGGATGAGAAGGCTAAATTTCAACGATTGTTCAGTGGTTTTTCATTAGAATTTAGATATCAGATTTAGTATTATGAGGCTCATACACTTGAGGAAGTCATTGGGAAGTTGAATCATTGGTATGGACAGTTAAAGTGTAAGAATGAGCCTTAGCAAGGATTGAAAGTGAAGGAAAAAGGTAAAGGTAAATGGAAACTGAAAAGAGAAAGGCCTTATAATGTAGAAGAGAAAGAAATTTTGGCATAGAAAAATAAGTTTCATTTATTTGGATAGGGGCATAGATCACAACAACAACATGGTCCACAACAACAACATAGATCACAACAGTAGCATGGAGGTAATGGTACTCGATAGCTAGAGTGATGGAAATGTGGTGAGGAGCATATTAAGAGAGATTGTACACATAATCAGGGTGGTAGGCCTCATATATACAGTGTACAAGAGGCACAAACTCCTTGGGATGTTGGGCATAACATTCCTCATATTTATGCAACAGTGGACAATAGGCAGGCAGATCACAAGGCTTCTATCATTGAGATGGACGGTAAGCTTTGTGATCAAGTTATTTATATTTTGATTGACCCAAGATATAATTATAGCTATGATAGTTCTAACTTGGTGGATATGTGTGGTTGAGTAAGGAAATTCATACAAAATCTTGGTTAGTGCAGTTGGCCATAGGTACAAAAAAAAAGAGTTCACCATTGGGTAATAGCTTGTGTATTTGACTTAAATGGTATGCCTACAACAAATCACTTGAAAATATTTCCATTGGGATCATACAATATGCTATTAGGTATGGATTGGATATATATTCATAGGATGAAGGTATATTTTTATGACAAATCCATTGAGTTCTTCGATGACAATGGGGAACCAAGAGCCTTACAAGGAAAGAAGAAAGCCAAATCAGTTAGGATGGTAACAACCATGCAGGTCAAGCGCAGTTGTAGGAAAGGGTCTGTTCTATTTGTAGTTCATATCTCTAGTGAAAAAGGGTTGGAAGTTGAGGATGTATATGTTTTGAGAAGATATCCATTTTTTTAGTAGTTTCAAGATGTGTTTCCAGTAGAGACTTTAGAGTCGCCGTCACACAAGGAAGTATAATTTTCCATTAAGTTGGTACTAGGGGTAGCTCCAACATCAAAGGAAACTTACAGGATGATCACACCTGAGGTGGCAGAATTAAAGCTGCCGCTGAAAGATATTCTTGAAAAATGATACATTAGGCAAAGTGTATCGCTATGGGGCGCACCGGTGTTGTTCGTGAATAAGGAGGATGACACTCTCAAATTGTGAATTGTCTACAGGGAGCTGAATAAAGTGACTATCAAGAACATGTACCCATTACTAAGGATCAATGATTTTTTTGATTAGTTGAAGGGAGAAACAATGTTCTCTAAGATAGAATTGAGATGGAGATATCGTAATGTATGCATCAAAGAGCAGGACATCTACAAAACAACATTTAGGACTAGGTATGGACATTATGAGTTTGTTGTAGTTTTTTTTGGTTTGAATAATTCCCCAACTAAATTTATGTGTTTGATGAATAGTGTGTTGCATCCTTATTTCAACATGTTTGTGATTATGTTTATTGATGACATATTGGTGTATTGTAAAAATGAGGAAGAGGATGTCGAGCATTTGGAAACAATGTTTAAGTTGTTGAGATAGAATTAGTTGTATGCTAAGCTCAACAAATGAAGTTTCTTTCAGACTGATGCACACTACTTGGGACATGATATCTCTAAGGAAGTCATTGCAGTAGATCCAAAAAAGATAAGGGCCATCATGGAATGGGTAGCTCCTAAGAATGTGGATGAGGTAAAATAATTCATGGGATTGGTAGGTTATTATAGGAGGTTCATCAGGAACTTCTCACAAATTTCTTATCCTAATAACTCATTGTAGAGGAAACGTAAGAAGTTTTGTTTGAAAGAGGAGTGTGAGGCTATTTTTTAGTATCTTAAGTAGCTGTTGACACATGCTCCAGTTTTAAAGATTGTAGATCCGAACAAGGAGTTTGTAGTGTGTACAGATTCTTTCAAGGGAGGACTTGGTGGAGTCCTTATGCAGGATGTACATGTGGTATGCTATGAGTCATGAAAATTAAATGAGCATGAGTAGAACTACCTAACACATTATCTCGAGCTAGCAACGATCATTTATGCACTGAAGATGTGGAGGAACTATCTTCTTGGAAGGAGGTTTTTATTGATGAGTGGCCACATTGGGTTGAGGTAATTGTTTGAACAACCGAATATGAATTCCAAGCAGACTAGATGGTTGGCCATGATTAATGAGTTTGACTTTGAGATCAAGTATATCAAAGGTAAGGATAACAGGGTCATAGATGCTCTTAGCAGGTGGGTACATGTAAATCACATAGCAGTTATGAGCTCTTTTGGGACATACTTACATGATAGGAACTTGTAGGTAGGTCAACAATATCAGATGTATATGGAGATTGTTCACATGTTTTAGTAGAGTATAGGTATAGGTAGTGGCACAGGTATAGGTACAGGTTTTGGTACAAGTACATGTATAGGGGTTGGTACAGGTACATGTGTTGGGACAGGTAAAAGTATAGGTGGTATAGGTACATGTATAGTTACAGGTACACGTGTACAAGATTTTCAAATACCATCTCACAACAAATGGATTGGTTATATTTAGATATAAGATATATGTACCAGACAATAGTGAGCTCAAGAAGGTGACCTTGATGTAGTTTCATGGGAAACCATATTTATGTCACCTAGGTTATCAGAGGACATTGAATGCAGTGAAGAGATTCTACTATTATCCGAATCTAAAGAATGTTGTGGCAGAGTTGTAACCAGATGTTTGGATTTTCATATGGCTAAGGAAAAGTGTAAACATCTAGGTGGATTGATATAGCTAATTTCGATCCCAAAGTGGAAATGGGAGGTCATTTCCTTGGATTTCTTCATAGGTTTTCCCAGGACAACTAGATAGCATGATTCCATCATGTTTGTTGTGGAAATGTTAACAAAGGTTGCACATTTCGTACCGGTGAAGACTGCATACTCATTTAGCGATGTAGCACATGTGTTTATAAAGGACATAATATATTGCATGGTGTTCCAAAGAATATTGTATCTGATATGGATGCAAAGTTCACTTCCAAGTTTTGGAAGGACTTTTTGCAGATTTTGGCACCAATTGGCTTTCAACACTGCTTATCATCCATAGACAGTTGGACATACTAAGAGGGTCAACAGGACATAGGAGGATATATTGAGGATGTACGTGATGCATCAACAACACAAGTGGGAAGAGTATATTCCAATAGTAGAGTTTTCCTACAACAAAATATACTATGAGTCATTAATATGAGTCTGTTTGAGTCTATGTATGGGCGGAGTTGGAACACTCCCATAAATTGGAGTGATCCGGTTAAGAGGGTATTAATTGGACCAAAGATGTTGGCAGAAATGGAACATTAAATGCAGGTGATCATTAAGAACTTTAAATAAGTGCACGATAGGAAGAAGAGTTATGCATACTAGAAACATGGTGTTCAAGGAGTTTTAGGTTGGGGATTAGGTGTACTTGTGTATTGTAACACCCTCTTCCCACATCTACCCAAGTAACTGACTAACCAAGGTAAACATGTGGCGAGAGGCTACTAATATGAGATTCAAACTCCTAGATGAATTTGAGGAAGTGGAAATGATAGAAACATGAAAAACATGCGTTATACTGCATCATTAACATTCCCAGGGGGTAACCCAACCTTCGAGGGTCCTTTTCCCTGAGGGAGAACTGATTTTTGACCCATTTGAGGCTTAGCTGCGGGCATGTAAGGGTAAGGGAGCAGTTATATACCCTTAGTTGCAAGATTGCCTTTTCAAGGCGATGATCATGGTCCCAAAAGGTTTATATTGTGCCTGGAGCTCTGGGATTCATGCCACATTTTCAGCCCCTAAGCCCAGGTCACTGTTAACAAATTCCTATAATTTTAGGAGAGGGTAAATAACATTAAAAAATATATATATGGAAGAAATCAAATAATCAAGAACTCATCTGGACCCCACCTAACCGTGACATGCATTTCGTCAAACATATCACAAAAATTTCATCTACAGGTGTAAAAAACAGATTTAAACATGTGGGTCTATTACATATATGAGAATAGCTAAGTATCATTTCTCCCCTACATCATATGCTATAATAAATTCTATTTGACCATAGATACAATATATATAATGGTCAATAAATCCATACATAAACCAATACATTTTCACATTGAATACCGGAGGAATGAGCTCTTCAATGATAAATGTAAAAACCAACCGGAGATGGGACTTCCATGTTCCACCTGGCCATATATTTGTTGAGCCAAGTCTCACTTCAGCCAATCACCCCTGTGCTATATTCCAAGAATGAATGTGTGAATTTATCAAGCACATCAATCAACACCAAACCAGGGCTCCAGAGACCAAACCATCTCAACCCCAAAACCAGTGATTCCACCTCATGGTTAGACATCGCTAACCATCACAGATTGATATCTGTCCAAGCTTTTCCAAGGCTCGAGAGTGTTTGTTCTAACCAAGGCTTCTAGGACAAATAACTCAACCCCAACTATTACAGAGCTTCCAAAGAACTTGTCCAAACAGGGCTTCAGGACTAGTAACTCAACTCGAGCTAAAGGAATAACGAGAACCAACTATAAATCAATAAATGGAAGCAAACCCACAAGAACATGGCTATTTAGGAAGTGGAAAGGCTATGAAAATCTGCGTGCCTATACCATGCATGCCAAAAATAGTGAGTAAAACATACATGCAATGCGGTACTTGCACTCAGAACTTGCTGTAGATGATGATCCTGATGTCCTCTTGTGCTTTCCTACTCTTCCTTTTCCTTCTTTCTCTAAATCACCAAGTATGCCACCCTCTCCAAGAATTCTCCAAGAAAACTCTAAGTATCCCATAGTACGTGAGAGAGAGAGAGAGAGAGAATAATGAGAGCTCCAAAATTAAACTGAGAAAAATATTACCAACTAATCCTTTTTATTAATGAGGACTCTATTTTCTTCATTTTCCATTATTTTCCTTCATTTTCCTCATCACATGCAACATGTGACCTTTCACCTTACTTTTCTCCTAATTTCCATTATTTTCATAAATAAATGCCAATAAATTCCTCATGCCTTTCCAATGCCTTTTCCTTTGCCTTTGCCAATTCCTTTAGCCATAATAACTGAAATTTACACCCGACATGATGATTTTCCCATAAATCATCTTGAAATATGTGTCCAATTAGCCGTGGTTATTATTTTTACATATACTTTTAACCAGGGCTATTAGAGAACCCTCCACCTTGGGGGAACACCTCCCTCAGTGTTCAATGACACCTACAAACCAGCGAACTATGAAAAATAAAACATATTGCCTATGGAGCTTTATAACATATCTTGTTGCGATATTTACAATGAATAATGTGCTCAAAATAAAAAAACATCATGACAATCATACCTTGTATTGGAGCTTTATAACACAACTCATTACAATATTTAGAATAGCAACCACATTTTCTTCAACCAACAAATGACCATACTGTCTATGGAGATTTATAAGTCCAAATCGATAAAATATTTACAATAATATACACATATACACATTTGATCAACCAAAAAATAGAAGGATATGATGCTCGTATCAGTAACGAAGGAATCCAAAGGCTCACATCTCCACCCTTAAAGTAGAAACCAAGATTCTCCTCCTTCCCAGGAAGTCTTGAATCCACTGCCAAATTCAAAGTTGCATCCAATTTCCAGCGCTACAATCCTACACCACTTGTCCTCTCGGTGAAAAATTACCAAATAATTGTTCCAGGGCACACTCCCAATGTGCATCTAACTCCATCTGGAAATTCTAATGACTAAAATAAATCCACCTCGACCTTCCCTTCTATCCTACGGTTCCTCGGGCAATCTGGTCATCCCCTTCTATGTAGTCACTCACCTTTCAAGTTCTGCTGGCACCCCCATCCGAGTCATTCCATCCCTTGGAAATAATTCCACGCATCGGAAGATACAAAAACCAAGGCATATCCCTTCTTCCAAACCATAATAATGGTCATAGCATGGTCATGGAAATTAGTGGACACTATTGGGTATGAGTGTCCCACAATGGCCCTGCTCCTGAAATGCCTTACCAACATACTGCTCCCTGTTTCAATTCCTTTTTTTGTTGCTGCAAATGCTTTCAATCAGTTCCAACCACCCTACTGGGAATTTTCGTGCTTCCAGTACCAAGCACATAACCGTAATTAGATTCAAAATAAATTTAAATTAAATTAAATAATACCTCATTAGTAGCTCACCAATAAGGTACAATTGAAATCCTATTTACTTCTTGTCACAACAAGCCAAACTAGATGTTTGATCATATCATCATGTATAAACATATCACATTTGGTTAGCTCAAAACACAACCATCATACACTAAAATCACGAATCTCCTGAAACCACCGTAAACCATAATCATAAATCACAGGTAACCATCATAAAGTCATAATCATAGATCACATGCATAACAAGACTAAAATAAAATACTAATACTTATCCTTCATCATTTATTACTTCTGCCTTTTCTCTTTCTGTACACATACCAAATTAGTTTCCACACTTGGAAAGAACCCAGTTCCCTTGCTTCTGTTTATTCACGTACACATACACACAATTTACATCACAATACATACATCCACACAAGGCATACAACACCACACAATGCATACAACCACATCCGGTATACAATACAACACAATACATACACCTACATAAGGTGTACCATAGAACATAGTACATATACATATACATATACAAAGTACAACACAACAAATACAAATATGATGATACCACAACTATACCATGCATATACATATTACCGAATGTCCGCAACACAACATGCACACAATACCACATGTATATTGATATTATATGTACAATATGTACACAATACCACCTATACACAAAACTACTTGCACAACATCACATGTACATGACACCACATGCACAACATGTACACAACGCCAAATGTACATTACATCACTTGTACAACATGTACACAATACCATATATATACAATACAACATGCACGGCAAGTACATGACACCACATAATTTGGATTTATGCAAGAAATCAACAAGATACACATAAATATAAATAAAAAGATGCAGCAAAAATAACACTTCATTTCATTAATATCAAAGAACTGAAATTTGCTTACAGACATAATGGAAATAAACTAGCTAGGGCGCTGGTAGCTTATCTGTGAGAAGAGATATGGTGGCTACAGGCCTCTGAAGTGTGTTCCAATGAGGCTTGAGGGACTATTTATTATAGACAAACAATGGAAAACCTAAACATCCAAAAAACTTACCCTAGGAGATGAAGTGCCAAAACTATGGGCCCTGTTTGGGTAAATTGGTGTTTCAACTTCCCGGGGTCGTCACTTTGGCATACTATATCCATTTGATGCACATGATACATCGTTAGAAATATCTATCTGAGGACAAAAACTGATGATCACAAATATCAATTCTAGGACAAAATCATATTTTCCAGAGGCACGATGCCCAAAAAACATCGTTTAGGGCCTCAAAATGGCTTCGAAAGTTCAGGACCCAAAAAACTACTAAAAATAGTAAGTTGTGTCGAAACTGAAAAACTGAAAGAGACAATGGTGGGGCCCCAAGTGGAATAGGCGAGTGGACACCAATATCCACCTGGATCATTCCTCTCCCCTTTGGAAAATGGTGCCCATTGCGTTGAGTTCCTCCATGAGATGAGGAAACTTCTGCTGAACTTGGTCCTTAGTGAACCACTTTCCTTGGTGCAGGAGTTGGCCAGCTTTGAAAACTTAGTACAGTTGGATCTCATGTTGGCAAGTGTTCTTGATTGTCATGTCCATGATACAATTTTTGGTGGCTTATTCCATGCATTCTAGGTTTAACTCTGTTGGTGTGAGTTGTTCTGCAATGTCAGACGTGTCCATTAGAGGTGGGAAGTAGGGATGAAGGAATTCCATATTGAATACTCGGTGTAGACCAAGGAATGGTCGAATACTAAGCTTGAAGGCATTGTTCCCTACAACCTTGGTGATGGTGTACGACCCATATCGGAGTGGGTGAAGTTTTCGGTGCGGTCCAGTGAGGCGCTCCTTCTGCAAATGTAGCCACACTTTTTTTCCCACCTGCAAGTTATGTGGCACCCGATGTTGATCATGTCATTGCTTGTACTTATCATTCGCTCTATCCAATATTTCATGAACCTGTTGGCAAATGTGTTGATTGTGCTCGATGAAGATGTTCACTTTGTAAGCTTCAGACTGGACATGAGCCGAATCAGCCTGAGTAGTCGCAAATGGCATGGCTACGTCAATGGGATATAACGGCTGGAATCCCAAGCCCACTTGAAAGGGACTGGGGCTAGTTGAGCTATGAAGAGACCAGTTATAACTAATTTTTACATAGGGGAGGCTGTCATCCCATGTACATGGATGCTTTGAATTGTAAATGCGCAGAATGTGTACAATCATCCTGATGACGACCTCTGTCTGGCCATCAGTTTGGGGATGGAAAGGTGTGGACTTGGTGAGCTTGGTGTCCAGCATTGACTAGAGGCTAGAACAAAATGTGTTGAGGAACCTGCTGCCCCGATATGATATGATAGACTGTGGGATCCCAAAGTGCACCCACACTCATTCAAAGAAGAGTTTAGCAATGGCTTCTACTGTGATATTCTTCTTGTAGGACACCATTACAGCCATCTTCGAGAATCTGTCGATGACCATGAAAACACAGTCGTTTCCATGCTTAGTAAAAGGAAGGCCTGACATGTAATCCATGGAGATGGATTCCCAAGGTCGACTAGGGGTAGGTAGTAGAGTATACAGGCCTTGCTTCTTGATGGTAGGTTTGGAAATGGCACAAGAAATATAGGATCTGATGTACTTCCTGACATCTTTTCCAAGGTTTGGCCAATAGAAATACTTCTGCAGTAGTGCCACTATTTTCTCCACCCCAAAATTCCCAGCAACTCGACTGTAGTGTGCTTCCCATATCATCTTGGCACACTCACTTGATGGGAAACAAAGCTATCCTAGGTGACATAAAAGTGCATCTTGGAGGTGAAAATTTGGAACTTGCGTACCCCCCAAGAGTGCCTTGTATGTATGGCCAAATTTTGGATCGCTCTTGTAGAGAAATGACCAATTAGAAGTCTCTTTCCCATAAGAGTTGAGAAGGGTGGTTAGCTCTATGAGCAGTGGTTGGCTGAGGCAATCTGCAACATTATTGGTGCTACCTTTCTTGTACCTGATGTTCAAATGAAATTGTTGCAGATATGTGGACCACTTCTAATGCTGATCGTTCTACAATTTTACTTGTGTCTGTATGAACTGCAGGGGTCGGTGGTCTGTGTGGATGATTGTTTCTGTTATCACAAAATTGCACTTGATTATCTGCTAATCAGGAAACTCTATGTAACCATTTCAAACCAGCTTGTGACTAAATCTTAGCCTCTTTAGTCTAAGAGGGCTCTCTCAAAGGGGTTAATGATATTTGATAATGATGAAATTAGATGGCTAACTCTATTTGGAAAATAACTTGATTGTGATGTGTGTAGGTTGAAAAGAGTAAAAATCTGCAACCATTGGGGTTATGGAGTCAAAAAAATTGTAAGTTTAGTGGTAAAGCCTCTTGACATGGAAGCCGAGGCAGGTAAGAGTTTTTAGCAAATGTAAATCACACATGGAACATTAAACAACACAACCATTTGATCAGTGAAGGAAGTCAGAGCATACACATATGAAGTCTGATTAATATAGATGAAATCCACTACAAGTAGTACACATAAAAATATAAATCAAAAAAGCATTAAAGACTCCATGAGAAACTCAGATCTGTCAAGAAAGAGTCCTCTGTATTACTGATATGAGTCAAATTACATAAAGCTGCAACAGTGCAAAAAATCTCCAACCCTTTACAATTTCGATAATCTGCCTTTTAATAGACCTTCTTACATTAGATATGATCTGCCTCTAGGTTAGATACATTGAATTCTTCCTATGGCACCTTGCATAACAGTAAAACATGTGCTTTAATCAGAAAATGGTAGCTACACTCTAAAACAGTCATTTTCCTAATAGGACTCAAATTCCTATTTATTACATCAAACTACCTTATCTCTTAAAACATCTACATATTTGACAACTAATGCTTCACATGTTTGAATGGGCTACATCATAGCTCATCACTACTTGAAATGTTAAATATCCTCCTCAACATATGGAAACAAACCCTACTTTTTAGGAAAACAAGACCCTATCTTCAACGAAGTCTTCAACTGATGAGCGGTCTCCATTTCACGGTATTCAAGTCATGGATGATTGTTGGAAAGGTCCCTTGACCTGTTGAATGTGTCAAAATATCCGAAAATTCTCTTAGAACTTCTCAGAAACCTTCAAAACAGCTCGCTATGAAAACATGGCAGTTTCGTAGCGTGCTTTCGTAGAGTCCAAAAAATGACTTTTGCAATCAAAATTTCTGCTTCTTTTCTCTTGCATTGTGTCCATCATGACCTGAAATATCATCACTACCATTTCCCTTCCATAAAAGCTGCAAAAAATGGTTTTAGAAGCAAAAAGAAAGCTACAGAAATTTTCATAGCATTTTTCTGGCTTCAAGCCTAAGAAACGCTATGAAATTGTGGAAAATTATGCAATTTCCAGATTTTGACATTGTTTCAAAAAGGTACCTTCCAGCTATATAAACTTGGTTTTCAACATGCCATTAACCTCTCAAAACATAAAAAAACTGAAGAGCCTTGAGGTGTTTCCTCTTCTTTAATGATGAGTTGAGCTATGGGTTCCTTAACTACTGTCATCTTTAAACCCTTCTTCTCCAACTTTTCATGTCTCAATTCTAACTACTCTTAGAGGTCTTTAACTTGGTCCTTAAAATTTATGTTGCTATATTTCAAGTGCAGGTTCATTATTATAACATGCTTCACCTCTTTTCTTAATGGCATAGTCCATTTGATTAGTTGTTGTGTATCATCTAAGGTCTTTGACACACTATCAACCTGCTCTTTCGAAATCTCTTTCATTTTCTCAAACTGCACATTTCAGACGTTATGTTTCCTTGCCTCTTTCTTCATGACTTCTATTTCATGATTTGATAACTTCAATTGCTATTTTAAGACCTCAATCTCTGATTTTTCAATAATTTTCTCCTTTCCTTTCTTTTGCTTGATGACTAGATCTTCTTCTGCAGGTGATGAAAGGTCAATAATTCTTTGTGGTGGCTGGATGAACTTCTTTATTGCTTTCCAAAAGTTTTCTAGCATGTCTTTTCATGGGTTTCCTAGCATGAAACATAAAACATACATCCTCACCTTCAAACTCTAACTTCTTTGTTGATTTGGCTTTCTTGAGCTCCTTTCCTCACTCATATATATCCTCATCTTGGACTATGGGAGTCTCTTCAATATTAATAGCATGTAGAATGTCTTCTCTTCCTTGCTTGATTAGTGATACCTACAAACCTTTGAAAATACCAACCACATCTTGGGCTTAGTGAAATAGCTCTCCAGAGCTCAATAACATGCAAAGAGGGAATGGAGAATGAGAAATGACTCAATTGGGAAAGATTTTAAAGTTTGATGATAACTCATGGCATAATGATGACTCATACATGCTTAAAATGGTAATAATGACTTCAGCCATGACCACTATACCTTGGTCTTAACCCTAACTGACTCGAATGGAATCTACCCTATCCCTTTCAATCATTTACTGACACCTAGCAACTGTTTTGACAAGACAGACATGAATCCTTCCTTTCGTAGCATACCTAGTGTATTTCTGGGTAGTTTCGCTACGAAAGTAGGGATTCTTGGCTAAAATGACTTTTTTAGAGTTATAAGCTTGGGAAATGAAAAATTTCAGAAAATAATGACTAATGTGACATGAAAATATTTTAATGGGGGTGAGTTTTGGACTTTAGGATAAGATAATAAGAAAAATTTAACATTTTCCTTAACCAAGTAATGAAAAATGAATTCTATGACCCTACCTCTGACACATGAACCTCTAAGAATTTATCAAATGATGCTTCATTTTTTTCTGAGTGATAATAGTGGCTCCACTTGGGATGGTGTGCCCCTATGGTACACCAAAGAACCTGTAGTTCCAGTGCCATCCATCTTCTTGGAAATAAAAAATCTGAAATTTATGAAAACTTCGCCAAGCTCTTATGGCCTTCTCCTCGGGCTCAAGCTTGATGATTATTGTTGAAAAACCAAATCTATACATACTGAAAATATTCTTATTCTACTTGAGCTTATTCAAACACGCTCCAACTTACCCTAATGACTGCAATCTTCATTTTTTATTCAGGCAACATGAAACTTCCAATGAAGCCAGTCATTGATATGATCTAACACTTGAAGCTCTTGACTGTGCTTGAACCAAAAGTAAACAGGATACTGAAATGACCAAGGCAACATAAGACATATCTAATATTCTTAATGAAAATATAACTGGAAATTTGGACTGTAGAACTCTTCCATGTATTCAGCTATAGGATCATAGAAGACATAATCTGTTTGATGATTCTCAACACATTCTGTAGCTTTGGACAACTCATATATTCTTTTCTCAACAAAACAAGATTTCAGTTGTGTGCTATCAAACTAATTCTCAAAAACAGGGTATTCTTCCTCAATCTCAAAAAATAAAGGTAGCAGCACCCTCTCTTTGTGTTCTGGCATGAAAAACTTTTGAAAAGACTGATCTTGATCATGAAGACTATAGGATTGAATTTGGTCTTCTAAAACTTCAATGTCTTTCTCAATGTTCTTAGCAACTTTATCCAAAAATTGAATCTTATCTTCTGACTTGCACTCAAATGACTTTAAATAAGAAGACAAGGAAAAAGAAAAAATTTCATCCACTTCCTCATTAGTGTGATCATTATCTGATGTAAGTTGATGCAAGGAATATCATGAAGAATAAAATTTTTCCTTTACCTGAGGATTATAGCAATTATCTTCCAGTATTTCCTCTTGTTTTTTGAAATGATTCTCATATTCCTAATGATCAAAAGAATTAAAGGTCTGTTGCAACTTTTCATCAAATTCAGAGGATGTGACATGATTTTCATAAATAAACTCCTGTTGGGTTTCATTTTCATCCAAGAGAGAGGCTATCCTTTTTCTTGGTGATGAAAGGGACTATCATGAAGGACCTCTAAAATTTCATCATCCATTAACTCATCATATTTATAACAATTCTCCAAACATTCAATAAAACTCACACAATGTTTACAACAATATTTGACCAGCAATAAGGAAGAATGAAATTCTTCATACATCTCATAAAATGCAACATGGAAATCAATAAGAGAATATAATGAAGCATTTGGCAGGCTTTCGTATCAAGACCATGTTTTTGCTCTAAAGTGACCAAAAACATCTTCATGAGACAATCCTCAGGGAACTAAACCTTAAGTCTGTGTACATGCATATGGAATATAACCAAATGAAGAGTAGAATTGTGTTTCTTTTCATCTTTAAATATAGGAATATCAATTAACCAATCGACCTTTGGCATAGGATTTGGAAAACTAGGGATGTGAGACCGATTCATAGGGGCATACCTAGCATTTATGCTTGCAATGGAACTCATCTTGGAACTTCATAAAACTACTGATACTCAAGAAGTGTAGTCACCTTCCAAATTATTATTTTATGTGTGGAGTTTCCAGAGCATAAATACAGCCAATATGTGCCTAAGTGTCTATTGCTCTTAGACCTTAGAACTAAAACTTTGTCGTTCTTCCTAGGGAAAATTTTCACCTTCGGTCTCCCGGAAGACGCACCAAAATGTTATCACAAAATTGCACTTGATTGTCTAATAATCAGACAACTCTATGTAACTATTCCAAACCATCTTGTGAATAAAGCTTAGCCTCTTTAGTCTGATAGGGCTCTCTCGAAGGGGTTAATAATATTTGATAATGATGAAACTAGATGGCTAACTCTATCTGGAAAATAACTTGATTGTGATGTGTGTAGGTTGAAAGAGTACAAGGCTGCAACCATTGGGCTTATGGAGTCAACAAATTAGTAAGTTCAGTGGTAAGGTATTTTGACATGGAAGCTGAGGCAGGTAAGAGTTTTTAGCAAAGGTAAATCACACATGGAACATAGAACAACACAACCATTTCATCAATAAAGGAAGTTAGAGCTTACACATATGAATTCTAAGTAATACAGATGAAATCCACTGCAATTAGTACACATAAAATTATAAATAAGAAAATTATTAAAAAATCCATGAAAATCTCAGGTCTATCAAGAAAGAGTCCTTCGTATTACTGATATTAGTCAAATTACATAAAGTTGCAGTAGTGCAAAAAATATCCAACCCTTTACAATTTCGATAATCTTCCCTTTAATAAACCTTCTTACATCAGAGATGATCTACCTCTAGTCTAGATACATTGAATTATTCCTATGACACCTTGTTACAGGACAAATGACCTCCTCATTAGCTCAGAGGAGAAGGTAATATGGAAGAAAGAAAGTGACGTAGACAAAACCTATTTCTGCCAAGGTAACGCACCCTAGGGACTGCTAAGCTGTGTTATAACACTTCTGATCCATGTAAAGGTCGCGTTAGTGACTAGGGCAATGCTCTAGTTGACCCAGAGGGCATCTTTACCCATGTTTAACTATAAAACAGGAAAAATCCCACAGACAATGATTGGCAAACCCATCTTTTCCTCATGGAGAGTGAATACAAAATAGAAAATGAAAGGCACTAACATCTTATTAGGCCTTACCAAAAGCAACATATTGGTTTTTTCCTTTTCAAATTGGTTGAAAGAGTTGGGCAAGATCTGCCCTCTCCATCTCCTATAAAATGGAGCTGTGGGTTACTATTCCAAGGTCGAAGGATTTTTGAATACATGTGGAGCAGAGTTATGTTGTTAATATATGGTTGTTGAGGATTGGTGAAGTGACATTGAGATCTTACCACCTTGATCACCATCACATGCAAGGAAAGAGAGAGAGAGATTGGAAGACTAAGGAGAGCTTGGTCCAACCAATGGTTGTAATCCTCCTTTTTATAAATTAATAGAACTGTATCTGTTTTGTCCATTCCATGCTATGATATTGTCATTATTTTCCAATTATTAATATAGCATGATATGAATGGCTTAGATCTGTGTTATTTTATGTTTATTATATGTTGATTTGAGTTAACAAATAGTATATTGTTGTAGAGATTACATGAGTGCTTTGTTTGATTGCAGGACTCGAATTTGGAACTAGTGAAGAAGGAATTCTGCTTTGCTGCTTAGTTTTTGCCAAAGGATCCGGGATCAGAAGAGAGGTAATCCCTCATCTAGTTTTACTAATTGATATAAATCAGCTTGAATATATATGTAGTATCTTTGTGAACTATACAGCTAATCTGATTGTCTGCCTCGGGCACCGGAAAGCCTAGAGAGGGATATTCGATAACCACTACCCAAGCATATTACCCTATAGCAGAATTGGCGACTCTGCTGGGGAGAAAACCCCAAGTTTCCGGACTATTCCTATCACTCTTCTTTTTTATTTCCTTCTATTCACATATCCTTCTGACCAGTTTATATGCTCAATAGACATATCAAAAGCTCAAAGAGCCCATATTTGACCCCGCTTAGTCATCTAAAAAATTTTACTCTGACTAACGATGCCATTGTTAGTCTTCCAATGCGTTATAATGTGGTCTAGGCTTAGAAACAATGCATTATTCCCTGCATTAACGCGGTCTAGGCTTAGATACAGTGCGTTACCCAGCCAAAAATTTATTGTTCACACCTATGTTGTGTTTCCTTTTTGGTGGTAAAATCCTTGGCTATTAGAATACCTTCTCTTACTGGATTCTTGTGCTTGTTTACTAGCTAGCATTCCTGTCTTTTACTCTCATTTAAAAGGTTAATGTCAAACGCATCTACTTTTTGAAGAGAACATTTTATTTTTATTTTTCTGAACTTAGCTGAATTAATTTTGAACATTTTTTGGTTAAAAGACTGTTAAGAAGAGATAAATAGACGTCTGAATCTTTAAGGTTGAACTTTGTTATTTGAATTTTTGGTGCATGGATGTTGAAAGGAAACCTATCCTTGTAGAAATACTCTTCATCGAATCGAATATTTAGAGCATATTTTTGCATGGTTTTTTGAGTCAAAGTCTCATCAGATTTCATACATCCACTCCCCCTCCGAAATACTAATAATAAAAGTACACTAAGAATAAATAGATAATAAAATCAATCATATAAATTTTTCTGAGCTCACAGCAATAGTAGTTCAGGCTAGGATCTTGGGGTAGGAAAAGTGAGAAAATCACCCAAGATCTCCAAACTTGAAACTAGAGTCATTAATGAGTGAAATTCTACTGCACTCATATTATCAGGACCACTCCATTACTAGAGCTAAGCACGAGACAACACTTGGGTGCATGTGAAGGTAGCCCACCTTCAAGTGCATTCGGTGGGAATTCTATATATTGGGGTTCACTTTGGGGATGTCAAAACTAGATCTGGGATCTAGGTGTTCTACCCATATAGCGTGTTGTATATGACTATGACCCCCTTGATGATGTTTGTGATTTGAGGTATCCTTAGTCGCCAAAATTTTTAGGGACTTGCAGAAGGTGACTAGGACGGTCTGTCCTGGTACCTAAAACAGATGGACCTACTTTGTCTTCAGTCCTTAGGAGGGTACTTGTCTCCACGAGAGTACTCACACCTATCGTCTAAGGTTCAGGTGAAGCTCTACGGTAACCATAACTGTACTTATGACCAACCCTCTCTGTATGCTATTGTGACTGGGTTTCATCTCTAGAAAATGGTAGTACTCAGATAGGGCACCCTATTCTAGTTGCTTGTTGATTGATCTTTAGAGAGTCCTTATTTCTTTTTTCTTTTTTAGGTGTGTGGTTACTGTCACTAAGACTTTATAATACATCACAAATTATTAAAATTTGCTTAAAATAAATAGTTCATCCTGGCGTCTTCCGACCATCACTTTCTGTCTCGATGACAACAAGGTATCCCTCCTTTGACATCGGAGGAAGAATTGAGTCTTGGTGAACCCGTGCCTTCCACGGAAGAGCAGTCTCCATTGAAAAACCCTGATTTTCTCATAGCCCCGTATCACATGGATTTTCTAGAGGACCCTTTTAAAAAAGGCTTCACACCTCCTTACAATCCTCCACTCACTAATCCGTTGGCACTTGTGATAGTTCATATTACACCACAAGAAATGTCTTTGGCCACACCAACGTCCATTTCACAACTGGCACCTATGGGGTTGGTACCAATGGCAACCAACCCATGTTCGCCACCACCCTCCCCGCCAGTAGTAAGTTCTATACTTATAATCGATAACCCTAGTGGTCAACCTCTACCTGGTCCCAACCCTACAGTCATCACAACTGTCAGTGGATCCTCGAGTCTTTTAGGATCTACTCCTATGGTGACCACAATGGGACCCACGATTCCACCTCCCACGAGTGGGACTACTTCGGTTCCTTTTAGCAACCCTTTCGGTTGGAATCCTTTGCTGAGTTCAAACCCCTTGGCCTCCATACTAGGGGGTAGTGTCACCAACACGCAAAAAACAGGGAAATTTTCGCTACCCCTGCAATCGTTAGGTCAAACCAGACAACCTATTGTTAACACTATTCCCTTAAGTGGTATAAATCTCAGTGTAGGGTTCATGCCATTGCTTAATTATGCACATAGAAGCATGACTTTGGCCGCCTCTATTGCATCCATATGGGCCAATCCACCCCAACATCCATCTGGACAAGGGGGGCACGCTTATCCTAGGGGAAACCAACCATTCGCCCCATAATACAATATACCCTACGAACAACAACCATATATCCCTACACCTCCACCCATAGGAAATTTTTGTCAACAAAGTCCTACTTATCCTACTGGTAACACATTGATGGGAAGACCCTATGGTCCAAATAGTCAGCCAATACTTCCTTAGCTAGATCAGGGGGAAAACACATAATTTCCATTTTTAGCAGCTCTAGATATCCCCGACATCTATAAACTGACTAATGATCCCATCAATCACAACCCGCTCTAGCCTTTAGTTCCACACAAGATTCCGTCTCACATCTCGAAATTCAACGGGAAATAAGGGGAGGATCTGGCTTCACACATCACCACCTTTCATCTATGGTCTGTATCTAATTCCATGGTGGATGATAGTATCTAGCTTCGGCTGTTCCCCCACAGTCTCACTGGAAATGCTGCCAAGTGGTATATTGAATTACCACACGCCGCCATCAACACTTTTGGTGCCTTAGCTATGGAATTTCTAAAAAAAAATCAATTACCTATCAAATATGAAACCAGTACAGAACTTTAAACCTCGTTGCACCAAGACGCCGTCACCCACATCTCTGATCACATTCATGAATGGAGGCGTAGGAGGAGTTTGGTCAAAGCACCAATCCCGGATCATCTCCTAGCTAATTGGTTTTGTAAATCTCTCTTACCAACCCTAGATAAAGACATTGGCCTATCTGGTGTGATCACAGAAGATCAATCCATTCTTCTTTCCGAGAATTTACATTTAATCTATTCACAATCTGGCACGCTATATAATTTACTCCGCCATGCCCCTGGTAATCCAAATTCTCCCTCTACTCAGAAACCTGGAGTCCATGTCGACAGTATCGTCGGCACAATCTCTGGCATAGCCACAAAACAGCCTCGGGGGAAATCCTCCCAGCCATCTTTGGCTGCCAATGCCCCTAACCAGTCAACTACTCTTCCTACCGCTGAGGTAAATTCTGCACAAACTTCACAAAAACCCAGTGGAAAGAATAAGAAGAACAAGAAAAAGTCATATTCTTCAGAAGAGTAGTTGGACCATCAGAATAATCCCAATCAGAAAAACACTGCTAAAAACAACAAAGGGAAGGAAAAACCCATGAAATTTCCTTGCAAAATCTGTGCGGAGGACCACTTGACATAAAAATTCCCTCGGCTGCAGGAATGCACAGATTTTATCGAAAACAAGGACTCTGGGAGGACACTTGCCATCCTACATAATCCCTTCCCTAATCCACAACAGCAACAACAACACATGGTTGCAAACCCCCCATAACCCCCACAAAGGGGCAATGGTGGTTCACATCCTTCCGGTGAAGGACCATTCGCCATTTATGGCATAGAAAGTGTTGAACTCTAGACACGAGCCAAATTTTATGGAAATCTTGTCATAGATACTCAGGAACCTGGTACCAGTTCAAATCCACCACCGCCCAAAATTTTTCATATTGAACGGCCTATAGCTGACCCCGCGATTCATCCCCCCAAAGGGACACTTCGACGCACAACTCATAACACCTCTGCACATGCCGCCCAAAACTACAACATTCTAGAAGGCTTGGCGCATGCACCATCAGCCATGTCTACTCTCGAAATATTGCAAACTTGTCCAGCACAAAGGAAATCCTTGCTTTTGGCCATTGATGGGATTGACCCCCAGGATTCTACACTAGACATTTTTGACATGGAGAAATCTAAACCTTGCCTCTCACATCAACTTGCATTCCAGATTCAAGTTGTGTCGAAAAGGATACCAATCCATCATACTATCATTGATGAAGGTGCTTCAACCTGCGTTATGTCAACTACTTGTTGGCTCGCTTTGGGTTTTCCCACTTTGTCTCCACCGTCAAGTTCCCTCAAAGCTTTCGATGGCCACACTTTCCTCCCAAAATGCTACCTTGCTATCTTTCCCATTACACTTAGTGGAAAAATGATAATGGTGGACGTTGAATTCGTAGATCGTCATCTCGACGATAATATATTGCTGGGTTGCAGTTGGTCATATGCCATGATTTCCATTGTTTCTTCTATTTTCTAACTCATGCTCTTTCCGTTGGATGGAAAAATAGTCACAGTGGATCAGTTATCCTTTTGCACCCCTGATTATGCCACATTACCAAGTAGCATTGTACCCCTAATAGGAGGCGTTCCTGACTCATACATCAGTATTGGTACCTATCTTCTAAAGGCATCTTCCCTAATGGGTTGTTTTCCTCTCCCATTGCCTGAGGTTCCAAATTCAGTTGCAATGATATCCACCACATTGGATGGCTCTATCGACCCATGGATCCTACCGGCACCTTCAGACATTAATTCCTATGGAGATCAGATGTCGCTATCACCAGCCGAGTTGGTTTACCAAACCATCCAAATTACATCTGAACTCTCCATGGCTATGGTTTTGACCAATGGTACGAACTCCCCACCCATCACAGTTCCTTCTAAAGATATCCTCGATGAAATCATACCTACGGATGAGGCTATTCGAGAGATCATGTCTCTAGAAGAACGACCTTGGGGAGAATTCTACCACCACGCTTTGATGTTTGATTCGGACGTGATAACTACTCAAATCACATCCTTTGACCCACCTGAGATAGTCCTTTCATTTTACATGACTATTCAAACCATCGATTCGGTAGGGAACATGGGAAATATTTCTAAGACAATGCTCATAGATATCTCAGTCAAAATGGGTATCGTGGAAAACATTCAGATTGGAGCAGATTGCAATCCTGAGGAAATTTCACACTTCAAATCCCTATTTAAATAATTCCATGATGTGTTTTCTTGGTCTTACAATGAAATGCCTAGCATAGATCCGTCTATAGTTGAGCACGAAGTCAAAGTTTATGACAATGCTAAACCTATTCGATAGCGACTCCGACTTGTCCACCCACGCAAAGTGGCCGCCATCAAAATTGAAGTAGAAAAAATTTTGAACGCTGGTTTCATCTATCCTGTTCCTTTGATAGAATGGATTTCCAATCCGGTCCTCATTGACAAAAAACAAGGCACCATCTAAGTTTGTGTTGATTATCGTGATCTGAACACTGCTTGTCCCAAAGACAATTATCCTATGCCATTCCTAGATCAGATCCTTGATGATTGCGCTGGATGTGAGTCTTTTTCGTTTATGGATGGTTTCTCGGTGTATAACCAGATTACGATTAAAAAATATGACCAACAAAAAACTGCTTTCATTTGTCCTTAGGGAACATTTGCATATCATAAACTCCCATTTGGTCTCAACAGTGCTGGAGCAAATTTTCAAAGGGCTATGGACTACGCTTTTCAGAACATTAGGCATATTGTACAAGCATACTTGGATGACCTCCCGGCTCACTCCAAGAAGCGATCCCATCACCTCGCACACCTAAAGCAAATCTTCACCCAGTGTAGGTTCTACAATATACATCTAAATCCACATAAGTGCATATTTTTGTCGAGTCTGGACGTCTTCTAGGTTTTATTGTCTCCAAGCTCGGGATTAGGGTTGATCTCGATAAAGTTAAGGCAATCATTGAATTTCTTGCACCACAATCCATCCTGAAACTCCAACGTTTGCAAGGGAAGGAAAACTTTTTACGTCATTTCATCTTGAACTATTCCAAGATGACGGAAGGCTTTATGTGATTATTAAATAAGGGAACACTATATTTCTGGGATGACCAAGATCAACAGTCATTTGATGCCTTGAAACAAGCACTCATTTCTGCCCCACTTCTTAGTGCCCCCGATTATTCATGTGACTTTCTCCTCTACCTGGCAGCCTCACCATCCTCACTTGTCATGGTTATGGTTCAAGTTCATAATGATGATAGTGAACATGTGATATATTACTCGTCAAAAGGTCTCATCGGACCTGAACTACGATACTCACATGTGGAAAAAATCTCCCTCGCAGTGGTCTTTGCTGCCACTCAACTCCGACACTACATATTACTACGTCAGACTACTGTTATTACTTTGGAGAATCCCATGCGACACATTTTGTCTCACCAAACTATCAGAGGAAAATATTCCAAATGGATAGTGATCCTCCAACAATTTGACATGGTTTTCACTACTTCCAAAGCAAAGAAATCTCTAGTCTTCATCGAATTACTGTCGAATCTTCCCATAATCGACCCAGGAGAGGTAGCTCATGATCCATTTCCTTATGAATCCGTCTTCTTAGTCTATTCTTCTGATCTTTGGTATGGAGACATTTTGTTCTACCTCCAAACTCAACGCTTCCACCCAACTCTCACATCGGACGACCATCGTCGTATTTGCCACCAAGCGAAACATTAACTTTTACTCAATGATACTCTATATCATCGTGGTGTAGATACTATTCTTCGATGTTGCCTCACTATTGATGAAGCATAATTCATTTTAAATGACTGTCACACAGGGGCGTGCGGCGGTCATCTTTTTGGAATAGCTACTGCCCAGAAAATCTTGCGTGCAGGCTATTATTGGCCCACTTTGTTTAAAGACTGCATCACAACTATCCAAAAGTGCCATCCATGTCAAATTTTCATGAAGAAAATGCATGCTCACCCAACCCCCCTCCACCCAGTTATCTCCATTTGTCCTTTCGCTAAATGGGGAATAGATTTCGTTACATGCAACCCCACTTCGGTCAACGGACATAACTACATTGTTGTGGCAGTCGATTACTTTATGAAATGGGCAGAAGCCATTCCCACTTTCAGAGCTGATGGAGAAACTGCTGCTTTATTCCTGTTCAATTAGGTTATCTATCATTTCAGAGTACCCCTTTCAATAGTCACTGATCATGGATCACATTTTCAGAACCATATGATGACAAAATTAACTTCCATGCTAGGATTTCGACAAGATCAGTCTTCATCCTACTATCTGCAAGAAAATGGCCAAGTCGAAGCCATAAATGGCATCCTCAAAACCATGATTCATTGGTTATTAGACAATAATAAAACCACATGGCATAGGAATTTATATTCCGTGTTATGGGCGTACCATACATCAGTCAAACTAGCACAGGCTTCACACCATTCCAACTTGCATTCGGCTTGGAGAGAGTACTTCCAATCGAGTGTGAGATTCCATCACTCAAGCTTGTTGTTGAACTCCTACCCAGCACCACTGCCATAGAAGAGAGCTTGCTCTTGCTCGATCACTTGGACAAGACTCTTCGAAGTGTCACACTAACACTCGAAGCCCACAAACGCTGAGTCAAAGCTCAATATGACAAATCTGTCAAGCCACGTTCTTTTTAAGAGGGTGATCTTGTACTACTCTACGATCAGAGACACAACCTCTTGGGGGTAGGAATACTTCAACCATTATGGCTTGGTCATTATGTCGTCACCAAAGTCCTCTCAAAAGGAGCTTATGAACTTCAGGATTGCAATGGAATTCCACTCGCGGAGCCCCGCAACGGGCTCTATCTGAAGAAGTATTTTGCCTAGTTACCCACTAGGCATATGCTTTGTAACTTTATGTATATAATTTTTGCCTATTGTTTTGATGTATTTGGATATTTTTGGGGTTTTGAGGTGTTTTTTCTCATATACAATCTTTTTCTTTCGCACAGATGCCGTCATCCTCCTTATCATAGGTCGGATACATGGATGGTGCTAGTCGTCACACTAGACACATTGCTTCAGCTGCATGGGATCTCTACACACCTGAGTTAGAACTTCTTGGTTATGGGGGAATTTTCCTAGGTAGCACCACCAATAAAATTTCCGGGTACATGTCGGTGATCCAACTCCTCACGAAGGCTGCATCTCGTGACATCTCCAATTTAGTGGTCAGGTTAGATTCCCAACTCGTAGTTATGTAGTTGAACAATCATTATCACGTTCTTCATCCAGTTTTTTTACGGTATTTTTTAAGGGTATGAATTTTAGAATGTTAGTTTCAAACCATCTCATTTGAACACATCCCTAGAGAATTTAATGCATTAGTCGATTCATTGGCAAACTACGTATTAGATTGGCATTTGTCACAATTGTTATAAAAATATTTACACATGAGTATATATTTTTGCCCATAGAAAATACATAAACATTAAAAAACACATAAACAAACAAAATATCCAAAAGTATGTATATATATATGAGTCATGTCTAGATCAATATTACATCAAAAAATCTACCAAAACTTGGGTGTTTTACAAAATTTGGCTACACTAAGCCTCGGTATGACATTTACACATCTCCTCCGCCAGCTACGCCTGATGCTCAAAATAGCAAACAACTACCCTGGCTATCCTCCTGAGAGTCACTAGGTATCTCTCCGGCACACCCACAGTATGCCATTATAGGCGAGATGGAATCTCTCTCATAGGAAGAGGTGGTACACCCATGCTTAAACCCTCCAGGTTCCTATAAATCTCATGCAAAATCTGGTTATCATCACTATCTCTGGCAGCTTCCACATCCTCTACTACTGCACTAGCCCTGGGTAGCTATAGTCCTCTCCATACATAACAAGGGGCTCCGGCTGGGCGAATAGGTGCCACATCTGTGTCAAACAAACAAGCTTCATGCCAAAAAAAAATTTCACCCATTTAACCAAAAAAAATAAAAAAATTACATAAACATTCAAAAGCCAAAAAATACTTTCAACTACATTGATTAATCTCTCTCTTACCATCTAGACCCCACTGAGTGCCCGAGGGCAACACTAACTCGGGATCTCCTATAAATTTCATCCCCGCATAGGGATAGTCCTCAATCATGATGATCTGGTGGGTAAGCCAATCAAAGAACCCATCATCAAAGAAATGATAGATGGGACCCTCTCTTGTCCGTGGTATCAAAGCTGCCCATCGTGCTTGTCTCGGCTCTGGCGGGTCCAATGCATCTGTAATAATCATGGGTCTCATAACCGACACCTACTCTAGTAGAAAGGAAAAAACCAGTGTACCATAACCAAACTCTCTCTGAGTCTAGGTCTTACACGCTGTCAACTTTGCACAAACCTTCACACCAGTCAAAAACCTGTGGCTGCATAAAATCTAGTGCTAACAACAACTGGGCCTTGGTGGCCACATGCTAACTCTTGGCCCCGACCAAGCGAACTATCATCCATAACAGAGACCTCAGCGGTGTCGCGGCCACCAATGCAATAGGTAACCGGTTGCTAACTGCCTTAGTATCACGTACGCAATGAGAAAAGATCAGGTCAGCAGTAGTACGAGGATCCACCCTGGACCCGGTCAAGTTAGGCCTTGGTCCATGGCACGATAGACCAGTCAAAAAATAGATATCATCTTTCTCAATCGAGACCTCATTGCCCCCGATACGAAAGACGTGCTGGCGATCATCCCACTATTGAATTATCCACCTCAGAAGATCCTCTTGTCCCCTCATTAGTTCCAATCAAGCATACTTCAGCAAGCCACACCTGCGGAGAACCAGCAACGTAGCTGTATCAGTGAACATCTCATGTTCTTCTCGCTCATGTTCCCTTTCTCACCAGATAATCATGATAAACAGCTTTATACCTACCAAATCAACATTTTCCATGGATTAGAATTTGTCTAGAGTGCTTCAAAATGATAAACAACAAGTTATTAAAAACAATATTATGCCTGACGCGGGCTTTAATGCCCGACAGTGCATGCTAACATGTTGTTTATTCATGGGAGGTTCGTTTAACATGGGCAAAGCACTGCTAGCCCACATTCATCGCTTAAATCTTTTAGGGCTTGCTCAAATCCCTCTTTTGAACCAGAAAAACAAGTAAAAAACACAATGAAGTGATAGTAGGAGGTTCCAGCTCTTACCTAGATCTCGCAGAAGGAAGAACTGTTGCCAGGATCATATGAAATCATCAACAGTAATTTTGCCACTTTTTTACCCTAGAGCTCAATCACAGCATTCAAAACAGTGTAAATGAGGGTCTCCAACCTTCTTATAGCCATTTTTGGGGGCAAGGACCCACTCAGTTGGTCTAACGAAGTAGTGAATTCCTACTTCATGTTTGTCACAACTGTTATTCTTAATTATCGATGTTCTTATGAGTTTCATAATGTCTATATGCAGAAATGACCAATCATCGATCCCGAATCGAGCCCTCTTTTTATGGTATGTTTCTAGCTCGTTAAAACTGAAAAACCTCAAGCTTTGTTCTTCAGGCTCATTAAAACTAACACGAAGAAGCAACGAGCTTTCTTTTTAGGAAATTTTTTCTATCTCGTAAAACCAAAAAGATCCCAAGTTGTTTTTTTCAGGCTCGTTAAACTACCACGACAGAAGACTATGAGCCATAATTTTTATCTTTTTCAAAGCTCTTTAAAATAGAAAAAGTAATCGAGTTTTCTCCGCGTGACTCGTTAAAACTTCATGGAGAGCATCGAGTTTTTCTCTGTTGGACTCGTTAAAATTTCACAAAGAATATTGAGTTTACTTCGTCTCCTCATACCCAATAAAAAATGAGGTAGACGTCCATCGAACATAGATTTCTCACTTTTCTAGCTTCGATGGACTAACTCACAGAAAATGAATCATTTCAGGCTTACTATTCTCCCCTTTTCGTGCCCGGTTATCAAGACATGACAAAGGTACCACCTAGAGTTGTCTTTTACGACATTTTTCAGACTCTCTAAAAATTACAAAATTCACCGAGTTTACCCATCTGGACACGTTAAACCTAATCAGATGGGGAATTTTTTTTGGAAAAAATGGATACTGCTTCTGTTACATTTAGGAAAGGATGATGTGGCAGCAAAAAACTTGAACATGGCACTTCCTAGACAAATATTTCGCATTTAGCTAAACCCTGCCATCTATGAGTTTAGCCTTCATCTCTCAGTATTCTTACGCTGGTCAAAAAATCCTAAATACTCTTTGGTGTTCATTAAGCCTAAGCTTCCTAGTACCCTATTAAATTGCCTCCTATTTTTCAAGCAGATCTCGCTATCTACTTCTCATATAAACCAAATAGATCATCATGCTAGAAATTATTTGTCGTCATTTATTCCCATTTACTCTTCATATTCTCCATTAAAAACAACATCATCTCTTCCTGTTTCGTGTTGACTGATGTAGGATGCCTCAGTGCCTACCTTTTGACAGGTCTCTTCCTATTGAATGTAAAATCTTATCTAGGAAGTAGACCCAGAAACACATCAGTACCCAGATACATGTAGACATCAGTGGCAGTTCATCTTGTATTTGATTGAGGGTATTCATTATTGGCTCTCGATCGAATGATTCTACGAGTGTTAAACATCAACTCATTTTATTCACACTCGCTAGATTGTACTGTGCATCTTGGGGACCATCATCATTATCATTGGCCACCCTCGCATCTGTTAGTAGTTTTCATTATTGACTGGTAATCAGATGATTTCCCACATGTTCGATGAAAAATCCTCCATTCACATGTTAGGAAATATGCGGCTTAAGTGAAGCGGCGGCCAAGACCTTGGGGCGAAAGTTACATCATTACAACTGTGTTTCCTTCCCCAAGTTGCAATATTTTTTTATGGAGACATATTTTCAATATTGATCCTCTTCTGACAGATACTTCCACATTACGATTATTAGTGGACACACTGTTCATATCTTTTTTTAGAGAAATCATGTTGATTAGCTACTGAGAATGGGAATGCCCGACTTAAGACAAATACTATATTTTATAACATATGTTGTTGTTTCAAGTTTTCCTCAGTCCTCCAATCTCTCTAGTTCTACTACACATATTATAAATTATTTTTGCCATCGTCTTCATCTCTAACCTCACACTTTAGGAGGCATATGTTACAGGACAAATGACGTCCTCATCAGCTCAGAGGAGAAGGTAATATGGAAGAAAGAAAGTGACCTAGACAAAACCTATTTCTGCCAAGGTAACACACCCCAAGAACTGCTAAGCTGCGTTATAATGCTTCTGATCCATGTAAAGGTCGCATTAGTGACTAGGGCAATGTGGGCAACATTACCCGTGTTTAAACATAAAACAAGAAAAATTCTGCGAACAATGATTGGCAAAACCAGCTTTTTCTCATGGAGAGTTAGTACAAAATAGAAACTAAAAGGCACTAACCTATTATTAGGCCTTACCAAAAGAAACTAGAATCTCAAGGAAGGAAAAAGCATGTAAAGCTAAGGAAACATCTTGGTTTTTCCTTTTCAAACTGGTTGAAAGAGTTGGGCAAGATCTGCCCTCTCCATCTCCTATAAAATGAAGTTGTGGGTTACTAGTACAAGGTCGAAGATTTTTTGAATACATGTGGACCAGAGTTATGTTGTTAATATATGGTAGTTTAGGATCAATAAAGTGACATTGAGAGCTTACCACCTTGATCACCATCACATGTAAGGAAAGAGAGAGAGAGATTGGAAGACTGAGGAGAGCTTGGTCCAATTGACGGTTGTAATCCTCCTTTTTGTAAATTAATAGAACTGTATCTGTTTTGTCCATTCTATGCTTTGATATTGTCATTATTTTCCAATTATTAATATAGCATGATATGAATGGCTTAGATCTGTGTTATTTTATATTTATTATATGCTGATTTGAGTCAATAAATAGTATATTGTTGTAGAGATTACACGAGTGCTTTGTTTGATCGCAGGACCCGAATTTGGAACTAGTGAAGAAGGACTTCCTCGTCACTTCTCAGTGTTTACCAAAGGATCTGGGATCAGAAAAGAGGTAATCCCTCATCTAGTTTTACTAATTGATATAAATCAGCTTGAACATATATGTAGTATCTTTGTGAACTATACAGCTAATTTGACTGTCTGCCTCGGGCACTGGAAAGCCTAAAGAGGGATATTTGATAACCACTACCCAAGAATATTACCCCATAGCACACCTTGTATAATAGTAAAACATGTGCCTTAATTAGAAAATGACATCTACACTCTAAAACAGTCATTTTCCTAATAGGACTCAAATTCCTATTTATTACATCAAACTACCTTATCTCTTAAATAATTTACATATATGACAACTAATGCTTCACATTTTTGAATCGGCTATGTCATATATCTTCACTACTTGACATGTTAAATATCCTCCTCAACATATGGAAACAAACCCTATTTTTTAGGAAAACAGGACCCTATCTTCAACGAAGTCTTCAACTGAGGAGATGTCTCCATTTCATGGTATTCAAGTCATGGATGATTGTGGGAAAGGTCCCTTGACCTATTAAATTTGTCTACCTGTCCAAAAATACTCTTAAAACTTCTTAGAAAACTTCAAAACAGCTCGCTATGCAAACATAGTAGTTTCATAGCATGCTTTCGTAGTGTCCAAAAAATGGCCTTTGCAATTAAAATTTCTGCTTCTTTTCTCTTGCATGGTGTCCATCATGACATGAAATATCATCACTACCATTTCCCTTCCATAAAAGCTGCAAAAAATGGGTTTAGAAGAAAAAAGAAAGCTACAATTTTTTTTTGTAGCATTTTCCTAGCTTCAAGCCTAGGAAATGCTACGAAATGTGGAAATATGTGCAATTTACAGATTTTGAAATTGTTTCAAAAAGGTACCCTCCAGCTGTATAAAATTGGTTTTCAACATGCCATTAACCTCTCAAAACATAAATAAACTCAACTCAAGATCCTTGAGGTGTTTCCTCTCCATTAATGATGAGTTGAGCTATGGGTTCCTCAACTACTGTCATCTTTAAACCTTTCTTCTCCAGCTCTTCATGTATCAATTCTAACTGCTCTTGGAGGTCTTTAACTTGGTCCTTCAGTTTTTTGTTGCTATATTTCAAGTGCAGGTTCATTCTTCTAACATGCTTCACCTCTTTTCTTAATGACATAGTCCATTTGATTAGTTGTTGTGTATCATCTAAGGTCTTTGACACACTATCAACCTGCTCTTCCCAAATCTCTTTCACTTTCTCAAACTGCACTTTTGGGACATTATGTTTCCTTACCTCTTTCTTCATGACTGCTATTTCATGATTTGCTAACTTCAATTACTCCTTTAAGACCTCAATCTCTATTTTTTCAATAATTTTATCCTTTCCTTTCCATTGCTTGATGATTGGATCTTCTTTTGCAGGTGATGAAAGGTCAGTAATGCTTTGTGGTGGCTAGAAAGTATCAGTGGCTGGATGAACTTCTTTACTACTTTCCAAAATTTTTCTAGCATATCCTATCATGGGTTTCCTAGCCTGACACATAAAACCTGCATCCTCACCTTCAAACTCTAACTTCTTTGCCGATTTGGATTTCTTGAGCTTCTTTCTCCCCTCATCAATATCCTCAGCTTGGACAATGGGAGTCTCTTCAATTTTAGTAGCATGTAAAATGTCTTCTCTACCTCGCTTCATCACTAATACCTACAAACCTTTGAAAATGCCAGTCGCAGCTTGGGTTGAGTGAAATAGCTCCCCAGAGCTCAATAATATGCAAAGAGGGAATGGAGAATGACAAATGAATTAATTGGGAAATATTTTGAAGTTCGATGACAACTCATGGCATAATGATTACTCATACATGCTTAAAATGGTAATAATGACTTCAGCCGTGACCATTGTACCTTGCTCTTAACCCTAAATAACTCGAATGGAATCTACCCTATCCCTTTCAATAATTTACTAACACCTAGTAGCTGTTTTGAAAATACAGATAAGAATACTTCCTTTCGTAGCGTACCTAGTGTATTTCTGGGCAGTTTCGCTATGAAAGCATTAGCAGTTTCGTAGTGAAAAGTTCATTTTCCTTGTGTATTTTGCTACGAAAGTAGGGATTCTTGGCTAAAATGATTTTTTTAGAGTTATAAACTTGGGAAATTAAAAATTTCAAAAAATAATGACTGATGTGACATGAAAATATTTGAATGGGGCTGAGTTTTGGACTTTAGGATAAGATAATAAGAAAAATTTAACATTTTCCTTAACCCAGTAATGAAAAATGAATTCTATGACCCTACATTTGAGATATGAACCTCTAAGACTTTGTCAAATGATGTTTCATTTTTTCCTGAGTGATAACAATTTCCTTCCCTAGAATGTAATGCTTCCATTTTCGACAAGCCTGCTCAATGAAATACATTTTTTTCATAAGTGGGATACATGTGAACTGTGTCAAAAAATTTCTCACTGTGATATGCCACTAGATGCCCCTGTTGAGTAAGAACTACCCCCATAGCATAGTAAGAGGCATATGTCTCGATCTCAAATGGTTGTTGAAAGTCTGGTAAGGTAAGCACTGGGGCAGAACAGAGGTGATGTTTCAATTCTATGAACGCCTTCTGTTGAGATTCCAACCAAAATAATTTTTATTTCGCTCCTACCTTGGTGACTTGACTCAAGGGCCAAGTGATATGAGAGAATCCCAACGCGAATCGATGGTAGAAATTAGCAAGACCCAGAAAGCAACGAAGCTCTATTAGAGTGGTTGGGGCTAGCCAATCTCGAATGACTTGGATCTTGGTTGGATCCACATACACCCCCCTTTCATCAATAATGTATCCCAGATATTGAACGTGGGTCATGCCAAAGTGCACTTCTCCAAATTGGAACACAACTTGTGTTTCTGCAGTGTCTGGAGGACTTTTCGGATGTGGTGGAGGTGCTCTTCCCAAGTCTGGTTGAAGATCAGAATGTCATCCAAGTACACCACTACAAATGAGTTGGTGAATGGTTGCAAGATGTTGTCCATCAGCCTCATGAAGGTTGCAGGAGAATTCGTCAACCCGAAAGGAATGACCAGCCATTCAAAAAGGCCCTCCTTAGATTTTAAGGTCATCTTCCACACATCGGAGGGTTTGATCACTACCTGGTGTTACCTAGACTTCAATTCAATCTTGCTGAAATATTTCACCCCTTTGAGTTGCTCCAGAAAGTCATCAATCTGTGGGATTGGGTACCTATTCCGAACAATGATATTTTTCACCACCTGATAGTCAATACAGAGTCTCCAAGTCCCATCCTTCTTCTATACTAACATGATCAGGCTCCCACAAGGCTATGAATTTGGCCGAATGTTACCTTTCTGCAGTAGCTCCTGAATCTGCCTCTTGATTTCATTGTTCTCTAGAACAGAGCGCCGATAGACCGGTCCATTGGGTAGTGACACACCTAGGGTCAGATCAATGGGGTGCTTGACTTGACAGTGCAGAGGAACCCCTACGGGTGAGGTGAATATATCCCTGTACTCCTCCACAACCTTGTCGATTTGTTGTTTTCATGCAGAGGAGCCCTGTCTGGAGTTCGTGGCCACAATCTTCTTCTTGCCCTGGGGGAAGATCATGAGGAAAAAAAATTTCCTGGTTTGGGAAATGAGCTTACTACATTTTTTTGCAATAACCAAAGAGATAGCGGAAGGTAGCAGTACCTATGGTATCCTGTACATATTATTTCCCAGAGTAACAATAACAACACGAGGTCAAGACTCCTACAAATTGTGTCACTTCCACAAGTATGGTTGGCCTAATAGTACATCAAAAACATCAAGAGGATCAATGCCACATAATACCTCATCCATGAAGGGCTTGATATTATAGGGAAGGCGACACTACTGGCTGACGCAGAGATCCCGTCCTTGGTGAAGCCACCCAATGGTGTATGGCTATGGCGGTGCTGTGGTCGGCAAGCCCAACCACTTCAGGATGTTTGCTGAACTGAGGTTCTTTTGGCTCCCATTGTCGATAATGAACTGTAGCGGGGTACCCTTTACCCACATCTGGGAGTGAAAGAGATGCTCCTCCTCCTTTGGATATTCTGGTTCCTCCTTCTGGATCTTCGTAGTGGTAGCAGTGGTGTTGGGCTCTGCATCAATAATATGTTTCCCTTTTTCATTACCCTTGTCAGGTTCTGATTCAGAGTCAGAGCATGCATTTGATTCAAAAGCCCTCATATCAAGCACCAACGACTGATTGGCCTGACACTCACTTGTGTTGTGAGTGGAGCTCTTATGGAACTCACACAACTTTCCCGTGTCCTTATTTGGCTTCGTAGTGTTGTTCTTTGCTTGTGGCTTTGGAAGGTTGTCTTGGGTCGCCATGCCTTAGATTTTTCTTTTGTTCTATGGTTTGGGGATCCCTTTCCCTTGCTTTTGATTCGCAGATCCAAAGTCTCGCTTCTTTTATTTGAATTTCTGCTCAATCTTGATAGCATACCAGTATGTTGTACCAAGTGAGGAGATTTCAAGGAACTCCATTTCCTCCTGAATATATCTGTGCAAAAAAATTCGATACTTTAGAACCAAATGTTTCTCCGAATCTTTGATACCCAACTTTGTGTGTGGGGTATGGAAAAAATTATTCAGTTCATGCACATCTTGATCGCTTTGTTGTCACATCGTGGTCCATTGTATGTGCTTGTCCTCATAGCTCCCCATGGGATAGTATTGTTCCTTAATGGCATCTTGAAAAGAATTCCAAGTGGGTATGGCTGAGAACAAAGAGGGTTCTGTATCATCCTTTTCCTCACAGTAGGTTTCCCACCAGTCATTGACATGGGGGGTAGCTTTGATGAGTGCAAAAATAATATTCTCTCGATCAGAAAAGTCACGAATTGAGAAATATCCTTCTAATAGATTCAACCATCTATCTATGACATCTGCGTCTATATGACCCTCAAATATCAGAATTTCAAATTTTATTTGTACCTTAAAGGGATTTTTACCTCCAGAGTGGTTGTTGGATGCAGATGTGCCACCGGTGGGTAGTCTTTGAAGGATCTAAGCAAAGTTATCCATCATCGCGTTCCTTTGTTTTTCAAGGGCCTCCTCGAGAAATATTTTGATAGGATCTCCTACTTCCTCATATTTCTTTTTGTCCCCCATGGGCAGTCGTCGGTGTTTGCAAAGCTGATCTTGCAAAGGTTCAACCAAATCAAGCCCTAACTCCTTATACGTCGACCTCATTGGGGACATGAAAATAATGATCGAGAAAAAGTAAACAGCTTTGAAACCACTAATACAGATTTATGCAGGAATTCAACAGGATACACATATAACCATAAATATAAAGATGAAGCGGAAATAACACTCCATTTCATTAATATCAAAGAGCTGAAATTTGCTTACAGACATAATGGAAATAAACTAGCTAGGGCGCTGGTAGCTTATCTCTAAGAAGAGATGTGGTGGCTACAGGCCTCTGAATTGTGTTCCAATGAGGCTCGATTGCCTATTTATTATATATAAATAATGTAAAACCCTAAACATCCAAAAATGCAACCCTAGGAGATGAAGTGCGAAAACTATGAGCCCTGTTTGGGTAAATTGGTGTTTCAATTTCCCAGGGTCGTAACTTTGGCATACTATCTTCGTTTGATGCACATGATACATCATTAGAAATATCTATCCAAGGACTACAACTGCTAATTAATAATATCAATTCTATAATGGAATCATATTTTTCAGAGGTGTGATTCCAAAAAAACGTCGTTTAGGCCCTCAAAATGACTCCGAAAGTTCAAGACCCAAAAAACTGCTAAAAATACTAAGTTGTGCCAAAACTAAAAAATTGAAAGAGATAATGGTGGGGCCCCAAGTGGAATAGGCGGGTGGCCACCAATATCCACCTGGATCACCGCATGTGCACAATGCTACATGCATGAAATGTACATGACACCACTTGCACACAAAACTACTTGTACAACATGTACACTACACCATATGCACACAACACCACATGTACAAGCATGCATACAACACCATATGTACCTAGCACCATATGTGCATCACACACGCAACACGATGTACATAGCACTGCATATTCAACATGTACATAGCACCATATGTACACAACACTGCATATGTATCATGCGTACAACACCCTATACACACAACACCACATATACAACATGCATACAACGTCATATGTACACAATACTGCATATGCAACACTACACATCACCATAGGTACATTCACTGAATATACAACATGCACAACATATACACAATAATAGTACTTCAATTCCATTGAACACACACTGACCCCACAAAGAAACCTTGCTTCTCCATGCTTATCTTAGCATGCCATGGATCACACTAGTGTTCACTTCGCTGATGTGCCCTTCAAAATTACCTATCCATAACATAAAAATAGGAATAGTACAAGCATATAATATAAATCCATGTCAAGTTGATACTGAACTCATAGATCTGTCAGAGTTACTTTTCCCACTTGAATCCTCATGATACTAAGAATTTCTTCATGCCATTCACAAGAATTATCCTTGACAATAATTATCCCTGACAACCCTGTTAGATAGTGACATAGATACATAGATACATATATATAATAATTAGCATAAAAAAATCATCATCTTGTGAGATAATGACATACATAAACACATATATACATATAAACATTAGCATTAACAATCATGATCCATGATGACCCTATTGAGCAATGACATACATACCTACATATATGTATCCATATATAAACATCAACACAATCATGATCACAACACAATTTCTAGATATCATAAGGTCTAGGTTAAGAGAACCTCCTTTATGCATGCACAATATGCACAACATTGAGAACAACAGTTCCCAACATATCTAAGGAATATAATGCCTCAGATCCACTTTCTTTACCTTTCTAGTTACCTTTCTCATGTATGTACTTCCACCATTCATTTACCACAATGGACCCAACTAGTCCAACCGACTGTCCTAGTCTTTCGTTCCGTTGCACTTACTCATGTATCGAGCTTCATTAAATTTCCTCTTTCCCAACCAATTCAAAATAATCTCAAACATAAAAGGGAATAATAATAAAAAATGATAAGAATACCATGACAAACCAAAAATCCACATGAAACCGCAAAAAAGTGTCATGATCATGCACTAGACACAATCAAGACCACAAATCAAGCGCAAAAAAATCAAAAATACTGAAAGCACAAGAATTAGCACAAACACCATGACCCAATCTGCCATAGCTTCGCAGCACTTCAAAAGGAAAGCTCAACTTGAGCCTTCTTAAATATTTCATGGCATTATCTTTTGCCATGCAATCCCCTGCATCATACTACCATAAACACATAATTGTGAGTGCATAAATAAACATAACATCAAGCTAGTTACCTTAGCTTGTTGGGCCAATCATGCTTCCTTGTAACTGAGCACACACATGTCAGTCACATTTCCCAAATATAAATACAACGTATATATTAATTTGGAATCAAAATTTAACAGGTCTTAAACCATGTCATAATCAACCAACAATAAAAATAATAGTACTACAACTAGCATGCAGTTACACTCAAATACATATCAATTGTCTCAACACATACGTGTTAGTGCAATCATATTAAAACAATATCATTACTTCATGCAATCTTATAGAACCATGCTCATAACATTATTACACCAACACTCAAACACTAAATATATGAAACAATCAAAACATTCAAGTACAAATTAGATGAAAAAAGAAAAAACATACCTTAATGTATCTCAGGGGAGGCTATCTTGTCTGAAAAATCAATATAGGTTAACAAAATATAACTTCACAATACATCAACTCCAACCTAAATAAGGTCATTATATCCATAACAATAACTAACTAACATATTCACATCATAAGCTCATAACCAATTGGCATTCATGCATTCAATCACATATGGACAATCAATTATAGCCGACTCATACCTAAATTTCATAACCCTAACCATCTACATAGGTCAATCAAAATTAGCATAATACATATAACATCAAGATGCTAATAAAATAACCCTAATCCTGAATTCACTTAGGATCTAACAACAACAAGTTATATACCATGCTCATCAACAACATGTAACCTAATTATCAAGCTAACTATCATACAACAACAAGAAGTTAACCCATAACATGCTCATAAACAACATATAAGTTATCTAACATAAAAGAACAATAACAATGAATACCACCACACATTTATATCATTCATGACTATCTCACACATGTACATATAATTGCACTAATAAAATATCATCTATAATGTATGTAACCATAACATCAATATAATGAAAGGCATACACATAACCATAATGCATTATGACTAAACTGATCAACTAGCAATTATGACATATGTAACAATAATAAAAATAGAATTAAAAACATATAAGTAACCCTACTTTTTACAAAAACCATGAATCACATACCTTCATGCCAAACATACAACCATATATGACGATATGATCTTACTCCAAATTCCATTGCTGCAAATTCACTTTAATGGTCTACATCTTCTGCTCTATCTTAGCTAACACATTAGCATAATAACATAAAAATATCATCATGATCACCCAATTTCATACAATGACCTTATGCATAATAACCTCAATAAAACCAATGAAAACTTGACCATATGCACCCACTTGACATGTATAACCAATCATGAATGACCAATGCATGTTAAACATATGGTTTTAGTAGGTCTTCAAATAAAAATGTGGTCACTAGCTAGTGTGTCTAGATCTGATTACTACTAAAAAAAAAATCATGCTCTTGTCATTTCCATCATTTAGTTGAATTATTCATCACTGAAAGGTATCCATTATCAACTCATTCATACCACCATGGTCATTCATTCAACTCATTTCATCAAGTGTCACCATTAGGTCATTAGGGTCTAATTCATAAAAATCTGCCATTTCACCAATAAAATCTAGCATGGAAGGAGTAGTAATATAGAAAATTATCAATAAAGTTCTTTTTAAGTGTAATTTTATTGAAAATATGGATGTAATATGTTTCTAATGTTCCAAATCTACAAAGTTTTCAAGTCAAATATGAAAAAAACATGGTGGGTGACCACACCACTATGAAGAGAATTTGATTTCCACAAGCTACAAAAGACCATACATGCCATTTATTTCAGTCATTTCATTGGTATTGAGCACTCACTCACCAGAAAATACCATCTCAACGCAATAGGCATCAAAGGACACTATGAAAAGGTGATTGGCGCCCTCTCCAAAGCAACCATGTTGCATTTTTCAGCCACCATGCTGTGTTTTTAAGCCCTCGCTGCATTTTTACTCCTACAAGAAAAATCCATGTTTAAAGGTTTTCAGGGGAAATTGAAGGTTTCATCAGCTTGTGACAAGTAAGTTGAAGTTTTGACTACTTCCTATTAACATCTATTTCAATGTTTGATTGGTGAAATCCTCCCACACTCCCCACTTTGTGTTTTTGGTGTGTGGGCTCCATTTTTTTGAATTGTAGGAAACAAACTTAATCCCATACATAATCTACCCTTACATACACCTTACAAAGCTCCCCAAACCTTTTCCTATCCCTAATCCCTCATTTCCCTAATCCCTATACCTAACCCTAGATTCTATGTTGTGTTTCTAGCAGTTTTAGGGTTAGGACCATGTTTTAATTCCTACAACCTATCCCTACCCTCCTTTTGTCATCCTCCACTTTGATAAGCTTCCCAATACCCCTATATATCTCCCAAAATTTTCCCTACCTACATATCTCCTCCCTAACCCCTGCATTCCATCACCTAAAGAAAGTAACCCTAATTCCCCATTTTCCAAGTAAAACCTTGTTTTTCCCTTTCATCGCTCTAGGGTTTGCTATGTAATATAAAACAATGGAGGGAGGAAATGAAGATGAATTCTCCTATAAAAAACCTAATTTCAGAGCCAATTCAGCTTTCATAATGTTCTGAAAATGACTGCCATGGTGAGTGACAATCTCATTGGGGATACCGAAGTGAGAAATGACTTGATTGAATAGGAACACGGCCTTGAGAAAACCGTCCTTTGGATTATTCCAACCCTAGCGTTACAAATATTCTTACATGAATAGTGCACAAAGGATGTCACATAGAATGAGGGTGATCATTACAAGGAAACAAGGGTCTCCTGAAAATCTGGGAAGTACAGGAGGCACAAGGGAAATATCAGACTTGATCAGGGTTATAAAAGGCTATAATATCTATAATTCTCTCTCTTCCTCCCTTAGGCCATCCCCTTGATGGGTATTTATACTTCCTAAAATTAGTTTTTTCAGTTGGGGAATAGTTAGGCCACAAGATGGGGTAGTTAAGTTACAGGAAAAAAAAGTAGGGAAATTTTATATTTTTTAATATTTTAAATAGGATACGCGGGTTCGCTATATATGGACACAAGTGTATACGCAGAAAAAGTTGGGAAAAGTCGTGTATGGATTTTAAAATACTCTTTTTTGAGAAATGTGACCAAGTTTGAATGGAAGGGCTGCCCAAGGCGAATGCATAAATCATCAAGTATATAGTGGTGATAAATGATGCTATAACTAATTCCCCCTAATATATGAGGTCAAAAGGGGTACATGATGGCCGAAATGTATTATGTGCATAGAAAGAACCTTGCAAGGACTAGAGAGGACTTCACCAGATTTTAGCCTGCAAAAAACCAGTGATATAAATCAGAAAGATAGCTCATGTCTAAGGCAGGGATACCCATGCTCAGTAAAAGAAAAGCATGTCCGCATATGAAGTATGGAGCAGATCCAATATGTATACAAGTATAACTGAAAGGTAAAGTACATAATTAATCATCTGGTCACTACCCATAAGTGTAAGTAAAAATCATGTCTAAGTATCACATATAGAAGATTGATCAATGATGATGCATAGATATCTGAGCACAAAAGTCACAACTGAATCTACAAGTACCAAATCATAAGTGGTGGAACAAATGGTACAACACGCAACTTGGGTTCCAACATATAAGATGCTGCTATGATGAAACTGGAACATATAAGGGTGGATGGTGTCACTGGTAGCAAAATGAAGGAGTTGTCAAAGTGAACCAAAATATGCTGATGCAAACCTGAGGTCTTCACCGATCACCATGGCACAATTCTACACAATGGGAATAAATGAGCAGAGGTCGACCATGTGAGAAAAAATTTGATTACCGGTCATTGATATATGTCATTAACAAATGCAAGACAACTCACCAATAACGATAATAAGTGTCAAGGTGCCCCAATACAATCCAACAAGTGAAAATGAATGAGTTGAAGTCAAACACTTGAGAGAATCTATCAATCAGGAGACAATGTTGTATTCTCACTGTCAATAGTGAAGAGTCTGGAACTAGTGAATGTAAACCCTAAGGTATTGACAGAAGGAATCTAGACCTTATTCCTAGAGAAATGAGTCGAATTTGATGGGAAAATATTTGATGGAAGGAAGGAACTACAACATCCCACATCAGTCTAGTGCGAGTGTAACCTGCAGGCCAAGATTTGGAAGGAATCAGAAGAAGAAAAGTGAAGTAACCAACCCAAAGTACGTTTCCGGCATGCACAAAATGAAATTAGCGCATGGAAAAAACCCTCTGAACCAACAAATAATGAAAGCTGACAAAGAGGTGATATATCAACCAATATGGTCAAATGGAAATCAAGGTATTGCACGAATCCTAGGTGTGATAATTAGCTGAATTTGAACACAAGGGAAACCACTCAGTCAAAGACCCATGATGGTGATCAAATTCTAAGCACAAGGTCACCTATTAATGATGGAAATAGGGCCAAGGTGCGACTCTAAGTTTACTCTCAGAGAAATATTTCCTAGTCGATAAGAGGAAAACCTACCGGCAAGAAGTCAACGGAAACCTTCTCAAACCTGCATGAGAAAAGGACCAAATCATTGATGTGATAGAACCATATACTGACAAAAATAGGATGGCCGACTGAAAAATGAGTCAAGAGACATTGCAGAAAGGCCGAATCAGGTTAACTTCCATTGAACAAAAGCACAACTCATGTTTGAGTATGGCAGCAAATGATAAATTTGTATAAGTTTTTCATGCAGAAGGCATAAACAAACCCTCCATATGATTAGAAGAGATAACCAACCAGGGGAGTATTGACTCAAATAACAAGGTTATGACTTCTACTAATTCAAAAACTAAAACCATTCCAAATGGAGAAAAGACTTAGCTTTTTGTGCTTTGTTCAAGTGTGACACAACTGACACTGTAGTTGCTATCAAGTATGGAAGTATTATCCCATTCCCGCTCTTTTTCAAATAATTTTTTTTTTGTCTTTTTTCATGTTTCAAAGCCTGAAAAAGAATAAAAGAATGGCTATACTACAATGGATAGAACAAGTGTCGGTAAATATATGCACTAGTTCCTGGGATAGGAAAAATCCTATGCTCAATGAAAGGTGGTGAAAACTGGTAAGTGACACTCAAAGGAATGTTCCATCCATGGGTAAAGGTGTCAAATTACAAAGGCTAAGTGATTGAGTGGTTAACTTGTACAGAAAGACATGGTAAAAATAGGGCTTAAACATGAGTCCAAATGAAGTCGGCTAAAGGCCATGATAAATAATTAGTCAATATGTAATGCAGTAATACAACTTGACAACACATGGGAGCCTCTAAGGTAAATGGCTAGAATAAATATAGTGAAGAAGAAGAAGAATGAAGCTTCAACGCATAAGTCATGGTGGGACTAAAGAGGACTCCTGAGTCTACATAAATTTCAGCATGGGTGACAAATTCTAGTGAGGAAATAACTAGGAAGCCCATGTAAAGTATGGATCTACCACCAAGTCATGAAAAAAAATCGGTGAGTAAAATGGGTGAAATATTCATGACATGATGGAATCGACCCTATGGAAAGTTATCATAATGGAGTCTAGTATGAAAAAATACAACTGAAAGTGAATTCCCTAACCTATATGTCAGTTCAAAATCAAATACCTTCCGTGATAGGTCAGCAGTCATGGATCTGAAGGAAAATTGGAAATATCTCAAATTCACCAAAATGTACCTGAAAATAACTTTTCCCAATGCTAACAAGCCAAAAGATTAAAAAAACTTAATCAAGTTCAAAAAATAGACAAACAAAATTTTTGAAAAAAATAAATTCAAATTCTAGGCATAAATCAATGTTTTGACTCAGATTTTGATCATTTGTGCAGTGCAAAAGTGGAAAAAGAGCTCTTGAGAAAAAATTCCTCTTCTTGGATACAGAGAAACCGACCACCAAATCACCCCAAATTAGTTAGGAAAACCTTGTACTCATCTCATTTATCAATTTCATTCATATTTCAAGCAAATTTTTTTATTTTTGACAGTAGGAAGTATATTTTATTTGAAACCCTCTGCGTATACGTGGGTTCGTTATGAGGAACTCGCGTATAGATGCAACTCTGTACAAATGAGGTCGCATATGCGTAGGGCGAAATTAAAAAACTTGTATCTAATTGGTCAATGGATGAATTTTACCAAGATGATCATCAGTTGGAGAGAAAGAGAGCTGGAAGACATATATTTTATCACTAAAGACCCTGTTGATTTGCATCCACTGGAGGGCTTAACGTAGATGACTATGTCCAATTTTATTGTGTAGATGATGCAAAGAAGTTGGGGACTCTAATCCCAATCAAAGATGTAAGGGATTTGTACCTGAAAATCCTTCTCTTTAATATTGGTAGAGTGGTAGGATCAAATTCTCTACACCAGGCTTTACACACTCATATGAGTATAGCAGTGGAATGTTTGACTGATCTTTATGACTAGTGCACAGCCTTATTAGCTAATCTAAAAAAAACTAACTTCTATCCAATAAAAAAATACAAAAAATTTTGGATACAGAACCATTCTATTAATATTATTCTTTGAGAGAGTCCCACGGCTTCGGCCCAGGATCATCTCAACTATCAGTAGCCCAAGGGATCCGAGGATAGCCTGTGGGAAATTTAATGAAGAGATTGGGGGGAAGTGAAGTTGCCTGAACCACGTGGGATGATGAGTTCTTCCAGTGGTGGAGAGAAAAAGTCATCTCAGTGGAGGACTATCCCTATGCTGGGATGGACCTTTGAGTAGATCCTAATTTGGTTCTTCCACCCGGAGCAGCATGGGATATAATTGGTAAGAGTGCTTATTTGATTTTTTTGATTATATGATTTTTTTGGATTTTTTCTAATTACGTGAAAAAATGAAAAATATTTTTAATAGGAAAACATGAGTTAAATTTTTTTTATGATCATGATGTAGACATGGGACCAGTTAGGCCAAAGGGCCACCCAAGGAACAAATGTTGCAGAGGCAAGGTGGATGTTGAAGACCCCATAAGGACCCTCCATGTAGTCTAGAGAAAATTGGAGAGTTTGACTCCCCAAGTAACAATGGCAGCTATAGAGGACCTTCCGGAGGCCATCCAGAGGGAGGTGGTTGGAGTACCACATGACTGGGTGCGATTATTCCATAGTGTAGCTACTGCTATTGTGTTCTATCACAACAAAAATGTTGGGTAGGGACCTCAGGAGTAGATTTATATTTTATTAGATGACTATAATATTTTTTGATGACATACATGATCGGCATAAGGCCCAATTTTGTAGGACATGATGGTCCAAATTTTGTATATTTTGAACACTATCATCTCTCTCTCTATATATATATATATATATATATATATATATATATATATATATATATATACACATGCACACACACACACACAGAGCGATTTATATGATGTGATTGTCCCAAATGTATAATGATGAATGATGTTTTGATATTTTTAAAGTATTGAATGATTAATGTGCCAATCAAGTGCTTGATTAGCTAATGAGTCCGCTAACCAATTATCAGATCGAGGAATATGAATGAATCCAATAAATTGAAATGAATGTTGTAACAAACGTACCCTCAGAAATAATCGATGCAAAAATGGGTCTCTGACACCATAGGTGTTTTTTAATTGTGAAACCACCAATTGTGAATCCAAGTAAACTAGTAACGAATCAACACCAAGAGATATTACCTCTAAGAGTAGGTTGACCACTGCAGTGTATTCTGCTACATTGTTCAAAGTAGTACCAATGCAGGCACCTCTTGAAACTAACAACTCACTGGATGAATAGTGGATTACCCAAGCTGCGGAAGCCACATTCTACGTATGTATACTAGAACCATCGACAAGGCCAAAATGACTCATCCCATCAAATAATACCTACCAAAGCAGGTCAAAAACCATCAAAATCACACCAAAAAAATAAAAAATGAGACATGTAAAAAAAATACAATATATACAACAAATCAGATGCTAGTCCAAAGCCTAAGAATAATACTTTTCCAAATATATCCCATTTCTGGGTTTCACCAACTCCTTCCCATCAAAGTCAACGAAGGCATAATCTCCCTTTTTCAGGACCTTTTTTATGATAAAGGTGTTAGCTCCCTGTAATTAGCAAGATTGGCAAAGTCCAACTGCAGGGAGAAACACTATTTCAACCACTTTGGGATTCTAAGATCTAGCCCTCCTGAATCCAGAGAGGGATCTCTTCAATAAGTGCAAAGATGGATTTATCTTTAAAGTTTTTGGGTAATGATATTAGGCTAGTTATGATGTCTGAATGTTTTTGTTTGTCTTGGATGGTTGAGCATGATTATTATTTGAGTGGAAAGTCCTAAATGAAAAGAGTTTCAAAGGTGTGAAGTTGCAGGAAAATAGAACAAGCTTTGGCTAAAAAGATGGATGTAATGCTAGTTTTAGTCCATTGGGCTATGGATTCATAATAGGGTTTAATTGAAACAACAAGGAGCAAGAGTGGTCCATGGGGCAAGTCATCTATGTCTAAGGATCTCTTCAAAGTTGATTTTATGGAATGAAATGATACAACAAGAAGGGGAATTAAACAAATGAAGAACAAAGAGCAGCCTAAGATCTGGTAAGTACTTTGAAACTAGCTATCTTTTGACATACACTTAAGAAAGACATAAAATCAATCCAAGATCTGGTAAGTACTTCAAAACTAGCCAGCTTTTGATACACTTTCAATAGAAAACATTTAAAACACAAAGGGAAACACAACTGATAACGAAGAATGGTCTAAGATCTGGTAAGTACTTTGAAACTAGCTAGCTTTCAACACACTCTTAGGGAAACTTTCAGATAGCCTTTGGGGAAGAGACTAGAGGACATGGCTAACCATAGACTTCCCTAGTTCATATCTACTTAACATGAACTGAAAATAACATTCAAGAATAAAAATTAACCTAGACAGTAGGACGAGGGAATGCCAGCATTCCTAACTACTTAAACTGAATTAAATCATTCCTAAACAACACAATTTGGAAGAAAACATTTAGATAAATCTTATCAGTTAGAGAAGGGTATTGATATACAGTAAATCCTAACTCTATGCTTGTTGTTATTTATCAGAGAATATGGACAAAATGAAAACAAAAATAAAATGATGATTTACAATAAGAAAAACATCACCGTCGACATAGACCAGGATCCCATAAATCAGCTTGTATTGATGCTTCAAACCAGTTATAGCTTTAATTCTAGTGTTTTAGGTAAACAATCATCTTCACTCCTCAGCCTAACTATTCTATCACAAGCAAAGCTTCAAGAGCTCATGAACACTATTTACAAGTAGAAGTTTCAAACTCAAGTATATTTCAAAGTTCTGCAACCAACATTTTCTCATCTTCTACAGAAGTATTTATAGAAGGAATGAGGAGGTGGGAGGGGATAAAATATCCCCTGGGTCAATTAATACAGATTTTAAGACTTCTTAGCCTTTAATGGGCTTGATGGAGAATAGTACATATACTTTCACTGTATTAATTGATTTACATTAAAGGATTAAGCTCAATGGGAGCTTTTGTTGACTTTTAAGGCTCTGTGTTATGTTGTAATAACTCTGCTGATATTTTTGGCATTAGTTTCCTTTGGAAGAATTAACTATTCGGCTATGCTAAGGAAAATATCTTCTTTCTGATCAATAACTTTGACCTCTATTTGAATTCTTTGAGGCAACAGGTGGCTTTGTGGTAGCTGAGACAAAACAATTGGCCTCTATTGTGGCGGTGGAGGCCTTTCTGTTAAATGATATTTTGATTTTCTTTAATTGTGTTTAATTTAATGGATTAGGCTTTTGATTTTAGTGTTAGCCGTAATCCATTAAACTATGGAATTCATCTTCAATCATTGGTTCTACTGTGGTAGGTATTCAACAATGATATTCTTTGTTTTATTTAATTGTCTGTCTTATTGACGTGCAGGGCCGCACAGGGCTCGTATGGCATCAATGCCCATGAAGAATTGATGAGACGTGGAGGTGAACCCTGTGAATGAATTCCTTTTTATGAATCAAAATCACAGGAAATTTCATCCCCGACCTTTGGTTTTTCTTCAATATAATGAAAATACCATTGAAACCTACAAAACCCATCAAAAATTAGGAAATCCTGCGTTATTGGGACAAACACTGCTTTGGAGGTTTTGGGGAGGAGTGAGGCCGTTGGATGGAAACATCCAACGGTGGAGATCTGTGCGTAGTGGTTAAAAGGGATCAGTGGGAGAAAAATGGTGGAAGAATTAAGTTAGGGCCGTTGATCTTGCAGAGAACTACAGTCGGAACAAGTCTGGAGGAAATAAAGTGAAGGGGTCACTTTATAGAGAAATGGCGGAAATATAAAGAAATAAGGTTAAAAAACCTTTGGCAGAGGAAAAATGAATAAAGCATCAAAAAGGGTTTCGAGAGGAATATGAGCCGTTGGATGAGATTGGCTCATAAGGATAAACGACTGAGGAGGTGCATGATGAATCACAATGGAAAAGTAGTTTTGGAGGAGAAAACCACGGGTTTCGTGTGGTGAAAGGGTGGGGAGGCGGTTTTACCTTTTTGAACACGATACACATTCCCGCCTGACATGTGTCCTTGAAAAGCAGCTTATATCGCACAACCCATGGGAAATTAACCTTCGTGTTTGAAGTCATGCGATACAGAATGACAGCCGTTAGATCTAGGGCCTCAGATCTAATGGTGGGGAAGTGAATGCGATATGGGATAGATGCGCGGGCAGATAGTAGGGAGGGCGGTTTTGATCTGAGCCATTAGATCTAAGATGGATGGCCAAGATCAGATTTTGAAGAAGGCAGGACCCACAGGAGGCAGGCCTGTCAGGTTTAATATGAGCCGTTGGATGTGAGGATCAACAGCAGAGATTGCATCTGGGAATCAAATGAAATAATATAATGGCAGAGGACAGGTTGATGAGGGCCATTGATCTGCAGAGATCAACGGTTGTGATTGGTCGAAACACCATTATGAAGCGGGGCATATGTTTTTAACCAAAGGCGGGGGATGTAATTTGGACCATCTGTTCTAGACACGTGGACGGTCTAGATACAATCAGAGGCATGCGATCAGTGGGGGAAAGAACTTGTATGGCACCAATGAAATTGAGTGCCAGCCGTCGATCTGTAGATCAGATCGATGGTGGAAATAAATTGGAGGGGTTTGAAGGTGGAGGAAAGGCTAATGATCAGAGCGAATGAGGACCGTTAGATCTAGGGAAGCGAGGAGGAGATCAACGGCTCATGATTGATCGGGGGATTGCCAATCAGGGAGAGGTAAATACAACGTGAAATGCGCCCTTTGATTTTTTCCAATGCGATGATGCACTGCCCATTTGATCATTTCAGATCAACGGTGGATATTGTTTCAAAACTTGCAACAGTGGAAACCCTTTAATATTTATGAAAAGCAAAAAATTAATAAAAAACAAAGGTTTTATGTATCGGGGCAGGATATATGTATATATATATATATATATATATATATATATGAAATGGTCTGGCGCTCGACTGCAGGGCTATTGGTTTATATGGAGTGTGATAGGCCCAGGGCTTATATATATATGGGCCAATCACATCAGAACTTCAGCGGTGGTCTTTCAATCTAACCATTTTGATTTTCTCCGATGTGAGTAGCGCTTCGAGACTTTTAACCCTTAGTCCTGGGTGCAAGTTATATGGAGTAAAGTGGAGGGTGGGAGTTTATACAAATGGGGCTTAATTGCATTAGAACTTTGGTTCGGGTCACTTCAATCTACCTGTTTATATTAAAAAAAAACATTGCATGGGCGCATTTAGACCAAACTTAGGAAAAAGTGGGTTTATTGAATTAACAAAGGAAAAAATGCATCGAAGATGGATTTATACATTGTTTAAGTGCCCGATTGCGGACACAAGGGTTATGTGAAGCGATGATAGGATCGGGGGTTTATAAACAAAGGGCTTAATCGCATCGGAGGTTTTAACATGGCAAACAGACTTACACACTCCGATTTTTCCGATGCGATAAGCGCCGAAAGGGCCTAGCGCTTGGTTCTAGCGCCAAGGCATATGTGGGGAAGTGGTTTAGGATTTAGCCCAAAGGGGCTTAAACTCCTAATACAAAAACATATTTTTTATGAAATTTTCAGAGTTTTCTGATGGATTTGGGGGTTTCGACAGAGTTCAAAAAGGAGTTTTAAACTCTGTAATTTGGATTTTTATCCAGGGGGAATGGAAAAAGATGGAAAATAGAGGAATTCTATGAGGTAAAGAGGGGACAAAATGAAGGTTAGTTTGGAGGTGGAGGGAAGGGAAAAATGGTTTTTGTAGTGATCTTTTCTCTATGGAATCAGCGTAATTTCTGAGTTAAATATGGAAACATCAGTGAAGATTTGGAAAAAGGGCATAACGTTTTCATGAGTCTTCAAGAGATAACATTTTTAGCAATAAAACTTGTTCCTTTAAGGCTCCAAAAATGTTTTAGCCACCATTTTGTATGAAAATTTTTATTGGTGGTTAACAGTGGCTCCACTTGGGGATGGTGCCTTCTTGAAGGCATCAAGAACTTCAGACTTGCATTCTCTGGGAGGCTGATCAGTGCCTTATCCATTGGGATGCCTTTCTTTACTTGGATATTCCTATTTTGCTTCTGGAAAATGTTAATATCAATGAAAAACAATGGATTTTCATCAATACAAGCTCTCCACCTACCCAATCCTACTGATCTAACATTTTTTCTTATTTAGAGTGCACTTGGATTGGAAAACTATTTTCACAAAATTTTATTCTTTTGAAAGGATAAAACTAATCTAATTCTACTCCTTATTTCTACATGAACTCAGATTAAATAGTTGATTCCATATGCTTCTCTACCTAATCTACTAATCTATTAGGATTAAACAGTCTAGCAGATTTTTATTCTCTATTTTCTAAAACAGAAATTTAAAAACATACAAGTCAGGAATTAACAGTCTAACTTGATGTTGGTCTATGGCATAAAATACAAGCTGCACATAGATATTATTTTGCAAAAAAAATAAGTCAAAATGGAAGGCTTAAAATCTGAAAGTTCAAAGCACTTCCTTCATCTTTTTACAGCTCTGTTTTTGCTTTTGTATAAGATATTTTTCCTTTGTTGACTGGTTCAGATTTTGAGCCGATTAGAACCATTTTTTACCTTTGTTTTGACTCAAGAAATAAATAGATTTGAGTCATTCTTATTTTGGACACTTAGGTTCAGATTTTGAGCATGTTTGAACCTTTAATTTCTATCCTAATCTACCTACTGATAAGCCAAGATTAAACTGTTTGGCAAATCGAATTCACTAACCTATCAACAGTCAATTTAAAACTAACTAGTCAAGATTAGATTGTTTGACTAATTAGAAGTGTGTTTTCAGGAGTGGAATTTAAGCTTGCACACTTTTAGATTTCTTTCTCTTTTTTGGTATGGGGATGTACCTTTATTGTTTTAAAATCTGCCCTCTTTCCTTTCTTTCATTGTTTTTGTCTTTTTGTTTTTTATAAATTTGAATGCAATGATGGGTGAAATATTTCTAATGAGAAAAAAGGATAAAAAGGCTTTCAGAACATGATGGATCAAGAGAAGTAATTTTTGAGAATCCTGCCATTGATAGGACCCCCAAACATTTCTGCTCCATTCAACTCTTGTAAGAAAAGGGCATTATTACCAGCAGTTGAATGAATGAAGTAAGGGCCAAGCCATAAGTTGTCAAATTTCCCATGCTTGTCGTTGTCCTCTCTCTTGGAGTCCCACTTTAAAACTTTGTCCCCAATATTGAAATTGTTGGCTATTGTTATTTTGTCAAAAAAAAATTTAATGTTGTCTTGCTTCTGTAATGCTTTGTTATAAACCTCCTCTCTAGCTTGCTAAAGGTGGATAGTATGATTTATCCTTCTGATCATGTCATTATCTTCAGACTGAACCTCTTGAATAAAATTCATAACTGGCACACCAAGGCTGGTTGGAAAAATTGCATCAATGCCATACACAAGCTGGTAGGGTAACATACCAATAGATTTCTTCAAAGTTAATCTGTTAGCCCAAAGTGCATGCACAAGCTTTGTGTGCCAAGACTTTTTGTTGTCCTCCAACAGCTTCTTGATTATGTTCACTAAAATCTTGTTTGAGGATTCTGCAACTCCATTACCTTGAGGGTAATAGGTCATGGAATGTCCCAATGTTATCTTATATTTGTGACAAAACTCAACCATATTATTTGATCCAAATGCTGCTACATTATCAATGATGATAATGGTAGGAAAACCAAATCTAGAGAGAATATTATTCTCCATGAACTTTATAATGACAGAATCATTGGCTTGCCTATATGGGATGGCTTCTATCCATTTAGTGAAGTAGTCTGTGACAGTGAGAATCCATCTATGCTGAGCAAAAGATGGTGGATGGATTTCACCTATGAAGTCAAGTCCCCACTGTTGAAAAGGGGCTTCAACAGTGATTGGATACAGAGGCAAGGGTAGCAGCTTCCTTTTGCCTTCAAAAAGTTGACATTTATGACAGAAAATTATCATCTTGTGTACATCAAGAAAGAGAGTAGGCCAATAGTAACCAGCCCTCAAGATTTTTTTGGCTGTTGTCTTCCAGTATAAATGGCCTCCACACTCCCCTTCATGGAACTCATGATTAACCTTCTCTGCATCATACTCAGGCAAAAATTTAAGAAATATACCACTTGCATTTTTCCAAAAAAGACATCTATCTATAATGCAATAGTTTACAGCTTTTAACTTCAGAAATCTTGCCTTTGTTTTTTTCAAACCAGGAGGTGTATTCAAATTAAGAAAAACATAAAGAATATCAGCATACTAAGAGGAATTCATAAAATGGTTTTCAATAATGGGAGTTGAGATTTCCTCTTGCTCATCCAAAGCATTAATAATATTAATATCAAGAACTTAAAAATTGTATTCAACCATCAATCTAGCTAGACCTTGGCCATTGATGAGTTTAGTGGGCTTTATCTCTAAATCATATTCAAGAATAACAACAATCCACTTACCTCTCTTACCATCAGGGTCCTGTGTTATAATGTATTTCCCAACTGAATTTGGGACGAAGGCAATGATGTGGGAGTGCAAGATGTATACTCTGAAGACTAATTTTATACTTCAGATGGACATCCCTCAAAGCCTTGCTAAAGAATGCAATAGGTTGCTCTTGTCCTTGTGGATTTTTCTGTAAAAGGACAGCAGCTATGGTATGTTCTGATGCAAATGAAAAAATATAAAAATATTTTGAAAAATCAGGACTTATTAGAACCAGTGTTTTGGTTAATGCTTGTTTCACCAGTTCAAAGGACTTATTTGCTTCCAAGGTCCATTTCACCCCTTGCTCCTTCTTCACCATGTTTGTAATATTTCTAAGGAGCTCAGCCAAGTTGGGGATGAACCTTCTCAAAAAGTTAATATTTCCAATGAAAGACTGCAACTCCTTGATATTTTGAGGATGAGAGATTTGAAATATGGCCTCAATCCTTTTTGGATCTATCTTAATACCTCTTCTGAAATAATGTGCCCAAGAAGTTTACCTTATTGGAGACTGAAAAGTGTTTTCTTATGGTTCAAAGATATACCAAATTTTATGCATCTTTCAAAGACTGTTCTTAAATGTTCTAAGTGCTCTTCATCTGTCTTTGAGAAAATAGTAACATCATCGAGGTATATAATGATGAAGTAGCCCAACTCTTCGGAGAATGCTATGTCCATGGATCTTTGGAAAGTTTCACCAGCATTCATTAAACCAAAGGGAATTTTCACATACATGAAAGTGCCCCACGGTGTAGTAAAAGTTGTCTTTAATTGATCATCAGGGTGAACTAAGATCTGATTATACCCTGAGTAGCCATCCAGCAAAGAGATTATTTTAGACCCTACCACCCTTTGTAAAATATGATCCATATTAGGTAAAGGGTAGCTGTCTTTCAATGAAGCTTTGTTTAAGTCTCTAAAGTCTATACAAAGCCTGATCTCTCCTGTTTTCTTTCTAACAGACACCAGATTAGACACCCACTCAGAATATCTAATAGGGACAATAATACTAGCTTCATACATTTTCTTGATTTCCTTCTCAACCAAAGGCAGCTGAACAAAGTTTATTCTTCGCAACTTCTGTTTGAATGGCTTTTGGTTATCCTTGAGAGGGATTTTGTGCTGTATTATTTCAGTGTCATAGGATTTAAGATCTTCGTAACTCCATGCAAAAATATCATAAAATTCTTTAAAAAACTCTATGTATTTTAGTTTAATGTGAGATGGTAAAGTCTTAGACAGTTTAATCATCATAGCTTTTATTTCACTGCCTATATTTCACTCTTCCACTTCAATCTCTACAGGCTCTAGTTTTGGCTTCTTGGCCACATCGTTAAAATCAAAAAAGTCTTCTAAAGGGGCCAGACCCTTAGGAAAACTCTGATTTTTAGATTGCAAGGTTTCTAATTCCTCTGTTTCTACCTCCGCAATCATGTCTGTTGTGTTTTCAAGTTTTCTAGACAAAATATTAATATTAGCAAGCTCAGGAGACTTTTCTTCTTCATCAAGAAAATTCTTCTCACTATTGCAATATTTTTCAGAATCTGAATCTGAACCATGTAATTCAAATTCATTTATGAATTGCATGAAGTCTTATATTTGTTTGTCTCCTTCGAATACTTGCCAATACTTTTCGTTATCAGGAACGGCTGGTATGAATTTTATTTGAGTTGTGCAATCTTTGGTTTCATATGGCGTTAAGCATGTTCTAGCTGCAAAGGCTAAGCTGTGGGCCACAATATTTCTTTTTCTTGGGACAAAAATTACCTGATAATCCTCAAATTTTTTCAAAAGAACCATGACATCATTTCGATAGGCCCTCAGTCTTGGGTGATTTGCATTGTATTCCTCATTGAATTGCGTAATGATTAATTCAGAATCCCCATATGCTTTCATTCTTTTGGCTCCTAAATTTTTCAACAAACGTAAGCCTAAAAGCAGGGATTCATATTCCGCTATGTTATTCGAACACTGGAAGTTTAATCTACAGGAAATTCTTTCTGTGTGGTTGTTCTCAGTGTTGCATATGAAGACACCTGCACCAGCATTGGTTCTAGTGCATGACCCATCAAATTTCATACTCCATAGAGGACTAGTTTCAGGTTCATCTTGATCGCTATCCTCTTCAACTAAAGTTCTTTTGGATTGCTGATGAGTATAAGCACTTAGTTGATTTTTTTTTAAATCCTCAGATTTTTCACTGTGTTGAGGGTTGCTTTCTTGACTATCAAGGTTTAAAAGCAAAGGACACATGACTTGTAGCTCAAGACCTGTGTTGGGTTTGCTAATGTTTTCAAATGGAGAAAACTATTTTGACACTCCCGTGTTGTGTTCTTCTTCCTCTCTATCAGCCATTGGTTCAGTTAAAGTCACCTGTTCAATGAAAGATTAATCGTTAAACATGATAAAATAATTAAGGCCTATATTTACAGAATACATAGGAGAGTTTTGTGGTCTGTCTTGGCTTGTAACCGTGTATTGCATATGGGACTCCCTGTAAAGTCTTCTTGTCTGATTAAAGATAGGGATGGTCACATAGGTCATGTCCATCTGCATAGTTCCTTGTAACTTAGCCCCCCAAGATCTTGATAATAGCATTCCATACATTGGGGGCACATCAACCACAACAATATCCATGACTAAGAATTTGGCTGGAATCTGTGCTAAGTTAACGCAGAGGTATTTTATTAATCCTAAACATTTTACTCTGCTCGAGTCAAAGGAGTAAAGGTCTTTATAAGGTCTGGTGATTTCTAAACCCAGGCTCTCCATTATAGATTTTGGCATTAAATTATGAGAAGCCTCGGAATCATGCATAGCATTGTGAAAAATCTTGTCATGAATGTTTAAACTCACATAAAAGGGAGGAACAGGTCCCTCTTGATACCTACCTTCAATCTTGGGACCAAAAATTAGCTCTGGTTGGTCATCGTTAAGATTGACTGTGTCATTATTCTCTTATATATTTAAAGCCTTCAAAATTTGGGTTCTATAGACATTCTGGGCAGCTAACTCAGACAAGGGAACATAGATGTTTATTTTGGAGATTTCCTGCTCCAGGCCGAAAGGAATTTGATTCTTTGAAGTGCTTGTCTCAGCCTTGTTAACTGCCACCTTATCAGCAATATCAGCTTGCTGATTTGTTCTATTTACATTCGACAAAATGGTTTTCACATGAGTACTAGTGGAAGTGTTAGTACTGCTAAGGTCTGCACTCCGTTTTGTAACGTTTTGAGTGCCTTTCTCTTTACCTTTATCAAAATTTACAGCCACTGTTCTGTCTTTCTGTTTGACAACTTTAGGCTTGTTTACAGTGTTTTTTTGTGAATATTTGTCAGAGGTTTTGGTGTTGGGATTTTGTTGATTGGTTTTACTTCTAAGGTCATATTCTCTTTGAGACTCTATGATGACATTTTCCATGTCTTGATAATAACTTTCATCATCATTTCTTTTGTCATCATATGGTGTGTATAAACCTTGTTTTCTATCATAACGAATCTCAAAGTCATCATTATCTACTCTCAGCATGTTAATATCATCTTCCTCTATTATTTCATCTGTTTCCTCAACCTCACTCACATAATTTTGATGAAAGGGAGGAGTGATCTATTGATCATCTTCCCTAGGTTTGTTTGGAGGTTGATTTCTTCTAAAATTCTGATTTTGCTTCTGGTTTTTGTTTTGAGGAGTTGTTTGGTTCTGACTTGCTTGTGCTCTCTCAAGGATGCTCATTTTCTTCATCATCACCTCCATAATTTTTTCCATCTTTCAGCTAGAAGTGGAAGGGGTAGATTCCTCTCTGAAGTATACTCTCTTCTCATTTTTCATTCTTGCTCTCTTCTCCATTAAGTTAACTTCCACAGCAAGAGCTCCTTTCTGCATATCCTCAAGAGTTGCAGGATCTCTGTCTCTCAGCTGATAGGCCATATTGGGGTCAAAACCTTCAGGAAAATTGTTTAGAGCTGAGCCTTGTGGAGGTTTTATATATGGGGAAAGTGAATTATACACACTGTTAAAATTGGTGCAGTAATCTTGAACACTTTCCCCAGTGTTTCTATGGAGATTCATGTAGTCAGAAAGGACTTGGATAGGATTCTTCTTCACTTCCCATTTATTTAAGAATGTCTGATGGAAGGCTTAGAGATCATTGATACTATGGGGGGTTAAGCTTTTAAACCATTTTCTTACTTCTCGCCCCAGACTCTAAGCAAATAATCTTAGTTTTACAAACTCATCATCAATTTCGTTTCTGTTGAAATAGTCATTCTTCTTATCCACATGTTGTGATGCAGTTGTAGCATTACTAGCATCATATAATGGTATTTTGGGCTGATATTCCTGTGGAATATTGACTAATGGTACAAGAAGGTCCAAGGGAGCATACCACACTGCCATGACATGTGGTGGAGGTGGCTTAATAAGAGAAAAATTGGGCTGAAGTGGAGTGGTTTGAATAGTGGATGTAGGATGAAAAGATGTGGATGTACTTGGAATATATAGCTGAGCTGACCTTGGATGAGAGACACCTAAATTGAAAAGGAAATTTGAATCAGGTGGTGTTGTTTCTCTACTACCAGGATCTTCACTTGTCTCAAGAGATGAAAGTGAAGAGTCAGAATCTAGTTTATCTAAATCATCAAGAGACCTAGTTCTAAATGGATTTCTTAGATCTGCTTGTGATTGTTGTAGAGCTGCAAGATTTTCAGGAACTGAATTAGCTCTCAAGGGTGATCTGAAAATAGTTGAAAAAGTAATCCTATGAGACTTCCTAAGAATACTTTCAGGGTTATCAACTATCGCAGGTGGGTCAGGGTCAGGATAGGCTCTAGTATGAATCTTTCTAGGAGCCACTATGATGTGTTTTCAGACCCAAAATAAACAAGAAAAGTTCAACCAAATATGACAGTCTTTAAGAGGTTAACTGATCTTTTTCACACAAATTTTAATCCTACAATCCTCTAACTGAGTTTCAATGATATTATAATAATTATGGGTCTTCCCAGTGGAGTCTTAAGGTCTGTTTAGGATTGTGGAGTCGCCAAGTGGAAGTTTTTAGCTCTTTTGGAAGTAAAAGGTTTTATGGTTCACCACCAGGTTTATTAAATACCAATATGAAATATTTTTTGGGTTTTCTGAGTTATTTTTCAGTCCTATTAGTTCTTAAGAGTTTCCTAAGTCTATTTCAAAACTTAGCTAAGGTTATGAGACAAAGACAATCTACTCTTATGGCTAAGCTAGCTGATCTTTCAAGGTTAGATAATGACTTATGAGAATCCTAGGGTATGCCTAGTTTGTCATTGATTCAAACAAGTTTCACCATGATTACCGTGTGTTGGTAGTGCTTTAAAAGGGATGGTTTTACTCACTAAACAATGTTTGTTGGCCAGAGATGTCATGCCTAATGATTCAACTAGCTAACAGAACAAATGTCATTTGAAAGAAAGGAATTTCTAATGTCTTATGATTTTTTGAAATGAAAATCACTCAGACCTCCCTAGTAGAGTCGCCAGAGATGTTAGCTCTAGTGGCTCAATTGGTTAATATACCAATTGTGCTCGAAACAAGGGTTTCTATTTATCTAATGATTATCTTAAAATGAAAACAACTCAGGTCCCCAACGGAGTTGCCAGAGATGTTAGCTCCCTGTAATTAGCAAGATTGGTAAAGTCGAACTGCAGGGAGAAACACTATTTCAACCAGTTTGGGATTCTAGGATCTAGCCCTCCTGAATCTGGAGAGTGATCTCTCCAATAAGTGAAAAGATGGGTTTATCTTTAAATTTTTTGGGTAATGATATTAGGCTAGTTATGAAGTTCAGAGGTTTTTGTTTGTTTTGGATGGTTGAGCATGATTATTATTTGAGTGGAAAGTCCTAAATGAAAAGAGTTTCAAAGGTGTGAAGTTGCAAGAAAATAGAACAAGCTTTAGCTAAAAAGATGGATGTAATGCTAGTTTTAGTCCATTGGGCTATGGAGTCATAATAGGGTTTAATTGAAACAACAAGGAGTAAGAGTGGTCCATGGGGCAAGTCATCTATGTATAAGGATCTCTTTAAATTTTATTTTGTGGAATTAAATGATACAAAAATAAGGGGAATTAAAAAAATGAATAACAAAGATCAGCCCAAGATCTGGTAAGTACTTTGAAACTAGCCAGCTTTTGACATACACTTAAGAAAGACATAAAATCAATACAAGATTTGGTAAGTACTTCGAAACTAGCCAGCTTTTGATACAATTTCAATAGAAAACATTTAAAACACAAAGTGAAACACAAATGATAACAAAGAATGGTCTAAGATCTGGTAAGTACTTTGAAACTAGTCATCTTTCAACACACTCTCAGGGAAAATTTAAGACATCCTTTAGGGAAGAGACTAGAGGACAGGGCTAACCATAGACTTCCCTAGTTCATCTCTACTTAACATGAACTGAAAATAACATTCAAGAATAACAATTAGCCTAGACAGTAGGACAAGGGAATGCCAACATTCCTAACTGCTTAAACTGAATTAAATCATTCCTAAACAACACAATTTGGAAGAAAACATTTAGATAAAGCTTATCAGTCAGAGAAGGGTACTAATATACAGTAAATCCTAACTCTATGCTTGCTATTCTTTATCAGAGAAGATGGAAAAAATGAAAACAGAAATAATAAAGATTTACAATAAGAAAAAAATCACCGTTGACATAGACCAGGATCCCATAAATCAGCTTGTATTGATGCTTCAAACTAGTTACAACTTTAAGTCGAGTGTTTTAGGTTAGCAATCATCTTCACTCCTCAGCCTAACTATTCTATCACAAGCAGAGCTTAAAGAGCCTGTGAACACTATTTACAAGTAGAAGTTTCAAGCTCAAGTATATTTCAAAGTTCTCCAACCAACATTTTCTCATCTTATACAAAAGTATTTATAGAAGGAATGAGGAGGTGGGAGGGGATAAAAGATCCCTTGGGTCAATTAATACATATTTTAAGACTTCTTGGCCTTTGATGGGCTTGATGGAGAAGAGTATAGATACTTTCACTGTATTAATTGATTTACATTAAAGGATTAAGCTAGGTGGGAGCTTTTGTTGAATTTTAAGGCTCTTTGTTATGTTGTAATAACTCTGCTGATATTTTTTGCATTAGTTTCCTTTGGCAGAATTAACTATTCAGTTGCACTGAGGCAAATATCTTCTTTCTGATCAATAACTTCGGCCTTTGTTTGAATGCTTTGAGGCAACAGGTGGCTTTGTGGTAGCCGAGATGAATCAATTGGCCTTTGTTGTGGCAGTGGAGGCATTTCTGTTAGATGATCTTTTGATTTTCTTTAATTGTGTTTAATTTAATGGATTAGGCTTTTGATTTCAGTCTTAGCCGTAATCCATGAAAATATGGAATTCATCTTCAATCTTCGGTTCTGCTGTGGTAGGTCTTCAACAATGATATTCTTTGTTTTATTTAATTGTCGGTGTCTTGTTGACGTGCAAGGCCACACAGGGATCGTATGGCATCAATGCCCATGAAGCATTGATGAGACGTGGAGGTGAACATTGTGAATGGCTTCCTTTTTATGAATCAAAGGCATGGGAATCGTCATCCCTGGCCTTTGGTTTTCCTCAATATAATGAAAAAACCATTGAAACCTGCAAAAACCATAAAAAATTAGGAAATCCTGCGTTATTGGGACAAACACTGCTTTGGAGGTTTCGAGGAGGAGCAAGGCCATTGGATGGTAGCATCCAACGGTGGAGATCTACACGTAGTGGTTTAAAGGGAGCAGTGGGAGAAAAATGGTGGAAGAATTAAGTGAGGGCCATTGATCTTTCAGAGATCTACGGTTGGAACAATTCGAGAGGAAATAAAACGAAGGCATCACTTTATAGAGAAATGGCGGAAATATAAAGAAATGAGGTTAAAAAACCTTTGGCAGAGGAAAAAATGAATAAAACATCAAAAAGGGTTTCGAGAGGAACATGAGCCGTCGGATGAGATTGGCTCATAAGGATTAACGGCTGAGGAGGTGCGCGATGAATCACAATGGAAAAGAGGAAAAGTATTTTTGGAGCAAAAAAACCATGGGTTTCGTGCGGTGAAAGGGCGGGGAGGCGGTTTTACCTTTTTGAACGTGATACACATTCCCGCCCGACACGTGTCCTTGAAAAACAGCTTATATCGCGCGGCCCATGGGAAATTAACCTTCACGTTTGAAGTCATGCAATATAGAATGACGCCCGTTGGATCTGGGGCCTCATATCTAACGGTGGGGAAGTGAACGTGATATGGGATAGATGCGCGGGAAAATAGCGGGGAGGGCGGTTTCGATCTGAGCTGTTAGATCTAAGATGGACGACCGAGATCAGATTTTGAAAAAGGCAGGACCCACAGGAGGCAGGCCTATTGGGTTTAATATGAGCCATTGGATGTGAGGATCAATGATGAAGATTGCATGTGGGAATCAAATGAAATAATACAATGGCAGAGGACAGGTTGATGAGGGTCGTTGATCTGTAGAGATCAATGGATGTGATTGGCTGAAACACCATTATCAAGCGGGGCGTATGTTTTCAACCAAAGGTGAGGGATGTAATTTGGACCATCTGATCTGGACATGTCGACGGTCCAGATACAATCGGAGGCATGTGATCGGCGGGGGGAAGTACTTGTATGGTGTCGATGCAATTGAGCGCCAGCCATCGATTTGAAAATCAGATCGACGGTGGGAAATAAATCGAAGGGGTTTGAAGGCGGAGGAAAGGCTAATGATCGGAGTGAATGAGGACCGTCAGATCTGGGGAAGCGAGGAGGAGATCAACGACTCACGATTGATCGGGTGATCGCTAATCGGGGAGAGGTAAATACAACGTGAAATGTGCCCTTTGATTTTTTCCGATGCGATGATGTGCTGCCTGTTTGATCATTTCAGATCAACGGTGGATATTGTTTCAAAACTTGCAACGGTGGAAACCCTTTAATATTTATGAAAACCAAAAAATTAACAAAAAACAAAGGTTTTATGTGTTGGGGTGGGATATATATATATATATATATATATATATATATATATATATATATATATATATATATATATGAAATGGTCTGGCACCTGACTACAGGGCCATTGGTTTATATGGAGTGCGATAGGCCCAGGGCTTATATATATATGGGCCAATCGAATCGGAACTTCAGCGCTGATCTTTCAATATAACCATTTTGATTTTCTCTGATGCGATTAGCGCTTCGGGACTTTTAACCCTTAGTCCCGGACGCAAGTTATATGGAGTAAAGTAGAGGGTAAGAGTTTATACAAATGGGGCTTAATCGCATTGGAGCTTTGGTTTGGGTCTTTTCAATCTACCCAATTATATTAAAAAAAGCATTGCATGGGCGCGTTTAGACCAAACTTAGGAAAAAGTGGGTTTATTGAATTAAAAAAGGAAAAAATGCATCGGAGATGGATTTATACATTGTTTAAGTGCCCGATTGCGGACACAAGGGTTATATGAAGCGATGACAGGATCGGGGGTTGATAAACAAAGGGCTTAATCGCATCGGAGGTTTTAACATGGAAAACAGACTTGCACACTCTGATTTTTCCGATGCGATAAGCGCCGAAAGGGCCTAGCACTTGGTTCCAGCACCAAGGCATATGTGGGGAAGTGGTTTAGGATTTAGCCCAAAGGGGCTTAAACCCCTAATACAAAAACGTATTTTTTATGAAATTTTCAGAGTTTTCTGATGGATTTGGGGGTTTCGGCAGAGTTTAAAAAGGAGTTTTAAACTCTGTAATTTGGATTTTTATGAAAGGGGAATGGAAAAAGATGGAAAATAGAGGAAGTCCATGAGCGAAAGAGGGGACAAAATGAAGGTTAGTTTGGAGGTGGAGGGAAGGGAAAAATGGCTTTTGCAGTAGTCTTTTCTGTATGGAATCAGCATAATTTTTGAGCTCAGTGAAGATTTGGACAAAGAGCATAATGTCTTCATGAGTATTCAAGAGATAACATTTTTAGCAATAAAAATTGTTCCTTGAAGGCTCCAAAAATGTTTCAGCCACCATTTGATATGACAAATTTTATTGGTGGCTAACAGTGGCTCCACTTGGGGATGGTGCCTTCTTGAAGGCATCAAGAACTTCAGACTTGCATTATCTGGGAGGCTGATCAGTGCCTTATCCATTGGGCTGCCTTTCTTTACTTGGATATTCCTCTTTTGCTTCTGGAAAATGTTAACAGCCATGAAAAACAATGGATTTTCATCAATACAAGCTCTCTACCTACCCAATCCTACTGATCTAACATTTTTTCTTCTTTAGAGTGCACTTGGATTGGAAAACTCTTTTCAAAAAAAAATATTCTTTTGAAAGTATAAAACTAATCTAATTCTACTCCTTATTTCTCCATGAACTCATATTAAACAGTTGAGCCCATATGCTTCTCTACCTAATCTGTTAGGATTAAGCAATCTAACAGATTTTTATTTTCTATTTTCTAAAACAGAAATTTAAAAACATACAAGTCAGCATTGAATAGTCTAACTTGAAGCTGGTCTATCGAATAAAAGACAATCTGCACATAGATATTATTTTGCAAAAAAATTAAATCAAAATGGAAGACTTAAAATCTGAAAGTTCAAAGCACTTCCTTCATCTTTTTACAACTTTGTTTTTTCTTTTGTATGAGCTATTTTTCCTTTGTTGACTGGTTTAGATTTTGAGCTGATTAGAACTAGTTTTACCTCTGTTTTGACTCAAGAAATAAATAGATTTGAGTCATTCTTCTTTTGGACACTTAGGTTCAGATTTTGAGCATGTTTGAATGCAATGATAAGCCAAGATTAAACTGTTTGGAAATCGAATTCACTAACCTATCAGCAGTCAATTTAAAACTAATTAGTCAAGATTAGGCTATTTGACTAATTAGAAGTGTGTTTTCAGGAGTGGCATTTAAGCTTGCACACTTTCATATTTGTTTCTCTTTTTTGGTATGGGGCTGTACCTTAATTGTTTTACAATCTGCCCTCTTTTCTTTCTTTCATTGTTTTTGTCTTTTTGTTTTTTCTAACTTTGAATGCAATGATGGATGAAATATTTATAATGAGAAAAAAGGATAAAAAGGCTTTCATAACATTATGGATCAAGAGAAATAATGTTTGAACATCCTGCCATTGACAGGACCCCCAAACACTTCTGCTCCATTCAACTCTTGTAAGAAAAATGCATTATTACCAGTAGTTGAATGAATGAAGTAAGGGCCAAGCCATAAGTTGTCAAATTTCCCATGCTTGCCCTTGTCCTCTCTCCTAGAGTCCCACTTTAAAACTTTGACCCCAATATTGAAATTGCTGGCTTTTGTTCTTTTGTCAATTTTTTTTTTAATGTTGTCCTGCTTCTGTAATGCTTTGTTATAAACCTCCTCTCTGGCTTGCTGAAGGTGAATAGTCTGATTTATCCTTTTGATCATGTCTTTATCTTCAGATTGAACCTCTTGAATCAAATTCATAACTGGCACACCAAGGCTAGTTGGAAAAATTGCATCAGTGCCATACACAAGCTGGTAGGGTGACATACCAATAGATTTCTTCAAATTTAATCCGTCATCCCAAAGTGCATGCACAAGCTTTGTGTGCCAAGACTTTTTGTTGTCCTCGAACAAATTCTTGATTATGTTCACTAAACTCTTTTTTGAGGATTCTGCAAGTCCATTACCTTGAGGGTAATAGGCTGTGGAATGTCCCAATGTTATCTGATATTTGTGATAGAACACAACCATCTTCTTTGATCCAAATGCTGTTGCATTATCAGTGATGATCTTGGTAAACACTGTTACCGATGAAATAGATAACTTGACCTCAAAATGGGAACTCTAGCCCAAAAAGACTCAAAAAACATGAAAAAACACCCCAAAAACAAAAAAAGTGTATTCCAAAATGCACTTGGTTTTTTTTTAAAGTCAAATTTCAACATTTTATAAAATTATGCTAAAAACAAAATTGTCTCTTGAAAAAAGGATTGAAAAAACACCCTCAAAACAAAAATAGTTTACGCTGGAATAACAAAAAAAAAAAAATTGTCATATTTTTGACATTTTTAAAAATAGAAATAACATTTTTTAATTTTTAAAATTCAAACATTAAAAAACACCTAAAATTTAAGAAAAAAAAATAAATTTAAAAAATAAAAACATTTTAAAGCTTGAAATTTAAAAATATATAGGAATAAAAAAATAAAAATAAAAATTTTAATTCAAGCATTAAAAAAAACCTAAAATTTAAGAAAAAAATAAAAAATAAATTTAAAGATTAAAATTTCAAAATATATAGAATAAAATAAAATAAATAAATAAAAATATTAAATTTAAAAGAAAAACAAGTTACAAAAAGAAAGAAATTATAAAAAATAAAATATAGAAATTAAATTTAAAAAAGTAAAAGAAAATGTTTATTAAATTAAAAAAAAAAAAATTAAAAAAAATTAAATTATGTATCCAAACTTTCGGTGAAAATCACAATGGAGAAATTTGTGTCGACGCATTTAGAACCAGCCAGTGTGGTTCATCATCAGGACAAGATACCAAATCTGATCTAGGACATAGCTTAAATAGATAAAGAATCTCCAAATAGCCGTTGTACAATAACGCTTACTTTGACCATAAAAAATAAAACTAACAAAATAAAAATAGAAATATAATTATAAATATAATAAAAATAAAATATAAAAAATATAAAAAACTAAAAACTGAAAATAAAAATAAATGAAAATAAACAATAAAAACAACGGCTAGTTTGACTAAACATTAAATAAATAAATCAAATAAAAATAAAGTCCAAAAAAAATAAAATAAACAATAAAATAATTTTTTTTAAGAATAAAAGAAAAAAATAGTAAGAAATTAATAAATAAATCGATATAAAAATGAACATTAAAGTAAATAAAAATGTAAAAAATAAAAATAAAAATAATTTTTTAATTTTATTTATTTATTTATTTTTTTAATATAAAAATAAATAAATAATAATTTTATTTATTTATTTATTTATTTTTTTGAACAATTCAATATATAATTTGGAACTAAATCAATTTCTTTATTTTTATTTATATATATTTATATATCTATAATTTTATTTTATTTTATTTTATTTATTTATTTATTTATTTTTATTTTATTTTTATTTTATTTATTTATTTATTTATTTTTTAATTTATTAATTTATTTATTTTTAAAATTTATTTATTTATTTATTTTTATTTTTCTTTTATTTATTTATTTATTTATTTTTAAGGCAATTAATTTAAAATTTAGATGAAAAACACATAATAAACATAACTATGCTAAAAAATAAATAAAAACTAATTACATAACAAAAAATAACAGAAAGGAAAAAAAAAAAAACTAAAAAAACAAAATAGGACAAGACAGGAGAAAACGATGATCCTTAGAGAAACAGAAGAGCAAAAACTCTAAAAGCTACGAATGAAGGGCAGGGATCCAAAAACTTTAAAACTTTAAGAAAAAAAAAAATGTTGAAATTAAAAATAAAAAAATTAAAAATTAATTAAAAATAAAAAATGAAAAATAAAATATAATAAAAATATTAAATTTAAAAAAATATATATTCAAAAAACAAATAGATTTTAAAAAATAAATTAAATTTAAATTATATATATATATAAAATTTTATTAAATAAATGAATAAACAAATAAATTTTAAATATAAAGAAAAAAAAAAGAAAACATTGTTAAAATAAAAAGTTAAAAAACTTTAAAAATCAATTAAAATTGAAAAATTGAAAAACATAAATTAAAAATAAATAGAAATAAAAACAAATTAATTTGAAAATATTAAGTTTAACTTTAAAAAAATCTAATTTTAAATACACAATTTTAATTGAAATAAAAAAGAAATAAAAATTTTATGTAATTGAAAAAATAATAATAAAAAAATAAAAAATTTAAAAAAAATATTAAATTCAAATAAATTTAAAAAAAAATTACAAAATTTACTAAATTTTAAAAAATTAAATGAAAAAACTAAACATAAAATTTAATTAAAAAAAAATATGAAAAAATTAAAAAAAAAACCAATTAAATAAAAAAAAATACAAAAAATTATTAACAAAATTTAGAAAAAGAAAATTAAAAACAAAAAAAATGAATAAAATTAAAAATATAAAAAAAAAGATTAAAACAAAATAAATTTCAAATATAAAAATTAAATTTTAAAAAAAAAAAATTTAAATTTTTTGAATTAAAAAAAATCAAATTAAAAAAAAATATTAAAAATTAAAAAAATAAAAAAAAAGAATTTTTTGATCGTGGTGGCACCACCAATCGGCCTCCCGCCCAAGTGACGACGGAGGCCGGTCACTAGGCGGGAGGTCGATTCTGAGAATCGCCCTCCCACAACGAGAGGCCGATTCCGGGAATCGCCCTCTCGCGGCGGGAGGCCGATTCCGGGAATCGCCCTCCCCGTCGGAGGCCGATTCCAGAAATCTCCCTCCCACAGCGAGAGGTCGATTCTGGGAATCGCCCTCCCGCGGTGAGGTCGATTCTGGGAATCACCTTGAGACGGGAGGGTGGTTCCCGGAATCGGCCTCCCGCAGCGAGAGGTCGATTCCGGGGATCGCCCTGAGGCTGATTCTGGGAATCGCCCTCCCGCTGCAGGAGGCCAATTGGCGATACCACCACGATTAAATTTTTTTTTTTTTTTTTTTTTATTTTTAATATATATTTTTTTTAATTTGATTTTTTTTTTTAATTCAAAAAATTTAATTTTTTTTTTTTTTTTAATTCAAATTTTTTATTTTAAATTTAATTTGTTTTAATTTTTATTTTTTTAATTTCTTTTTTAAATTTAGTATTTTAGGTTAATTATTTTTTAAAATTTTAAATTTATTCATTAAATTTATTAAATTTTAATTTAATTGATTTTTTTTTAAATCTTTTAGTTTATTCGGTTTTTCATTTTTAAAATTTATAAATTGTTTCATTAAAAACAAAACAGTAAATTTATGGATATTTGTTTTTTAATTATTTGCACGTGTTTTTTTTCACTTTTTTTGTTTTTTAATGATAGTTTTTTTTATTATAATTCTTTTATTTTAATTTTCTTTTTCAATTTTAAATTTTGTTTTTGTTTTGTTTTTTTTTTTTTTTGTAAATTTTAAAATTTGTATTTTTGTTTTCTTATTATTATTATTATTTTTAATTTAAATTTTTAAATTTATTTTTTTCTTTTTTGTAATTTTGTAATTTTTTTTTTTTAATTTTTTTTTTAATTATATGGATTTTTTTAATAACTTAGAAAAAAATGTTTTGGATGTTTTTTTTTTCGGTTAATTTTTGTTTTTTTTTTCTTTAAATTATGTGTTTTTTTTTCAAATTTTGTCATTTCTTTTGATATAATTTTCGAATATTTTTCTTTTTTCTTTGTTTTATTTATTTATTTTTGTTTAAATTTTTTATTTTTACGAGTTAATTTTGTTTTTTTTATTGTTTTTATATATTTTTTTAATCTAAGTTTTGCGCTTTATTACCAACATGAAAATCACCACTCTAAAAAAAAATGGTTGATGTTGCATAAATACATTTCAAAATTAGCATGAAAATCACCGCTCTAAAAAAAAAAATTTGATGCTGCATCAATACGTTTCAAAATTAGCATGAAAATCACTAACATTTTAAAACAAATATTCATACTTCACAAATAAAAATATTATAGTGTCAAAAATGTGCTAAAAAAAAAAAAGAGGTGATTCTGCATCACCACTTTTCAAAATCGGGTGCTTTTTATGCTACCAAAAAAAAGTAGGTAACAGTGCGGTTACCTATTCATCGGTAATAGTGTTGGTAGGATAGCCAAATCTAGAGAGAATATTATTCTCCATGAACTTTATAATGACATAATCATTGGCTTTCCTACAGGGGATGGCTTCTATCCATTTAGCGAAGTATTCTGTGGCAGTGAGAATCCATCTATGCTGAGCAGAAGATGGTGGATGGATTTCACCTATGAAGTCAAGTCCCCACTGTTGAAAAGGGGCTTCAACAGTGATTGGATGCAGAGGCAAGGGTAGCAGCCTCCTTTTGCCTTCAAAAATTTGACATTTACGACAGGCAATTATCATCTTGTGTGCATCAAGAAAGAGAGTAGGCCAATAGTGACCAGCCCTCAAGATTTTGTTGGCTGTTGTCTTCTAGTATAAATGGCCTCCACACTCTCCTTCATGGAACTCGTGCTTAACCTTCTCTACATCATACTCAGGCAAACATTTAAGCAATATACCACTTGCATTTTTCTAATAAAGACATCTATCTATAATGCAATAGTTTACAGCTTTTAGCTTCAGAATCATTGCCTTTGTTTTTGTTAAACCAGGAGGTGTATTCAAATTAAGCAAAACATAAAGAATATCAGCATACCAAGAGGAATTCATAAAATGGTTTTCAACAACGGGAGTTGAGATTTCCTCTTGCTCATCCAAATAATTAATCATATTAATACCAAGAACTTCAAAATTGGATTCAGCCATCAATCTAGCTAGACCTTGCCCTTTGATGAGTTTAGTGGGCTTTATCTCTAAATCATATTCAAGAATAACAACAATCCACTTACCTCTCTTACCATCTGGGTCCCGTGTTAGAATGTCTTTCACAACTGAATTTGGGACAAAGGCAATGATGTGGGAGTGCAAGATGTATACTCTGAAGTATTTTAAAGTCTTAACCAAAGCAAAGGCTTGCTTTTCCATAATGTTATACTTCAGAGGGGCATCCCTCAAAGCCTTGCTAAAGAATGCAATAGGCTACTCTTGTCCTTGTGGATTTTTCTGTAAAAATGACAACAGCTATGGTATGTTCTAATGCAAATGAAAAAATATAAAAATCTTTTGAAAAATCAGGACTTATTAGAACCAGTGTTTTGCTTAACGCTTGTTTCACCATTTCAAATGATTTATTTTTTTCCAAGGTCCATTTTACCCCTTGCTCCTTCTTTAGCATGTTTGTAATATTTCTAAGGAGCTCAGCTAAGTTGGGGATGAACCTTCTCAAAAAGTTAATCTTTCCAATGAAAGACTGCAACTCGATATTTTGAGGATGAGAGATTTTCAATATGGCCTCAATCCTTTTTGGATCTATCTTAATACACTCTTCTAAAATAATGTGTCCAAGAAGCTTACCTTCTTGGAGACCGAAAAGTGTTTTCTTAGGGTTCAAAGATATATCAAATTTTCTGCATCTCTCGAAGAATGTTCTTAAATTTTCTAAGTGCTCTTCATCTATCTTTGAAAAAACAGTAACATCATCGAGGTATATAATGATGAAGTATCCCAGCTCTTCGGAGAATGCTATGTCCATGGCTCTCTGGAAAGTTGCACCAGCCTTCATTAGAACAAAGGGCATTTTCTCATACATGAAAGTGCCCCACGGTGTATTAAAAGTTGTCTTTATTTGATCATCAGGGTGAACTAAGATCTGATTATACCCTGAGTAGCCATCTAGCAAAGAGATTCTTTTAGACCCTACCACCCTTTGTAAAATATGATCCATCTTAGGTAAAGGGTAGTTGTCTTTCAATGAAGCTTTGTTTAAGTCTCTAAAGTCTATACAAAGCCTGATCTCTCCTGTTTTCTTTCTAACAGACACCAGATGAGACACCCACTCAGAATATCTAATAGGGACAATAATACCAGCTTCATACATTTTCTTGATTTCCTTCTCAACCAAAGGCAGCTGAACAGGGTTTATTCTGTGCAGCTTCTGTTTGAATGGCTTTCAGTTATCCTTGAGAGGGATTTTGTGATGTACTATTTCAGTGTCATAGGATTTAAGATCTTCGTAACTCCACACAAAAACATCATAAAATTCTTTAAACAACTCTATGTATTTGAGTTTAATGTGAGCTGGTAAAGTCTTAGACAGTTTAATCATCATAGGTTTTATTTCACTGCCTATATTGCACTCTTCCACTTCAGTCTCTACAAGCTCTGGTTTTGGCTTCTTGGCCACATCGTTAAAATCAAACAACTCTTCTAAAGGGGCCAGACCCTTAGGCAAACTCTGATCTTTAGATTGCAAGGTTTCTAATTCCTCTGTTTCTACCTCCGCAATCATGTCTGTTGTGTTTTCAAGTTTGATAGACAAAATATTAATATTAGCAAGCTCGGGAGACTTTTCTTCTTCATTAAGAAAATTCTCTTCACTATTGAAATATGTTTCATAATCTGAATCTGAACCATGTAGTTCAAATTCATTTCTGAATTTCATGAAGTCTTCTATTTGTTTGTCTCCGTCGAATACTTGCCAATACTTTTCGTTATCAGGAACGACTGGTTTGAATTTTATCTGAGTTGTGCAGTCTTTGGTTTCATATGGCATTAAGAATGTTCTGGCTACAAAGGCTAAGATGTGGGCCACAATATTTCTTTTTCTTGGGACAAAAATTACTTGGTACTCCTCAAAAGTTTTCAAAAGATCCACGACATCGTTTCGATAGGCCCTCAGTCTTGGATGATTTGCGTTGTATTCCCCGTTGACTTGCGTAATGATTAATTCAGAATCCCCATATGCTTTGATTCTTTTGGATCCTAACTTTTTCAACAAACGTAAGCCTAAAAGCAGGGATTCATATTCCGCTATGTTATTTAAACACTGGAAGTTTAATCTATAGGAAATGCTTTCTGTGTGGTTGTTCTCAGTGTTGCATATCCAGACACCTGCACTAGCATTGGTTCTAGTGCATGACCCATCGAAGTTCATACTCCATAGAGGACTAGTTTCAGGTTCATCTTGATCATTATCCTCTTCAACTAAAGTTCTTTTGGATTGCTCATGAGTATAAGCACTTAGTTTAATTTTTTTTAAATCCTTAGATTTTTCATTGTGTTGAGGGTTGCTTTCTTGACTATCAAGGTTTAAAAGCAAAGGACGCATGACTTGTAGCTCAAGACCTGTGTTGGGTTTGTTAATGTTTTCAATTGGAGCAAAATGTTTTTACACTCCCGTGTTGTGTTCTTCTTCCTCTCTATCGGCCATCAGTTCAGTTAAAGTCACTTGTTCAGTGAAAGATTCATCGTTAAACAGGATAAAAGAATCAAGGCCTATATTTACAGAATACAGAGGAGAGTTTTGTGGTCTTTCTTGGCTTGTAACCGTGTATTGCATATGGGACTCCCTGTAAAGTCTTCTTGTCTAATTGAAAATAGGGATGGTCGCATAGGTCATGTCCATCTACATAGTTCCTTGTAACTTAGCCCCCCAAGATCTTAATAATATGATTCCATACTTTGGGGGCACATCAGCCACAACAATATCTATGACTAAGCATTTGGCTAGAATATGTGCTAAGTTAACGCAGAGGTCTTTGATTAATCCTAAACATTTTACTCTACTCGAGTCAAAGGAGTAAAGGTATTTATAAGGTCTGGTGATTTCTAGACCTAGGCTCTCCATTATAGCTTTTGGCATTAAATTATGAGAAGCTCCGGAATCATGCATAGCATTGGGCAAAATCTTGTCATGAACGTTTAAACTCACATAAAAGGGATGAACAGGTCCCTCTTGATACCTACCTTAAATCTTGGGACCAAAAATAAGCTCTGGTTGGTCATCATTAAGATTGACTGTGTCATTATTCTCTTATATATTTAAAGCCTTCAAAATTTGGGTTCTATAGACATTCTTGGAAGCTAACTCAGACAAGGGAACAAAGATTTTTATTTTGGGTATTTCCTGCTCCATGCTGAAAGGAGTTTGATTCTTTGAAGTGCTTGTCTCAGCCTTGTTAACTGCCACCTTATCAACAATATCAACTTGCTAATTTGTTCTATTTACATTTGACAAAAAAAATTTCACATGAGTACTAGCGGAAGTGTTAGTACTGCTAAGGTCTGCACTTTGTTTTGTAACGTTTTGAGTGCCTTTCTCTTTACCTTTATCAGAATTTATAGCCACTGTTCTGTCTTTCTGTTTGACAACTTTAGGCTTGTTTATAGTGCTGTATTGTGAAGATTTTTCAGAGGTTTTGGTGTTGGGAGTTTTTTTATTGGTTTTACTTCTAAGGTCATATTCTCTTTGAGACTCTATGATGACATTTTACATGTCTTGATAATAACTTTCATCATCATCTCTTTTGTCATCATATGGTGTGTATAAACCTTATTTTCTATCATAATGAATCTCAAAGTCATCATTATCTACTCCCAGCATGTTGATATCATCTTCCTCTATTATTTCATCTCTTTCCTCAACCTCACTCACATAATTTTGATGAAAGGGAGGAGTGATCTATTGATCATCTTCCCTAGGTCTGTTTGGAGGTTGATTTCTTCTAAAATTATAATTATGGTTTTGGTTTCTGTTTTGAGGAGCAGTTTTATTTTGACTTTCTTGTGCTCTCTCAAGGATGCTCATTTTCTTCATCATATCCTCCATCATTTTTTCCATATTTGAGCTGGAAGTGGAAGAGGTAGATTCCTCTCTGAAGGATACTCTCTTCTCATTTTTCATTCTTGTTCTTTTCTCCATTAAGTTAACTTCCACGACAAGAGCTCCTTTTTGCATATCCTCAAGAGTTGTAGGATCTCTCTTTCTCAGCTGATAGGCCATCTCGGGGTCAAAACCTTTAGGAAACTTGTTTAGAGCTGAGCCTTGTGGAGGCTTTATATCTGGGGAAAGTGCATTATACACACTGTTAAATCTAGTGGAGTAAGCTTGAACACTTTTCCCAGTGTTTCTATGGAGATTCTTGTAGTCAGAAAGGACTTGGAGAGGATTCTTCTTCACTTCCCATTTATTTAAGAATGTCTGATGGAAGGCTTGGAGATCATTGATACTATGGGGGGTTAAGATTTTAAACCATTTTCTTACTTCTCACCCCAAACTCTGAGCAAATAATCTTAGTTTGACAGACTCATCATCAATTTCGTTTCTCTCAAAATAGTCATTCTTATTATCCATGTGTTGTGATGCAGTTGTAGCATTACTAGCATCATATAATGGTATTTTGGACTGATAGTCATGTGGAATATTGACTAATGGTACAGGAAGGTCTAGGGGAGCATACCACGCTTCCATGATATGTGGTGGAGGTGGCTTAATAAGAGAAAAAGTGTGCTGAAGTGGATTATTTTGAACAGTGGATGTAGGATGAACAGATGTGGATGGACCAGGAATAGATTGCTGAGCTAACCTTGGATGAGAGACACCTAAATTTAAAAGGAAATGTGAATCAGGTGGTGTTGTTTCTCTACTACTAGGATTTTCACTTGTCTCAGGAGATGAAAGTGAAGAGTCAGAATCTAGCTGATCTAAATCATCAAGAGACCTAGTTCTAAATGGTTTTCTTAGATCTGCTTGTGATTGTTGTAGAGCTGCAAAATTTTCAAGAACTGAATTAGCTCTCAAGGGTGATCTGAAAACAGTTGAAAAATTAATCCTATGAGACTTCCTAAGAATACTTTCAGGGTTATCAACTATCTCAGGTGGGTCAGGGTCAGGATAGGCTCTAGTATGAATCGTTCTAGGAGCCACTATGCTGTGTTTTCAGACCCAAAATAAACAAGAAAATTTCAACCAAATATGACAGTCTTTAAGAGGTTAACTAATTTTTTTTACATAAATTTTAATCCTACAGTCCTCTAACTAAGTTTAAATGATGTTATAATGATTATGGGTCTTCCCAGTGGAGTCTTAAGGTCTTTTTAGGATTGTGGAGTCGCCAAGTGGAAGTTTTTAGCTCTTTTGGAGGTAAAAGGTTTTATCGTCCACCACCAAGTTTATTAAATACCAATCTAAAATATTTTTTGGGTTTTTTGAGTTATTTTTCAGTCTTATTGGTTCTTAAGAGTGTCCTAAATTTGTTTCAAAATGTAGCTACAGTTATGAGACAAAGACATTCTACTCTTATGGCTAAGCTAGCTGATCTCTCAAGGTTAGATAAAGACTTATGAGAATCCTAGGGTATGCCTAGTTTTTCACTGATTCAAACAAGTTACACCATGATTACCATGTGTTGGTAGTGCTTGAAAAGGGTTGTTTTTACTCACTAAACAATGTTTGTTTGCCAGAGATGTTATGCCTAACAATTCAACCAGCTAACAGAACAAATGTCATTTGAAAGAAAGGAATTTTTGATGTCTTATGATTATTTGGTGGCTCAACTGGTTAATATACCAATTGTGCTCGAAATAGGGGTTTCTATTTATCCAATGATTATCTTAAAATGAAAACAACTCAGGTCCCCAGCGGAGTCACCAGAGATGTTAGCTCCATGTAATTAGCAATATTGGCAAAGTCCAACTGCAGGGAGAAACACTATTTCAACCACTTTGGGATTCTAGGATCTAGCCCTCCTGAATCTGGAGAGGGATCTCTCAAATAAGTGCAAAGATGGATTTATCTTTAAAGTTTTTGGGTAATGATATTATGCTAGTTATGAAGTCCAGAGGTTTTTGCTTGTTTTGGATGGTTGAGCATGATTATTATTTTAGTGGAAAGTCCTAAATGAAAAGAGTTTCAAAGGTGCGAATTTGGAAGCAAATAGAACAATCTTTGGCTAAAAATATGGATGTAATGTTGGTTTTAGTCCATTGGGCTATGGAGTCATAATAGGGTTTAATTGAAACAACAAGGAGCAAGAGTGGTACATGGGGCAAGTCATCTATGTTTAAGGATATATTTAAAGTTGATTTTATGGAATGAAATGATACAAAAAGAAGGGGAATTAAACAAACGAAGAAAAAAGAGCGGCCCAAGATCTGGAAAGTACTTTGAAACTAGCCAAATTTTGACATACACTTAAGAAAGACATAAAAGAAATCCAAGATCTGGTAAGTACTTCAAAACTAGCCAGCTTTTGATACACTTTCAATAGAAAACATTTAAAACACAAAGGGAAACACAAATGATAACGAAGAATGGTCTAAGATCCGGTAAGTACTTTGAAACTAGCCAGCTTTCAACACACTCTTAGGGAAAATTTCAGACAGCCTTTGGGGAAAAGACTAGAGGACAGGGCTAACCATAGACTTCCCTAGTTCATCTCTACTTAACATGAACTGAAAATAAAATTCAAGAATAACAATTAGCCTAGACAGTAGGACAAGGGAATGCCAGCATTACTAACTACTTAAACTGAATTAAATCATTCCTAAACAACACAATTTGGAAGAAAACATTTAGATAAAGCTTATCAGTCAGAGAAGGGTGCTGATATATAGTAAATCCTAACTCTATGCTTGCTGTTATTTATCATAGAAGATGGAAAAAATGAAAAAAGAAATAAAATGACGATTTACAATAAGAAAACCATCACCGTCGACATAGACCAGGATCCCATAAATCAGCTTGTATTGATGCTTCAAACCAGTTACAGCTTTAAGTCTAGTGTTTTAGGTCAGCAATCATCTTCACTCCTCAGCCTAACTATTCTATCACAATAAGAGCTTCAAGAGCCCATGAACACTATTTACAAGTAGAAGTTTCAAGCTCAAGTATATTTCAAAGTTCTGCAACCAACATTTTATCATCTTCTATAGAAGTATTTATAGAAGGAATGAGGAGGCGGGGGGGGATAAAAGATCCCCTGGGTCAATTAATACATATTTTAAGACTTCTCGACCTTTGATGGGCTTGATGGAGAAGAGTAGAGATACTTTCACTGTATTGATTGATTTACTTTAAAGTATTAAGCTCGGTGGGAGCTTTTGTTGACTTTTAAGGCTCTGTGTTATGTTGTAATAACTCTGCTGATATTTTTGGCATTAGTTTCCTTCGGCATAATTAACTATTCGGTTGTGCTGAGGCAAATATCTTCTTTCTGATTAATAACTTCGGCCTCTGTTTGAATGCTTTGAGGCAAGAGGTGGCTTTGTGGTAGCTGAGAGGAATCAATTTGCCTCTGTTGTGGCGGTGGAGGCCTTTTTGTTAGATGATATTTTGATTTTCTTTAATTGTGTTTAATTTAATGGATTAGGCTTTTGATTTCGGTCTTAGTCGTAATCCATTAAACTATGGAATTCATCTTCAATCTTCGGTTCTACTGTGGTAGGTCTTCAACACTGATATTCTTTGTTTTATTTAATTGACTGTGTCTTATTGACGTGCAGGGCCACACAGGGCTCGTATGGCATCAATGCCCATGAAGCATTGATGAGACGTGGAGGTGAACCCTGTGAATGGATTCCTTTTTATGAATCAAATTCACAGGAATCGTCATCCCCAGCCTTTGGGTGTTCTTCAATATAATGAAAAAACCATTGAAACCTGCAAAAACCATCAAAAATTAGGAAATCCTGCGTTATTGGGACAAACACTGCTTTGGAGGTTTTGGGGAGGAGTGAGGTCGTTGGATGGCAACATCCAACGGTGGAGATCTGTGCGTAGTGGTTAAAAGGGAGTAGTGGGAGAAAAATGGTGGAAGAATTAAGTTAGGGCCATTGATCTTGCAGAGATCTACTGTCGGAACAAGTCAAGAGGAAATAAAGCAAAGGGGTCACTTTATAGAGAAATGGCAGAAATATAAAGAAATAAGGCATTTGAAGTCATGCGATATACAATGACGTCTGTTAGATCTGGGGCCTCAGTTCTAACCGTGGCGAAGTGAATGTGATATGGGATAGATGCATGGGTAGATAGCTGGGAGGGCGGTTTCGATCTGAGCCGTTAGATCTAAGATGGATGGCCAATATCATATTTTGAAGAAGGAAGGACCCACAAGAGGCAGGCCTGTCGGGTTCAATATAAGTCGTTGGATGTGAGGATCAACAGCGAAGATTGCATCTAGGAATCAAATGAAATAATACAATGGTGGAGGACAGGTTGGTGAGGGTCATTGATTTGCAGAGATCAACGGCTGTGATTGGCCAAAACACCATTATGAAGCGGGGCATATGTTTTTAACCAAAGGCGGGGGATGTAATTTGGACCATCTGATCTGGACACGTGGATGGTCTAGATACAATTAGAGGCATGCAATCAGTGGGGGGAATAACTTGTATGGCACCAATGTGATTGAGCGCCAGCCGTCGATCTACAGATCATATCGACGGTGGGAAATAAATCGGAGGGGTTTGAAGGTGAAGGAAAGGCTAATGATCGGAGCAAATGAGGACCATCAGATCTGGGGAAGCAAGGAGGAGATCAACATCTCACGATTGATCAGGGGATCGCCAATCAAGGAGAGGTAAATACAACGTGAAATGCGCCCTTTGATTTTTGCCAATGTGATGTTGCTCTGCCTGTTTGATCATTTCAGATCAACGGTGGATATTGCTTCAAAACTTGCAACGATGGAAACCCTTTAATATTTATGAAAACCAAAAAATTAACAAAAAAAAAGGTATTATGTATTGGGGCGGGATATATATATATGAAATGGTATAGCGCCTGACTGCGGGGCCATTGATTTATATGGAGTGAGATAGGCCCAGGGCTTATATATATATATATATATATATATATATATATATATATATATATATATATATAGATATATATCTAGGCCAATCGCATGGGAACTTCAGCGCTAGTCTTTCAATCTAACCATTTTGATTTTCTCCGATGTGATTAGCACTTCGGGACTTTTAACCCAGAGTCCCGGGCGCAAGTTATATGGAGTAAAGTGGAGGGCGGGAGTTTATACGCATGGGGCTTAATCGCATCGAAACTTTGGTTCGGGTCTTTTCAATCTACCCATTTATATTAAAAAAAAACATTGCATGGGCGCGTTTAGACTAAACTTAGGAAAAAGTGGGTTTATTGAATTAACAAAGGAAAAAATGCATCAGAGATGGATTTATACAGCGTTTAAGCACCCGATTGTGGACACAAGGGTTATATGAAGTGATGACAGGATTGGGGGTTTGTAAACAAAGGGCTTAATCACATCAGAGGTTTTAACATGGCAAACAGACTTGCACACTCTGATTTTTCCGATGCGATAAGCACCGAAAGGGCCTAGCACTTGGTTCCAGCACCAAGGCATATGTGGGAAAGTGTTTTAGGATTTAGCCCAAAGGGGCTTAAACCCCTAATACAAAAACATATTTTTTATGAAATTTTCAGCGTTTTCTGATGGACTTGGGGGTTTTGGCAGAGTTTAAAAAGGAGTTTTAAACTCTGTTATTTGGATTTTTATGAAGGGGGAATGTAAAAATATGGAAAATAGAGGAATTCTATGAGAGAAAGAGGGGACAAAATCAAGGTTAGTTTGGAGGTGGAGGGAAGGGAAAAATGGCTTTTGCAGGAGTCTTTTCTCTATGGAATAAGTAAAATTTCTTAGTTAAAAATGGAAACATCAGTGAAGATTTGGACAAAGGGCATAATGTCTTCATGAGTTTTCAAGAGGTAACATTTTTAGCAATAAAAATTGTTCCTTGAAGGCTCCAAAAACGTTTTAGCTACCATTTGATATGACAAATTTTATTGGTGGCTAACAATAGGGGCCATACCACATAGATTTGAACTTTCCTACCCCCAAGGCATCTTTCTGTTGGGCATAAACCAAGAGAGGATCACCTTCGGAGAAAAACCTAGGTTTGGCCACCTTATTGTATTGAACCTTCACCTATTTCTTATGTGCCCCATTAATCATAGTTACATCTCGGTGGTGCTCATCGAGATGTTCTAGATGGATAAGGCATTCGTCAAGACTGGAAATGTCATGAAGAAGCTCAACTGCTAGCTTAAGGAAAGGAATTTCACATTCAATTGGAAATATAGATTCCAATCCATAAGCTAGTTGAAACAGAGTGAAACCGGTTGCAGTGTTTACAGACATCCAATATGCCCAAATTGAAGGGTACATCAGGACATGCCAATTGGATCTCTCTTTATCAATTATCCAATGAAGAATTGTCTTGAAGGATTTGTTAATGACTTCAAATTTCCCATTGGCTTGAAGATAATAAGGAGACGAATTCTCCTGCCTAAAACCTAATTTCAGAGCCAATTCAACCATCATATTGTTCTGAAAATGACTACCATGGTCAGTGGAAATATCTTTGGGGATACCAAAGCATGAAATGAATTGATTGAATAGGAACATGGACTTGAGAAAACGGTCCTCTGGATTCATCTATCCCTGCCTCACAAAGCTTCTTCCATGAATATTTCACAAAGGATGTCACATAGAATGAGGGTGATCATCACAAGTAAACAAGGGTTTCCTGAAAATCTGGGAAGTACAGGAGGCACAGGGGAAATATCACACTTGATTAGGGCTATAACAGACTATAATATCTATAATTAGCTATTTTATCCCTCTATAATTTGTAATATTGGAAAGAAAAAGTAGCAGAGGACAACATCAAACCGCTTTGGAGTCTAGGACCAAGCCTTCCTATGCTAAGAGAGGGCTCTCTCTTGCTTTATAATTTTTTATATACCTTGAGGGTTATAGTTGTAGATGTAAGGCTAGTTATAAAGATTGTTTTTTTGGTTGATTTGGTTGGTTAGATAGATAGAATATGGGAAGTTTAATCCTTTGGGCTATGGAGTCAATAAAAGGGTTGAATTGTGCATCAAATTTTCAAGGTCATTCACAGGACAAGATAACTATATAAAATGGATCTTGATGGCAGTGGGAATATAATATGATAGGAGGTAGTGAAAGCTAAAGATCATTTAAGAATTATTTAACTATACTTTCAAAGAAAAACACTTATGATACTAGTTTTGTGAAGCTAAAGAGGAGTTAAAAATTCTTTAACTAAACTTCACAAGGGAAACTTTAAAGATATCAGCTTTGGTAAAGCTAAAGAGCAGTGAAGAATTATTTAACAACACTATAGGGGAAAACGTTAAAGAAAACAAGTTCAGTAGAGCTAAAGAGTGATTAGGAATTCTTTAACTAAAATTCACAAGGGAAAACATTAAAAATGTCATTTTTGGTAAGGTTAAAGAGCAGTGAAGAATTCTTTAACTATACTTCAAAGGAAAGACTTTAACACAACAATTTCAGTAGAGCTAAAGAGTAGTTAAGAATTCTTTAGTTATACTTTAGAGGAAAACATTAAGATAAAAAAAACAGACAGACTTAAGGTGCTCTCTTAGCATATCTTAATATAAAACTTCTGACCTATAATCAGAGAAACTAGAGTAAAGTATGGAACGACAGGGGAAAACTTTAATATCGAGGAAAGAACATCACCATTAACATAGCTCAAGGATATTGTGAACATGCTTTTATTATTGATTCCCAGTGTTACACAATTTTTTGGTCATCTAACCTATTATCATTAGATGGACCCAAGTAAACCATGTAAGACCAATTTTACCCTAAGTAAAATTGCTTTCACTATGTAAAATAACTTAATAAAACACATATATTAGGTTGTTTATGGTCTAAACAGGAAACCCCAAAGGGAAATATTAAAAAAATCTATATTTGTTTGATTTTCCTCATGGAATAATTAATTAAACAATAATTTAATTATTATTCCTAGTCATATTTAACCCAAAACAAGGAAATTAATTAGATAAATCCTTATTTATCTTATTATTTTCTAGGAATAATTATTTAAACCTTATTTAAATAATATTCCTTGTTAAATTTGACTAAATCATTTATAAATAATTGAATAAATCATTATTTATTTAATTATCATTCAACCACTTGCTTAAAATGATAAATAAGTCATTTATTTATTTATTATTTACAAATAAAGGGCTTTGACCCAAGTCAAATTCCTTTCCCCTCCAAGAAATATAATAAAATATTCCATAAAAGGTGGATCTAGATTTGGTTAATATTATTTTAATCATGCACCAAGATCTATAATGACCTAATATTTTGTTATATAAAGAAGGGTTTTTCCTACCATTCATCACCTTTTGTTGCCTCTTAGATCACTCTGGATCTATACTCTTGGTCTGACTTTGATCCATTATCATTGTCATATTTTCTATTATTTTCTTTGTGAGCTCCCTTTGATTTCTATGTTTGTCTGGGTTTTCTACACCAACAAGAGAGAGAAATTCTAGATCTGAAGTGCTGAGGACTTCCAAGAACCCATCCCATTGAGGAGAATTGGAAACACCTTTCTTGTTTTCCTCTGGGGTGACATTAATATAAAATTCTTCAAAAAATATTGTTCTTGTCTTGTCTATTGAATTCATGGAGAAAAACCTTATTTTTACTAAATGTCTTTTTATGCTTAGATCTGGATTTTTGCAGCATTTGTCTTGATCAACTAACTGTAGGTCTAAAAATATTAGCATCCATCTTTTGCTATTAGGGTTGTTTTTTATGCACAACTTAAAGGGTCTTTTTTCATACACTTACACTAAGGATTCATACTAACAACTGGCAACTCCACACGAGTTTTCAATTACGACTATTTTCGTTTTTCATATTCCTACATATCCAGCTATTTCAAACCCTAGGGTTTCTCTTCAGATCTTTTTTTTCCTATTTTTATGTTGTTTTTCACCCATAAAACCCTAAAACATTAAAATTTCTAACTTCCGTGTGTTTCTGGCCCTATTGCGCAGGTAACAGACATTAGCCACAACTGAGACGAAAACTTTTTCTGAAATCTACTGCCGAGAGACCCGGAAGTGCAGGTCACACTTTTCGGCCCCAAACCTGCGACCTGGACTACAAGATGCACTTTTTAGCCTCAAAAATGCGACCTGGACAGAAAACAGGTCAAAACCTGCGACCTGAGCTTTTTTCTTTAGATTTTCTAAAAGTTTTCTCGGTTTGTATGAAGCTTCTCTCAGGATTGTCTAGCCTCTGTCTCCACCTGTTTAGACCTGTAGTTGTTCTGTTTTACTCAACTAAGTTGGAACGTAGCCCCCTAGGGCTTCAGTACCCTCTAATTTTTGTGGAAGAGTTTTAGCTGTTGCAGGTGTCTAAATTTTCAGAGTTTCAGCCATTTCTTTTTTAGATTTGATACCTCCTCTTCAGATCCCTTTTAGATCAGCTATTTTTCCATCCAAATCACCTCATGTAGTTTTGTTTGGGTTTTCCTTTAGGGTCACCTCCTTTTCCCTACTGCCTTTAGCTTTTTTCCTCCTCTTTCACAGCAACCTTGCCTCTGTCTCTTTGCTATTTTCTGCACCTCTTTTCAACAGATTTATCCTTTAGATCCCTATCCCTCCTGACCTTAGATCTATTGGATTATTTTCAGTGTGCTTTGACTAAATTTTTTCCCTCTGTTAGACTAGTTTTTGAGAGACCCGTCTCCTTGGGTTAGATTGCTGCATTGTTAGCGGTTGATTTTCTGTTATTTCAGTATTATATGTTGTTCTTTGTAGGTTTATTTTCAATTACGCAGCACAATTTTTCTTTCGCTCTCAAAACGTTTGGGTTTAAAAATTAAAATTAACACACGCCACACACTCACCCTAAGCGAAGAAGAGCCTGGTTAACACCGCCAGGAAAAGACTTTAAAACATTGTAAAATCAATTGACACTTCACCTCTCTACCCTTGTTTCGACTTTGTAATCACTTGATTCTGCACCTCCCTGCCCTTGTTGGTCGTTCTTCTACCCTTTGTGTCATGTTTGTGCTGTCATCATTATGCCCCCAAGGCATATATCCCGAAGACTTCTTGGCCTTCACCCTGAGTTTTCGGTTGGTTGACCTACTCCTTCCCACCATCGTCGAGTTAGTCCTCCTCCAAGTCCACACTCCGACTCCTCTTTTGATTCATTGGGTTCTCCTCTTACTTCAGGTTCTCCCCCTATCACCTTCACTATGTATGGTCCAGGGCCTAATGCTAGTGGTAATCCTAGCCCTAATTCCGGGAATGATAATAGCGGAACCACCACAGGAACTACCTCGGATGTCCCCTTGCTCCCTTACATGGTAGGCCTCAGACTCCCAAATTTTAATCAGTTGATTAATGACCCTATCCGCCACGATGTTGGTTGGCCTGCTATGCCAACCAAGCTCCCCTCCAACATTACCAAGTTTGAAGGCCTTGCTGGAGAAGATCCAACCAACCATATCCAATCTTTCCACATGTGGTGTTCATCCAATTCCATTATCGATGATCCCATCTATCTTCAGTTGTTCCAACGCATGCTTACAGGCGAAGCTTATAAGTGGTATGTTGATCAACCCTCCTTGTCCCATACCACCTTTGCGACCATTACCTGAGCCTTCTTATATTATTTCCAGCTCCCTCTCCGATACGACATTGGTACCGAACTCTTGACTTCTTTCCATCAATCATCTGCGACCCTCCTATCCGACCATGTTCAGGAATGGTGGAGAAGAAAGAGCTTATGTCAAGCTCCTACCTTTGAAGATCATGTCTACATGGACTGGTTCCTTATATCTCTCTTACTTACCATCGGCAAAGATGTCGCATTTCATTTCCCTCAATCTGAAGAAGCCGCCCTCCAAATAGCCTTGAAATATGACCTGATCTATGCTCAGTCTGGTTATGTTTATACCGTCCTTCCTGACCTCCCCAGACCCGGTGGTGCTAGTACCCTGGGGGCATCTCATTTCTCCGACGGTATCGTTGGAGCTCTTTTTGATCTGTACGATCAACCTCCGATGGGCTATGGTCTCCCTCTAGGAGGGGCCAACACCTCCAGCACTTTTCCCCCTCCAGGTAGCATGTATCCAGGATATGGCATGCCTCATCCTTTTTCCCAACCTCCTACTTACCTCAATGTTTCCCAACCTACTCCTTATCCTTATCCATAGCCTGGTGCTCCAGGTCCTCTAGCATTTTCACCTCTGCCTCCCTTGCATTCTCAACCCCAACAACAGCAACTACCACCCCCTCCGGGGCAAGTATTTTCACAGCAGGGCGCGACTAATCCTCCTTCCTCTCAAAGGAAGAGGAAAGGTAACCAAAACCAATCTTCCCATGGTACTCGTGGACCTAATCCTCAAGTTATTGAATCTAACACCGCTAACCAGCAAAAAGGCACTTAGCCCAAGCTAGACAAGCCTATTCGTACCAATAAGCCTTGTTCGTGTTGCAGTGTTTATAGTCATTACACTCACGATTGTCCCCTTTTGCCATAGATGTGATAGATGTGGGAGTCTCAAGCCACATTGCGAGGACAGCATGCCTCCCCTACTTCTCCCCCCAATGTGGCCACTACTCAACTAGCTGTGTTTACCAATCCTCTCCCCCAGCAAGGATTCGTGGCTACCCAACCACCTGATGGATAGGTGGCCACTCAACCTTCCCCTTCTGGTTCCTCTGATTACCAGATCCTCAAGATGAACTCTGATCAACCTCTAACTGTCGACTTTAACCTTAAAACTCGGTCCCGTCAGTACCCCAAGCCTCCCACTCCATCTATCCCTGAGTCACCTTTTGCAGGTTCTACACAGCTTCTTTCGACATCCAATGGTCCCTTACATATCCCTCAGCCCAAAGTTGAGGTTCATACCAATATTCCTAAGGGACCATTATGTCGAAATGCTACTTCTGGTCAAGCTGCTCATTCGTATAACATAGTAGATGATTTGGCACAATCTCCTGCTACCATTTCAACACTGGAACTCCTCCAGCCGTGCCCTTCTCAAAAGAAGGCTCTTCTATCTGCCATGGCCACTATAGATCTTACTGATGACTAATTGATTTTTTTCGATGCCCATCAATAAGAACATCCTCCTCTTCCTGCTTCCGTAGCTTTCCAAATCCCAGTCAAAATCTGACACACTAACGTTTCTCGATGTATCATTGATGAGGGGGCATCCACCTGTGTGATGTACACTTTGGTTTGGAAAAAACTTGGATCTCTTGCGTTGGCCCCTTCCATGATCACCCTTCGAGCGTGGGATGGCCACGCCTCCCATCCCATTGGCCTATTTCGTAATTGCCCTATCACTCTTGCGGGCAAGACTGTTTGCATTGACGTTGAAGTCATTGATGCCCCTCTTGATTATAACATTCTTTTGGGGCATAGCTACACCTATGCCATGTCTGCTGTCCCATCCACAGTATACTGCAAGATGTCTTTCCCTCATAATGGAAAGATATTCACCATTGAACAGTTGACATATCATGAGCCAAAATCTCAGACCTCCCTTGAGATGACCATATCTTTTGTAACCAATAAGAAAACCGTCAATTCTCTGACCAATGTATCTCTCGGCGTCTACAAAGACTCCAATTTTCTTGGAACCCTCCTTGGTATTCCTCCTCCTCCTGTCTCTAATCCTAGCTCATTGAATGTTTGCATGATGCAATTGTCTCAGGCTGCTCTCAAGCAGCCTGCTTCAGTTAGTCAGCAACCTCGCCCTCTGCCACCTACTCCTAGAGCTTCATGTCAGCCTTCTAGAACTTTTCCTTCTGACCCTTTGCCTACCGCTGGTATCCATGAGCCTATTTACCCTCTTGGATCGGTTCTTCTAGGATTTAGCCACCTTGGAGCCATTCCGCCTGGCCATTACCCCTTCGGTCAGATGCCGTTATTCATTCCACCTCCTGGAGTGTACTCGGTAACTGTCATGGCTAACATATCTCTTCCTAACCTGACCCTCGGGATTCCCGTCTGGTACCTTGATCCCCCAACCACCACCCCGCCTGATCATCCCAAACCTTACCTTACTTTGACCCCAGTTCAACCGGTCCCCATCACTTCTCCTGATACCACAGTGCCTCACACACCTCAACAGGAACCATCTCCTGTTGTGACAGTATCGAGAAAAGGGGGCAAAGCTCACACAAAAGCAACTAAGGACAAAGTTGCCCCGACAAACCTTGCCCCTCCTCGGCCACCAAAGTGCGCTATCTAGTGTTCCTTGTGTGATATTGTTGGTCATGCCACCCATACATGTCCTGAATTGTTGCATCTCAATACCATGGTTAGCGAGACGTTTCTGGAACCTAATATCCCTGAGGTCTATGTCACTATACCTGAATCAATCCCGAAACTCAAAACTTTGCACACAAATCACCCTTGTACTTTATGCGATTTCTATGGCCACTATACTCACCTCTGTCCCCGCCTTGAAGAGTACCGCTCATATTTGGAAGTGGTTCGCCAATTCGAGGCCAAGCGCAACGAGTCCACCACTCCCTTATTTGTGCATTTTGCTTCAACAAAACTAGAGGACATGAATGCTCCCATCGACATTCCCCCTCATGATGTCGAGATGACGGAGCCTTCGTCCACCAATTTCTACCTATCATCATCCATGAGACCCTTGGTGGAAGTCCCCTTGGAGACTTCCTCTAATGTTTTTCTTGACCTCCCTTCAGTGATCACCCTGGGCTCAACATCGGTAGATCCTTTATCTGCTTACTCTTCTGTCACCCCTTGTGACGATGCGCATGTGAAGCTCTCTTCTCATGATGATGAGTCGGGTAGCTTCGCCGCGTTAGGTGGTCTTTCTTCCACTAGTCACCCCATCTTCTATCACGATGATGAAATTATGGAAGAAATCACCACCCTTGACTTTATCTATTCCCCCTTACATCGAACCCACATGTTCGAACCACATACACCTTGTGGCCATTACATTGAAACCCAATGTTTGGGTAAGGGGGCACCCATATTTGAGAGACCAAGAGAAGCAATTATCCACAACTCTCCTAGTGTATTTGGTCATGTCGAATTTGGTACCATTATTCTCCCACATTTAGAAGAACCTCTAGAGTCCCATATCACTTCAGATCACTCTAGGGATGATGCCCCTTATCGTTCCTTCATCTTACATCAGCAACCTAGTCTCTTAGACATTGTTGTTGACCAACCTATGGGTTTTCTAGAAGAGCATCAGTTCATTATCTCCAAATCCTCTCTTTGGGATAGTGACACCAGGTATGCCAACCCGGAAACTTAAATTCCATTTGATTCATATATGCAGTACTCAAAGAGATTGGTAATCCTCCATTTCCTCTTTCACACTGCATAACCATAATGAGAACAAATGGTGCACCACATCATTAAAGTGTGTTTAGATTCCCCTTTTTCTAAATACATTTTGGCATGACCACAACATGCTTGGGGACACCTATGCCCCTCAACCATAAAAATCCAAGATATTAGCCAAAAACAACACTGGAACCCCCCTTCTCTGACAGGTCGCACTTTTTAGGTCATTTCCTAGGATAGGTCACAGTTTTCTGCCCAGTACCTACTACCCAGGTTGCAGAATAGACCCCAAAAAGTGAGACCTGGCCTGTTCACGAGCTCTGGATACCTAAACTGAACTTTCAATCCATTGAAATGAATGAATAGGATTAGGCCTCTCACCTACAACTGACAGATCTCGATTCCAAATTTTAGTTTGTCCGCTATGATCGTCGCAAGATTCAGGGCCTTCTCTCTTCTCTACATTCACCATATCTACACAAGAAAATGAATGAATTTGGAGGGAAAATGCCTTATTAGAAGAGAAACACTCGATTTTTCTTTCTCCTGCTACAGCCAAATCGTAGCTCAGTTTGAAAAATCGTCTGCACCATTGGAAAGCTCTCACTGAGCCCTCAAATGGGTATCTGTTAGTTTTTCGTGAATTGATACTTCACTAGGACACATTTTGTCCAAGAAGGGTCATTTCACCTCTCCTCAAAATTGGATTTCCTCACTTACAACACTCGTACTTGGGGCACCACTTTGCCTCCATACTTGTCCTTGTTCATGTTGATTTTCGTCATGAGATACCATCTTGTACTCATGCTTTTACGGTCCCCTTTGGACCTTCACTGTGTGGAAGCATCATTGAGTCGCCCTTGTTTAGAGCATCCGAGTTTAGTCATAATTACATTCATGGAGTCTATCCTCCGTCCCTTTGTATCCCGTTATAGTCCTCCATCCTTCATTGATTGGTTCCTCTCTCGTGTCGCACATTATGGCCTTTAGTCCCACTGTCCCCTATCCCGCATGATATTGTGTCAGTTTCTGTCAGGTCATCCATGCCCTTTATTCTCTAACAAAGGAAATCGTCCATCCTCTACTCAGTACCCCCCATTTCATCATCATCCCTAGTGTTAGTTTGTCAGTCGCTCTATTATTTTCTCTCGTGCCTTAGTTGAGGTTCCCTTCTTGCCTGACTTATGACGGGCATCCTTCTATCAAAATCAACTCATTCATTCCAGAAGACAGGTCTAGAGGGTAGTGTACCTTGGTTCCAGCTTCCACTCTTGTTCGGTGCCTAGGATCAGGCGAAGGGGCTCGTTATTGCCCTTTGACTTGATTGTTTCTCAACTCCATCTCCTTTCAGCATGATCGAGATCAGTATACTTGATTGTCGAGTGATGCAACAATTGATACCAGTGATTCCAGGGTGTGTGTGAGATGTCTCAGCCCTCATGATGGGGTGGCCCTACAGGTAGCCCTCCACATGCCCGGATGACCTCTTCATCGCAGCCTTAGATGCAGCTCTATATATTTGATGATGTCAGCCTTAACCGCTTGCAGCGCCTTTGTGATTTGCATGTATCAGTCAGATTTTGCGAGCCCTTCCCCGTTTATTGGGACATTTGGGTTGTATTTGTATCTCATGTACTTAGATATTATTGTATAAGTCCTGGCTATTATCCCAGGCACAACATGTATGTGGGATTCATCATTATATCTTTTATCTACCTCATGTTTATCCCAGCCTGTAATTTATGGTTCAATCCCTTGTTTAATGGACGCATTATTCTTTTGTACTTTGTCTCGGCAGGCATAGGTATGCCTCCCCCGCCACCTTTAGCACAGGTACCCACTCATAAAAAGAGACTTGTCTCACCTGTAAGTCTTGTCTCCTCAGGGTCTAGTTCTTCAACACATTAGTATACCTTACATTCCTCTCTCTGACTTCCCTTTTGATGTCTAGTGATTGAGTTCTTACAACATACTTCGGTCATATGATTTGCTCGTAACACTCGCATGCTAGTGGGAAATTTGTTACACCAATTTTTGGTCATCTAACCTATTACCATTAGATGGACCCAAGTACACCATGTAAGACCAATTTTACCCTAAGTAAAATTTCCTTCACTATGTAAAATAACTTAATAAAACACATTTATTAGGTTGTTTATGGTCTAACAGGAAACCCAAGGGGAAATATTAAAAAAATCTATATTTGTTTGGTTTTCCTCATGGAATAATTAATTAAACAGTAACTTAATTATTATTCCTAGTCATATTTAACCCAAAAAAGAGAAATTAATTAGATAAATCCTTATTTATCTTATTATGTTCTAGGAATAATTATTTAAACCTTATTTAAATAATATTCCTTGTTAAATTTGACTAAATCATTTATAAATAATTGAATAAATCATTATTTATTTAATAATAATTCAACCACTTCCTTAAAATGATAAATACATCATTTATTTATTTACGATTTACAAATAAAGGGCTTTGACCCAAGTCAAATTCCTTTCCCCTCCAACGAATATAATAAAATATTCCATAAAAGGTGGATCTAGATTTGGTTAATATTATTTTAATAATGCACCGAGATCTAGAATGACCTAATATTTTGTTATAAATACAAGGGTTTTTCCTACCATTCATCACCTTTTGTTGCCTCTTAGATCACTCTGGATATATACTCTTTTTCTGACTTTGAGCCATTATCATTGTCATATTTTCTATTATTTGCTTTGTGAGCTCCCATTGAGTTCTATGTTTGTCTGGTTTTTCTACACCAACAAGAGAGAGAAATTATAGATATGAAGTGCTGAGGACTTCCAAGAACCCATCCCATCGAGGAGAATTGGAAACACCTTTCTTGGTTTCCTCCTAGGTGCCATTAATATAAAATTCTTCAAAAAATATTGTTCTTGTCTTGTCTATTGGATGCATGGAGAAAAACCTTATTTTTACTACTTAATGTCTTTTTATGCAAAGATCTGGATTTTTGTAGCATTTTTCTTGATCAACTAACTACAAATCTGAAGATATTAGCAGCCATATTTTGTTGTTAGGGATGTTTTTTATGCACAGCTAAAAGGGTCTTTTTTCGTACACTTACACTAATGATTCATACTAACACCCAGCTCAAAACTGTTACAGAGCTCCAATACAATAATCTAGCAACACAGAGTCTAAACAAAGTCCAACCCTTGATAATGAAAATACATTCAATATTTAACTGCAATTGAGGTTATTTCCCTAATCTAGGTTGGAAATCCACATTAGCTACAAAGTAAATGGTATTTTGAAAATTTTTGCCATGTAGGGCCAGAACTAAAATATCTCTAGCAGACCACCGATAATATTAACTTCTACAATTATTTCTGAGCTGAAATTAAAAATATCTCCAGCACAATGACTGTAACATTAACTTATGCACTTCTTTGCTTTCTTTCATTATGTCTTGGATCCCCCTCTTTTCCTGACTTAACCCTTCTGGCCCGTTCTCTGTTCATATGAGTCTTCACTCTTGGTGGCTTTGGGGGATTCTCAGAACACGGATCCTTTTCTTTTAGCTGGAATTTCGTTCCCCCAGACAAATGGCGGCGAGTGGTTTTGATGGAGCGTAAATGGTATTTCGAACCCCCCCCCGAAGTGGTAAGTGGTAATAGTGGGGGGGGGGGGGTGCAAACTCATGAGAGGTTGACATGTCGTGGATTGGGTGGCCATTAATACTAGACTTTGGACCCTCCCTCCCGTGTTAACCGGAAACTATCCGGGGGGGGGGGGGAGGGTGCAAAGTGGATCTTCGCCATAGGCCTGAGGATCACTCCAGATCCACTGTTGCAAACTACCTCCACTTTACCCAACTGATTTTACCTTTTGTCTCATTGTGATCGGGTCCGGCACCCACTTATTTTACATTATAAGACTCCTTTCCCTCCTTCGATTCAATTTAACATAGAAAATTCAATGCACAAGGAATTGAAATTCTTTGAAATATGCGTTCAAAAACACATCGCATTCAGGCCTAGGTGCACTCCAGATCTACAGTTGCAAACTAACTCTGCTTTACCCAGCTGATTTTACTTTTTGTCTCATTGTGATCAGGTCCTACCGTCACCCATTTTTCTCTGGCACCCACTTCTTTTACGTTATAAAAATCCTTTCCCTCCTCTGATGCAATTTAACATAGAAAAGGCCCCACACACGGACTTGAAATTATTTGAAATATGCCTTCGAAAACACATCGCATCTAGGCCTCCATCGCACTTCACATGGCGTAGAACTTAAATTTTCCTTATCCTTTTAAACTTTAAAACTTGTGATGCATGATTTACGTTCGGGTCCCACCACATCTCATATCTCCCTTCGGCGAAATTAACATTTAACTCCTGCGGCTAACTTGTAAAACTTGCGATCTGTGGTCGGGCCCCATCGCATCGCATGTCACATTTCAGCGAATTTAACATTTTACACATGCACTTGTTCTATATAATCCGCGATTTGCGATTTGCGCTCAAGTCGCATCGAAAGATAAATCATTCAACTTGCGGGCACTTACTAGTAAGTCCTAAATGTTGCAAAGTTTTCCATGCAACACACTAGATGTTGGTAAGTGTGAAAAGGGCAGAAGGTAAGGAAAAAGACCATATCAAGGCTTATTTGCAGATATTGGCCATTTTATAAAGGTTTAGATGGGTTCCACCATATCGCATCGGAAATTTTTTTAAGTTTCAGTAGTGATTTTGCAAAGAGAAGCTAGAAACTTAGGGGTCGCAGAATGTGGGCAAAGCTTAGACTTTTTCGTATTTTTCAATCACAAGTGGGTTTTATTCAAGCGGTAAGTATAAAAAGGTTATGTATGTGGGTTTTGAGCAAAAAGTATTTTCAGAGCATGGGAGTGTCAGAAATAGGTAAAATGAAAGGTAAGCAGAAGGAAGATTAGAAATAATGAAGGCAGTGAGATTTAGTTCATCATCACAATTAATCAGTTAGATTTTCTTTTTTTAATTGAATCCAAATGGAAAGTAGATTCTTTTGACCATTCTAATGGCAATGATCTCTTTTTCTTTTATGAAAATAAATGATAGTCATGGAATATTATTTTCATCATGAAAAATAGAAGGAATAGGAATTCACCTTGTGATACTGTAAAAATAAATGAGTCTAACACTCTTTCTTCCTCCCTTAGGCCATCCCCTTGAGGGGTATTTATACTTCCTCAAATTAGTTTTTTCAGTTGGGGAATAGTTAGGACACGGGCTGGGGTAGTTAAGTTACAGGAAAAACCACAAACCCTGCCTCAATAATAGGGAAATTTTATATTATTTAATATTTTAAATAGCATACGCGGGTTTTCTATATATGGACCCGAGTGTATACAAGGAAAAATCTGGGCAGAATCGCATATGGATTTTAAAATAATTTTTTTGAGAAATGTGACCAAGTCTGAATGGAAGGGCTGCCCAAGGACAATGCATAAATTATCAAGTATATATTGGTGACAAATGATGCTATAAAAATAAGCCATACAAAAAAGGAGGCCATGCTAGTAGGTATGATCCCGCCATATTCCAAGAAATCATAGCTTCACCTTTCCAAGAGATAGGCTGCATAGTGTTTACATTGCACACATGCACAATTTTGCTTCAAAATGTGTTTCTGGCCAAATAGAGATGAATTTTAAAAAGTTAAAGAGTTATTTTTCGATCATAGACGAAGGAACAAATAAACCTTCCGTTTATGTACATGTATTATTATTCTGGAGGAATTCCAAAAATACAATTTCTATAGGAGGTTTCCTGCACTTTTTGACAACTTGACTTCAAGAAAATTTTTGAGGGGTTTTGAGAAGGTTTTGTAGTGCTTGATGACTCTATTGTGTAGCAGAAATCATAAGATTTCCAATGGTACCTTTATATATTGATTTGGAGCTCAGGAAGGTAGGCGAAATTTCCCTTCCATATCATGCTACATTTTTCCCTGGTGGCACTGCGTTTTTCCAATTTTTGAGTGCTCAAATTTATACTTTGATTCTGACCAAATGGGAATTTATTTTTTGAAAACTGGAGGATTTTTGTATTCAGAACATGCCAAAAAAACAAAATATCTCTCAGTTTTTCAAAATGATTTATTGTTAGAGAGATATGGACCTTCCTTTGAGCCCTATTTTTGCAGAAGTTTTTTGAAGATTTCTGTGTTTTTAGCAACTTTGGCACAGTCATTAGGTCACAAACACAACGTGACCCACATTGTGCTTTTAATGGGGGCCTTAAAATTCCAAATGGTTTTCATATTTGGATTTATCATCACTTCTACATCACTTCTAGCCCCTGGGAGTGACATGTCAGCAAGTTTTTGTAGGTGAAAAGGGCCAAAAATAGCTCAAAAAACACATTTCTTCCCCCTTATAGAAACGTTTGCTACGTTTTTGCAGTTCTTATGGCAGAATGAATTTTTGGGGTTTAGGAGTAGTTTTTTTTAGTTCTTAAGGATTATATCATGTAGCCAACAAGAAGAGATTTATCTAGCATTTTTCAAATCAAGATTTTGATCTTAGGAAGGCCTCCAAAAGCAACTGGAATCAATTTCTTTGTGTTTTCTCCGGATACGCTATGTTTTTTCTTGAAAGTCGCTTTTATCATTTGTCTTAGTCCAGATTCAACCTCTAATAGTGTAATTTGTAGTTTTTCATGTTGTAATGATGCCTTAAGGTTTAAATAGGTTGGTTAGAGTGAAAAATAGGTAGATACATGCTTATAAATATATTTCATTGTCAAATGTATTAGTTTCTCTATCTCGAGGAGAGTTTTGTTTACCTCCGCAGTATTTAGGTTTTAGGTGAGGGAATCAAAAGAACTGATCCACTCTAGATTAAACCCCTGAAACAGGGGAAATGGTTTCTTTCTACATGTATTGATTTCTTAGTCATTTTGATGGTTGGACATCAAAATTTTGAGACTATTGTAGCTTGTGCTTCAGCTTTTATTTAGAAATTCAAAGGATGAGTTGTAGCCATTATCTAGAAATTCATGTGCAATGAGTTTTTGATGTTGTATTTTCTCTGTTATATTCTTTTATAAATTATATACATGTTCTCTTTCCATGCCTTACTTTCTTCAGCAATCTTCCTAAATTTTTTCTAAGAAGAATTCTTCACGAGCTCTTTTTTGTTTGGGATGTAGAAATTATACAAACATATGTATATCAATGGATTCAATGTGATCAAGTTGTTAGGGTCATATAAATATAGGATTCATAATTTTGAATTGACTTTGATAGCCTTGTAAATATGTACATACCTTGCTTTCTGCAAGTTGTTTTCCCAAATTTTGAAAAAAAATGAAAAAATAATAAAAGCCAAAAAGAGGGAAAAAATGTCCTAAAAGAAAGATAAAAGGACTTAGAAAAACATATACCCCAAAACAAAAATAAAAATAAGAAATGAAAGTGAGCAAATCCAAATTCCACTACTTTTACTTTTACTTTACTACAAGAATGATGATTATGTGTAGAGTGTCAATAAATGCCATAATCCATGATCAGTTAAACAACTTAATCTTAACTCTTCATGCTTTCAATTTCATGTTTTAGATAGTGAATAAAGATTTTTTAAACAGTTTAAACTTGAAAAATCAGTAGATAGGTAGAGAATAATGAGGAGCTCAACAATTTAATCTGAGCCCTCAGATGAAATAAGGTAGATATAGAGAGTTTTATTCTTTGAAAGAAAATGTTTTAAGGTTGCAAGTCTAAATCCACCTACAAAATGAAGAAAAAAAGTTAGAAATAAAAGTTGGGTAGGTAGAAAGTAGTGGAGCAAGCATGTAATAAAACATCATCGGGAAAAATCACTAATTTCCCCTCCCCTATAGGTATTCAGTATTCTAAACTTTCAGTCAAAAAGGCTCAGAGCATTTCTCTGACTTTTGTTTAGACTAGACCCAAGGCTCGATGAGTGATAAGTTAAAAATATTGAATTCCTACCTTAAACCCTCATTCATCAAAATTTACCCTTCATTCATACATCAAATCCCTTTTTTCCTAAGTAAAGACACATTCTTACTTAGTAAAATTGTAACCCGAAAATAATTACCTTCATTCTTTTCAAAAACATTCATAAAACCCTCAAAATACATTTATCCTCAGTATTTGTGAAGTAATATAAGAGATGAGCAATGCTTTATTTTTATAATTTACTTAGAGATAATATGTGTTTTGTTCCCTTTTACTATCCCTTTATTCATATTAACTTTTAACATATTTTTATTAAATCCCTAAGAAGTATCCTCCCATATTTATTAATTCCATTATATTTAAAATACCCCAAAAACCCACTATTATAATGTTTGGACCAAAGTTTATTATCCCCATGTGCGCTAATAAAAAATCCCAAACTATAAGCTCTTTGGTCTAAAACTATCATTATTTAAATATCCCGCCCCTATGGTTTGACAATGGTGAAAGTTGAAAATATAATAAACTAAAACCCGCCCAGCATATGTTTATCAAAACATCTCACAAATGTTTTTAAAACAAAAAAATTACCCCCGCCTATATTCATATAATCCTAAGTTTTTGAATTAAACAAATGTTTAATTATAAAGTTCAAAGACTATGGCCACCTAGGCATAAAAGCCTGCACCCATATATATTAATTAAACCCTTATATATATGTTTTAAACTTTACCCATCAACTATATCATAAAGGTTTAAACTCATTTTAAACCCATCCATGCATATAATGAGCCCGGTCCTACCTCCCATTCTGGCGCACCTTCCAAACAAATCTCGACTCTTCACTTTCAAAACTCAAATCCTACGGTGTAAACCTAATATCGCGCATAAAAATTATGTGGTCATCCCCATGCCAAAGTTGTGTGAAATGGGTTGTATTGCAATTATCTCCCTCCTCCACATGGTACATTCTCATTGGATCGCGTTCGTTTCGTCTAAAACCGTTTACCATCAAAAGGCATGTGATAAACCACCCGTGGTTTCTTCTCTTCAAATACCAAAACCTCCCACTATCTGATGTCACCGCCATTGATTGCAGGCTATTATAAACCTAAAAATGCCTAATAAAATCCATATGCGCCCATTAAACCCTTTTCTCCTTTTTCTGTGCATTAATTCATCCTGATTGAAGAAAAAAAAACTACTTGTACATTGTTTTCACGCTCAAAAGAAACCAGAAAAGCCATTACAACTGTTGTCAAGACCACTGGAAGCTTCAGTTCATTTCCAGAAACCTCCAAATCCATCAGAAACTTATCTGATGCCTTAGAACCTGTTTAAAGACCATAACCTTGCAAGAAAAGGTACTCCCCAGAAAAATCAACCTTCCTGTTATTTGAAAAAGAGTTTCCTGTGAAATTAATAGCCATAAACCCTGTTTTCCCACAGAAAGAACTATATTTTCCTTCAAAGAACGACTTTGTTGTAGAAACCCTTTGAAAGATTCAAACTCTTTTACCAATGTTTAGAATCCCTAACTGTTACACTCAATTACTCAGTGCAACCAGAGTTAAACCTACAGAGTCAAAATTCATTCCACAAGTTTTCCCAATTCATCAAATCCATAATCCCTCCTTGCGGACCTAGATTTCATTAATGAATTTTTTATTTTTGCAGGTTATTAGCAGAAGAAAAATTTGGATAAAACAATCTCAATACTAGTTAAGGATTTGTTTTATTCCAAGAACTGACAAGGAAATGGATTCAAAGGATTTTCCTTAAATATTCCAGGCATTAGAGTTAATGAATAGTCATCCTGTGAAAGATAAAAGAGCATCAGAGTTAAGGGGTATCAAATGAAAGTTAGAATAAAGGTTAAAACAAAGTTACAGAGCAGTCAAGGTGAAACGGTAAAATTAAAAACAGAGGTAGTAAATGGTAAATGAAGATGAAAATACTTTCAAAAACAATGAATTTTAACCAAATTTAAAGTAAAAATAGTTAAAGGAATAGTAAGGTTAAAAGATGAAAACAGAGCAAGAAGGGACGTTTTTGCAGAAATTTCCTCTTTAAATTATTTTTTTTGCAGAACCTATTGTGACCAATATAAGATGAATTTTGCAAAAATGAAGTAGGTTTATGTTCCTGAGATGACCAACTGCAAAAACCTCTCTCACAGTTTTAAAAACCATTATGGATTTGGAAATATTAAACAATATGTGAAAGCACATTTTATAGAAATTTCATGTTAAGTCATCATTTTGCAGAGAATATTGTGACCAATCAGAAATACATCTTACAAAAATGAAGGATTTTTTTCTTCCTATGAGTATCATCGACACAAACCTATCTCAATTTTTACACAGGTATTATATAATGAGATATACATGTGCATCTTTACAACCTATTTTTCAGACTTTGCAAAACTTTGTTTTACACATATTTTTGCAGAGCGTATTGTGAACAACTGGAGAATAATTTTAGGGAACTAAGAGAGGTTTATCTCAAAAACATTTTTATATACAATAAACGCTTTCACTTTTTACACATCTATTTTGGATTGAGAAATACAAAGGTATCATTGGACCCCAATTTTGCATAATTGATGGAGAATAATGCACAAAGAAAGGAGACAGTTAGTGCCTTCGATGCCTCATCATCAGCTAAGAGTTGAGATCAAATTCGAATTCTCCTCATTGTCATCACCTATCCATAAAAATTAGTGCCAAATAGATGCATTATTTTTGAGTGTCCTTTACTTAAGTTATATTTATGTAAAACAGTTGGAGATATTTGTAACAAAATCTTGAAATTGTTTCAAGATATTCTAGTTTAGAATTTGTATAAATACTTCACTCTTTGAAATATTTTGGTGGAATAAAATTTCTAGAGATTACTATAGATATTTTATTGACTTGAAGGCTTTGGATTTTGATTTTGAGTAGCAGACTGGATCAAATATTTGGCATCATACTTCAGGATCCTTGTGATAAGCTATCTAGAGTGAATTACTCTCTAAAGCTTGTCATTGTTATCTTCTTTTGTTACATGCATACACATTTGTTTTAATTCTAAATATGAATGTATAACTAGGAGTATTACTACATGACATGTTAATAGTACCATGTTTTTAACTAGTTATCATTTCTTTGTTTTCTTCTGATTTCCGGTGTAGGGAACCCTTAATTGCTCCCTCTCCCATTTGACCTCTATCTACTACTTCCATTTTTCGGATCAAAGGATCCTTAAGTGCCCTTTATCCTGATCATACCATCTCAAAAACCAATTTCCAATATCTCCAAGGGTTATCTATCTTTCCCTGCAGACATTTGACCTTTTAGGTGTTGATCCCAGTTTTGTTAGCTTGACTTAGACTCCATAACCCAATGGACAAGTAGATTTCCCTCTATCTATTCCTCCAAGTCAAATTTTCCCACCAAATCCAAAAATACCAAACCAAAATTGCACTTTCATAGCTAGCCTAATATTCACAAATTAAAACAAAGTTAAGCTTTAAAGAGAGAACCCTCTTTGAACCCTAGGAAGGCTAGATCCTAGAGTTTGAAGTAGGTTTGTGGTTACCTCGGTGAGTTCTCTCTTGAAACTGGCGAAATTACTGAGTGATAAAATAATGGCGACTCCACTAGGGAAGACTAAAATTTTCTTCAGAAATATTTTACAGGTTTAGATCTGATCTATGATAGTGGGTAGTGATCATACACACAAAGGTTAAAATCATCCTCCTGGTGACTCCAAATAAATTTCACAATTAAGACTCCACTGGAGGAATGAACCTGAAAGAACAATATGGAAAGATCAGTCTTTCAACTTGGATCTTAATCCAAGACATTGTGTTCATTCTCATTAAGAAAGTTTTTCAATGTATATTGTATTTTATAGAAGATCTTAAATTAGTTTTTAATTATTTTCCTTTGAAGATTGTAAGTACTAATTATCTTAATATCTTTGAGAAGCTTTCTTCTGAATCTAATGATGATAATTTTTCAATTAAGAAGCCTCAAATAATGAAGACTGATCTTACAATCCCTGTACATATTCCTGTACCTTGTAAATTTTGATGAAGGGGATGTTAAAAATATAATTTTTTCTCTTTCTTTGCAAAATAGAGTAAAACTTTGGTTCAAGAATCTACCTATTGCAAGCATCTCAAATTTCCAGCAGTTTGTCAAAAAATTTCTTGACAGATGGATAATTAAAGTCAATCTTTTTGTGATCATAGAAGAATATAATCAGTTAAAAAGACATCCAAATGAAACAATACAACAATTTTCTGACAGATTTAATCAAGTTTATTATTCAATGCCAGAAAATATTAGACCTCCTCACGACTCAACTCTCTTACATTATCCAAGTGCCTTTGATCCAGAAATAGAATTTCAGTTAAGAGAAAGAGAGCCAGAAACACTTGTACAGATGCAGAACATTGCAGTTGATGTAGAAGTTAATTTGCAAATCAGACAGGAAAAATTGAAAGCAGAAGAAGAAGAAGAGAAGAAAAACATTGTAGAGGTAAAACTCAGCCTTTTGGTAAGAAAAATATAAGAAAGGATATAGAATATCACCATGAAAGATGAATTTTTGATTCAATATCATCATGAAGAAATGCAAGAGGTTGATAGAAATGAACAAATTCCAATTATCATAGATCAAAAAATGGATTTACAAATCAATATGTGGAAGAGGAATCTGCTGATCTAATGTGTATGTTTGATGACATTCCTTATTTTGATGATTTGCCTAAGTATGATCATTATGATGATAGTTATCTTCTCCAAACTCAAGCTAAATTTATAGAACAATCAAAAGATAGTTTGGAGGATGAAGAAATGCAGTTTCAACATATTGAAGACAATAATCAACTAATGAAAATCAGCTATGAGAGTGAGGAAGAAAAATCACAAAATTTGGAAATAAGTGAAGGTTCTTTACCTCTTTGTTTTTCTCCATTTCAGTGCGTTAAAGAAAACATTCATGCCATCAATAATCAACAATATTTATAAATTATGATTGACAACAAAGAAGATAATGAAACTATTGAACATGATTATTTAGTTTCATAATTGCAATTATCAGTTCCCATTGAAACATCTAATCAAATAACACAGGCGGATTCAATACCACTATGTTTTGAATCATTTATATTTTAAAGGAAATGTGGTAAAACATCTTTAAAGAAAAGGATGAGCAACTTGTTGAAGTTTATGAAGTCCCATGGAATTCCATATCCAATAGATTGCAGCCATCCTCACAAGTTTTCCATGATCCAATAACAGATATGTTGGATAATGAATGCATTCAAAATCTTTCTCCATTTATTGACTATGAGCTTCAAGATCAAGATGATAAAAGTTTCTTCAAAAAAAAAATTTCATAAGTAGGAATATCATCACAAAGCTTATTTGAAAACCTGAAAGTATCTCAGAACAATCATAGGTTGATTTTGCAAGGAAATAAAGTTAAAAATGACAATTTGGTCTCATGGCATGGTGGTCATTCATAATAGATGTACAGTTATTTAGATCAGTTAAGAATTGATGTATATACCTTGGAAGATCATTTTGAAAATTTTCTAGAGTCAACAAACGAAATCAAGTATTTTCTTATTCTCTCATTTGTTGACAAGTTTCTAATAGGTTCCAGAATTACAGTTTTGACAATCAAAAAGCACATGCAACAAAATCTATCAAAGTACATAATTCTTGAATGTTTGCATTGGCTATTTCATTTTACCTAACCAGTAGTTGGATAGCTAATTAGAGTAAGTAGGTATGATTTCAGGTTATTTTATTTTTCAGTTTTCAGCCAAAGAAAAGGCCCTAAGATATTGATGATTTAGTATTTTGGTTTGAAGGTTGCAACACGTTTTAGTCTTAGAACAGATTTCAGTTTACAGAAAAGGGTGTAAATTCAGTCCAATAGTTTCATTCACAGAGATTTTATAACAAAGAAAATGCATTTTTGGGATTGGCTCAAAGGATCAGGCTACTAGTCAACGATGTTCTTGACATCTCACCAGGAGATGGCATCCCCATGTGAAGTCGTTGTTAGGGTCCTATAGATATAGGATTCATAATTTTGAATTGACTTTGATAGTCTTGTAAATATGTACATACCTTGCTTTCTGCAAGTTTTTTTCCCATATTTTGAAAAAAAATGAAAAAATAATAAAAGCCAAAAAGAGGGTAAAAAAGTCCTAAAAGAAAGATCAAAGGACTTAGAAAAACATATACCCCAAAATAAAAATAAAAATAAGACCTGAAAGTGATCAAATCCAAATGCCACTACTTTTACTTTACTGCAAGAATAATGATTATGTGCAGAGTGTGAATAAATGCCATAATCAAAGATCAGTTAAACAGATTAATCTTAACTCTTCATGCTTTCAAGTTCATGTTTTAGATAGTGAATAAATATTTTTCAAACAGTTTAAACTTGAAAAATCAGTATATAGGTAGAGAACAATGAGGATCTCAACAGTTTAATCTGAGCCCTCGGATGAAATAAGGTAGATCTAGATATTTTTATGCTTTGAAAGAAATTTTTTTAAGGTTTCAAGTCTAAATGCACCTACAAAATGAAGAAAATAAGTTAGAAATAAAATTTGGTTAGGTAGAAAGCAGTGGAGCAAGCATGTAATAAAACATCATTGGGAAAAATCACTAATTTCCCCTCCCCTATAGGTATTCAGTATTCCAAACTTTCAGTCAAAAAGGTTCAGAGCATTTCTTTGACTTTTGTTGGGACTAGACCCAAGGCTCGATGAGTGATAAGTTAAAAATATTGAATTCCTACCTTAAACCCTCATTCATCAACATTTACCCTTCATTCATACATCAAAGCCATTTTTTCCTAAGTAAAGACACATTCTTACTTAGTAAAATTGTAACCCTAAAATAATTAATTTCATTCTTTTCAAAAACATTCATAAAACCCTCAAAATATATTTATCCTAAGTATTTTTGAAGTAATATAAGAGATAAGAAATGATTTATTTTTATACTTTACGTAGAGATAATATGTGTTTTGTTCCCTTTTACTATCCCTTTATTCATATTAAATTTATTAATTCCCTTATATTTAAAATACCCAAAAAACCCACTATTATAACATTTGGACCAAAGTTTATTATCCCCATGTGCGCAAATAAAAAATCCCAAACTATAAGCTCTTTGGTCTAAAACTATCATTATTTAAATATCCCGCCCCTATGGTTTGACAACAGTAAAAGTTGAAAATATAATAAACTAAAATCCGCCCCGCATATGTTTTATCAAGACATCTGACAAATTTTTTTAAAACAAAAACATTACCCCAGCCTATATTCATATAATCCTAAGTTTTTGAATTAAAAAAATGTTTAATTATAAATTTCAAAGACCGTGGCCACCTATGCATAAAAGCCTGCACTCATATATATTAATTAAACCCTTATATATATGTTTTAAACCTTTACCCATCAACTATATCATAAAGGTTTAAATGCATTTTAAACCCATATGTGCATATAATGAGCCCGGTCCCACCTCCCATTCCAGTGCACCTTCCAAACAGATCTCGACCCTTCACTCTCAAAACTCAGATCCTACGGTGTAAACCCAATATCACACATAAAAGTTACGCGGTCATCCCCATGCCAAAGTTGCACGAAATGAGCTGTATTGCAATTCTCTCCCTCCTCCACGTGGTCCATTCTCATTGGATCATGTTCGTTTCATCTAAAACCGTTTACCACCAAAAGGCACGCGATAAACCACCTGTGGTTTCTTCTCTTCAATGACCAAAACCGCCCAATATCCAATGTGACCGCCATTGATTTCAGGCTATTCTAAACCTAAAAATTCCTAATAAACTCCATATGTGCCCATTAAACCCTTTTATCCATTTTTTGTGTGTTAATTCATCCCGATTGAAGAAAACAAAGCTACCTATACATTTATTTCATGCTCAAAAGAAACCATAAAAGCCATTATAGCTACTGGCAAGACCACTGGAAGCTTCAGTTCATTTCCAGAAACCTCCAAAGCCATCAAAAACTTATCCGATGCCTCAGAACCTGTTTAAAGAACATATACCTGCAAGAACAGGTACTCCTTAGAAAAATCAACCTTCCTGTTATTTGAAAAAGAGTTTCCTGTGAAATTGATAGCCATAAACCTTGTTTGCCAACAGAAAGAACTATATTTGCCTTCGAAGAACGGATTTGTTGTAGAAACCCTTTGAAAGATTCAAAATCTTTTACCAATGTTCAGAATCCCTAACTGTTACACTCAATTACTCAGTGCCAATAGATTTAAACCTCCACAGTCAAAATTCATTCCACAGGTTTTCCCAATTCATCAAAGCCATAATCCCTCCTTGTAGACCTGGATTTCATTAATGATTTTTTTATTTTTGCAGGTTATTAGCAAAAGAAAATTTTGGATAAAACAATCTCAATACTAGTTAAGGATATGTTTTATTCCAAGAACTAACAAGGAAATGGATTCAAAGGATTTTCCTTAAAGATTCCAGGCATCAGAGTTAAAGAACAGTCATCCTATGAAAGATAAAAGAGCATCAGAGTTAAGGGGTATCAGATGAAAGTCAGAATAAAGGTTAAAACAAAGTTATAGAGCAGTGAAGGTGAAACAGTAAAAGTAAAAAAAAGGAAGTAAATGGTAAATAAAGATGAAAATAATTTCAACAAAAATGAAGTTTATCCAAAGTGAAAGCAAAAACAGTTAAAAGAACAGTAAGGTTAAAAGATGAAAACAAAGCAAGAAGGGACATTTTTGTAGACATTTTCTGTTTAAAGTCATTGTTTTACAGATTCTATTGTGGCCAATCTAAGATTAATTTTGAAAAATATAAGGAGGTTTATTTTCCTACGATGACCAACTACAAAAACCTCTCTCATGTTTTTAACATCCATTATGGATTTGGAAATATTAAATAATACGTGAAAGCACGTTTTACATAAAATTTCTATTAAGTCATCATTTTATAGAGAATGTTATGGCCAATCAGAAATACATATTACAAAACTGAAGGAGGATTTCGTTTCTAAGACAATCATCAACAAAAACCTATCTCACGTTTTTCACAGGTATTACAGAATAAGAGATAAATGCACATCTTTACAACCTATTTTTCAAAATCTGCAAAACATTGTTTTACACATCATTTTGCAGAGCCTATTGTGAACAACGAGAGAAGAAATTTAGGGAACTGAGAGATTTTTATCTCAAAAACATATTTATCTACAATAAATTCTTTCAATTTTTACATATCTATTTCGGATTGAGAAATAAAAAGGTATCATTGGACCCCAAGTTTGCAGATATACTGGAGAAGAATACAAAAAGAAAGGAGACAGTTAGTGACCTAGATGCCTCATCATCAACTAAGAGTTGAGATCAAATTCAAATTCTCCTCTTTGTAATCACCTATCCATAAAAAATAGTGCCAAATAGATGCATTATTTTTTAGTGTCCTTTACTTAAGTTCTATTTATGTAAAACAATTGGAGATATTTGTAAACCAATCTTGATATTTTAGTTTAAATTTGTATAAATACTTCACTCTTTGAAGTATTTTAGTGGAATAAAATTGCTGGAGATTACTATAGATATTTTGTTGACTTGAAGGCTTTGGATAAACTATTTGGCATCATACTTTAGGATCCCTGTGATAAGCTATCTGGAGTGAAGTACTATCTAAAACTTGTCATTTTTTTTTTACATGCATACATCTGTGTTTTAATTCTAAATCTGAATGTATAACTAGGAGTATTACTACAGGACATGTTAATAGCACCCTATTTTTAACTAGTTATCATTTCTTTGTTTTCTTCTGATTTCCGATGCAGGGAACCATTAATTTCTCCCTCTCTCATTTGACCTCTATCTACTACTTTCCTTTTCCAGATCAAAGGATCCTTAAGTGCCCTTTATCTCGATCATACCATCTCAAAAACCAATTTTCCAAGATCTCCAAGGGTTATCTATCTTGCCTTGCAAACATTTGACCTTTTAGGCCTTGATCCAAGTTCTGTTAGCTTGAATTAGACTCGATAGCCCAATGGACAAGTATATTTCCCTCTATATATTCCTCCAAGTAAAACTTTCCCACCAAATCCAACAAAACCAAACCAAAATTGCACTTTCATAGCTAGCCTAATATTCACAAATTAAAAAAAAGTTAAACTTTAAAGAGAGAGCCCTCTCTAAACCCTAGGAAGGCTATATCCTAGAGTTTGAAGTAGGTTTTTGGTTTCCTCTATGAGTTCTCTCTTGAAACTGGAGAAATTACTGAGTGATAACACAAGTAATTTACTAAAGCTAGATACTGAATCCTTTTACAAATCAATTGTGGAAATTAAACATAATCGTTAATCGTAGTAAGTAAAGAAAGAATCAAATGCAACCACAACACAGATAATTTCCTGAGGAAATCTTGCTTCTCAAAACCCCTCTATCATATATTGTATATTCCACAAGGAATCATGGAAAAATTACAATGCACTCTTCTCAAAAGACTCTCCTCCAATCTGCCCATCATCTCACACTGATGTAGACAAAATCGGGCCAACACTTAGCCAATTCTCAGCCTGTCTTCAACCTACTTTTCTCACTCATTTCCTCATGAATTAAATCCCTATTCTTTAGGAATTTCAGTCTTCCTCAAATGCGCTAAGTATCATGGGAATCCTATGGTGTTTTAATTGCATTTGGGCAGCCTGCTAATATCACAATTGATAGTTAACTTCCCTTTAACCTTTGTCTCAATTGGGTCTCCACTGGAACTAACATGCATGCGGCCATTAATATTAAATCATCAATTGCATTGCGGATCACGATTTGTGAATTAAATAAGATTTAATTCACTCGATCTCTCACTAGTGCAACAAATTGTTACAACTAGTCCAACTGACTCTAACTCACATAACTGAGTTAATTGATTGCTCGTGCATGAGTTTTGATTACTCATGCATTAAAATCATGAAATTAACTTAAACTTGAACTCTAAAACACATAGAATCACTCTGCATGCCTCACCAACTACCCTCAACTCGAAATTCATGAGCTAACTCAGTTTATCACACTCATTTAACTATTACATGTGATCATGAGATACGATTACATTTTATTGTCCAATATAATTAAGGGATAATTAAATTTGACACATTTCCAATTTATCAAATAAATTTAAATTTACACTAATGTATCGCTAGGACCCATCACTACACGAACCGTGGTGCCACACTAGTGTAGGTGATGTCAAGTTGTTTATGAATGCAAATTTCACTGTTTCTTGTTGTAAAATTCAACACTCCCTCTCAACAAGAAAGGAATGTCCTTGCATGCACACATGCACCTCTTGCATGCAACTTGAAACTCTTTCATGCGACATGCAACTCTTTCATGCAACACTTCTCTAGTGTTTCTCGCACATGCAACTCTTTCATGCAACACTTCTCTAGTGTTTCTCGCACATGCAAATTTTGCATGAAACACTTCTAAAACTGAATAGCCTCAACACAAATAAATCAGTATAAGGCATTTGTCATCAAATTATTCTGACTATTTGTGCCTACTGCACATGTCTACTAGAATCTTTGCACTGTTGACATCTGCATCCATGCACTATGTACTGCTGCCAAATCTAAACTGCGTTTCAGTATCCGACACCAGTCACTCTGTTTTTTTCCTCCTGACATCTGACTGTATCAATCTAACTGATCCTGCTACTCTTGTACTATGGGTTCCTCGTAGCCAAGTTCGATCCATGAGACACACCATCTCTAAGACCCTGCCCAAATTTCTTCTTGGGATTAATTTTTCACATCGCCCCACCTCACACCTAGAGGTATAGCTACATGTACTCCCTCTGCCCATCTAGCTTGAAATTTCCCCCTCCTAGAGGTCTCTACATGAGTGGTTTCTTCCACTCCATGATCCTCATCTTGTGGCTCCTCCACATCTTGAGGTTCATCCTTAGGAACCAAGAGTTACTCATCTACATGCAAATCAAGATCCCTCTCAAGGGACAATTGCGTGGATTTCTTACACATCCACATGGTACATCCCTTGCATCTGTCTATCTATGTAAGAGTACCCTTTGAAAGCTCTGTATAAATTTACTGCATGAACTTCAAAGCTTACTGGTGTAGATGGACCAATATCGTGTGCCATAAATCACCATCATCCTGACTCACAACTTTGTCTCCCTTACCCATCAATGCTTCTAAAACATCTACATCAAGTTTATAGATATTCTTCACATGAATCCCAATCTTCTTGGCTTGTCCTGTGGCTTTGTGTCGAAGGAAAGCTTTCCCTTCACTTAAAACCACATCATAACCTCTATCCTCCAGCATTGCAACTAAGACTAAATTTTTCTTCAAGCCTGGTGTTAGGGCCTAAATCTACCTCAGGATGAGAAAGGTAGGATCTAGGATAACATCATACCATGCTTAACCTGGTAGCTAGCCCTACCAGGTCAGGAGAGGGCTCTCTCCTTGTAAATCTCAGAAAATATGGCCAATGAAAGCTTGAGATGACTGATGTGATGACTGATTTTAGGCTAGGTATGTGTGAAAAAGATTTTGATTGAATTTAATGATGTTTTTTTGGCTCAAATGGAAAGGCTGATTTGGGTCTGGGGAATGAGGATTTTTTTTTGCAGAGACCTCTATGGGGCAAGGTAGGAAAATGGTTTAGTAGTTCAAATTGAGTGATATGGAGAGCTTTTAGATTTATGAGGAGTTGGAGAGGGCATGAAAGCCTCAGGGATCCTCTTCAAACAACTAAAAACATAAATAACTAAAGAAACCCTAGGTAGAGCACTACACCTTCAATGTATTCTACCTTTATCCTTGTTTGATTGAGTTAAGATGAAGCAAAGAGAGATGATGGCATAAATAAAACACATGTAGACTTACAATTACAGAAGAAAACTCAATACCAAAGCAGGATGCCACATGAATCCCAGAAAGTGCTGCAAAGCACTGGTCTATTCCTTTGCCAAACTGCAGAGATGAATGTACAATAATGCTCAAAGCATTCCCAAAAGTCCAACTAAGCTAATGACTGAGAAAACATAAGATATAGGCAAAAATCAACTCATCCTAGCCTCTAGGGGTCTAGATCATGAGTTTAGGAGCTGTTCCAACAAATTCTAAACTGAGAACTAAAAAGCAGGCAGTGGAACAACTTGCCTCTAAAAACTAGGAAACTGATTCATTCAGTTTAAACTACCTTTTCATGGATGAATCTACCTCTATGAGTGAAAATTTAGCATAATTACATCAAAATCCATCATGTCACATTAAATTACATCATGAGTTTGACAATTAGAAGGAAAAAATTCAAACTATGAAAAACTAGGCGAAAAACAGAATTTTTGACCAAAAATGAGCAAAATTCCTCCAATGCGCCGCGTTGATTTCCCTATGCGTAGTGCATTTTTTAAGCTGATTTTGGAGGCCTTCTCGGTGTCCAAATTTTCTCCAAGTGGGATTTTTGGAAAGGTATGCCTGTCTAATTTATAGAACAGGTGGAATTTTTGAATTTTTCCTCCATTTTCCCCTCCAAAACCGAGTTCTCCCAAGACTGCTTCCTGTGTGTCAAAAAAGGGGCAGAAAGGTCATTTTTGGGGTGTTTTTGACCTTTTTGGAAGCCCAAAACCTATCAAAATTTCTTGGCCATTGGTAGGCATGCATATTTTTTCATGAAAAATCCAAAAATTTTGATTTTTTATCAAAATGAGTCCCCCATAAAAAGCGAGCGCTAGGTGGTGCAGCGCATTGGGCAGAAAACTCTGTTTTTTAAGGTAAAATTTCCAAAATTCATCTCAATGCATAGCACCTTTTTGCAGAAGACTTTTGGAGGTCTTCCTAGTGTCAAAAATAGGTGTGGGATAGCTCGTTGGAAATATTATTGAGTCTAATTTCCAACCCAACTTTAATTTTTCAATTTGGAGTTCATTTTCCTTGTCAAAAATCAAATCTCCCAAGACTGTTCAAAATGTGAAAAATGAGGCTGCCTCAAGGCAGAGTGCTGTTGCAGTAAATTTTTGAAGGTCTTCCTCAGCTCCAAATTGAGCTCATGATATCTCATTGGAAATATCTTTGTGTCTAGTTATCATTTGACTCATCAATCAAGTCATTTTTCCAACCAAGCTAGGAGAAAGTGGAATTTCAAATATTGAGTGAGGGGAAGGGGTCCAAAAGGGAAAAACACAGGCCTAGCCTAGAAAATTGTCAAGTTGTAGCAAGAAACTAGGGTTTCTACGAAAATGAGGAATTTGAGGGATATCAGTGATGGGAAGTGTTTAATAAGGTACATTAAGGATAGGGGAAGGTGTATGAACATCAGGATACAAGTTTTGCTGATGATTTGACTATCCAAGAGAAATTACCTTCAGAGGGAAAGGAACCTTACCTAGGCACAACTGAAGCTTGAACAAGGTGTAAAATGACCCATTGGAGCCTGACATGATGATGAAAACCTCTGAATGATGGTACACTCATTTGAATGGTGACATGGACTGACATTTGGACAACTTTGACAGGAGTGAAAAAAAACCCTAGACCTAATACCTAGTGACCAAATTTTACTTGAAGACCCGCTGAAATGACAAAATTTGACCTTGACACCTTAAAATCACTTTGTAGGAGCATGTTTGATCACTGGAGGAAGGCTGCAAAGACTGACACTAACACCTGGTACATGAATTACATATTTTAATTGAAATGGTTTACCTAACCATCTCTGGAAGGTAATTGTACCAATCTTGGTAGCACTGTATCGCCCATCATCACCCATTTCAATTTGCATCTGGAGGTCCTTTTCGTCGAAGCTACTGAAAATTTATTTGTCTCCCATCATGTGAAAGGATGCACCACTATATAAGTACCACACCGATCCCATTGCACTTGACACCATGCATGAAATGACCAACAATTAAAGCTCAAATTGTGAGGCAAAAGCCTCACCAGCTGTAGATCCTGAAGCCTTCTTTTTATTCTTCTTTTGTGGACAATTAGTGGCATAAATTCCATGCTTGTGATAGTGAAAACACTTCACTATGGACATGTATCGCTCCTTTCCTTCTTCTCTGGTCTCATATTTGGAATAGGATTTATTTCCCTTCCCCTTCTTTGCCTTACCAGGGAAGGCGCAATTTTATTCATCATATTCCTTAGATGAAAATCCATCCCTAGTATTCCGCCTAAATTATTATTGCACTGAATCTGATCAAATTTGTTCCCAATCTGGCAGCTTCTCCCTCCCATTGACAGAGTCCTGATAACTATGCCAACTCTTGGGAAGTCCTAGAGGAGCTAGGCTCACCAATTCATCATCCACGACAATAATTTCTACACTCCCAAGCTCACCTTAACATTGTACAAACTTGGCCAAGTACACCAGAATAGTGTCGCCTTTCTCCATTTTAATTTTCTTGAGCTTGTCCTTCAGTGCCAATTTTCTATTATCATTGTTGCTATGAGATAGATCTATCAAAGCCTTCCACATTGCAGATGGAGTCACTTTTCCATGGAGACTTGAGACAATGTGGTCTCGTACTCCCTCTAGTAAGATCCTCCTCACCCTTGCAACTTTCTTTTGCCAAGAATCAAGATTTGCATCATCTGTTATAACGAGTTTTGGAACATCATTATCAATGAATTATGTCAACCCATTGTCCTCCAGTACTGCCTCTATCCTATATTTCTACACAATATAGTTAGAGCTACCCTCGAGTGCATGCTCCAATATCAAGCCATTGAAAGTCATTTCGATCCTGATCTGCATGTCGCATCATGAATACTTTTGAAAATTAGAATTCTATTCAGTCACAAACTCAGCTTCGCTTCCACTATAGTGATTTCCTGTGCTCTGATACCATGTAGAAATTATGCAAACATATGTATATTAATGGATTCAATCCGATCAGGAAATGTACTAAAGCTAGATATTGAATCCTTCTACAGATCAATTGCAGAAATTAAACACAATCACCAATCAAAGTAAGAAAAGAAAGAATCAAATCAAACCACAACACAAATAATTTCTCAAGGAAAGCTTGCTGCTTAAAACCTTTCTGTCATATATTTTATATTCCACAAGGAATTATGAAACAATTACAATTCACTCTTCTAAGAAGAGTCTCGTGCAATCTTCATATCGTCTCACATTGATCCAGACAAAATCGGCCCAACACTTAGCCAATTCTCAACCTGTCTTCAGGATTCCTTGCTCACACAATTTATGATGAATGCAATACCTATTCTTTAGGAATTCCATCCTTCCTCAATTGAATTGAGTATCATGGGAATCCTATGGTGTTTTAACTGCATCTGGGCAACCTGCTAATATCACAATTGATAGTTAACTTCCCTTTAACCTTTGTCTCAAATGGTTCTCAACTGGAACTAACATGCATGAAGATATTAATAGTAAATCATTAGTTTCATGTTATATCACTGATTTTTAATTAAATAAGATATAATTCACTTGATCTATCACTAGCGCAACAAATAGTTACAACTAGTCGAACTGACTCTAACTCACCTAACTGAGTTAACTTCTTACTCATGCACTAAACTCATGCATTTAACTGAAATTTGAACTCTAAAACACATAGAATCACTCTCCATGCCTCATCAACTACCCTCAACTCGAAATTCATGAGCTAACTGATTTTATCAAACTAAGTTAACTATTACAAGTGATCATGAGATAAGATTACATTTTATTGTCCAATTTAATTAAGGGATAATTAAATTTGAAACATTTCCATTTTATGTATTGGTGTCTCATGTTTTGATAGTTTGGAAAATCAAAATACAAGGCAACATCAGAACCAATCTTTAGAGTTACAGGATCTAGTCCTCCTGTTCTCGGAGAGGGATCTCTCAAATGTTTGTTTGCAAAAGTTTATCTTGTGTGCTTTGAGTATTTATTTTAGACTAGTTATTAAGTGCAGGTGTTTATTTGTTTGATTGTTTGGTTGGAATGATACAGTAGAACATGAAGGGCCTAGGAAAGATATATAGGACAACGAAATATCTGTTTCATTGGGAAAATGGAGTCAAAAAGGGTCATAACACACTTATCAAAAGATATGGGATATCAAAGGGCAAATCTAACTTGGCCACAGGATCCTTTTGTGTTTGGAATGAGGTGAACATTAATGATTTGGAAAGAGAAGTTTAATTCTCAACGAAGGGGATTCAAAAGCATAATTTTAACAATAAAGAGCTTTTTGATAGACAGGGCTAACCATGAAATCTTCAAATCACACTTTTAAGCAAATAATGATTTCAAACAACTTTTAAAATGAAATCTAAGATTCGGGGAACACCCTATTTCCTCAAAGATCTTATTTCAAATGACTTAGAAAACATAACAGATTCACTGATAATTGCAGTCATAGAAGAGGAAACAACTAAAAACATCTATGATCATAATTATAATGACCTTTAAGCCAACTGCTTAAGTGAGGACAAAGGGCAAGATCAAAACAGACCTCTTTGATTCACTGTAAGCAAAGAAATTCAAAGGGAGACTTCAATAATAGTTTCTAAGTGGCAGCAGACAAGCAGGGCAAACCATAATCATGCTGAAACCAACTATTCAAACTATTAAGGAAATAAACAAGCATGAAGACTAAAGAGAAAGATTGAATCCCCTAAAATACTTTAGCAGCAGAAAACATTAAACAGTGAAGCGTGAACAGGTCTAAGGTGCTTCCAAGAGTCATTTCTTAGCCTAAAAATTTCAGCGTACTGTAGTAAGAGATTATGGAACATAATGAAAACAGGGGAAAACATGAAACAGTTCAGAATACTTCACCAACAGCCAAGCTCATGGATCCAATGATAGAGCCTTCTCAAGAAAAAGCATGCAACAACATCCTCAAGACTTCCAAGACTCCAGTTTCTTCTTCAACTTCAATGGACTATGCATTTATTTCAGAGAGTTTCAGTATTACAACTTGTGATCAAACAACAACCAATCAACCAACAACTTCTCATCTTCTACAGAAGTATTTATAGAAGGATGAGGAGGTGAGATCTGATAAAATATCTCCTAAGGTAATTAATACAGATTCAGGACTTCTTGGCCTTTTGAGGGGCTCGATGAAGAAGTTTACAGGTGGTTCTCTGTATTAACTGTTTTACAATTATGAATTAAGCTCAGTGGGAGCTTTATTTGACTTTGAGGCCCTGTTTTGGATGTAATAACTATGCTGATATTTATTTTCATTAGTTTCCTTGAGAAGAATTAAATCCCTGGCTGCGCTGAGGCAAAATATCTGATTTTGCAATAAATTCAGCCTCTGTTTGAATGCTTTGAGGCAACAGGTGGCTCCTTTGGTAGCTGAGGAATCAATTCGCCTCATTTGAAGCGGTGGAAGCCTTTCTGTCAGTGAAACACTTATGATTTTCTATTGAATGTGTTTTAATCCAGGGAATTAGGCTTTTGATAATCATTCTTAGCCGTAATTCCCAAATCTGTCTTCAATCTTCTGTTTCTGCTGTGCTCTGTCTTTCAATGCTGATACTCTTTTAAAATTGCGTTAAGACGCAGTGTCTTGTCAATGTGCAGAGCCACGCAGGGCTTGTATGGAATCACTGCCTCATGAAGCAATGACGAGACATGGAGTAGAGCCCTGCGAACAGTTTCCATTTGATGAATCAAAGGCACAGGAAACGTCTTTCTCGGCCTTCCACCTTTCTTTTGATATAATGGAAAAATATTAATCTCTCCAAAATACAAACAATAATTATGAAATCCTACATTTATTTAGAAAAACTACTTCAGAAGGCGGGGGAGGAGCGTAGCCTTTTGGATGATAGCATCCAACGGAGGAGATCTGCGTAGAAGAGGTTAAAAAGGAGAGCGGGGAGAAGAATAAGAAGAAGTGATTTTGGACCGTCCGATCTGGACACGTGGATGGTCCAGATTCAATCGGAGGATCACAATCGGGGGCAACACTTAAATGATGCCAATGTACAGAGAAACGTCGATGCGATTAAGCACAAGCCATTAATTTTCAGATCAGATCGATGGCGGAGAGTGAATCGGAGGGGTTAAAAAGGCGGAGGGAGGGTCAATAATTGGATCGTTTGTGGGCCGTCATATGAGATCAAACGGACAATCTAGATGTAATCGGAGTCATTCGATCGGCGGGGAGAGAAATGGCAGAACACTAAAAACTCGCGATGTGATTGAGTGATGACCGTTGATCTAAGAACGGGATCAACGGTTGAGAATGAATTGGGGAATCACAATCGGCGAGAGGAGGAAAAGGGTGCGACGAGAAACTCTGATGCGATTGCGCGATCGGGAGGGCAGAGGCGATTAAGCGATGGCCGCTGATCTATAAGTCAGATCAACGGTGGGAAGTATAATTGGGCATCAACAATCGAGGGTGGTAACTGAGTGCATGCGATATAAACTTGCGATGTGATTTAGAGCCGGCCGTCTGATCGGCTTACGACCAACGGTGGAGATTAATTTTTAGAACGAATCGGCGGAAATCCTTATAATATACAAAAACCGAAAGTTTTTTAATATAAACAAAGGTTTAATGGATCGGGGCGGAAATAAAATATATATAAAAGGATAGGCGCCCGCCTGCGGGGCCTTCGGATATATGGAACGAAAAGGGTCCGAGGCTTAATACATCAAAGGCTAATCGCAATCGGAACTGCGGGCCTGGTCTTTCCAATCTACCCATTGTGAATTCTCCGATCGTGATTGCGCGATCGGGGTTTTTTAATCTACCCATTTTTCATATTAAAACACGTGACTTTGGTTTTTGGTTAATAATTTCGGGAAAGTGGGTTTTGGGTTTTTCAAAGGAAAACGCGGATTAGGCATGAAATATTTACAAGTGGAGTTTCTATGGAGAAAAAGAGGAGAAAATGAAGGTTTGAGAAGGGAAAAAATGAAGGTCTTTCAGCAGTCTTTCACTTGGAATCAACAGAATTTTCTGAGTATAAAAATGGAAATAGTAATGAAGATTTTTTGGACAAAGGCATGAGGCTTTGAAGGAGTCTTCAAGAGCCAAAAATTTTTAGTAATAAAATTTGTTCCTTGAAGGGTCCAAAATCATTTAGCCACCATTTGGTATGACAAATTTTATAGGTGGCTAACAGTGGCTCCACTTGGGGATGGTGCCTTCTTGAAGGTATCAAGAACTTTCAGACTTGCACTTTCTGGGAGGCTGATTAGTTACCTCATCAATTGGGCTGCCTTTGATTGAATGATCTTCTTTTGCTCTGGAAATGCTAGTTGCCATGGAAAATAATGGATTTTTCATCTACAAGCTTTCTACCTACCCAATCCTACTGATCTAACATTTTTTCTTTCTAGAGTGCATTTGGATTGGCAAACTCTCTTTCAACATTTTATTCTATTTGGATTTTTCTTCTCTACCTAATCTACTATCTATTTGGGATTAAACTGTCCAATCATATTTTATTCTCTAAATTCTACAACAGAAATTTAAAAACATCCAAGTCAAGATTAAGTTGTTTGACTTGCTGTTGGTCTATGGCATAAAAAAAAGATGCACACAGACGTTTATTCTGCAGAAAATTAAATCAAAATGGAAGGCTTAATGTCTGAAAATTTAAAGCACTTCCTTCATCTCTTTTCACAGCTCTGTTTTTACTACTGTGTGAGCTGTTTCCTTCATCATCTGGTTCACATTTTGAGCTGATTAGAACCAGTTTTACATCTTTGTTGGAAACTTAGGTTCAGTTTTTAGCTTGTTTGAACCTTATATTTCTATCCTAAACTATCTACTGGTAAGCCAAGATTAGAAAGTTTGGCGAATCAAATTCACTATCCTATCAGCAGAAAAATTTAAAGCTAATTAGTCAAGATTAGGCAGTTCGACTAACTAGAAGTGTGTTTTTCAGGAGTGGAATTTGAGCTTGCACACTTTCAGATTTTGTTTCTCTTTTGGCATGGGGTTGTGCCTTTCTTGTTTTCACAATCTGCCCTCTTTTTCTTCTGTCTCTCTTTCTTTTTTTTCTTTTTCTTTTTTTCGGTATGTTTTTGTATTTTTTATTTTTATAACTTTGAATGCAATGGTTAGACTATGATATTTACAATGAAAAAATAAAAATTCTTTGAAACCTAGGATTCTTGGCAGAAGTAATGCTTGAGCATCCTGCCATTTACAAGACCTCCATACAGATCTTCTTCATTCAATTCTTTCAAGAAAAATGTATTGTGACCCCTCTCAGCATGAATAATATAGGGCCCTTTCCACAAGTTCTCAAACTTTCCATGTTTTCCCTTTTCTTCTCTTCTTGAATCCCATTTAAGAATAACATTTCCAACTTGGAAATTGTTTGCCTTAGTCCTTATATCAAATTGATTTTTCATATTCTCTTGTACTAACTGTGTTCTTTTATAGACTTCTTCTATGGTTTGATGTAAATGGATTGTTTGGTTTATTCTTCTTTGCATATCATTGTCTTCAATCTGTAGTTCTTGAAGGAGTTTCATGACTGACACTCCCAATGAGGTTGGAAAGACTGCATCCATGCCATAAACTAACTGATAGGGGGACATGTTTATTGATTTCTTTGTGGTCAACCTATCAGCCCATAAGGCATGAACCAGTTTACTGTGCCATGATTTCTGATTTTGCTCCAACAACTTTTTAATGATATTGATGAGGCTTTTGTTGGAGGATTCAGCTAATCCGTTTCCTTGGGGATAGTAAGCAGTGGAATGGCCCAAGGTTATGTGGTATTTGTGACAGAAATCAACCATCTTCTTAGATTTAAAAGAAGCAGCATTGTCTGTTATGATTTTTCTGGGACAACCAAACCTGGATAGGATATTTGTTTCAAGGAACTTGATAATGACAGAGTCATTAGCACCCTTGGATGGTATAGCTTCTATCCATTTGGTAAAGAAGTCAGTAGCTGTGAGGATCCATTTATTCTAAGATGAGGAAGATGGGTGAATTTCCCCAATGAAGTCTAAACCCCATTGTTGAAAAGGTGCCTCAACTCTGATAGGATGTAAAGGTAAGGGAAGGAGTTTTATCTTTCCATCAAAGATTTGACATTTATGGCAAGACATGATGAGATTTTGAGTGTCTGGGAAAAGGGTAGGCCAATAGTAACCAGATCTAAGAATTTTGTTTGTTGTGGCCTTCCAATAGAGGTGTCCTCCACATTCTCCATCATGCATGTCATGCATGATTTTTCCTACATCATCTTCAAGTAAACATTTAAGTAAAATTCCAACAGCATTTTTCCAATATAATACTCCATCTGATATGCAAAAACTCAAAGCTTTTTGTTTCAGAAATCTAGCTTTAGTTTTAGACAAAGAAGGAGGGGCATTTAAATACAAAAGCACATAAATAATGTCAGCATACCAAGGAGAATTTAGAAATGTTTCTTCAATAAAAGGAGCATCAGATTCTTCTATTTCTTCCAACACGTCTACCATATTCATGTCTAGTGCTTGGAAGTTAGATTCAGCCATAAGTTTTGCTAATCCTTGCCCTTTAACTAGTTTGGTGGGCCTAATTTCTAAGTCATATTCAAGAATAGTTGTAATCCATTTTCCCCTTTTACCATCAGGGTCTTGACTTAGAATGTCCTTGACAACAGTATGTGGAACAAAAGAAATTATGTGAGAGTGTAAAATATCGACCCTAAAGTCTTTCAATGCTTTCACTAATGCTAAGACTTGCTTCTCCATGATGTTGTATTTGAGAGGAGCATCTCTTAAGGCCCTACTAAAGAAAGATATTGGTTGTTCTTGCCCCAAATCATTCTTTTGAAGTAAAATTGCAGCTATTGTATGTTCAGATGCAAAGGAAAAGATGTAAAAATCTTTGGTAAAATCTAGACTAATCAGGACTGGTGTTTGGGTGAGAGCTTGTTTGACCAGTTCAAACGATTTTTTAGCAGGTAAAGTCAATTTTACACCCACATCTTTTTTAAGCATGTTTGTAATAATTTTTAATAGCTCGGAAAGGTTGGGGATGAATCTCCTTAGAAAATTAATCTTTCCAATGAAAGAATGTAATTCTTTGAGGCTTCTTGGATGGTTGATCTGCAATATGTCATCTATTCTTGTAGGGTCTATTTTGATTCCCTCTTCCAAAATTATGTGGCCAAGAAGTTTACCTTCTTGGAGACCAAAGAGTGTTTTCTTGGGATTCAAAGACAAGCCAAATTTCCTACATTTCTCAAAAACTTTTCTTAAGTGAATCAGATGTTCTTCATCAGTTTTTGAAAAAACGGTTATGTCGTCAAGGTAAATAATTATGAAATAACCAATATCTTCAAAAAATGCTATGTCCATGGCCCTTTGAAAAGTGGCCCCTGCATTCATTAACCTGGAAGGCATTTTGACGTACATAAAGGTGCCCCAAGGTGTGGTAAAAGAAGTTTTGATTTGATCACTTGGGAGCACTAACACCTCGTTGTAACCCGAGAATCCATCTAAGAGAAATATCCTTTTAGACCCAACTACCTTCTGAAGTATATGGTCCATCTTAGGCAAAGGGTAGTTGTCTTTCAGGGATGTTTTGTTCAAGTTTCTGAAGTCAATACAAAGCCTGATCTCCCCTGTCTTTTTCCTAACAGAAACTAAGTTTGATACCCATTCTGAAAACCTAACAGGTACTATAATGCCAGCATCATGCATCTTTTCAATTTCAGCTTTAACTCATGGTAATAAAAGTGGGTTTATTCTCCTTAGTTTTTTTTTGAAGGGCTTTTGATTTTCCTTTAGGGGAATCTTGTGTTGAATTATGGTGGTATCATAAGATCTCAGATTTGTGTATGCCTAGGAAAAAACATCCTTAAACTCCTTAAACAGGTCAATGTATCGAGATTTCATATGAGTTGAAAGAGTGCTGGACAATTTAATCATTTTGGGTTCTGTTAGGGAACCTATGTTGTGTTCTTCTACGTTTGTTTCTACAGGCTCCATTTTTGGTTCTTTGGCTACATCATTAAAGTCGAAAAGGTGTTCTAAAGGTGAGAGACCTCTTGGAATTGAACTGTTCTTACATTCTAAAACTTCCAGGTTTTTTTGGTCCACGTCGTCAATTAACTCTGCTTCAAACGGACTCTCGTAATGATTTATATCAGCAGAGTGTGTTATTTCAGCTTCTAGGATTTCTTCGATATATAAACAGTTTTCCTTATGGCTAGTTTCTAATATTGGTATACTAAAATCATTTTCTGATTTCAAGAAATCATCTATGTGTTTGTCAGAGTCAAACACCTGCCAGTGATCTTCGTTATCAGGTACAGCAGGCCTATGTTTTACTTTTACGGTAAGTTGTTCATTTATTTTAGGTGTTTGACAGTTACTGGCATTGAAAGCGAGTTCATTTGCCAAATGATTAAACGCTCTAGGAATGAAAATAAGTTCGTATTTTTCAAAGGTTTTCAATAAATCGAGGGCAGCGTTCCGATATTCCCTAAGCCTCGGATTTCTGGCTGAGTATTCTCCTTTGATTTGTTTTATGATAAGTTCAAAATCTCCTAAGATTGATATCTTCTGGGCTTGTAGCTGTTTAAGTAATTGTAAGCCTAGGAGAAGTGCTTCATACTCGGCGATATTATTAGTGCATGGGAAATCCAATTTATATGAAAAACTCTGATTTGTATTTTGAATCCACACACCCGCCCCTGCACTTTTCTTATTACAAGATCCGTCAAATTTTATCGTCCAAAGTATGTCATTCCTATTTTCATTTTCTTGTCGCTGTTGATTGGTAGTGTTTCAAATTTGATTGAGGGGAAGATTGGATTGTTCTGGTGAATTGATTGGGTCTATGTTCTCTTTATCTTGTTGAGTAATTTTATCTTCGTTACATAAGATAAAGGAATCTAAACTTGACTGAATGGAGTAGATTGGAGAGTTGTTTGGTTTGTCTATGTTGCTCACCATGTACTTCATGTGAGATTCCCTGTATAGCCTCCTGTTTTGGTTTAAAACAGGGATGGTGGCATAAGACATGTCCATTTGAAGGCTTCCCTGAAGTTTGGCTCCCCAAGATCTTGATAAGAGCATGCCATACTTAGGGGGAATGTCAGCTACAACTATATCCATAACTAGACTCTTAGCAGGAATTTGAGCTAAAAAAACACACAAATATTTGATTAAACCCAAACATTTGACTCGGCTTGAGTCGAAAGAATACAAATCTTTGTATGGTTTAGTAATCTCTAAGCCTAAGCTCTCCATTACCACCTTGGGCATTAGATTGTGTGAAGCTCCTAAATATAACATGGCATTGTGTAAAATTTTCTCGTGTATGTTCAAGCTAACATAGAAGGGAGGGACAGGCCCTTCTTGGTATTTTCCTTCCACTTCAGGACCAAACAACAACTCAAGTCTATCATCTATCAAGTTTAAGGTGTCAGTATCACTGCCTAAGTTCAAAGCTTTCAAAACTTGGTTTTTGTACACTTCTTGGGTCACTAGTTCAGCTAGGGGAATGACCATCTTTATCTTATAAATCTGTCCCTCAAGGCTGAAAGGAATAATTGACTTGTTGATATTTACATCTGTTTTTTCAATTGAATTCTTTTCAGCAACTTTGATTTGTTGAACCTTATTTGGACTGGCGATGGGGATAGTTTTATTAGGACCACTAGCTGAAGTGCTATGGGTACTCTGTTCAACATTTGGCTGGACTCCTTTGTCTTTGTTTAAGTTTGGTTTTTTGGCCGAAATGTTGGTTTTTTCTGCTGTCCTCTTGGGCTAGTTTTCTGCATTTTTCTTGACAACAGTGCTAGTGTTCTTATCTTTCGAATTATCTATACTTCCCTTGCTCCTAAGGTCATACTATTTATGTACCTCCATGATTGCATTCTCAAAACCCAATCTATAGTCATCAGAATCTTCATGGGTGTTTGTACTTTGATCAGAGAAGAAACCTTGTTCTTCTTCCATGAGGAAAACATCATCCCCACTGTCTGATCCAATCAAGTTTACATGAGCTCCTTCCAACCTTTCCAACTCCCTATCTTCCTCATATTGATCTACGTAATTTTGTTGGAAGGGAGGTCTAATCTGTTGGTCACTTTCGTTCTGTTTGCCTTGATTGTTTTCTCTTTTATAATTCTGATTTCTATTTCGAGGAGAAGTTTGATTTTGACTGGCTTGTGCTTTCTTAATTATGCTCATCTCTTTCATCATTTCTTCCAACATCCTCCATTTTTGAGCTTGAAGTAGAAGGAGTGGACTCTTCTCTAAAAGAAACTCTCTTCTCAGTTTTCATTCTTGCTCTCTTCTCCATTAAGTTGACTTCCACAGAAAGAGCACCCCTTTGCATATCTTCAAGAGTTTTAAAATCTCTCTCTCTTAGAAAATAGGTCATGTCAGAGTCAAACCCTTCATGGAACTTGTTTAAAGCTGAGCCCTGTGCAGGTTTTAGTTCTGGGGAAAGGGCATTATACACACTATTAAATCTAGTGCAACAAGCTTGTACAATTTCCCCTGGGTTCCTATGAAGATTGTTATAGTCAGCAAGAACTTGGAGATGATTCTTCTTTACTTCCCATTTGTTTAAGAATTTCTGATGGAAACCTTGGAGACCGTTAATACTACGGGGGGTTAAGCCTTTAAACCATTTTCTTACTTCTCTCCCCAAACTTTGAGCAAATAGTCTAATCTTGACAGAATCATCATCAATTTCATTTCTATCAAAGTAGTCATTCATCTTATCCACATGTTGTGATGCAGTTATAGCATTGCTAGCATCATACAATGGGATTTTGGACTGATAGTCCTATGGAAGGTTGACTAGTGGTACAGGAAGGACTAAGGGAGCATACCATGCTACCATGATAGGTGGTGGGGGTGGATTTACAAGAGGTGGAGTGGGCTGAAGTGGGGTGGTTTGAACAGTGGATGTAGGGTGAGCAGATGTGGATGGAACAACAGTAGATTTTTGAGTTGATCTCGGATGAGAGACACCTAAGTTGTGAAGGAAATGAAAATCAGGAGGTGTTGTTTCTCTGCTGCTAGGATGTTCACTTGTCTCCAGGGATGAAAGTGAAGAATCAGAATCTAGTTGAATTATATCATCAAATAACCTAGTTCTAAATGGATTTACTAAGTCAGCTTGTGATTGTTGTAGAGCTGAAATATTTTCAGGGACTGAATTAGCTCTCAAGGGTGATCTGAAAATAGTTGATAATTTAATCCTAGGATACTTCCAAAGGATACTTTCTGGGTTATCAACTATCTCAGGTGGATTAGGGTCAGGATGGGCTCTAGTGTGAATCTCTCTAGGAGCCACTATGTTGTGTTTTTTTAGACCCAATTAAACAAGACAAGCTCAACCAGATATGACAATCTTTAAGAGGCTAACTGATCTTTTTAGAAGAAACCTTAATATTAAAGTCTCCTAACCAAATTTTTATGATGTTTATAAAGACTTGGGATCTTCCCAGTGGAGTCTTAAGGTCTTTTTTTAGGATTGTGGAGTTGCCAGGTGGAAATTTTTAGCTCTTTTGGAGGTAAAAGGTTTTATGGTCCACCACCAGGTTTATTATGAAGCCAAACTGAAATATTTTTTGGGTTCTTCTGAGTTATTTTGGTCTTATGAGTTAAGAGAGTGTTCTAAGTCTTATTTCGCACTTAGCTAAGGTGTTCAAAAAAACAGAGTTGCTCTTATGGCTTGGTAACTTGTTCCTTCAAGGTTTGATAAGTTTTAACGAGAATCCTAAGGGTTACTTAGTTTGTCACTGATTCAAAAGATCCCATCATGATTAACATTGCTTGGTAGTGCTTGAAAAAGGTTACTTATGTTATACATAGACAGTGAGTGTTTTTTTTTATAGATTTTACTCAGGGTCCCACCGTGATCGCCATTATGTTGGTGTCTCGTGTTTTGATAGTTTGGAAAATCAAAAGAAAAGGCAACATCAGAACCAATCTTTAGAGTTACAGGATCTAGTCCTCCTGTTCTCAGAGAGGGATCTCTCAAATTTTTGTTTGCAAAATTTTATCTTGTGTGCTTTGAGTATTAATTTTAGACTAGTTATTAAGTGCAGGTGTTTATTGTTATAGCATCATTTCTCACCTTGACATGATTCATGATTTCTACATGGCTTTTTGGGCACCCATTCCTACAGACTTGGACAAATTCACTTAAAAACAGTGGAAAATCCCTCATACGCGACTATGCCCGTGTTTTTCCGCGTGTATACGCGAGTCCAGCTAGAATTTTCCGCGTATGCCATTAAAATGATTTAAAAATATATAAAAAAATCCCTAATTTCGCGCTGGGTTGATGGTTACTCAGGTAGTTCAACCACCCCAGCCCGTGGCCAACTGTTTCCAACTGCTGAAACTACTTGGAGGGACTATAAAAAGCCCTCATGTGTATGGCCTAAGGGAGAGAGAGAAAGTATTGATATTATACTCGGTTGGTATTCCCTATCCAAGTCTGATTCCCCGTGCCTCCTGCACTTTCCCAGTTCATTGTAGGAAACCCTTGTTTCCTTGAGATACACATCCCTTTATATGTTATCTCGTATGCACCAGTTTGGAAGGAGTCTTAGCGAGGCAAGGGCTGGACGGATCCGGACGACGGTCTGCGAAGGCCTTGGAAGGATCATGTGATCTCTCCTCTTGATTACTTTTGTACGTACTATTTATAATACAGAAGTATCATGCTGTTCCCGAAATAAACGTGTTAGTGTATGCTTTAATGTATGAAGAATATGTGTTATACAAGCATTCATTATGATTTATTTAATGTTTTATATGAATCTCACTAACATATAGAGTAGAAATATGCTGTACAACTTGTCCTTTGTGCTGGTTTCTTCTTGTATTTCAGGTTAAGGAGGAAGGATGGTTGCAGGGAGTTTGAACTCCACGTGGATCTACTTCAAACTTAGGACCAACGGGTAAACCTCTCATTCTGCTCTATTTAGTTTTTATGAACGTGCATGATTGTGTGAGTCTCTGTTAAGTAGTACGCCCCTGCTCTGTGGAGGTTGAATCCCAACCAACCTCTAGGGTGTTTATTCCCCGAAACAGAACTGGCGACTCCACTGGGGATCACATTCTTGTGATTCTCCTGTTGGGTTGTTTCAGCTGTTTGGTAGGTTGCCAACAGTTTTTTCTGTCTTTTACAGTCCAGTTTGCTTTCTTGCAGTCAGTCTGAAGTCTTGGTGTCTTTCCCAGACTTCTCTTCTTTATTTTTCATTATCTTTCTTTGTATACGCTCTTTTGTCTGCACACAGTCGCGTATACCCGCGAGTTTGTGTAAAAGGATCCGCGTATACGCGAGTTTCCCTATACACAGACGCGTATACACGCTGGTTGCATAACTGCTAGGGCGCGTATACCTAGGCAGATTTTGAAATTTTAAGATTCTGGTCTTTTTGGTCTTTTCTGGCTATGGAGGCCTGTGTTTACAGTGTCTCTGTACTTACTGGAGTGTAAAGGAAGTGGTTTCAAGTCTTGTTTCTCTTTCGTTTGATCGAAAACTAATATTTTTGGCAGAGTGTTCGTGTTGGTGCTGGCACTCCTGGATTGAGTTCCAAGATTGCTTTCTGAGCATTCTTGGCTGTTCTGCTTTATCAGAACAGAGAGCTTTTGCTCACTGACTCACTCCTATCTTTGTGTTGTGCTTTGCATTGCGTTCTTTGCTTTGTTTTCGATTGGTTTTCTTGAGTTTTCATAGGCTAGGGTTTTGTTGCAATTTTCGGAGAACTTTTCTTGTTTCTTTGGAGTCTTTTGTTGCAACGAGTTTCCACTATTTCTCTAGGCTGGTTGGCTGAGTTTTTGGTCTTCCATTGCTCTTATTGATCTTGCTATCATTAGCTTTATAAGGTTTGGGAGCATTGTTGAAGTTTATGCTTGAAATTCGGTCTCGTTTTGGCTTGGATTGTGATAGTTGTGCTTGGTCTTTTTTGAGCTCTTGCTTTATAAAACTAAAAAGCCCAAAAAACATTTGTTTTGCTTTTTGTTTTTGCATATCAAAAACTCAAAAAACATTGTCTCTTGTTTTTGTTTTTGTTGTTGCATTTTCATTTTCGTTTGGTCATATCTTTTGGAGCTTTTGTGAAGTTTCTTGCTTCTAGTTTTCAGCTTGATTTTGAGGAGAGGTTGTCATTTGATTTCTTCTTCTTCTTGTTGAGTATTTTGGTGTCTTATATTAAGAGTTTTTCTTTTCAAGAATTGACTTTCTGGATAACAAAAGATGAGTTAAAACTGAAGGAGCCTTTTGGGAAATTTCACCTTGTTTCAAGAGACTTTTGCATCTTAGAATTTACATGCTTGTAGTCATTTGCATTAGGTGCATTGAATCATTTAGTTAGCTTCTTAGTTTTTGTGAGTGTGAGTTTGTAATTCGAAAAGAAAAATACATTTTTTAGTCTCGTAGAACTTATATAGAAATTGCTCTTCATCGAAAGACAAAGAACTGCATGTGCATGTAGTCAGGTTTTTATTAATTTCTTTTGCGTCAAAACACCATTGGTTTCAACTCCATATCCTTGTGACTTAATACAATAGCCCTTAAAATAAGCGATTTAATCTAAAATCAACTAGCAAGTTTTACTAAGTGTCAATCACCAACTAGCTAGGTTGTAGGGCCTTGGAATAGGTGAGAGGAGAGTTAACTCTCCAAGGCCGCTCAAACAAACATAGAAGTTGATTAATTGAGCGAAATCCAACTCCGTGAGGTGGACTGGGAAAGCTCTCATCCGAGAGTCAAGCGAGAGGGGAAGTGAAGGTTGAGAAGAGGGATACCCCCCCTCCGATTAGCTGAATCTGACCTCAAGACCGTTCCGCCCAGCTTCTGATACGGATTGGTGTCCATAGTTGTCGTTCCTAGGTTCCACACAGGTGACTGCGGGGGGGAATACCCGTGGTACCTGAGGCAGACGTCGCATCACTTTAAGCAGTACTTCTGGGGGGTGCCCTTGCGAAGCTTGGGTGCTTGAGCCGGCAAAGGCTGTCGTTAGGAGGTCGGCGTAACTGTTTCTGATACCTTCGCTAGTTGTTCTGGGCCCTAATCATCCCAGACTGCTTTCGGAAGGCCCTATACTTCTCTTTCCTGTATTTTGGTGTCCGGTCCTCATCACCCGGAGCGGAAATACTTGGAGGTTGTTTGCTTGCTGTTTCTCAGGGATTTTGATTTTAGTGAGTGCTCTTTGCTCCTAGCTTTCCTAGCTTTTCACTTTTCTTGAGTCTAATATAATAAATCTGTAAAAGTGGCTGATCAAGCGCCTCGACGTTCGAGGAGAATCCGGGGGTTATCTCCCGAGAGTGCAGAGCCTTCTTCAAGAAGGCGTAGGAGCGATTTAGCAGGTGGTTTTCACCCTGTAGAGTCTGAAGTTGTGGAGAGAGATCCTCCACCAAGGTCTGAAGGTTTCGTTGCGGATTCCGGTGTCGGTTCCGAGAGGAGCGTTCCGCTCACCTCGAGAGTATTGTTTCCTCAGGAGGAAGATTTTCAGATAGAAGATATACCTGAGCCTGCAGCTACAGGTCCATCTCCTCTTCCTCTTGATCATCCGTTTGTTATTCAGTACGTCGGACCGGAGTCTGAGAGACCGCCGCATCTTCCATATCTTTCTTATCTTTCGATGGCCACGACTGGGAACGCGGCTTCTACCGTGAGTGCTGCGGGCATTCAGACCCCTGCTTCTGTCGAGGCAGGGGGCACTCTAGCTCTATCTTCGAGTGCTTCTAGCACTGCTATGTTTGGCTCTGGGTTCACCCAAGCATATGCTTCTCAATCTGGTCCCTTCGTTTCAGGGATGTCCATTGCTGGAAATCCCTCTTTTTCCTTTACCGTCGGTGCAGCTGGATCTACGCCCATGTCTAACATGGCTAGTGGATCAACTTCGTTTCAGGGTTTCCCCTTTGGGACTGGGCATATTCCCAGTCCCAATCCTTCTTTAGGGTCGTTTCCTTTTACGTCCCAGACCCAGAGTTTTAACCCTTGGGCACAGGGGCCAAGTTCGACTGCTTTTATGGGATGGAATCCTATGTTTGCAACGTCGGGGGCAGGGAATCAGTTCCTCGCGAGTCATCAAGGGAATGCTTCTTTCCCTGCATCGAGTGCTTATCAGTCTTTTTCTCCTCTATCTAATGTGTGGAACCCCTATCAGGGGCTTTCCTCTTCAGTCAATACTTCAGCGGGGGGAACTAGTCTGGGTTTTGGTAACTCGGCGTGGGGAGGAGGTTCTTCTCCGTTTTCTACGGGTCCTTTCTGGCAGCCTGGTGCCTCATCAAATCCAGGCTATTCTTTTCAGAATGTTGGAAATCCATCCTATCAAGGATGGAATTCTCAAGCTCCGCCTCGATTACCATTTCTGGCAACGTTAAACTTGCCAGACTTGTCGAAGTTAACTAATGACCCGATTCGGTATAGTCCGGGGTGGCCTCCGGTCCCAACCAAACTTCCTTCAGACATTCCTAAGTTTGAAGGTAAGAATGGTGAAGATCCGGCAGACCACATCACCACTTTCCACTTATGGTGCTCTTCAAACTCTCTGATCGACGACTCGATTAGATTGAGATTATTTCAACGCACCTTAACTGGAAATGCCGCAAAATGGTATATAGAGCTCACTGGGGGCAGTTTCGCCACATTTGGAGAACTGGCTATCACTTTTCTGAACCATTTTCAGTTGCCTGTCAGATATGAGGCTGGGACCGAACTCCTGGCTAATTTTAAGCAGGATGAAGCAACTCACATTTCTGATCATATTCAGGAATGGAGGAGAAGGAAGAGGCTTATCAAAGCCCATATTCCAGGTGAGTTCCTTCTCGAGTGGTTTTTGAAATCGCTTCAGTCAGACATTTCAAAGGATGTATCCCTATCAGGGGTATATTCCGAGGAGTAGGCCATCTTTAGGGCCCAGCAGTTAGAACTGATCTATTCTCAGTCTGGGGTACTTTATAAGTATTTGCCCAATGCTCCTCGCTCCAAGTTGGATTTATCGAAACCTAAACCTGGTCCGCATGGTGACGGGCTTGTCGGATCGGTCAGTAGTAGTGCAGCCAGCCTGCTTTCTCAATTGCAGCAGTTGTCTTTACAATCTGCTCCTTCTGGTCAGGCTGTGCCTGCTGATTCATCCCCTTCCCAACCTTTGTCCATAAATGCCGTCCAATCTTCAGAACCCAAAGGAAATCAACAATCCGATGGGAAGAAGAAGGGACGTAATAACAAGAAGAAGGGCAAGAATGGGAAGGGAAATGCAAATAAAACCAACGAGCGTGTTGGTGAGGGCCAAAAGGAGAAAAAGAAAGTGAAGTTTCCATGCAAGCTTTGTGCTGGAGACCATCTCACACACCTTTGCCCGAAAATTCAGGATGCTCAGCGCCTGTTATCTCAGCAGGGTTATTCTAGTTCCCAGGCTGTGCTAACAAACCTTTTTCCCCAAGGGCAGTAATTAGTTGTTGGCGCGAACCAAAATCATGGGGCTTCCTCTGGAGGTGCCCAGGAAGGGGAAATTCCATCGAATATCTTTATGATGAGTGCTCACGTGGATGTCGTTACGAGATCCCGTGATTATGGCGGAGAGGAATCTTCGAAAGCTAAGGAAGTTCCTGATGCTACTGAGCCGCTTCACATCATGAAGCCAACTGTTGAGTCTATGCCTCGGATACCGAAGGCATCCTCTAAGCGGTCAACGATTAATCCGAACGCGAGAGCTGCCCAGAACTACTCGATTGTAGAAGATCTGGCGCAGAGTCCTTGTGCTATGTCAGCTTTAGAGGTACTCCAGTCTTGTCCGGCTCAGCGCAGTGCTTTGCTCACTGCCATTGGGGCTATTGATCCGAAAAATTCTCTTCTGATTACCTTTGATATGAAGAATTTTAAGAAGAGACTTCCTCATCACATGGCCTTCCATATTAAATCATCGTATCGGAAGACTAACATCTTTCGCACGGTTGTTGATGAGGGTGCTTCTACTTGCGTGATGTCTTTTGCATGCTGGAAGACACTTGGATCTCCAAAAGCTGTGCCGTCTAGCACTATTCTTACCGCATTCGATGGTCATTCTCACAGACCCCATGGTATTGTCCCGGCTTTTCCCATCTGTGTTGGGGGCAAAACCGTTAACATAGAAGTTGAGGTAGTAGATGCAACCTTGGACTACAACCTTCTGTTGGGGAGGAACTGGATATATGAGATGGATGCCATTGCATCCTCATTATTTCGAATTGTATGTTTCCCCCACGAAGGGAGGATAGTCACAGTGGATCAACTGGACTGTCCTCCTGTAGACCTGGATGCGCCTTCTGACTCATCTATGCCTAAGTTGGATAATACTAAGGCGCCTGTCGAGAATCTAGGAGTTGGAATGTATTCTTCCCTGATGGGTTCTTTTGATCTTCCTCCTCCTAAGGTGTCTATTAATGCTATTTCATCCTCCAAGGCTCCCCTTCGAAGAGAGTTCTTTCGAACTCATTATTTTTCGGACCCTTGGACCTTACCTTCTCCAACTGCCACATTGGAAGAAGGGCAAGTGTGTGGAATGGCATTCCCGATTTCTGCAGCTGAGATTGCATATCAGTCTGTTGTTGACACTGCAGAGTCTGATCCAGCTCCTCTTTCGTCGGAAGAGTTGGATGGTGATGTGGCTCCGGCTTGGACGCTTACTTCTTCTTCTGCCCAGGATTGTCTAGATACCACTCTTCCATCTGAAGAGGCCATCCTGGAAGCGATGACAGGTATAGATAGACCGTGGGATGATTTGCATCATCGGTCTTACTTCCTACCTGACTTGAGCGAAGTCGAAACAAGTTTTCCAAGTCCCCAGTCTCCTGGACCTGTTCACCCAGTCTTGAGCCCCTTAGCACCAGCACAGGTTTATGCTGAAGGGAACATGGCTGTGATCTCTCCTACTATCCCGGTGAACATCTCCAGGAATCCCAACATTATCGAGAACGTTTTCATTGGAGCTTAATGTTCCCATGAAGAGGTTCAAATCTATACCGAGCTCTTCAAAGAGTATAGGGATGTTTTTGCTTGGTCTTATGAGGAAATGCCTGGCATAGACCCATCTATCGTCCAGCATGAGATCAAGACGTATGAAAACGCTAAGCCTGTCAGGCAAAAACTTCGTCCGGTTAATCCTAGGAAGGCAGCAGCTATCAAAGCTGAAGTTGAAAAGCTGCTTAAGGCGGGATTCATTTTCCCAGTTCCTCTGACTGAATGGGTTTCAAACCCCGTTCCTGTTGATAAAAAGCAAGGAACAATTCGAGTGTGCATCGATTTCAGAGACCCGAATAAGGCGTGTCCTAAAGATAATTACCCCACACCCTTCATTGATCAGATTATTGATGAGTGTGCCGGTAACGAAATTTTTTCCTTCATGGACGGTTTTTCTGGTTATAGTCAAATTACTATCCGTCCAGAAGATCAACATAAGACCGCATTTATTTTTCCCTGGGGTACGTTTGCATATAAGAAAATTCCTTTTGGTCTTAAAAATGCTGGAGCTACTTTTCAGCGGGCCATGTCTTACGCCTTCCACGACATCAAGAAAATCATCGAGGCATACTTAGATGATCTAGCTGCTCATTCTCGAAAGAGGATGGATCATCCAGGTCACCTCCGGAAAATATTTGAAAGATGTCGTTTTTATAAAATTCGTTTGAATTCGAACAAGTGCGTTTTCGCGGTGACATCTGGTCGACTGTTGGGATTTATCGTGTCTAGGGAAGGGATAAGGGTAGATCCCTTCAAGGTTGAGGCAATACTTCAGTTGCCTCCCCCGTCTTCAATCCGTCAGCTTCAAAGTCTCCAAGGGAAGTCTAACTTTCTTCGGAGGTTTATCGTTAACTATGTTGATATTACAAAGGGATATATGAGACTGTTGAAGAAAGGAGTTCCTTTCTTTGGGACGACTACGCTCAACGCTCATTCGATGCCTTGAAAAAGGCATTGACCTCTGCTCCTTTACTGAGTCCACCCGATTATAGCAGAGATTTTCTTTTGTATCTGGCTACAGCAGAATCTACCATCGGTATGGTTCTGGTTCAGGAAGATGATGCTCTGGCTGAGCATGTTATTTACTACCTTAGTCGAGGACTGGTAGGACCTGAACTGCGATACACCCCGATAGAAAAATTAGCCTTAGCAGCAGTTCATGCTGTACAGCGACTCCGACATTATATTATTCTTCGCAAAACTTATGTCTTGGCAGCTGCCAATCCATTTCAGTTTGTCCTCAGCAGGCGAGTGATTGGGGGCAAATATAATAGATGGATTGTGATATTACAGGGATTTGATCTAGAGTTCATGTCTGCCAAATCCAAGAAGTCATTAGTCTTTGCGGAATTGATCTCCGAGTTGCCTTGTGGAGAGGAGATGATCTATGATGAGTCCTTTCCGGATGAACACTTGTTTCTAATCTCTCCACAAGATCCTTGGTATGGGGATATCATTGTGTATCTCCAGACTGCGAAGTTTCCCTCTTCTTTTTTGAAAGATGAGCGTCGTAAGCTGCGTCACTTGGCCAAGAATTATCTGATTATTGGTGATGCTTTGTACCGTCGAGGGGTTGATTCAATCCTAAGACGCTGCTTAAATTTCGAAGAAGCCGAGGCTGTGCTCAATGATTCTCACAGTGGAGCTTGTGGGGGTCATTTATCAGGGCTTGCTACAGCCCAAAAGATTTTGCGTGCTGGCTACTTCTGGCCCTCGATTTTCAAAGATTGCATTGAATCGGTCAAGAAGTGTCATCCTTGTCAGGTGTATACTCGAAAAATGCGCGCTCATCCAGCTCCGCTTTTTCCAGTCGTTACTGTCGGGCCCTTCACAAAGTGGGGTATGGATTATACTACTTGTAACCCGCCTTCGGAAAAAGGTCACAAGTACATTATCGTAGCAGTAGACTACTTTACGAAGTGGGTCGAGGCTATGCCTACTTTTGGGAACGATGGTGAGACTGCAGCTCTTTTCTTCTTCAACCAAGTTATCGCTCGTTTTGGTATACCCAGAGAGATTGTCACTGACCATGGCAGTCACTTTCAGAATAGTATGATGGCTGAGTTGGCTCTTAAATTGGGTTTCCGGCAGGAGCATTCATCTCCATATTATCCTCAGGCCAATGGGCAAGTGGAAGCCGTGAATAAATCCTTGAAGAAAATTCTTCAACGGACAATTGATAAACATAGATCCAACTGGCACATTATGCTATACCCTACACTCTGGGCATACAGGACGTCAGTTAAAACTGCAACTGGCTTTACTCCGTTTCAGTTAGTCCACGGGGTGGAATCCGTATTCCCCATTGAATGCGAGATTCCTTCCCTTAAATTAGCTGTTGAGCTTCTTCCTGACACTTCTAGTCTGGCAGAGCGGCTTCTTCATCTGGAACATCTTGATGAGCAGCGTCGAGATGCCGCCACGTTGAACGAAGCGCACAAAAACCGAGTTAAAGTTCAGTACGATAAGGCAGTTAAGCCTAGGATCTTTTCCGAAGGTGACCTTGTTTTGGTCTATGCCCAAGAAAAAGATGCCTTGGGGGCAGGAAAGTTTAAGTCGATGTGGTATGGCCCCTATATCGTTAAGAAGGTCCTTAAGAAAGGAGCGTATACCTTGGTTGACTTCGAAGGGAACGAGTTGCCGGAGCCCCGAAATGGGCTCTATTTGAAGAAGTATTATGCCTAGGCTTTGGCCTGGCATTTTGCTTTGTATATAGTAGTTTTTTGTCTTGTACATATTTGTTTGATTTTCGATTTTTGATGAGGTGGTGATGTTTTTGATCTGCTTTGGCAGGTTGTGTTGATGTCATGAGTCATTTTGGTTTCGCCGATGGTGCTAGTAGACACACCCGGAACTTAGCTTCCGTGGCTTGGGTGCTTCATTATCCTTCCGGTCAGCTGTTGGTATCAAGAGGGGTCTGCATTGGTCCTGCTTCCAATAACGTAGCAGAATACACTGCAGTCATTCATCTACTCTCGGAGGCAATATCCTTGGGTGTTGATTCGTTGGTATTTTTCTTGGACTCCCAGCTGGTGGTGTCGCAGTTGAACAACACTTATCGGGTACGAGATCCAATTTTATTACGATTGTTCTTGAGGGTACGTTTGTTACAAAGGTCATTTCAATTTTTAACATTCATTCATATTCCTCGAGATGACAATTGGTTTGCTGACTCATTGGCTAATCAAGCTTTAGATTGGCATATTAATCATTCAATACAATAAATTTTAATCATCACAAACATCATACATTTGATACATTTATCACATCACATCAAATATCGCTGTATATATATCATCGGTATGTCAAAAAAATTTACAAAATTTGGATCCATAAATGCCGTACAAAACTTGGGCTTATGCCCCATCATGTTCAGTCTCAAAAAAGAATATACAGTCATCTAATATATATAAAATCTGTCTACTCCTGAGGACCCTGCCCAGAAGTCGTGTTCCTATAGAACATAACTGCAGTGGCCACACGGCGGAATAGTCTAAACCAGTCCCGGGGTACTCCTACAACCCGTCTCTGGACGGCTTCCGGCAAGTCCTCCACGGCAGCTAGACGGATTTGGCGGGTCAGTCCCTCCAAGTTTCTCTGCATGGCCTGGAGTGTCCTGTCAGAATCCGTTGTCTCCGCCTCACCTCTGCGGCGCTTGTGACGTGCTAGGCCCTCAAGACGAACTGGTCCAACATCTGAAACATGATCATTTTTTAATTGTCAGTCATTATGAATCCAATCCAAAAACATGTTTGTTTTTCATTTTTCATAACATATTTGAAAAAATCCAAAAAAAATCATATAAGTTAAAAAATTTTGCAAAACTTACCGACTACTCCCCATGCTGCTCCGGGTGGAAGTACTAGATCTAGATCTCCTTGGAAATCCATCCCGGCATAGGGATAGTCGTCCACTGCGATGATCTGTTCTCTCCACCACAGGAAGAACTTATTGTCCCAGGTGGTTCGGGGTACCTCGCTGCCCCCCAGTCTCTTCATCATGTCTGCCCAACGGGCAATTCTTGGGTCCCGCGGGCTGCTGATAGTCGAGATGACTCTGGGTCTCAAAGCTGGAACTCTCTCGAAGAAGAATGTTGTCAAAATGGTCCCATAGCCAAAGTGTTTTGTCTTTTTTTGGCGAATGGAGGTCAGCTGTTGTTTCATATTCAGTAGCAGGGCTGTGCACCAATCATACACATGAATTAAGCACTCTACAGCTATGCTCATGTGCGTCCTGGACGCCTGATGTAGTGAGGCAGATCCTGCCACTCTGCCGATGGTGAACAGGAGGATCTTTATGTGCAAATCCCCGATATCTCTAATTGCAATCTGTGTTCCAACCTTCTTGGAATTATCTACGCAATATATTTGGACATAGTCTTCCACGGTCAACCCTCCCAGGGGCTTTCCGTGCAAGTCCACTGGATCTCCCCTCCTGGAGAGTCCAGTGATGAAGTATATATCCTCCACTTCTATGCATAGTGGCATCTGATCAATTATGAAGCAATCCTGATCTGGTTCCCAGTAATTTACGAGCATTTCAAGCAATCGCACATTACTTTTCATATTGGGCATTTTAAAGAATTTGAACAATCCACAATTTCGGAGGACATTTTGTGCTGCGCGATCCTGCATGACCTCTTGGTCTATTGCGCTATGCTCACGTTCCCTCCATGAGATGGTCATCCTGAGAAATTTCATCAAAATTTGCATTAGAAACTCTTTTTTGGGTTACGGACTTGCGCATACGCGACTTTTCCTGTGCACAGTCGCGTGTATACGCGACTTGCCTTCATTGAACCCGCGTATGCGCAGATACGCATTTTTTAATAAGGGTTTCCAGGCAAAAAATCACTTAATTTTAATTTTTAAACGGACAAAATGAATAAACAGGATGATTAAGGAGCCTACCTGAAGTTTCGCTGAGTTCCGACGATCGGTTGTTCCTGATTTGCTGAAAGAAGTTTTTAGCTCCAGAGCAATTTTTCCAAATCAGCTATGCATAATGAACCAATTGAGAGGTAATTTGTGTATTTATGGCTAAAAATTGAAAATTTTCGCAAAAGTTTCTTTATGCTTATTTTTTCGATCTGTCTTATGCTGTATAACTCGATTGCTTGGAAGTGCCCGGTTTGGTATATTTTCAGGTACATTTTGACGATTTTGAGATTTTTCCCGGTTTTTTATCCATGATTTCAGACTCTTCACGGCAGGTATATGATCTTCACTGGCATATAGGTTAGGGAATCACTTTCCGTTGCATCTTGCATTCTAGCCTCCATACTGATCACTTGCCTTAGGGTCGATCCCATCAGGTCATGATCATTACACCCATTTCACTCGCCGATTTTTAATCATGACTTGATGGTAGAGCCTTCCTTTACATGGGCTTCCTAGTTAGTTCCTCGCTATCACTTGTTGCCCATGCTACTTTTTATGTAGGCTCGGGAGTCCTCTTTAGTCCCGCCATGTCTTCTGTGTTGAAGCTTCATTCTTCTCCTTCATCACTTATCATTTTTCTGGCTTATACCATAGAGGCTCCCTGGTGTCGTTAAGTTGTATTACTGCATTGCATATTGGCTACTTGTTTATCCTGGCCTTTAGCCGGCTTCATTTGGACTCGATGTTTAAGCCAACTTTGGACCTTGACTTTCTGTACAAGTTAACCATTGCATGCACTTAGCTATCACGACTTGACACCTTTGTACCCATGGATGGAACGTTCCTCTGAGTATCACTGACCAGTTTTCGCCACCTTGCATTGAGTATAGGATTGTTCCAATTCCCGGAACTAGTGCATCTGCTTTCTTGATACTCGTTCTATCCATTGTATCATAGCATTATTTTATTCTTTTTCAGGCTTATTATATGAAAAAGACAAAAAAATCAAATATAACAAAAAGAGCGGGAACGGGATGTATCTTCGTTATTTTGATGGCAGTACAGAGTCAGTTTGTCACCCTTGAACAAAGCACATTTACTTATATATATCTCCTTCATTTGGGATGGTTTTAGTTTTGACCTAGGTTCAGCTTTTACCATGTTTCACTTGTCAGTTCTCCCCCGGTTGGTTATCTCTTCCAATCATATGGAGAGTTTGTTCTGCCTCCTGCATGACAGACTTATACAGTGTCACTTTTTACTGCCATGGTCATCACGAGTCGTGCTTTTGTTCAAGGGAAGTCTAGCTTGAGTCGGCCATTCTGCGGTGTCTCTTGACTCATTATTCAGTCGGCCTTCCCGGTCTTGTCAGTATCATGTTCTATCACATCAGATGTTTTGGTCTTCTGCTCGTGCTGGTTTGAGAAGGTCCCCATTGACTTCTTGCCGACGGGTTTGTCTCTTATCGACTACGACACATTTCTCTGAGAGCAAACCTAGAGCCGCACCTTGGGCCTATTTCCATCATTGATAGGTGACCTCGTGCTCAGCATTTGATCATCATCATGGGTCTTTGATTGAGTGGTTTCCCCTGTGTTCGACGTCAGCATACATTATCACACTTGGGATTCGTGCAGTACCTTGATTTCCATTTGACCCTATCGGTGGATTTCTCGCCTCTGTGTCAGCTTTCATTATTGGTTGGTTCATAGGGTTTCTTCCGTGCGCTAGCTTCATCTTGTGCATGTCGGAAACGTACTTCGGTTTTGGTTCCATCACTCTACTTCGTCCGATTCCTTCCAAATCTTGGCCCGCGGGTTACACTCGCGCTGGACTGATGTGGGATGCCTTAATGCCTTCCTTCCAGCAGATCTTTTCCCATCGACTCCGACTCATTGCTCTGGGAATAAGGTCTAGAGTCTTTTTGTCAGTACCTTAGGGTTTGCAGTCATCAGTGGCAGACTCTTCGCTATCGACAGTGGGGATTCATCATTGCCTCCTGATCGGTAGATTCTTTCAAGTGTTCAACTTCAACTCATTCATTCACACTTGTCAGATTGTACTGGGGCACCTTGACACTCATTATCATTATCGGTGGGTTGTCTCGCGTTGGTTAACGGGAAACATCATTGCCCGGTAATCCAACGATTTCTCACATGGTCGACTTCAACTCATTTATTCCCAGTGTGTAGAATTGTGCCGTTGTGATCGGTGAAGACCTCGGGTTGCATCAGCATTTCTCGGTTCACTTTTGACAGTCCTTTCAGTATCTGCCAGTGATGCCGTCCACCCTTATATGTTGCAGTTCAGCACAGCAGCATCTTATATGTTGGTCCCCGAGTTGCGTGATTGTACCGTTTGATCCACCTCTTATGATCCGGTACTTGGAGATTCAGTTACTTATTTGATCAGACATCTAGTTGAACCATCTTTGATCAGCTTTCTATATGTGATACTTGGACATTGATACAGACTTGTATTTCCGGGCCCTGCTCAGATGATTCACTATGTACTTTCAGTTCAGTTATACTTGTATACATATTGGATCTATTTCCGTACTTTCCATATGATGTATTTTTGACTGAGCATGGGTATGCCCGCCTCAGCATGAGTTGACTCTCTGGTTTCTTTCATTGGTTTTTGGCAGGCTGAAATCTGGTGAAGTCCTCTCTTGTCCTTGCGAAGTTCTTTCTATGTGCTTAATACATTTCGGCCATCATGTACCCCTTCTGACCTCATATATTAGGGGGCATCTGTTATAGCATCATTTCTCACTTTGACATGATTCATGATTGCTACATGGCTTATTGGGCACCCATTCCTACAGACTTGGACATATTCACTTAAAAACAGTGGAAAATCCCTCATACGCGACTATGCCCATACTTTTCCGCGTGTATACGCGAGTACAGCTAGACTTTTCCGCGTATGCCATTAAAATGATTAAAAATATATATAAAAATCCCTAATTTCGCGCTGGGTTGATGGTTACTCAGGTAGTTCAACCACCCCAGCCCGTGGCCAACTGTTTCCAACTGCTGAAACTACTTGGAGGGACTATAAAAAGCCCTCATGTGTATGGCCTAAGGGAGAGAGAGAAAGTATTGATATTATACTCTGTTGGTATTCCCTATCAAAGTCTGATTCCCCGTGCCTCCTGCACTTTCCCAGTTCATTGTAGGAAACCCTTGTTTCCTTGAGATACACATCCCTTTATATGTTATCTCGTATGCACTAGTTTGGAAGGAGTCTTAGCGAGGCAAGGGCTGGACGGATCCGGACGACGGTCTGCGAAGGCCTTGGAAGGATCAGGTGATCTCTCCTCTTGATTACTTTTGTACGTACTATTTATAATACAGAAGTATCATGTTGTTCCCGAAATAAACGTGTTAGTGTATGCTTTAATGTATGAAGAATATGTGTTATAAAAGCATTCATTATGATTTATTTAATGTTTTATATGAATCTCACTAACATATAGAGTAGAAATATGCTGTACAACTTGTCCTTTGTGCTGGTTTCTTCTTGTATTTCAGGTTAAGGAGGAAGGACGGTTGTAGGGAGTTTGAACTCCACGTGGATCTACTTCAAACGTAGGACCAACGGGTAAACCTCTCATTCTGCTCTATTTAGTTTTTATGAATGTGCATGATTGTGTGAGTCTCTGTTAAGTAGTACGCCCCTGCTCTGTGGAGGTTGAATCCCAACCAACCTCTAGGGTGTTTATTCCCTGAAACATTTATTTGTTTGATTGTTTGGTTGGAATGATACAGCAGAACATGAAGGGCCTAGGAAAGATATATAGGACAACGAAATATCTGTTTCATTGGGCAAATGGAGTCAAAAAGGGTCATAACACACTTATCAAAGGATATGGGATATCAAAGGGCAAATCTAACTTGGCCACATGATCCTTTTGTTTTTGGAATGAGATGAACATTAATGATTTGGAAAGAGAAGTTTAATTCTCAACAAAGGGGATTCAAAAGTATAATTTGAACAATAAAGAGATTTTTGATAGACAGGGCTAAGCATGAAATCTTCAAATCACACTTTTAAGAAAATAATGATTTCAAAACAACTTTTAAAATGAAATCTAAGATTCGGGGAACATCTTATTTCCTCAAAGATCTTATTTCAAATGAATTAGAAAACATAAAAGATTCACTGATAATTGCAGTCATAGAGGAGGGAACACCTAAAAACATATATGATCATAATTATAACGACCTTTAAGCCAACTTCTTAAGTGAGGACAAAGGGCAAGATCAAAACAGACCTCTTTGATTCACTGTAAGCAAAGAACTTCAAAGGGAGACTTCAATAATAGTTTCTAAGTGGCAACAGACAAGCAGGGAAAACCATAATCATGCTGAAACCAACTATTCAAACTATTAACGAAATAAACAAGCATGAAGACTAAAGAGAAAGATTAAATCCCCTAAAATACTTCAGCAGCAGAAAACATTAAACAGTGAAGCGTGAACAGGTCTAAGGTGCTTCCAAGAGTCATTTCTTAGCCTAAAAATTTCAGCCAACTGTAGTAAGAGATTATGGAAGATAATGAAAACAGGGGAAAACATGAAACAGTTTAGAATAATTCACCAACAGCCAAGCTCATGGATCCAATGATAGAGCCTTCTTAAGAACAAGCATGCAACAACATCCTCAAGACTTCCAAGACTCCAGTTTCTTCTTCATCTTCAACGGACTATGTATTTATTTCAGAGAGTTTCAGTATTACAACTTGTGATCAAACAACAACCAATCAACCAACAACTTCTCATCTTCTACAAAAGTATTTATAGAAGGATGAGGAGGTGAGATCTGATAAAAGATCTCCTAAGGTAATTAATACAGATTCAGGACTTCTTGGCCTTTTAAGGGGCTCGATGAAGAAGTTTACAGGTGGTTCTCTGTATTAACTATTTTACATTTATGAATTAAGCTTGGTGGGAGCTTTATTTGACTTTGAGGCTCTGTTTTGGATGTAATAACTCTGCTGATATTTATTTGCATTAGTTTCCTTGAGCATAATTAACTCCCTGGCTGTGCTGAGACAAAATATCTGATTTTGCAATAAATTCAGCCTCTGTTTGAATGCTTTGAGGAAACAAGTGGCTCTTTTGGTAGCTGAGGAATCAATTCACCTCATTTGAAGTGGTGGAAGCCTTTTTGTCAGTGAAACATTTATGATTTTCTGTTGAATGTGTTTTAATCCAGGGAATTAGGCTTTTGATAATCATTCTTAGTCGTGATTCCCAAATTTGTCTTCAATCTTCTTTTTCTGATTTGCTCTGTCTTTCAATGCTGATACTCTTTTAAAATCACGTTAGAATGCAGTGTCTTGTCGATGTGCAGAGCCACGCAGGGCTCGTATGGCATCACTTCCTCATGAAGAAATGACGATACATGGAGTAGAGCCCTGCGAACGGTTTCCCTTTGATGAATCAAAGGCACAGGAAACATCTTTCCCGGCCTTCTACCTTTCTTTTGATATAATGGAAAACTATTAATCCCTCCAAAATACAAACAATAATTATGAAATCCTGCTTTTATTTAGAAAATCTGCTTCAGAAGGCGGGGGAGGAGCGTAGTCGTTGGATGACAGCAACCAACGGAGGAGATCTGCATAGAAGAGGTTAAAAAGGAGAGCGGGGAGAAGAATAAGACGAAGTGATTTTGGACTGTCTGATCTAGACACGTGGATGGTCCAGATCCAATCGGAGGATCACAATCGGGGGAAACACTTAAATGGCGCCGATGTACAGAGAAACGCTGATGCGATTAATCATAGGTCGTCGATATGCAGATCAGATTGATGGCGGAGAGTGAATCAGAGGGGTTAAAAAGGCGGAGGGAGGGTCAATAATCAGATCGTTTGTGGGTCGTCAGATGAGATCAAACAGACAGTGCGGATGTAATCAGAGTCATTCAATCGGTGGGGAGAGAAATGGCACAAAAATGAAAACTCACGATGCAATTGAGCGATGACCGTTGATCTAAGAACGGGATCAATGATGGAGAATGAATCGAGGAATCACAATCGGTGGGAGGAGGAAAAGGGTGCGACGAGAAAATCCGATGCGATTGCGTGATCGGGAGGGCAGAGGCGATTAAGCGATGGCCATTGATCTATAAGTCATATCAACGGTGGGAAGTATAATCGGGGATCGGAAATCGGGGGTGGCAACTGAGTGCATGCGATATAAACTTGCGATGCGATTTAGCGCTGGTCGTCTGATCGGCTTACGACCAACGGTGGAGATTAATTTTTAGAACGAACCAGCGGAAATCCTTATAATATACAAAAACCCAAATTTTTTTAATATAAACAAAGGTTTAATGGATCGGGGCAGAAATAAAATATATATAAAAGGATAGGCGCCCACCTGCGGGGCATTCGGATATATGGAACGCAAAGGATCCGTGGCTTAATACATCAAAGGCCAATCGCAATTGGAACTACGGGCCTGGTCTTTCCGATCTACCCATTGTGAATTCTCCGATCGCGATTGCGCGATCGGGTCTTTTTAATCTACCCATTTTTCATATTAAAACACGTGACTTTGGTTTTTGGTTAATAATTTCGGGAAAGTGGGTTTTGGGTTTTTCAAAGGAAAACGCGGATTAGACATGAAATATTTACAAGTGGAGTTTCCATGGAGAAAAAGAGGAGAAAATGAAGGTTTGAGAAGGGAATGAAGGTCTTTTAGCAGTCTTTCACTTGGAATCAGCATAATTTTCTAAGTATAAAAATGGAAATAGTAATGAAGATTTTTTGGACAAAGGCATGAGGCTTTGAAGGAGTCTTCAAGAGGCAACAATTTTTAGTAATAAAATTTGTTCCTTGAAGGCTCCAAAATCATTTAGCCACCATTTGGTATGAAAATTTTTATAGGTGGCTAACATTATCAAATAAATTTAAATTCACACTAATGTATCTCTAGGACCCATCACTACAGGACCTGTGGTCCCACAGTGGTGTAGGTGTTGTCAAGTTTTTTTTGGATGCCAATTTCACTATTTCTTGTTGCAAAATTGAACATGGGAATATCATTTTATGTTTTCTTTATTCTATTTTAATGAATTCATGATGCATTCTCATTAAGATCGTCTCGAATCTTTCAAATCATAAACTACACCGAAAAAACCCTAATCCCATCACTAAAGCATTTCTATCTTGCTCCTTTATATATTTATAGTTGTAACCCTTTGATCATCTGACCTAGCTACCTGGTTTTCACCCCTGATCTAGCAGAAAAACCATCAATCTTTCAAAACCTTAGAGATTACCTAACTAGCCTAAAATCTACTCCTCATCCAATCAAACATTTTACTTGTGATCTCATAGAGAGAGCCCTCTCTATTGTGGTAGGGCTAGCTACCAAACTAAAAGCTTGGTTTGAGGTTACCTCTGTTGAAAACCTTTTATCAGCCTTGGGACATTGTGGAGGCTAACATTTATGGCATTGTTTTTGAGGAATGTCTTAGCTCCCTATAATCAACAAGATTGGAAAAAGTCCAACCACAGGGAGAACACCGTTTCAACCACTTTGGGATTCTAGGATATATCCATCCTAAATCGAAAGAGGGATCTCTCCAATAAGTGTAAAGATGGATTTATCTTTAAGGTTTTGGGTATTGATATTAGGTTAGTTATGAAGTCCAAGGGTTTTTTTTTGTTTTGGATGGTTGAGCATGATTATTATTTGAGTGGAAAGGTCTAAATGGAAATAGTTTCAAAGGTGAAAAGTTGCAAGAAAATAGAACAAGCTTTCGCCAAAAAGATGGATGTAATGTTGGTTTTAGTCCATTGGGCTATGGATTCATAATAGGGTTTAACTAAAACAACAAGGGGCAAGAGTGGTCCATGGGGCAAGTCATCTATGTCTAATGATCTCTTTAAAGTTGATTTTATGGAATGAAATGATACAACAATAAGGGGAATTAAACAAATGAAGAACAAAGAGCAGCCCAAGATCTGGTAAGTACTTTGAAACTAGCCATCTTTTGACATACACTTAAGAAAAACATAAAAGCAACCCAAGATCTGGTAAGTACTTCAAAACTAGCCATATTTTGATATACTTTCAATATAAAAACAATTAAACACAAGGAAAACACAAATGATAACAAAAAATGGTCTAAGATCTGGTAAGTACTTTGAAACTAGCTAGCTTTCAACACATTTTCAGGGAAACTTTCAGATAGTCTTTGGGGATAGAACTAGGAAAGGGCTAACCATAACTTCCTTAGTTCATCTCTACTTAACATAGAAAATAACATTCAAGAATAAAAATTAGCTAAGACAGTAGGAGGAGGGAACGCCAACATTCCTAACTGCTCAAATTGATTTAAATCATTCCTAAATAATACAATTTGGAAGAAAACATTTATATAAAGCTTATCAGTCAGAGAAGGGTACTGATATGCAGTAAATCCTAACTCTATGCTTTCTATTATTTATTAGAGAAGATGAAAAAAGTGAAAATAGAAATAAAATGATGATTTACAATAAGAAAAACATCACCGTCAACATAGACTAGGATCCCATAAATCAGCTTGTATTGATTCTTCAAACTAGTTACAGCTTTAAGTCTAATTTTTCAGATTAGCAATCATCTTCACTTCTCAGCCTAACTATTCTATCACAAGCAGAGCTTCAAGAGCCTTTGAACACTATTTACATTCAGAAGTTTCGAGCACAAGTATATTTCAAAGTTCTGCAACCAACATTTTCTCATCTTCTACAAGAGTATTTATAGAAGGAATGAAGAGGTTGGATCTGATAAAATATCTCCAAGGTTCAATAAATACAGATTAATGCTTCTCGGCCTTTGAGGGGCTCAATGGAGAAGAGTACAGATATTTTCACTGTATTAATTAAATAACATTAAAGGATTAAGCTCAGTGGGAGCTTTTGTTGACTTTTAAGGCTCTGTTTCATGTAGTAATAACTCTGCTGATATTTTTACATTAAGTTCATTTAGTAGAATTAACTTTTGGGCTGCGTTGAGGCAGATATCTTTTCTTTGATCAATAACTCCGACCTCTGTTTGAATGCTTTGAGGCAACATGTGGCACTGAGGTAGCTGAGAGGAATCAACTGGCCTCTGTTGTGGCGGTGGAGGCTCTTATGTCTAATGATCTTTTTAATTTCCCTTTAATTGTGTTTTAATTTAATGGATTAGGCTTTTGATAATCAATCTTAGCCGTAATCAATTAAACTATGGAATTCACCTTCAATCTTCAATTCTTCTGTGTTTTGTCTTTGACACTGATACTCTTGTGTTTTATTTCATTCTTTGTGTCTTGTTGATGTGCAGGGACACACAGGGCTTGTATGGCATCAATGCCCATGAAGCATCGATGAAACATGGCGTGGAATCCTTTGTAGTTCTTTCCCTTTGATAAACAAAAGTCAAGATGATCGTCACCCTCGACTTTCTTCTTCTTTATTATAATGGGAAAAACCTTTGAAACCTACAAAATACACACAAATATTATAAAATCCTGCTTTATTTAGGAAAAACTGCTTAGGAGGTTTCAGGTGGGAGCATGGCCATTGGATGGCAGCATCCAACGGTGAAGATCTATTTGCGAGAGGTCAAAGGGAAAGTGGAGGAAGAAATAAGTCAGAACTGTCGATCTACAGAGATCGACAGTCACAATTAATCGGGAGAACACATAGTACAGATGGTCACTTTATGGAAAATCGGAAGAAAAAAAAAGGAAATAGACGAAATTTCCTTTGGCGAAGGAATTTTCAAAGGAAATGGAATTGGGGCTTCGGGATGATCGTGGGTCGTTGGATGAGATCGGCCCATGAGATCAACGACGAAGATTGTGCGTTGAAAACCTTTGGCGAGGGTGGAAGGCGATAGTGTAAGGCCATATTAAATCTAGGTCGTTGATCTGCAGAGATCAACAGTGGGAGTCGCACGCGATAAAACATAATAGAAATGGGGAAGGTGGTTTTAGGAGGTAAAACCATTGTTTTCACGCGGAAAAAGGCCGGGGAGGTAGTTTTTCCTTTTTGAATGCGATATGCGTTCCTACCCGACACGTGGAATTTCAAAACAACTTATATCGTGCGGCCTTTGGGAAATTAACCTTCGTGCTGAAAGTTACACGATATGGAATGTGGGCTATCAGATCTGGGGCCTCAGATCTAACAGTGGGGAAGTGAACACGATATGAGATAGATGCACGGATGAAAGTGGGGGGAGCGGTTTTAATCTGGGCCATTGATCTGCAGAGATCCACGGCTGTGATTGGCGGAGAAACATTATGAAGCAGGGTATATGGAAAATAACCAAAGTTGGGAGACGCATTCTGGACCGTCTGATCTAGACACGTGGATGGTCTAGATGCAATCAGAGGGATGTGATTGGTGAGGGATGAACTTTGAATGGCGATGATGCGATGGAGCGCTGGCCATTTTATCGGCTCAAGATCAACGACGAAGATTATCTCAAATATGAAACTGGCAGAAAACCCCTTAACCCTTTATATATAAAAAATGAATGAAATACAAAGGTCTTGGGGCTAGGGGCGGATTATGTATAAATGAAAAGGCTTGGCGCCAGTCTGCGGGGCCATGGGTTTATATGGAGTGCGATAGGCCCAGGGGTTATACCTATAAGGGCCAATCACATCGGAAGGTCGGGCTTGGTCTTTCAATCTACCCATTTGGATTTTTTCGATGCGATTACCACTTCAAGACTTTAACTCTTGGTCCCGGGCGTAAGTTATATAGAGTGAATTGGAGAGTGGGGTTTATATAATGGGGATCAATCGCATCAGAACTTTTGATGCGGGGCTTTTCAATCGACCCATTTTACATTATAAAACACTATTTGGGCACGTTTAGACCAAACTTAGGAAAAAGTGGCTTTTTTTATTTACAAAGGAAAACGAGCATCAGGAAAGGTTTATTCACAAGTTTTAGCACCCGATTGCGGGCACAAGGGTTATATGAGGTGGTAATAGGATTGGCGGCTGTGTACAAAGAGCTTAATCGCATTGGAGGTTTTAACATGGCCAACAGACTTGCATACTCTGATTTCTCTAATGCGATAAGCACCGAAAAAGGCTTAGCACCTGGTTCTAGGGCACAGGCACATGTGGGGAAGTGGTTTAGACTTAGCCCAAAGGGGCTTAAACCCTTAATAAAAAAAACGTATTTTATGATTTTTTCAAAGTTTTTTGATGGATTTGGGGGTTTCGACAGAGTTCAAAAAGGATTTTTAAACTCTGTAAATAATATTTTATGAACGGGAAAAGGGGAACAATGGAAAATGGAGGAATTTAATGGGAAACAAAGGGGTAAAATGAAGGTTAGTTTTGAAGTGGAGGGAGGGGAAAAATGGATTTTGCAGCAGTGTTTTCTCTTATGGAATCAACAAAATTTCTAAGTTTAAAATGGAAACAACAGTGAAGATTGAAACAAGGGCACGATGTCCCCATGAGTCTTCAAGAGATAACACTTTTTAGCAATAAAAATTGTTCCTTGAAGGCTCCAAAAATGTTTTAGCCACCATTTGATATGAAAATTTTTATTGGTGGCTAAAAGTGGCTCCAATTTGTTGGGTATGTGTTATATTCTTTCCACGACTAGACTCCCGTGTTGTATGTTGTGCCGGGCGCAGCAGGGGGGTCACAGGGGGGGGCGGCAGCCCCCCCTGTCGAGGTCCAGGGTAGCGCCCCTGCAAAAAAATTTTTGGTGTGCGGACCCACTCATAGGCGGAACCACCCATGTTTTGTGCATGAGTTTGCACATGTTTTTTGGGTACGATGGTTTTCGACCCCTGGTATTTTGTAGATCCGGTCAAGGGAACTATGGTTATGTTCTAATCCAGGGTTAATGGATTCGGGTTTATGTATGCTTCAACATGTATATATATGTGTTGTAACACTAAAAGGAATATAATGAAAAATCAATCTGGTCATCCCGATTTGGGATCCAGGGGAAATCTCTGTATTTATTTGTTTTATGTTTTATGCTCTCACTATTGTTTATTTTATATTATAAGATTCTTGTGTAGATAATTTCTGTTCAGGGTTAAAACCTACATTTGGTATCAGAGTTGTTTCAGCTTCAAGGGGATTCCTTTGCTATTGAGGTTTTTTTGCTCGGGCCTAAGGTAGACCCTATTCAGTGGGAGATCTACAGGATCGATTCTTGCAGTGAAAGAAGATGGCGAGTGGCGGAAAGATAGAGATCGAGAAATTTAATGGTCAGAGTTTTGAGTTGTGGAAGCTCAAGATGGAGGATCTGCTGGTGGATAAAGATTAGTGGATTGCGATAGATCCAAGTACTAAACCAGCGGAAATGTCAGATGAAGACTGGAAGAAACTGGATCGAAAGGCTAAGAGCACAATACGGTTGTGTGTCTCAGATTCAGTATTGTTGAATGTATCTGGGGAAGCTACGGTGAAGAATTTGTGCGAAAAACTTGGGACTTTGTACCAATCTAAGTCTCTGGTGAATAAGTTGTTCCTGTGGAAAAATATTTATAACTTGAGGATGAAGGATGGAGACTCGGTGACAGAGCATCTAAATGCCTTCAATACTATGGTAAGTCAGCTGTCATATGTTGATATTAAAATATCAGATGAAGATAAGTGCATCAGTTTGTTGTGTTCTCTACCAGACTCGTGGGATAGTCTAGTTATTGCAATAGGTAGCAATACAACTACCTTGAATTTTGATGACATTGTCTCAGCCTTGGTGTCAGAGGAAATGAGACGGAGAAATATGGAGGGTCAAAATGGAGATGCCTTATTTGTACGAAGAAGGTGCCAAAACAGAAACAAGAATAAGGTTTTGAGTGGGAGATCTAAATCTAGAGGGAGATCTAAATCTCCTAGAAAGTTTGTAAAGGTATGCTAGAAATGCATAAAGAAAGGGCACTACGAAAAGGACTGCAGATCTAAAGCTCTTGAGAAAGGAAAGGGATCTGATGATGCTCCTTCTGCAGAGGCAAAAACCACTTTGGATGAAGGTGGGTATGTGTATTTGGCTTCTTCTTCAAATACACATGTAGATCATGAGTCATGGTTGATTGAATCAGGTGCATCCTTTCACTTCACTCCCCATAGGGAGTGGTTTTGCGAATATGAGAAATATGATGGTGGTGATGTCTTCCTAGGGGATGATAGGAAGGCCAGAATCGTCGAACATGGAAAAGTCAAGTTGAAGCTGCAAGGTGGAAGGATTAGAACACTTCCTGGTGTTTTTCATATTCCTGCATTGGCCAGAAATCTAATTTCTGTAAGCAAGATGGATGATGCAGGTGTAAAAATAGTGTTCGATAAAGATGCCTGCAAGATGGTTCAGGGAGCACTGGTATTAATTCGGGGAGTTTAGACTGGAACTCTGTACAAGCTACAAGGTAATAGTTCTATGGTTCCTAAAAGTGGAGCGGAAAGCCTAGTTGTCTTTGGAGAAAATACCATGCTATGGCATCAAAGGCTTGGACATATTGGAGAGAAGGGCCTTCAAATACTACATAGAAATGGTATGGTAGAAGGTATGTCTAATTTATCTCTAGATTTCGATTTCTGTGAACATTGTGTATATGGGAAGCAGAACCGGGTGAGTTTTCCTTCTGGTGCTAAGAGGGCGAACAAGATATTAGAACTTGTGCACAATGATGTGTTTGGACCTATGCCAGTTCCATCACTGGGAAATTCTGTGTACTATGTTTCATTCATAGATGACTTCTCAAGGAATACATGGATATATTTCTTAAGGAAGAAATCTGAAGTATTTGACAAATTTAAAGAATTTAAGGCTCTGGTGGAAAACCAGACAGAGAAGAAGATAAAGGTGCCGAGGATAGATAATGGTGGGGAGTTCTGCAAGAAGGAATTTGAAGAGTTTTGTAAGAAGTGTGGTATATCACAGCAGAAGACTACTCCATACACACCTCAACAAAATAGATTTGCAGAAAGAATGAACAGAATGTTGATGTAAAAGGCAAGAAGCATGCTCAGTGGTACTGAGTTAGGACAAGAATTATGGGCAGAGGCAGTGGAGACTGCATGTTACTTAGTTAACAGATCACCTTCATCAGCGTTGGAGGATAAGACTCCACATGAGGTATGGACTGGTAAGAAACCCTTTTTTTCACATCTAAGGGTATTTGGATGTGATGCATATGTACATGTTCCAAAGGAGAAAAGGACCAAGTTGGATAATAAATCTGAAAGGTGCATATTTATCAGGTATAAGGATGGTTTAAAGGGTTACAAGCTTTGGAACCCAGTAACAAGGAAGGTTGTGTACAACCGAGATGTGGTGTTTAGAGAGGTGAAAGATGTTGTTAAACATGAAATCATACCAAACGAACCTAAGAAGATATAGTTTGAGCTAAAGGAGGATGAATCGGAATCTACAACAGAAGAAGATTCATAAGAGGAAGAGCCATAAACCCCAGCTTTGAGAAGATCAGTTCGAGAAAGAAGAAAACCAGAAAGGTATAGTCCATCCTCTTTCTGTTCAGGTTTTTCCTTAACTATAACTGATAATGATCCCAGAACTGTCAGGGAGGCAGTAGATTCAGAGGATGGAAAACTCTGGAAGGAGGCCATGGTTGATGAAATAGCATCCTTGCACAAAAATGAGGCATGGGATTTGGTGGAGTTGTCGGTTGGAAGGAAGTCCATCAGGAGCAAATGGGTGTTTAAGAAGAAGATGAATGTAGAAGGAAAGGTGGAGAAATACAAAGCTCGGTTGGTAGCAAAAGGTTATTCCCAGGTGCCGGGAATTGATTTTGGTGATATTTTTTCTCCTATTGCCAAATTTACTTCTATTAGATTACTTTTATCTATTGTTGCTGCATTTGATTTTGAGATAGAAAATATGGATGTGAAGACAACATTTCTTCACGAGGATCTAGAAGAGGAGATCTACATGAAGCAACCTGAAGGCTTTATGGTGAAGGGTAAGAAAGAACTGGTATGCAGGTTGAAGAAGTCTTTGTATGGGTTAAAACAGTCACCAAGGATGTGGTATCAGAAATTTGATACCTATATACGGGGACTTGGCTTCACGAGAAGCAAGGAGGATCACTGTGTTTACTTTAAATTAATTGGTGACCGTGTTATTTATTTGGTCTTGTATGTGGATGATATGTTGTTGATTGGAAATGAGAAAGAAATTATCCAAGATTTGAAGACCCAACTGCTCTCCAAATTCGACATGAAGGATCTTGGTGCTACAAACTACATTTTGGGCATGGAAATTAAGAGAGATCGGGCAAAGAGGAAGCTCTGGTTAAACCAGAGGAAGTATGTCGAGACTATATTGCAGAGGTTCAATATGTAGGATAGTAAATCAGTGAATGTTCCTATTTATGTAGGTGTAAAACTATTTATTGAACAGTGTCCCAAGACACAAGAAGAAGAGGAGGATATGTCCCATGTTCCATATGCAAGTGCAGTGGGTAGCCTGATGTATGCAATGGTTTGTACTAGACCAGCCATTGCACATGCAGTGGGAGTATTGAGAAGGTTCATGTCAAACCTAGGGAAGGAGCATTGGACAGCAGTGAAGTGGGTTTTCAGATATTTACGTGGCACTAGTGATTATGGCTTGTGCTACCAGGGAAGACCAGGATTGGAAAGAATGTTGGAAATTCGTGGTTTTGTTGATGGAGACTGAGCTAGAGATCTGGACCAAAGAAGATCTACAAGTGGGTATGTGTTTAGCCTATTTGGAGGTGCAGTTAGTTGGATGAGTAAAAGAAAATCTGTAGTGGTGCTTTCAACTACAGAGGCAGAATACATAGCAGCCACTCATGCAAGCAAGGAAGCAGTTTGGTTGCAGAGATTGTGTTCAAGTATTGGGTTGGTACAACAAGCTATAAGGATAGACTGTGATAGCCAAAGTGAAATTTTCTTGGCTAAGAACCCTGCTTATCATTCAAAGACAAAGCACATTGATGTTCAATATCACTTTGTTAGAGATATGGTTGAGGCTAAAAGGGTGTTGCTGGTAAAGGTGGTCACTTTGAAGAATGTTGCAGATGCATTGACAAAGTCTGTGAGCACTCAAAATTTCTCTTGGTGTAGAGAAAAAATGGGTGTTGAAGAATTATCCCAATGAATAAGCTCTCTTGTGGCCCCATGTGGAAAGAAAAAAACAAGTCGGAGAATGTTGGGTATGTGTTATATTCTTTCCATGACTAGCCCCACGTGCTGTACATTGCGCCGGGCGCAGCAACCCCCCTCATCAGGGTCTGGGGCAGCGCCCTGGCAAAAATTTTTATGGTGTGCGGACCCACTCATATGCAGACCCACCCATTTTTTTTGTATGAGTTTTCACATGGTTTTTGGGTACGATGGTTTTCGAACCCTAGTATTTTTTAGATCCGGTCAAGGGAACTATAGTTATGTTCTAATCCAGGGTTAATGGATTGGGGTTTATGTATGCTTCGGCATGTATATATATGTGTTGTAACACTAAAAGGAATATAATGAAAAATCAAGCTGGTCGTCCTAATTTGGGATCCAAGGGAAAATCTCTATGTTTATCTGTTTTATGTTTTATGCTCTCGCTATTGTTTATTTTCTGCTATAAGATTCGTGTGTAGATAATTTATGTTCAGGGTTAAAACCTACACACTTGGGGATGGTGCCTTCTTGAAGGCATTAAGAACTTCAGACTTGCATTCTCTGGGAGGTTGATCAGTGCCTTATCCATTGGGCTGCCTTCTCTTTACTTGGATGTTCTTCTTTGTTCTGAAAAATGTTAGTAGCCATGGAAAACAATGGATCTTTCATCAACACAAGATTTCTACCTACCCAATCCTACTGATCTAACATTCTTTCTTCTTTAGAGTGTAATTAGATTAGCAAAGTCTTTTCACAACATTTTATTCTTTTGAAAGCATAAAACTAATCTAATTATGCTCCTTATTTCTCCATGAACTTAGATTAAACAGTTGAGTCCATATGATTTTACCTAATCTACCAATCTGTTAGGATTAAATAGTCTAACTGATTTTTATTCTCTAAATTATACAACAGAAATTAAAAAGCATACAAGTCAGGACTGAACAGTCCAACTTGATGCTGATCTATGGCATAAAAAACAATCTTCACATAGACATTATTTTGGAGAAAATTAAATCAAAATGGAAGGCTCAAGATCTGAAAGTTTGAAGCACTTCCTTCATGTTTTTATAGCTCTGTTTTTTGCTTCTTGCTTGAGCTATTTTTTTTCATCAACTGGTTCAGATTTTAAGCTTATTAGAACCAGTTTTTACCTTTGTTCTTGACTCAAGAAATAAACATATTTGAGTCATTCTTATTTTGGACACTTAGGTTTAGATTTTGAGCATGTTTGAACTTGTAATTTCTAACCTAATCTACCTACTGATAAGCCAAGATTAAACAGTTTGGAAAATCGAATTCACTATCCTATCAATAGTCAATTTAAAGCTAATTATTCATGATTAGGCTGTATGACTAATTAGAAGTGTGTTTTGAGGAGTGGCATTTATGCTTGCACACTTTTAGAATTGTTTCTCTTTTTGTTGGTATGGGGCTGTACCTTTATTGTTTTTACAATCTGCCCTCTTTTCTTTCTTTCATTGTTTTTGAATTTTTGTTTTTTTCTAACTTTGAATGCAATGATGGGTGAAATATTTATAATGAGAAAAATATAAAAATTCTTTCAAAACGTGACATGGATCAAGAAAATTAATGCTTGAGCATCCTGCCATTGACAGTACCCCCAAACAAATCTGCTCCATTCAACTCTTGTAAGAAGAAGGCATTATTACCAATAGCTGAGTGAATGAAATAAGGGCCAAGTCATAAGTTGTCAAATTTTCCATGCTTGCCCTTGTCTTCTCTCCTTGAGTCCCACTTTAAAACTTTGTCCCCAACATTGAAATTTCTAGCCTTTGTTCTTCTGTCAAAATTATTTTTAATGCTGTCCTGTTTCTGCAATGCTTTGTTATAAATCTCCTCTCTGGTTTGCTGAAGATGAATAGTTTGATTTATCCTTCTGATCATGTTATTTTCTTTATATTGAACCTCTTGAATCAACTTCATAACTGGCACACCAAGGTTGGTAGGAAATATTGCATCAGTGCCATACACAAGCTGGTAGGGTGACATGCCAATGGATTTCTTCAAATTTAATTTGTCAGCCCAAACTTCATGAAAAAGCTTTGTGTCCCAAGACTCTTTGTTGTCCTCCAACAACTTCTTAATTATGTTCACTAAACTCTTGTTTAAGGGTAATAGGCCATGGAATGTCCCAATGTTATCTGATATTTGTGACAGAATTCAACCATCTTCTTTGATCCAAATGTTGTTGCATTATCAGTGATGATCTTGGTAGGACAACCAAATCTAGAGAGAATATTATTCTCCATGAAATTTATGATAACAAAATCATTCGCTTGCCTACAAGGGATGACTTCTATCCATTTAGCGAAGTATTCTGTGGCAGTGAGAATCCAAATATGCTAGGCAGAGGATGGTGGCTGGATTTCACCTATGAAGTCAAGTCCCCACTTTTTAAAACACTAGTAAAAAATGATGAAATTAATTACTAGGTGACTAAAAATTTTAGTTACCGCAATTATTTCAAGTGAATTACTACTAAATTTGAGAAATTTTATTTGATCGAACTAAAAATGACTAACTTAAATGACTAATTTAGTCTTGGAATAAAATATACGACTAGATAACAAGTGACTAAACTAAAAGCGACTAACTTAAACAACTAATTTAGTCTAGGGATAAAATATATGACTAGATAATAAGTGACTGAAGTAAAAGCGACTAACTTAAATGACTAATTTAGTCTAATATTAAAATATCTGACTAGATAATAAGTGACAAAATTAATAATGATTAATGTAAATGACTATTATAGTCCAAGAATAAAAATATGGCCAAATAACAAGTACAAAAAGTATATGAATTAGTCATTTATGTCAGTAGTTTTTAATTGTGTCACTCCAAATATCGAAAATTGCAATTTTGGTACCGAAGTGTTACATTTCACTATAGGTGTCTCTGAATCCATTTGCAATGTTAAAGTTTAGAGACAAAGGGGTCTCTGAATTTACAGTGTTAAAATTATGAATACACTTTTGTCTCTAAAGTTTAACAGTGCAGATGGATTCATCTACAATTAGCATAATTCCATGTATCATCTATCAACTTTATACTAACTCCATTATAATTTTAGTAAAGGTTATAATATTAATTAGATAGCCAAATTAATATTAATGTTTATATTTAATATTTGGCCATAAAGTTTAATTTTTAAACTTCATTGATTTATGTTAAACATGTGAGTTTTTTTAAATCTAAGGTTAAATCTTCATATTCACATTTAATAAATAGATAAATGTATATAAAAAAAAAATTCTTGAGAAAAAATCAAACTTTCTATTATCAGAAACAAAAATTTGTCATCGCATATGTCGTAGCATTCCATAAGTCCTTGTCCTCAGAGGGAACAAGGAAAAAAAGACCAGCCAACCAACACCCATGGGAGTGAAGGTTCCAATTGTGAAATCAAGATATCACTCAGAGACCATATTAGACAGAAGACCTACTAAAGTGGTAAAATAGCATAGAAACCATAAGCATGTCATCACTTTTGGCCTTCGAATAAGGAGAAACAACCGACAGATATGAAAATGGCGCAAAGCCATCCTAAACCCGACCTCTCCACAGCGAAGAGACCAGCAAGTTCAATAAAATAATAATGTGTTATGTAATCAGTGAAATCCATAAATATACAAAAAATAGATATGTTTGTAGAAAATATGAGGCAACAAATATACATAGCTCCAGAAGATATAACAATGCTGGAAAAAATAAAACAGTAAATATAAACATGACTCTGGATGATGAGGGAAGGCCCTCCATCAGTATGGTCTAATGTCTGAAACACGGACCACCATACCATCCTTTTTTTCTATTGACCATGAGCCCTGAGCTTGTCTAAGACCGATCTTAGACAAAACGCCAGCTCGTTGGTTCTGTTCCCTATAAATATGGCAAACAGAAATCCATGTAAAATGTGTTTTTAGTAATAGAATCTCATCAAGAATATGCAGTAATAAATAGTTTTTACATCTATGCATGTTGTTAAACCAATTTATGACATTCAATGAGTCCCAAAAGATTTGAATCGAGGTGATATCTAGGTGAAGTAACTAGCACAACAAGATTTTTAAGTTTTGTAGCTCTGCAAATTTGTTTGTCCCTGCACCAAAACTGATAGAGGCCGCAAAAGAAATGTTTGAGTTTTTTTGAATGACCATGCCAGTACCACATAGCCCCCGAGAAACCGCTCCATCAAAATAGGACCAAGGAGTATCTGGGAGAATGATTTCGTTTAGCACCCATCTGGGATTAGCAGTTGAGGAAGTGGACGAGGAGGCCATGAATATCAGAGCACTTTGACCTGCCACCAGTGCCAGGGAGGAAAGGAAATCTTTGAAGACACATTTTTTCCTAGATAACTAGTTGCCCCAAGAAATAATTAGTGGTAGACATCTGTGATCTAGATCTTTGCATCTCTCCCACCAGGACTTCCATGCATAGTTCCAATTATTTCCTGCCTAGAAAACATCCACATCATAGTGTGTAAGAGTATATTCCCAGACCTTCCTAGGGAAGGGAAAAAAGATGAATAAGTGGTCAATAGTTTCCTCCACCTCTTTACATAGATAGCACCACCCGGGACCATTGAGGAAGATTTTTTATAGATAATCCCACGTCGACACTTTCAGGAAGAGAATGTTCCAGGAAAATAACTTGGAATTTGCATGGAAACTGAGCTCCCACAACGCCTTGTACCACCATTATTTATTCCCTTCCTCCTTAGTGGCCACAATATAAGCATATCCAACCTTGGGTGAGTATATCCCAGATTTTTAATGAACCCAGACAAAACTACCAAGAGACTCTTTTAAACGCACTCAGGTATTTTCCAGCTCTTTTATGTAGGCCTACCATTCATCAACCCAATGATTTTCCAGTCCAATCTCATCCACTTTTGTCCAAGCCTGAGCCCAAATGGTGGACTGACCAGGTGCATTGTTTGGGCAAGCGTAATAATGCCCTTCTGGTGCAAAGAAGCCCTAAGACCCTCCGAGAGAAAACAGTTTTCATTGCAGCCAACCCAAGGGTCTAAACCAATCCTGCAATGCTCCCCATTACCAATATTCTAGGCAAGTCCTTGTCCCACCAGATCAAAAACATGAAATATGGTAGCTTTCCAAATGTTGGAAACTCTCTTATTTTATTTATCCAGTGTTCTAATCCAATCATCCAGAGGAATAGGATCAATATATTTTCTTCTAACCACAGAGGTCCATAAATTATTTTCAGAAAGAATCCTCTAGATAGATTTAGCAGCCAGAGCTGAGGCGAAAGGTTTTATTTGCTTGATACCCCATCCTCCCCATTCCTTAGGTTTTTCAATATTATCCTACACCACCCAAGGAAGAATTTGCTTGTCCTCCTTGCCCGACCAAAGGAACTTGCTACAGATGCTTTTGATTTTGTTGAGAATAACAATAGGGACCCACGCCAAACTGATCCAATAGACATGGATGGATAATAAAACATATTTTATAAGAACTCATCTTCCTGCTCTAGAGAGCCACTTATGACTCCATGAATTAATTACTTTTTCAATTTTTGAGAGCAGCCAATACCAATATTGTTTGCGATACCCATCTGGCTTAAGCATAAATCATAAGTACTTAATGCATGTTCCCAATGGCGCTTGTAGAAAAGGAAGGAGACCAGAAGTCCATAAGAGGCCAGCTTCAGAAATGCCCTCGTGTGTGAGGGAGGACTTCTGATTGTTCATAGTTAGGCCTATTTCCTTCATGAAAAGATCCAAGCTTTCCTTTAATGTTTTGACTTCGCGCCTGTTACCGCTGCTGAATAACATAATGTCATCCACAAAAAGGAGATGTGTAATGATAAAATTAGAAGCCACTTCAATACCCCCAAGGGTCCCAGATCTTCTAGCCTGGTGAATGAGTTGACTAAGGCCTTCAGTTTCCAGAAGGAATAGTAATGGTGATAATGGACATCCTTGTCTGAAGCCTCTTTGATTTGAAAAGAATTGTGAGGCTACTCCATTAATAAGAACAACAAAAGAAATATTAGTAATACAACTCATAACCCAATTAATAAAATAAATATGGAACCCAAGATGGGTCAATAGAAGTCTAAGGTATAACCAATTGACTCTGTTATATGCCTTAGAGAGATCAATCTTTACAACCATACATATTTTGTGGGATAGTTTAATACTGTGGAGAGTCTCTTGTTCCACCCCAATGGCTTCATGAATTTGCCTTCCATCCAGGAAGCCAAATTGTTCTTTTGATATGGATCTTGAGAGGATAGGCTTTAATTGATTGGAAATCATTTTAAAAATAACTTTATAGATACAATTACAAAGGGATATAGGACAAAAGTCATCGAAAGAGGACGAAGCATCTTTTTTTGGAACGAGGGTAAAAAATGTAGATTTGATGATGCCATGAATGTGGCCTAGTGACCGATATTCCCCCATGACATTTGTAATGGCATCCCCCATCAGGTCAAAAAAGTGTTGAAATAATTCCACAATCCAACCATCAGGCCCAGGGCTTTTTTCAGCTTGTATAGCTTTTAAAATATGTTCAGTCTCCTTATTTTCCATAGGGGCCAAGAGTAAATTATTTCTCTCTTCATCAGCATAACGAGGAAAAAGTTGAGCAACTTGAATGAGCTCCCTGATATTAACCCCTTCTTGAGCAGTATAAAGGCTTTTGAAATGATTTCTCCCCATAGAAGAAAGATCTTTGAAAGACTTCGCCTTAATCCCAGCTGAATTTTCCATTTCCCAAATGGTATTGGTGTTTTTCCTCCCCTTAGCATAATTGTGAAGTTTGTTTGTATTTTCATCTCCTACTGCGAGCCAAATGGCCCTGCTTCTCAAGCACCAAAGCTCTTCTCTATCATTAAGGATTTTCTCCCTTCTAGCTTCCAACTCTTTGATTTTATTTCGAGCCTCCTCATCCACAAAAACCTTCTCCCCATCACTGTACAAGGAGCTCAAGGACTCATTGATAATGTTAATTGATTCCATATATTTTTGGGCCTTATTTTTGGCCCATTGAATGGTGTTTTTTTTTAATATTTTTCATGTTATCAATGAAGTCCTAGGCATTTGAGTAGCCCTCATCCACCGAGGAGTAGCTCCAATGATCAACCACCAATTGGTGATAATTTGCCTCCTTGAGCCAACCAACATTGAATTTGAAGGGAGTAGGAGGCTTCTTAAACAGACCCACCGGATCCAAGAGAATAGGGGAATGGTCTGATATCCCACCAAAGCCAACCCATTGCTAAAAGCTAATAGGACTGTTTGAAAAGTCATCACTTAAAAGGAACCAATACAATATTTTGGCAATGTGGGCCTCAACCACTCTATTGTTCCTCCGAGTGGGAGTTATTTTTGTAAGGGAGGGATCGAAAAGGGACTCATCCTGTATCATATTCAGGAAATAATCTGCCAGAGAATCAATCTGAGCACATGGAGCCCAAGCTTCAGAACGGCCCAAGGAAAATTTTAAGTCGCCCCCCACAATTAGGTTTGGGCCATTCATAAAGGATTTGCTCCTCAAACTGTTCCAGAAAGAAATTCTCTCCACACAGGGCCCATATATATTTACCACCAAAAAATTTGAGCCCAGTTTCATGGAGTAGGCCTCCACACCAATCAATGATTTCGATGTCCAACAATTGATCAAATTAACCGAATTTCTCTTAAGGCTAGTCATAAGTCCACCAGAGCAGCCCCTGACATCGAAAGAAACAAAGGTCCAATTTGGAAGAAAATAAGACATAAATTGAGTGATTTGTGCCCTAATACCCAAGGATTCCTGCAACATGATGATGTCTGGATGGTGCAAATGAACAAGGTTTTTAAAGGCTAGTTTTTTGGGCTCACTAGCTAAACCCCTACAATTAAAAGAGAGCAAAATCATTTGGAAACAAGGTTTTGGGAACTCGCCACTCTAAGCGCCCCTTTGAAGGATAATTGTCTGCCATAAAAAATGTCAATAATGGCCTTGAGTTGGAATTTAGAAAGGGAAGACTTCCTACCCCTGAGTTTTTTTACCTTTCTCGATATTGGGTGGTTTCCCCAGACCCCCAAAAAGTTCCTTATCAATAATTTTTTTCTCTCTGGGTCTCAAATTATAAGGGACAATGTCAATGGATATATTGGAAATTGTGGTAATAATACTATCCATAGCCATAGATAAGTTACTAACACACAGAGAGGGTGAGGAAGTAAGCTTGGAGGGATCAGGCTTATTCGAAATATTGAATAAAAGATCAAAATAGTTTAAAATAGGGGAGGAGGGGCAAGGGTAAGTACCCGCTAAATCCGAAGTAGGATTAGCAGGGGGAGGTAGTGGCTACTTTTCCACCATGTCCATCACCTCCATTTCAACCACCGCAACTGGAGATTGAACATACATTTGGTTTAATTGCAATAGATATCTTCATTAATAAATGTAAAGAAATGGCTAACAAATACTGGAAACTAATAAATAGAAAAGACATGGCAACAAGCAATAGTCCCTATAAAATTGTTACATTGAGACACAAATAATAAGCAACTATTGTGCACAAAAAGAGACCAATGAAACTATCATCTTAACTCCTAACCCCTTAAACACTAATTCCCAGCCCCTAACCCATTTAAGCCCCTAAACCCCTAAACCCCTAAACCATTTAACCCCCTAAACCCTAAACCTCTAAATCCTTAACCCTTAACCCCTTAAACCCTAATTCCCGACCCCTCACCCATTTAACCCCCTAAACCCTTAAAACCCTAACCCATTTAACCCTCTAAACCCTAACCCCATTAACCCCTAACCCATAAAATCCTTAACCGCTAAATCCCCTAACTCCCTAAACCTCTAAATCCCTAACCCATTTAACCCCCTAAACCCTAAACCTCTAACCCCTTAACCCCTAACCCATTCAAACAATATTCCCAACCCTAACCCATTTAACCCTCTAAACCCTAAACCTCTAACCCCTTCAAACAATATTCCCAACCCTAACCCATTTAACCCTGTATATCCTAAACCCTTAACCCATTTAACCCCCTAAACCGTAAACGTCCAAACCTCTAACCCATTTAAACCCTAACCCTTAAACCTCTAAACCCCTAACACCTAGACCCTTAACCCCTAACCCATTTAACCCCCTAAAACCCTAACCCATTTAACTCCCTACTCTAGCCCCATTAACCCCCAACCCATAAAATACTTAACTGCTAAATTTCTCAACCCCCTAAACCTCTAAATCCCTAACCATTTTAACCCCCTAAACCTTAAACCTCTAACCCCTTAACCCCCAACCCCTAACCCCTAAAATCCTTAACTGCTAAATCCCTTAACCCCGTAAACCTCTAAACCCCTAACCCATTTAACACCCTAAACCCTAAACCTCTAACCCTTAACCCCTAACCCCTTAAACCCTAATTCCAAACCCCTAACCCATTTAACCCCCTAAACCCCTAAAACCCCTAAAACCCTAACTCATTTAACCCCATAAACCCTAACCCCATTAACCTCTAATGACCCCTAACCTCGAAAATCCTTAACTGCTAAATCCCCTAACCCACCAAACCTCTAAACTCTAACCCATTTAACCCCCTAACCCTAAACCTCTAACCCCTTAACCCCTAACCCATTTAACCCCCTAAACCCTAAACCTCTAAACCCTTAACCCTTAAACCCTAATTCCCAACCCCTAAAACCCTAAAACCCTAACCCATCTAACCCCCTAAACCCTAAAACTCTAAACCCTTAAACCCCTAAACCACTAACACCTAAACCCCTAACCCTTTAACCCCTGAACCCCTAAACCGTTAACACTTATCCCATAACCCATTAACCCCTGACCCCTAACCCTTAAAATCCTTAACTGCTAAATCCCCTAACCCCTAAGCCCCTAATCCCTTAACCACTAAGTCATTATTCACCTAACCCCTAATTTCACCTAAATCCCCTAACCCCTAAGCCCCCAATCCCTAATCCCTTAAACACTAACTCATTATTCCCCTAAACCCTAAATGCACCTAAATCCCCTAACCCCTTAACCACTAACTCATTATTCCCCTAACCCCTAAATGCGCCTAAATCCCCTAACCGCTAAGCCCCCAATCCCTAACCCCTTAACCACTAACTCATTATTCCCCTAGCCCCTAAACCATAAACCTCTAACCCCTAAGCCCCTAACCCTTAATCCCTTAACCACTAACTCATTATTCCCCTAAGCCTTATAACAATCCTTAAAACCCGTTGGGATTAGCCATTCCAAACGAGAGTAGGTCTAGTTGGGACCTACGATCAGGTTAATTCCCCTTGCTAGCAAGGTGGAATACCATGAGCAAAACCATGGGTTTCAAAAACCTCTCCTAAATTTACTATTTGATCTCAATTTTATTTAATAATTAATTAATTAATTTCTTTAAAAACTCTTCTAGATAAATCACATAAATTTTTTAAGATCAACACCTTTCGAACCACTCATTGCGTGGTTCATTATCAATGTTTTTAAAATAAATTTATTAGAATGAAATTATATTGATTTTTAAACATTACAAAGAATTACAAAAAATAAGGAGTGTGCTCAACATCTATCTAAACAACAAACATCTATCAAAACAAAAATGGGTATGATATTAAAAATGATATTTGAAAAGCATAATATTAAAAATGATATTTTGGAAAAATAGAGGGAGAGAGTATTCATTTTTAGTTTAAATTTTAGACCTCAAGTTAAAATAACATTTCTCCCACCTAGTATGGAGCTGGAGCATGGAAGAAGTCGTCAGCAAGGAGTTTTGAGGGTTTGCAGGTGCGGGCAATAGAAAACTATGGAGAAAACGCGCAAAGGAGGATGGGGGCGCTGGCAGCCGGGAGGAAGGTGAATGGAATAGTAGACGGATCAGGAAAGCACGTAATGAGGGAGAGGGACACAGGCAAGTTTTGCAGGTCGAAAAAGAAAGGGATATCTTCCATTGCATAGATTGGCCTCGACATTATAAGCGTATGTTCTTCCCATTCCTCAGTAAAATTTCTGAAGTAATCATAAGCAATTGTACTGCAGCCATTCACATTCCTGATTTCCATAAAAATGTTATTACAGCCCCACGAGAGCGACCCAATGGTTATCTTGTTGTGAATGCTAATGGTGGATTGAATCAGTTGTGTACAGGAGTAAGTACGTAGAGTTCAACAGGCAATACTTTTTTTGGTTCCTTTTTGAAAGTTATGTAGATGTTCAATCTTGTATATTTATACACTGTTTTTTAACGTGTAGATCTGTGATATAGTAGTCATTGCAAGGATTATGAATGATGTGCTTGTCATACCAACCTTAGATCACAGTTATTTCTGGGATGATCCAAGGTATTTATATATTTCTTTGATTTGTCATGACTTCACATGCAGAAAAATATACTGTCGTTACTTTCTGCTTTGGAACTCTGAAAATCTTGGTTGATGTTGAAATGCTTAAATGTTGCAGTGAGTTTAAAGATATATTTGATGTTCACCACTTTGTTGACACACTAAATGAAGATGTGCACATTATTGATTCCTTAGCAGAATCCTTAAAAAAATGTTGAGTCTTTAAAGAAGGCTCCTGTTTCATGGTCAAAGGTGAAATAATCTTCTGTTCTTTTTAAGACTTTGTTTGGATAGAATCTTCTTATTGATTTTGAGGTGATAGTTTTCATACGTTACCCTAAATCCATTCTAGGATTGCAGCTAACAATTTTGTAAGTTGTCCAATCTACAGGCGTCCTTCTACACCCTAAAATTGGGTTAACAACTATAAATACCCACTAATTTACTAAATCAAAATCCCAAGGAAAATTTGTTTTCTCTAATTCATTATGCATTCCTAAAGTTGAGATTCATCCAATACGTGTGATTCTAAAAACGGTTATCTAAAATTTATCTGGAGAGAATACTCGTTTTGCTTTTGGGCCACAGTTCTCTATTTTTCTGGATTGCAATTTTGGGCTGCATTTTGGCAATCTATGTTGAGTCTTTGGCTTTGTTTCTCGGGTGCATTTCTAGGCCGTGATCCCAAACCTAGGTGGAGTATAAATACCCACTAATTTACTAAATCAAAATCCCAAGGATAGTTTGTTTTCTCTAATTCATTATGAATTCCTAAAGCTGAGATTCATCCAATACGTGTGATTCTAAAAACGGTTATCTGAAATTTATCTGGAGAGAATACTCGTTTTGCTTTTGGGCCACAGTTCTCTATTTTTCTGGATTGCAATTTTGGGCTGCATTTTGGCAATCTACGTTGAGTCTTTGGTTTTGTTTCCCGGGTGCATTTCTGGGCCATGATCCCAAACCTAGGCGGAGTATAAATACCCACTAATTTACTAAATCAAAATCCCAAGGACAATTTGTTTTCTCTAATTCATTATGCATTCCTAAAGCTGAGATTCATCCAATACGTGTGATTCTAAAAACAGTTATCTGAAATTTATCTGGAGAGAATACTCGTTTTTCTTTTGGGCCACAATTCTCTATTTTTCTGGATTGCAATTTTGGGCTGCATTTTAGCAATCTACATTGAGTCTTTGGCTTTGTTTCCCGGGTGAATTTCTGGGCCGTGATCCCAAACCTAGGGGGAGTATAAATACCCACTAATTTACTAAATCAAAAACCCAAGGACAGTTTGTTTTATCTAATTCATTATGCATTCCTAAAGCTGAGATTCACCAGGCAGAGTGACTCCATTGGTGGTAAAGTAACCAATGATGGGAGGTCATCTTTTCTTAGAAGATCACCTAGCAATGGAAACTCTGCTCCATTACCTGTTTTTGATGATTTTTTTACAACACGTTTAACTGGATCACAAATTCCTGATAAATTTATTAGCTTGGATGCTCCAAGATCTATGCCAGAAATTGTTCAGAAACCTATGGATTTCAAAGATGAAAAGAGTAGATATGAAGATCATAACACAAGCATGCTTGATGCAGCCATTCAGCACTATCGAGCTGTTGATGCACGTCCTTCAGAATCTAGAACCTCTATTAATGGAATGGTTGGAACTTCATATCCTCCATTTGCCAATACGACATATCAGTCAGGTGGTGTTGAGCCAACAAACTTTCCTAACAACAGTGGAATCCAGCAGTTACTTGGTTTTTTGCCTCAGCAAACATCTCATTCATCGCAGCAGCAGTTAATGGGGCCAACAGATCTTCCTTTCAACTCACATTCTCTTGCTGGGCCACAGGGTCGGCCTCCTCCTCCATTCTTCTCGTATCCCAATGGGCATGGACCTTGTGAATTAAATTTGGGAGGTATCAGTGCCATACCCAATCAACAGATGAATCATCAACAAACCCCACAAAATCGATAATTGAAGTTTTTTGATCATGGCAACTCCTTGGATCCACAGCATCCTGGATCTGACATCTCGTCAAATCATTTGCATGGAAGACCCTTCCCTCAGGAACCATCTAGGAAAATTTTATACCCACTCCATGGCGGGCCTCCCATGAACCAGTCTGTTTATCACTCATTGAGGCCTCATGGTTTTCCACCAAATCACTTAATTAAGCCCGTTCCAGTACCACAGAGAGGGATTCCTTCAATGAACAACTTTCCTTTTATTCCTGAATAACTGCGACATGGTCCTCGTGGCCTCCCTTCCAATTATCCACATGTTCCTGGTCCTTTTATGCTCGAAATTTCTATGCATTCCATGCAGAGTCCACCATTTCATCTTCAGCCCAGCCACACTTCTGTGGGACGTCCCCATAATCAACTACGACCAATATTTGGTGCTTCTCCATATGTTAATGTTCCAGTAGAGGGACGCCGACATATAGGTGCAATGGGAAATGGAGCAGTACTGGACATGTTGTTTGCAAAAGAATTGAAGAGACAACCATCTGGATTGGTCCTTGCAAATCAATATCCAGGTCAAAACATGGGATATGGGTAAATTTTTTTCTGTACAGGAGTAATCACGGAGTGAGGTTGGTGGGAAGGTGGCATACATATCTTTTAAGGAAAATTATCATTTCATGATTTACAACCAGACAGAAATATATGCTACTAAGTAGGGTTTTAGTAAGTTGTTTAATGTGAGAGTGAGAAGGTTGTCATTATTTGCTGAGAAGCCTCTTGTATATTAATGTCTTTGTTTGTAGATATTGAATTTCTGAAGCCTGTATTGGGGGTGGATTTTGCAATTTATTTGTCGAGTAAATAGTTTTTTTTTACATTATCTTAAAAAATATGTAGAAATTGTTTGCAGGGTAGCTTGAATACACATTACTCTGAAAAAAAATGCTGAGATTCATCCAATATGTGTGATTCTAAAAACAGTTATCTGAAATTTATCTAGAGAGAATACTCATTTTGCTTTTGGGCCACAGTTCTCTATTTTTCTGGATTGCAATTTTGGGCTGCATTTTGGCAATCTACGTTGAGTCTTTGGCTTTGTTTCCCGGGTGCATTTCTGGGCCGTGATCCCAAACCTAGGCGGAGTATTTGGGCATTGGGGTGTCCTTTTGGGCTGTGTTTCATCCTTCAAGGTCAAAGTTTCAAACCCCATCACCAGGTAGTCTTGATTCTTATCTATTATAGCTACTAGTGGTTATTGTTGTAGGAAGAAAGTTGTTGAAGTATACATCACAGCTTCACAAATGACCTTCCACAATGCACTAAAGTGAGAAAGTTAACTGTGTGGAGTCATGGGTCGAAGGTTCAAAGTTTGTATAGAGCCACTGCACTATACAAATGACTACTCACTAGATTAGCTTAAGCAACCAGAGTTCACAAACAAGCCCCTAGAGCTTTCCTAAGATTGTACAAACAAGTCCCTTCCACTCTGGGTACTCTCCACATGACATCATCAAGTTCGGAATGCCTTCATATTGATTGATGCATGAAGAGGTTATTCCCCTTAGCCTTATATATTAGGAGAGAATTCATTTCACTTTAGAGTTCACCTAGGATTGTATAGACAGGCCCCTTATGCTCTAGGTACTCTCTAGAGGGCATCATCAAGTTCTACATCAGCATATTAACAATAATAGACAAAGTCAACGATACTTCCTCCTCTTCCTCTACTATTATTTCCAACAATGATGTTAATGTTGCCACTGTTTTAGCATTTAGGAGTGCCCTTATCACTTTATCATTTAGCGTTTATGAAACGCTTCCATAGTCAACTTATGACTTCTTGCACCCTCTAATATTATTGACTTTTTCTTAATCATAATATTATCTTGTCATTCATTTCCATCTTTTCCAAAAAATATTAGTGTTTCTCAGTTTTCTTACAATTAATGTGAGCTTGTTCAGAAGTATAGTCCAAATTTCTGTAAAATTTTGGAGATTACTAGAAATTACCACATTCAATCATGCCCTACTATGTTTAAATTCTCACTTGGTTAACACCAATATCTCAGAAAAACCATCAAACAATTAGTTCTTGGAATGGAGACAAAATCCACTCGCACTAGAATACTTGCAGTACTATCAGTGATAAAGGGTTGTACCATGATTAGTAAATTGTAATAACAATTTTGTGAACAATCAATCTTCAAGTAATTATATTTTTCACACAATTCAAATGAATAAGTCTCAAAATTATCAGCATGCGCAAATTGTAATAACAGTTTTGTGAACAATCCAGCTTCTAGTAATTATATTGTTCATGCAATTCAAAAGAATACGTCTCAAAATTATTAGCATGTGCATAGAGACAAAGTTGATGTTTGCATATTTGAAAACATCCGACACAGTGTGGCATCATCTCAAAACAAATGATATTAATCAGACCACAACATTACATGTCACTAATTAAAAAAAAACATCCTAATAACACTTAATAGTACAGTTTGAAAGAACGACCTGTAGTTCCTCCTTGGCTGCAGATACTAGGAGGAACTGGTATTGGCAAAGATATAGGCACTTGCTCTCTCATATAGCAGTTGTAGTCACATGAGAAGAAACCTGCAGTATATACTATACATCCAAGATAAACCTGAACAAACAAACTAAGAACTCGATTCAATGCGATTGGATAAAAAATACTCAAATGGTGGTAGCATACAATAACTACAGCTTTTAAATTGATTTTTAGATTTTCAGTGTACTTCAGTGTACCATGAAATTACAGTATTGTAATAGTACATGAATGGAAACAACTTACTTATTTAACGAGAGCCACAACAAGAGGAGAGACCCACAAACAATTTTTTCCACTCGCTTCTGGTTATGCTCATAGAAGAGTGTAGCAGTAGTAGCAGACTTTAGGCCGAAAATAATCACAAAAAACAGAAAGCACAAAGGTCTCACTTCCTCTTGAACATCTTAAAAGTATCCCTCAATGGGTTCTGATAGTTCGATAATGAACATCAGAATTCATGTTATTGAGCTTCAGGCACTTCAGTTCTTCAATTACCAATCCAAAAGTATATTATGACATCATCTCCGTTATTTTTGGCATTTGAACCCAAAAAAATCTCTATCACTTTTCGGATAATATCATTGGATTTTTTACATATATAATCACAAAATATAGCAATAAGTGAGACAAAAAAAAAGATACGGAAGGCAACAACCCCCACAAAATTATTATTATTATACTCTTGGTATTCTAGCACTTGTGGAATAAGTTGGAGAGCTTCTTTGCTAGGGTATTGAGTTCATGGTATATATGGCCACAAGAGAACCAATCCAACTTGTTTTAGACTTGTTTGATACCTTGTAAAATGTGAGCCAAATGAGGGGCCACCATGTTGACTTTATCGCATACTCAATCCAAAAAAAATTTTGAATCCCCAAAAATATTTAGGTTTTTGACATATTTTTGGTTGACCACATTGACAAGATCCTAGAGAGTTGAAAATTCAACTCTCATGTTTGTGCCCATACTTGGAGCATATTTGATATGCGAAAAATGAGCAAGTTTTGCATATTTATTTCCACAATGATTTTATTTCATTGCTTTGATTTTTGATGTTGTGTCATCAATTAAATATTCCATTCCTCCATTAGCAGGACTGCCTACATACAAACCTCCACTTTCAGGTTCTGTTTCTTTAAGTGGTTCACGCCCAATGAATATCCACTCATCGATGCTAGCTGGGTCATATGGTAATATTTCATATACTTTTCATCAACCTTTAAAGACAAAAAATGACATATCAAATGATTCACGCCCATTAAAAAGACAAAATAAACTGGCTACAATCCATTTTTGTGAGATGATGGATATATTGAAACCATTCCCACAGGCTTTAGAAACCACTCTGGCTCCAGTTCAAGTTCTGGATGGAAAGAAAAACTCCTTTCCAAAATCTCTTGGAAATTAATCAAGTTCTCTTACAGTTGCATTTTTCAACAATGAAGATAATTGTAGTTTATAGTTTTCTGTTAGTCCTCCATCTGAAGTATTAACTACAGATAAATTAGATGGAGTTAAACTGTCACTAGTGAACATGCCTACTGTGACAACATGTGATCTCTCTGATGGTACGGTTTCAAATTGTTTTGTAGTCTCTACACTTGAGTCTAGATTCTCATCATACTAGTGAAAAGCATAAAAACATAACTAAAAAACAAGCAGGTCTTTCAACAAATTAATTTTCAAATAAGATGACAAAATCTGAGCACAAGCCTAAAAAGCAGCAAATGCAACAACACATGGCATTGGTAGGAAGCTCTTCAAATATGGAAAGGGAGTCAAAAGGAGAGGTGGTTGCAAAGGAGTTTAAACTTAGCAGTTCTCACAGGCAGGTGGAGGAGTTAATTTTGAGTCAGACTTCATCATCTACCTCAACAACTCCTTTAATGACAGCCCTACAGAAGTCTGTTAAAGTTGTTGATGGAGGGGCTAGTTCTGACCTAGCTATAGAAACAATTTTGAATTTTTCACTGCTAAAGCTTGATTCTGTAGCCCATCCTTCTGGGTCATTTAACAATCCCACAAAATGTGAAAAGATACTATTGCCAAAGAAGTCATCAGGAAACATGGTTAATTTTGTGGACACTCCCTCGTTAAGGATATCAGGGGTTTCATCATCTGTAGATGAGATCACCGAAAGGGATATTTCTAGGGGAACCTTGGAACCTTTACAAGATTCAAAATCTGCAAGTGAATTGATCATTGCTGATATGTCTTCATCTTTGGGAAGCTTTGGCGAGGGATATGAAGGAAAGACAAAAAATTCTGGGCCAGTTATAGAGTTTTCTACAAAGGATGCTAGAGTAGTAAAGAAAACAATAGAAGATATGAAGTTTGATAACAATAATGTTCGTGTAGGAACATTGAAAATCTCACCATGCAGTGAGGATGGCATTAAATCAGATTCAAAACTTAGAAATGTGAAGAATAAACAATTTGAATCAACAAGTGATAATGCTAGACAAATTTGAAACAATAATTTTGTTAATTCTGTAATTGGAGAGAAGCAAGATATTGGAAATGTTCTCCATGCTGAGCATGGGACTGTTGTGGTTTTTGATTCCCCATATGAGTTTTCAAGTTCACCTGATGTTGACATAAACAAAGAGTTGGCTTATTTTTCCAATTCTGTCATTGGAAAAGAAAAATCTAGTTTACATGCTGGGGAGAGAAAAATCAATGGAATGCATGAAAGTAGGTTGGCATCTCAACTAGCTATACATGAAAATGGTACAGTGATTGTTGATAAAAATCTGCTCAAAGAGAAAAAGGGTGAAGTGTTAGTTGTTTCTGAGCAGTCAACAACAAATACAGGCAAGGTGTCTGAATGGGAATTACAATAAGAAGCTACAAAAGTCCTCCCTAAAGTTGATATGGCTATTTTGGAGGAAAAACTAGGTTTTCTGTCTAGTAACAAAGTTGTTGACTACCAACAATCTTCTAGATATAGAAATAAAGGTAGGGTTAACCATGACAGTGCTAAAGTACTTTGGGAAGGTTCAACTGAAAATGTGAAGGAAATTGCCACACAAGATAAGGGTCAAGTATCCACCACTAATAATGATATTTGTGAAATGTCTGCTTAACTTCTAGTGTCATCTTTGCCTGTTGAAAGTGAAGGCAAGCAGGATTTAGTAGCTAGATTGACAGAAAAGGAGAATAAAAGTTCTTCCAATGTTTTTGCAATGAATAATGTTGAAAATATTGGTGATGCAGCCAAGGTAGTAGTTGTCAATAAGAAGAAGAAAAATAAGGATTTTTCCAGTAAGGCAAATGTTGCAGTTCCCATTGGGATTTATATAATGCTTATAAGGTTCAAGAGGAGAAGCAGGAAGATGTGAACCTTCCAGAACAATCCAAAATAGTAACCGATGATGTCAAGAGTAATAATTCTTCAAAGGAGCCTGAGAAGCAAGTCTTGGAAGAATTGGATGACTGGGAAGATGCAGCCGAGCTTTCAACTCTTATGAATCAAGTAGCTATTTTAGTTACTAAATGTTCATGAGACAGAAAGTACTCCGAAGATTTTTTGTTGACAATCAAGGATTAGTGCAAAGATCTACCAAATCATTTTGAAATTTTTCCAGACATTATTGAATTACTTGGAAATTCCCAAGCACTTGCAAGTCATGTAGGAGAGGTTGATGCATTAGCAAGCACTGCAAGAGGACTTGACAAGCAACCAAGTGGCAATTATCTACTTGAACGTCGTGGGAGAAATATGGCCAGTTTGGATGATGATAGATGGGCCAAGCCAGTGGATGATTTTGCTGATGGTTCTAATATGCGGATGGATGTGGATATTAGTGGTTCCTCTTATGTGTTTCGACCTGGCCAAGGTTATAATATTGGCTTTGCAAGAAAGTATGAATGTCATCCTTTCTGGAGGGCCTTATGTGAAAGAACCACTTCCACAAGTTGGACTAGTGAGAAATAATTCAGATGCTAATAGGTGGCAACATGTTTCTGGTTCGTAGAAGGGTTTGATTCCTCCTCTACAGCCTTCTCTGTCCATAGTTCATATATCAAAGAACCGATATGAAGTGGGAAAGGTTTCTGATGAGGATTGGTTGAAACAAAGACAAATTAAATCCATCCTTAATAAATTAACGCCCCAAAACTTTGTGAAACTTTTTGAACATGTCAAAGAAGTGAACATTGACTCTGCATGATGTCTTCATGGTATAATATTCAAATATTTGAAAAAGCCTTGATGGAGCTGGATTTTTGTGAAATGTATGCAAAATTCGGTTTTTAGCTTGCTGCAGGAATACCTGAATTTTATGAAGATAATGAGAAGGTTGTTTTCAAGCGAGTTATTTTGAACAAATGCCAAGAAGAATTTGAAAAAGATGAAAGAGAAGAGGTTGAGGCTGAGAAATCAGAAGAGCATGGTTAAAAAATCCTTTTAGTAGAATAAATACGGGAGAAGAAGGCTGCAGCATGACGACAAATGCTAGGAAATATAAGGTTTATTGGTGAGCTTTATAAATAAAGTATGTTGACTGAAAGAATTATGCAAGCACACACCAAAAAATTAATTGGTGAATTTCAGCATCTAGAGGAGGAAAATTTTGAAGCTTTGTGGAAACTGATGAGCACTATTGGTAATATGATTGACCATTCAAAGGCCAAGGAACATATTGATACTTACTTCAATAGGATGACAAAAATGTCAAATAACCAAGGGCTTCCCTCTAGGCTGAGGTTCATGTTGAAGGATCCGATTGATCTGAGGAGGAATGGATGGAAACAAAGGAAGAAAATTGAGGGCCCCAAGAAAATAGAGGAAGTGCATCGGGATGTTGTGCAAGAACTACATGGACAAGGAGGCTGCTCTCGAGGTACCAATATGGGACATTCAGGTCGAAGACTTATGACACCACTTGATCATGGTGGGAGAGGACCTGCGATTCCACCTTACATGGCAGGTGCACATACGGGTTCACTTCCACATATGGGTGGGATTAAAGGGCCATAACCCCATATGGGACCACATGACTATAGATTCACCAGTCAAGATGCTCGGATTTTGGATAGGGCTCAATTTGAAAATCAGTCTATGCCAAGCCCTTCAACACACAGGGCTTCTGATGATGGCCACCAGACTCTTGTTCCTAAGGGAGGTCTTGGCAAGGGAATAATAGGGAGGGTTCAGCCTCTGCCATATGCTAAGAGTGGTCTAACAGATATTCCACCATTCACATCCTGAGTAATAGACGAACAGGTGCAGGTCTGATTTCAGGTTGCAGTTCTGACCGGATGCCAGTTGGTATGAGAGATGAAATTTTGACAAGGACTTATGCTGCATAAAAGCCTTTATTTGCAAAATCATGTGTCTAGGAACGAATTTTTTTGGGTAATGACATAAGAGAGTTTAAGAATTTTAACTCATCATTTGACAGAGGTGGGAAGATTGCAAATGCTGAATTTCAACTATAATAACATTCTTCTCAAAGAAATTTGAGTTCACAATTCATTGAGGTTCAACTTAGGAAAAAGGTTGAAATGGAAATCAAAGAATATTACAGGTGCCTTCCTTTAAAAATATTCCTTGCATTTTCATTATGTCTTTTAGAGAAGTCGACAAGTTTCCCTGACTTTTTCTTAATTTTGTATGACATACCATCCAATGTGAGAGATTTGAAGGAGGCAACTTTTTGTGTAGATGACCTTAAAGCACCATTGTTCCATTCAACTATGGTTTCGCTCTGGACATTAGATTCTTTTTTCAGGAAAGATGTTGAAATTTATCTTATGGGGAATCTACTTACACATTTATGTAAGTCCAAGCCTTTATTGCTAAAACAAGGACAAATTACTGAAGGGTAATGTGAAATTTTGTGTTTTTTCTTATTCAAGTTTGAATTTATTTAAGGACTGCTACAATCTATGGTCATTTGTGATTATGAATCATAACTCTATATAATTTTGATGTTTCTATGTTGGAGACAGTACTATTTTCATTGGGGGATGCTACTGTTGATGTTCCCAAGGCTCCTGAGTTCCTTGGTCATGTAGGGTCAAAATACACTAAGATGATTCGATGTCATTAGAATAATTTTGCATCCTTCCTCGAAAATAAATCCATTATAGAATAGGAGTTGCCCAAGGAGGAATTTATAACATGAAACAAAAAAAATTACAAGCAATGTTAGTTTGTATTTCCAAGGCATATGATAGAGAAAACTGACTTTATTTAGGGCTACTCATCCATATAGGGTTCAATGTGCAATTGGTTAACTAGATAATGAATTGTCTTTCCTCAAAATATGTGCAATTCAATGGCTCAACCTATTCTTCTATCATGCGTAAAATAGAACATGGGTAGCTATGACTAATGGCTCCTCTACCATGTTTTACTGTAGAGTAGGTGGTCTCAACAGAGTTATAACACTGTAAAAAAGAACTATAAGCTTGACAACTATACAAATAAGATTTTCCCTAAACTTGGCATATTTACTCTTTGTTGATTATGTTTTGCTTTTGGGTGATATGACCAAGGTAGATGCAATTATGCTAAAGGACCCCACTCTTGAAGAACTGAAATTCCTACCTTAAAAATTACCAACAATTGAGGAGCTAAAAGAATGAACACCATCTTTGATTTGAACCTTAATAGTCTTATTATCTCTGAGTATTTCCCTAATCACAATGACCAGTAGATTCTCCTCATGGATCATTTCTCTCATTCTATTTATTAGTAAAATCCTCAAAATGTATCCCTACATTTGAATCTTGGGAAAAAAACATATAATTGTTATCATTTAAATTATCCATATCTCTTGGAGCCCAAAAATCCATCTGATTTGGATAAGCTTTATTTATAACCTCGAAATAAACCCTATTATAAGATGAAGGACCATTATGTCCTCTTGAGTCTTGACAAAGTATGATGGAATGAAATTGGGTGAAGACCAGATCCAGGTTTACCATGTCAGAACCTAGGTTCATTGAGATGACGACCTTTGTTTCAAGATATCCACCATACAAACTAGGACCACCCATTCTTATCATTGTTATCTCTCTTTCATCATCAAGATTAACATACTGAGGACTTATAACCCATGGAGGCCCATGGTAGTAATTGCAATGTAATTTATTAGAATACATGCCATTTCTTATTATGAGAATTACCACATCCGAAAATGGCAGCATTCACATCATTTTGAAGAAGTCTATAAATTAGGTCAGCATAATTTTTTTCACATTTATGACTTCCCTCACATTTGTTGGTTTTTGAAGCTTGAGCACTTTCATAACAAAAATAGGCAAAGTCAAAAAACAAAAATGTTCTACTCTCTTTTCATTTTCAAATATTATAATGAAGTTTTATTAGAGACACTGTTTGTTTGTTTGTTTTGGTTAGAAAAGGATTTGTTCTTGCTTTTATGCGACTTTCAATTTATCATATGTAGCATGTTGAGAAATGGGAAAGCATAATGTTTGACATTTATCTTGCAGAAATTGATGCTAAATGAAAGGATACATAGTTTAACCAAGCCACAATTCACTTTGGTAAAGGCGGAGGAACATCTTAAAAAAATGCTTAAGAATACACCATATAAAAAGTTTGACCATAAGCAATATATGAATTTTTCTTTTGTAGATATGTTCTTTTTTCAACCCAAGATATCACAACAAGAAAAAATTGATATTGTAGAAATTATTTGAGGACGTCATTGAGGTCGATTTTTCTGATGCCCTATTTGATTGATACTTTCTCATGTTATAAAGGCTTTAAATATAAATTAATATGTTCATGAAACAAATCAGATTTGAATTTTATAGACATAAAAGATAAAAACAAATGTCAATGTCTTTTTTTTATTGTTACTTGACTTTGCTGTGGGCAGGTTACAGGAAATGTGATTCGAAAAAGGATGGGGAGATGATGCATATCATGTCTTGGATATGGTTCATTCGTTGTTTATAGATCACTTAGACACCTAAGTCATCGACTTTGGAAATGTTTCTAGTAGGAATTCCTATGGTTTTTAATGTTGTGATTATTTCACCTCATGGTTATTATTTTGGGCAAGAAAATGCTTTAGGAATACCAGGCACGACATCGGTAGATAGGTAAACAATTTTTTTATAATTACAATTTCCATTCCATGATATCCTCTCTTTATTGTTTGATTGTATTTTGGACGTTTCTTTTGATTTTGTTGTCTTTTAACTATTAAATCGAAAATACTTAGTACCGTGTCTATTTAAACAACAACCAAAGTTTGAAGATGAAATTAGTATTACACTATATTGATTGGAATCGTTATAGCTATTTTGTGTTAAAATATTTTCATGGCTATCATAAAAAGTTACTTCATGTTGTTATTTGAGTACATGTTGTTTATATACTTGACTAAGTTCATGCATTAGAAAATGAAATGTTGTGAATAAAATGACAAGGATTAAACATCACATCTCAGATTATTTGTTTTCACAAGTTATCTACAACTTGAGCTTTTTAGCATATAACTTAGTTGACATGATTGTTCCTAAGCTTTCCTTGAAAGTTGAATGCTAAGTCACTAACGTGTTCTTTTCTATATATGGTGATATTTTATTTTCTTTGTTTATACAGGTTATTTGGCCACATTATAGTGGCAATTATCGACCCAATGAAAAAAATTTGTTCGAGTTTCTTACTTGTATGGGGAAAAATGGCTTTGACATTGCCGATGTTAAGGTATATGTCATATAAATTATTTATAGTCTAATTTAGTTTATATTCTAGTGTTCATTGTCTTTCATGTTTTACACTATGCATTGTATCTTCTTTTGTTTTCAGAGAATGAACTCAGTATTGATGGTAAGAACCATGGACTGAAAAGAGGGGAGAAATAACATTGGAGCGACAAATTCAAAAAGAGAGAGAGGAGAATTTGTCTCATGATACACTTAGAGCCAATATCCTGCATAAGACACACATATAAAGACTGATGGTCAAGTCTTCAGAGTTGAATTCATCTACAATGCCTTGAAAACACAACAATAATGTTTTGAAGTGATGAAACACCATTTCATCTGTAAATTGTAATCCAACCAATATTAAGTTGGAAAATCATATTGTAATGCTTTAACATTTCATATAATATAATTTATGTGGTTGAAATTATTTATCGCTGCACTTGATATTGTTTAGTATTGTAATTAAAATATGCAACTTTTTGTTTTCATATTAGATGAACATGCACATTGTATGACATTTTTTAAATCATACAAATTAATTTATGTTGATTAATAATGAACACAAAATCAATTTAAAACTACTAAATTAGTTGTTCATACTAATTAATGATGAACATAAATAAAATGAATATACGACTAAATTACTCATTTATAATGACTATTAATGAAAGTAAATGAAATGAATATAAACTACTAAATTAGTCGTTTATATAATGAATAAATGACTAATGCAAATGATAAATTTGTGACTATAAATGATGACTAAATTTTGCATATATACGACTATTAGTAGCTAATTTACAATATCTTATAACCCGAATAAAATTTAGTCATAGTTCTTCGGTCATTAATTGGTTTCAAACGATGACTAAAATTTGCATATATATGACTATTAGTAGCTACTTTACAGTATCTTATAACACGACCAACATTTTGGTCATATTTCTTTGGTCATTAATTAGTTTTCTTGGGTGATCATATTGTAATATATTTTTTTGTATATTTGGTCATTAATTGTGAGAAGTAATGACCAAATAAATGATTAAATCAATGACCAAGTCAATGATCAAATCAATGAATAAACTAATGACTAAATCAGTGACAAAATTAATGATCAAATTAATGACCAAATATACAACTAGAAAACAAAATTGAGATAACCAATTAATGACTAAGCTAAAAACAACCAAAAGTTGGTCGTGTTATAAGATACTGTAAATTAGCTACTATTGGTCACCGACCGAAAAATAGTCGTTTATATGAAAATTTTAGTCATTTTTTTAGTAACTAATTAGCCATTTTGTACTAGTGAAAGGGCTTCAACAGTGATCGGATGCAGTGGTAGGGGTAGCAGCTTCCTTTTGCCCTCAAAAATTTGACATTTATGACAGGCAATTATCATCTTGTGTACATCAAGAAAAAGAGTAGGCCAATAGTAACCAACCCTCAAGATTTTTTTGGTTGTTGTCTTCCGGTATAAATGGCCTCCACACTCTCCTTCATGGAACTCGTGCTTAACCTTCTCTGCATCATACTCAGGCAAACATTTAAGCAATATACCACTTGCATTTTTCCAATAAATACATCTATCTATAATGCAATAGTTTACAGTTTTTAACTTTAAGAACCTTGCCTTAGTTTTTGTCAAACCAGGAGGTTTATTCAGATTAAGCAAAACATAAAGAATATCAGCATACCAAGAGGAATTCATAAAGTGATCTTCAATAATGGGAGTTGAGATTTCCTCTTCATCATCCAAAGCATTAATCATATTAATATCAAGAACTTCAAAATTTGATTCAGCCATTAATCTATCTAGACCTTGGCCTTTGATGAGATTAGTGGGCTTTATCTCTAAATCATATTCAAGAATAATAGCTATCCACTTACCTCTCTTACCATCTGGGTCATGTGTTAGAATGTCTTTCACAACTGAATTTGGGACAAAGGCAATGATGTGTGAGTGCAAGATGTATACTCTGAAGTCTTTCAAAGCTTTAACCAAAGCAAAAGCTTGCTTCTCCATAATGCTATACTTCAGAGGGGCATCCCTTAATGCCTTGCTAAATAATGTGATAATCTACTCTTGTCCTTGTGGATTTTTTTGTAAAAGGATAGAAACTATTGTATGTTTTGATGCAAATGAAAAAATATAAAAATCTTTTGAAAAATCAGGACTTATTAGAACTGGTGTTTTGGTTAATGCTTGTTTCACCAGCTCAAACGACTTCTTTGCTTCCAAGGTCCATTTTACCCCTTGCTCCTTCTTTAGCATGTTTGTAATATTTCTAAGGAGCTCAACCAAGTTGGGGATGAACCTTCTCAAAAAGTTAATCTTTCCAATGAAAGATTGCAACTCCTTGATGTTTCGAGGATGAGATATTTTCAATATGGCCTCGATCCTCTTTGGATCTATCTTAATAAAATCTTCAGAAATAATGTGCCCAAGAAGTTTACCTTCTTGGAGACCGAAATTTTTTTTCTTAGGGTTCAAAGATATCCCAAAATTCCTGCATCTCTGAAAGACTGTTCTTAAATGTTGTAAGTGCTCTTCATCTGTCTTTGAAAAAACAATAACATCATCAAGGTATATAATGATGAAGTAGCCTAGTTCCTCTGAGAAAGCTATGTCCATGGCTCTTTGGAATGTTGCACCAGCATTCATTAGACCAAAGGGCATTTTCACATACATGAAAGTGCCCCATGGTGTAGTAAAGGCTATCTTTAATTGATCATTAGGGTGAACTAAAATCTGATTGTACCCTGAATAGCCATCAAGCAAAGAAATTATCTAGACCCTACCACCCTTTGTAAAATATGATCCATCTTGGGAAAAGGGTATTTGTCTTTCAATGAAGCTTTGTTTAAGTCTATAAAGTCTATAAAAAGCCCGATCTCTCTTGTTTTCTTCCTAACTAACACCAGATTAGACACCCATTCAGAATATCTAATAGGGACAATAATACTAGCTTCATACATTTTCTTGATTTCCTTCTCAGCCAAAGGCAACTGAACAAGGTTGATTCTGCGCAGCTTCTGTTTGAATGGTTTTTTATTATCCTTGAGAGGTATTTTGTGCTGTATTATTTTAGTGTCATAGGATTTAAGATCTTCGTAACTCCACGCAAAAACATCAGAAGACTCTTTGAGTAGCTCTATGTATTTGAGTTTAATATGAGTTGGTAAAGTCTGAGGCAGTTTAATCATCATAGGTTTTAGTTCACTGCCTATATTTCACTCTTCCACTTCAGTCCCTACAGGCTCTAGTTTTGGCTTCTTGGCCACATCGTTAAAATCGAAAAAATCTTCTAAAGGGGCCAGACCCTTAGGAAAACTCTGAGCTTTACACTGCAAGGTCTCTAATTCCTCTGTTTCTAACTCTGTGCTCGTATTTTTTTTGCTTTCAAGTTTGCTAGATAGTAGATTTATATTGGCAACCTCAGGAGACGGTTCTTCTTCACCAAGAAAATTTTCTTTACTGTTGCAGTCTGTATCATAATCTGAATCTGAACTATGTAGTTCGAATTCACTTCTAACTTGCATGAAGTCTTCTATTTGTTTGTCTCCGTTGAGCACCTGTCAATATTTTTTGTTATCAGGAACGGTTGGTCTGAATTTTATATGAGTTGTGCAGTCTTTGGTTTCATATGGCATTAAGCATGTTCTAGCTGCAAAGGCTAAGCTGTGGGCCATGATATTTCTTTTTCTTGGGACAAAAATTATCTAGTACTCCTCAAAAGTTTTTAAAATATCCACAACATCGTTTCGATAGGCCCTAAGTCTTGGGTGATGTGCGTTGTATTCCTCGTTGACTTGCCTAATGATTAACTTAGAATCCCCATATGCTTTAATTCTCTTGGCTCCTAACTTTTTCAACAAACGCAAGCCTAAAAGCAGGGATTCATATTTCGCTATGTTATTTGAACACTGGAAGTTTAATCTACAGGAAATTCTTTCTGTGTGGTTGTTCTTAGTGTTTCATATCCAGACACCTGCACCAACATTAGTTCGAGTGCATGACCCATTGAAGTTCATACTCCACAGAGGACTAGTTTCGGGTTCATCTTGATTATTGTCCTCTTCAACTAAAGTGCTTACAAATTGTTCTTGAGTATTAGCACCCTATTGAAAGTGTTTTGACTCCTCAGGTTTTTCAATGTTTTGAGGAACGATTTCCTTACTTTCAAGGTTAAATATCGATGGAAGCATGATTTGTAACACAAGACCCGTGTGTAATTTACTGTTGTTTTCAAATGTAGCAAATTGTTTTGACACTTCTGTAGTGGTTACCTTTTACTCTCTATCGGCCATTAACTCTGTTAGAGTGACTTGTTCACTAAACGATTCATCGTTAAACAAAATAAAATAATTAAGGCCTGTATTTACAAAATTCATAGGAGATTTTTGTGGTCTGTCTTGGCTTGTAACTGTGTATTGCAAATGTGACTCCCTGTAAAGTATTTTTGTCTGATTGAAAATAGGGATGGTCGCATAGGTCATGTCCATTTGCATATTCCCTTGTAACTTAGCCCCCCAAGATCTTGATAATAGCATTCCATATTTTGGGGGCACATCAGCCACTACAATTTCCATGACTAAGCATTTGGCTGGAATCTGTGTTAAGTTAATGCAGAGATCTTTGATCAATCCTAAACATTTTACTCTACTCGAGTCAAAGGAGTAAAGGTCTTTATAAGGTCTGGTGATTTCAAGACCTAGGCTCTCCATCACAGCTTTAGGCATTAAATTATGAGAAGCCCCAGAATCATGCATAGCGTTGTGCAAAATTTTGTCATGAACGTTTAAAATCACATAAAAGGGAGGAACAGGTCCCTCTTGATACTTACCTTCAATATTGGGACCAAAAATAAGCTCTGGTTCGTCATCGTTAAGATTGACTGTGTTATTATTCTCTTCAATGTTTAAAGCCTTCAAAATTTTGGTCCTATATATGTTCTGGGCAGCTAACTCAGTCAAGGGAATAGATATTTTAATTTTGGAAATTTCCTGCTCTAGGCTGAAAGGTGTTTGATTCTTTGAGGTACTTGTCTCAGCCTTATTAGCTTCCACTCTATCAGCAACATCAGCTTGCTGATTTGTTCTATTTACATTTGAAAAAATTGTTTTCACAGGAGTACGAGCTGAAGTGTTAGTACTGCTAAGGTCTGCACTTTGTTTTGTAATGTTTTGAGTGCCTCTCTCTTTACCTTTATCATAATTTCCAGCTACTATTTTTTCCTTCTGTTTGACAACTTTAGGTTTACTTACAGTGTTGTTCTGTGAATATTTGTTAGAGGTTTTGGTGTTGGGAGTTATTGACTGGTTTTACTTCTAAGATCATATTCTCTTTGAGACTCTATGATGACATTTTCCATTTCTTGATAATAGCTTTCATCATCATCTCTTTTGTCATCATAAGGTGTGTATAGACCTTGTTTTATATCATAATGAATCTCAAAGTCATCATTATCTACTCCCAGCATGTTGATATCATCTTCCTCTATTGGTTGATCTGTTTCCTCAACCTCACTTACGTAGTTTTGATGAAAGGGAGGAGTGATCTGTTGATCATCTTCCCTAGGTCTGTTTGGAGGTTGGTTCCTTCTGAAATTCTGATTTTGGTTCTGGTTTCTGTTTTGAGGAGCAGTTTGGTTTTGACTTGCTTGTGCTCTCTCAAGGATGCTCATTTTCTTCATCATCTCCTCCATCATTTTTTCCATCTTTGAGCTGGAAGTGGAAGGGGTATATTATTCTCTGAAGGATACTCTCTTCTCATTCTTCATTCTTTCTCTCTTCTCCATTAAGTTAACTTCCACAATAAGAGCTCCTTTTCGCACATCCTCAAGAGTTGCAGGATCTTTCTCTCTCTCTCTCTCAGCTGATAGGCCATCTCAGGGTCGAACCCTTCAGGAAAATTGTTTAGAGCTAAGCATTGTGGAGGTTTTAGATATGGGGAAAGTGCATTATACACGCTATTAAATCTAGTGCAGTAAGCTTGAACACTTTCCCCAGTGTTTCTATGGAGGTTCTTGTAATCAGAAAGGACTTGGAGAGGATTTTTCTTCACTTCCCATTTGTTTAAGAATGTCTAATGGAAGGCTTGGAGATCATTGATACTATGGGGGGTTAAGCCTTTAAACCATTTTCTTACTTCTCCCCCCAGACTCTGAGCAAATAATCTAAGCTTGACATAATCATCATCAATTTCATTTCTGTCAAAGTATTCATTCATCTTATCCACATGTTGTGATGAAGTAGTAGCATTAATAGCATCATATAATGGAATTTTGGACTGATAGTCCTATGGAAAATTGACTAATGGTATAGGAAGGATTAAGGGAGCATACCATGCTGCCATGATAAGTGGTGGGGGTGGATTTACAAGAGGTGGATTAACAAAAGGAAAAGTGGGTTTAAGTGGAGTGGTTTGGACAATGGATGTAGGGTGAAGAGATGTGGATGGACCAGGGATAGATTTCTGAGCCATTCCGGGATGAGAAACACCTAAATTGGAAATGAAATGTGAATCGAGTGGTGTTTTTTCTATACTACCAGGATGTTCACTTCGTCCAGGTGATGAAAGTGAAGACTCAGAATCTAGCTGATCTAAATCATCAAGAGATCTAGTTCTAAATGGATTTCTCAGATCTACTTGCGATTGTTGTAGAGCTACAAGATTTCCAGAAACTGAATTAGCTCTCAAGGGTGATCTGTAAACAGTTGAAAAATTTATCTTAGGAAACTTCCTAATGATACTTTCTGGGTTATCAACTATCTCAGGTGGGTCACGGTCACGATAGGCTCTAGTATGAATCTTTCTAGGAGCCACTATGCTGTGTTTTTCAGACCCAAAATAAACAAGAAAAGTTCAACCAAATATGAAAATATTTTAGACGTTAACTAATCCGTTTCACACCAATTCTAATACTACAGTCCTCTAACTGAGTTTGAATGATATCATAATGATAACGTTTCTTCCTAGTGGAGTCACCAAGAGGAAATTTTTAGCTCCTTTGGAGGTAAAAGGTTTTATGGTCCACCAACGTGTTTATTGAATTCCAATCTGAAATATTTTTGGGTTTTCTGAGTTATTTTTTAGTCCTATTGGTTGTTAAAAGTGTCCTGAATCTGTTTCAAAAATTAGCTACGGTTGTGAGACAAAGACAATCTACTCTTATGGCTTAACTAGCTGATTTTTCAAGGTTAGATAAACTCTTATGACAATCCTAGGGTTTTCCCAGTTTGTCACTGATTCAAACAACTTTTATCATGGTTACCGTTGGTTTGGTAGTGCTTGAGGAGGCTGCTTTTTACTCACAAGGTTTTATGAAGTGTTTAAGGGAACCTAAGATGAAAATTTGACTCAGCCCCTAGTGGAGTTGCCAGAAATGTTAGCTCCCTGTAATCAGCAAGATTGGAAAAAGTCCGACTACAGGGAGAACACCATTTCAACCACTTTGGGATTCTAGGATCTAGCCCTCCTGAATTTGGATATGGATCTCTCCAATAAGTGTAAATATGGATTTATCTTTAAGGTTTTGGGTATTGATATTAGGCTAGTTATGAAGTCTGAGGGTTTTTTTTTTTGTTTTGGATGGTTGAGCATGATTATTATTTGAGTGGAAAGTTCTAAATCAAAATATTTTCAAAGGTGAGAAGTTGCAAGAAAAGAGAACAAGCTTTGGCCAAAAATATGGATGTAATGTTGGTTTTAGTCCATTCGGCTATGGAGTCATAATAGGGTTTAATCGAAACAACAAGGAGCAAGAGTGGTCCATGGGGCAAGTCATCTATGTCTAAGGATCTCTTTAAATTTGATTTTATGGAATGAAATGATACAACAAGAAGGGGAATTAAACAAATGAAGAACAAAGAGCAGCCTAAGATCCGGTAAGTACTTTGAAACTAGCCATCTTTTGACATACACTTAAGAAAAACATAAAAGCAACCCAAGATCTGGTAAGTACTTCAAAACTAGCCAAATTTTGATATACTTTCAATAGAAAAACAATTAAACACAAGGAAAACACAAATGATAACAAAAAATGGTCTAAGATCTGGTAAGTACTTCGAAACTAACCAGCTTTCAACACATTTTCAAGGAAACTTTCAGATAGTCTTTGGGGATAGAACTAGGACAGGGCTCACCATAACTTCCTTAGTTCATCTCTACTTAACATAAGTTGAAAATAACATTCAAGAATAACAATTAGCTAAGAAAGTAGGACGAGGGAACGCCAGCATTCCTAACTACTCAAACTGAATTAAATCATTCCTAAATGATACAATTTGGAAGAAAACATTTAGATAAAGCTTATCAGTCAGAGAAGGGTACTAATATACAGTAAATCCTAACTCTATGCTTGTTTTTATTTATAAGGGAAGATGAAAAAAGTGAAAACAGAAATAAAATGACGATTTACAATAAGAAAAACATCACCGTTGACATAGACCGGGATCCCATAAATAAGCTTGTATTGATGCTTCAAACCAGTTACAGATTTAAGTCCAGTGTTTCAGATTAGCAATCATCTTCACTTCTTAGCCTAACTATTCCATCACAAGTAGAGCTTCAAGATCCTTTGAACACTATTTACAATCAGAAGTTTCGAGCACAAGTATATTTCAAAGTTCTGCAACCAACATTTTCTCATCTTCTACAGGAGTATTTATAGAAGGAATGAGGAGGTGGGATCTGATAAAATATCTCCAAGGTTCAATTAATACAGATTAATTATTCTTGGCCTTTGAGGGGCTCAATAGAGAAGAGTATAGATATTTTCACTGTATTAATTGATTCACATTAAATTATTAAGCTCGGTGGGAGCTTTTGTTGACTTTTAAGGCTCTGTTTCATGTAGTAATAACTCTACTGATATTTTTACATTAAGTTCCTTTAGTAGAATTAACTGTTGGGCTGCGCTAAGGCAAATATATTTTCTTTGATCAATAACTTCGGCCTCTGTTTGAATGCTTTGAGGCAACAGGTGGCACTAAGGTAGCTGAGAGGAATCAATTGGCCTCTACTGTGGCGGTGGAGGCTCTTCTGTCTAATGATATTTTTAATTTCCCTTTAATTGTGTTTTAATTTAATGGATTAGGCTTTTGATAATCAATCTTAGTTGTAATCAATTAAACTATAGAATTCACCTTCTATCTTCAATTCTGCTGTGTTTTGTCTTCGACACTGATAATCTTTTGTTTTATTTCATTCTCTGTGCCTTGTTGATGTGCAGGGCCGCACAGGGCTCATATGGCATCAATGCCCATGAAGCATCGATGAAATCTAGCATGGAATACTTTGTAGTTTTTTCCCTTTGATAAATGAAAGTTAGGAGGATCATCACCCTCAGCTTTCTTCTTATTTATTATAATGGGAAACACCTTTGAAACATACAAAATACACACAAATATTATAAAATCCTGCGTTATTTGGGAAAAAATTCTTAGGAGGTTTCGGGTGGGAGCATGGCCATTGAATGGAAGCATCCAACGGTGAAGATCTGTTTGCGGGAGGTCGAAGGGAAAGTGGAGGAAGAAATAAGTCAGAACCGTCGATTTGTAGAGATCGACGGTCAGAATTTATCAGGAGAACACATAGTGCAGATGGTCACTTTATCGAAAATTGGAAGAAAAACAAAGGAAATAGGCGAAATTTCCTTTGGCAGAGGAATTTGAAAAGGAAATGGAATTGGGGCTTCGAGATGATCATGGGCCGTCGGATGAGATCGGCCCATGAGATCAACGGCGAAGATCATCCGTTGAAAACCTTTGGCAAGGGTGGAGGGCAATAGTGTAAGGACAGTTTAAATCTAGGCCATTGATCTGCAGAGATCAACGGCGGGATTCGCACGTGATAACACATAATAGAAATGGGGAAGGTGGTTTCGATAGGTAAAACCACTGTTTTTGCATGGGAAAAGGGCAGGGAGGTGGTTTTTCCTTTTTGAACGCGATATGCATTCCCGCCCGACACGTCATGTTTCAAAACAACTTATATCGCGCAGCCTTTGGGAAATTAACCTTCGCGCTGAAAGTTAAGCGATATGGAATGTGGGCTGTCAGATCTGGGGCCTCAGATCTAACGGTGGGGAAGTGAATGCGATATGAGATAGATGCATGGATGGAAGTGAGGGGGAGCGGTTTTAATCTGGGCCGTTGATCTGCAGAGATCCACGGCTGTGATTGGCGGAGAAACATTATGAAGCGGGGTATATAGAAAATAACCAAAGTTGGGAGACACATTCTGGACCATTCGATCTAGACACGTGGATGGTCCAGATGCAATTGGAGGGATGCGATCAGCAGGGGAGGAACTTTGAATGGCGCCGATGCGATGGAGCGCTAGCTGTTTGATCGGCTCAAGATGAATGGCGGAGATTATCTCAAACATGAAACTGGTGGAAAACCCCTTAACACTTTATATATATATATATAAAATGAATGAAATACAAAGGTTTTGGGGCTACGGGAAGATTATGTATAAATGAAAAGGGTTGGTGCCCGTTTGCGGGGCCATGGGTTTATATGGAGTGCGATAGGCCCAGGGGTTATACCTATAAGGGCCAATTGCATCGGAAGGTCGGGCTTGGTCTTTCAATCTACCCATTTTGATTTTTGCGATGTGATTAGCGCTTTGGGACTTTAACTCTTGGTCTCGGGCGTAAGTTATATGGAGTGAAGCGGAGAGTGGGGTTTATATAAAGGGGCTCAAACACATCGGTACTTTTGATGCAAGGCTTTTCAATCTACCCATTTTACATTAAAAAACACTGTTTGGGCACGTTTAGACCAAACTTAGGAAAAAGTGGGTTTTTTTATTTACAAAGGAAAACAAGCATTGGGAAAGGTTTATTCACAAGTTTTAGCACTTGATTGCGGGCACAAGGGTTATATGAGGCGGTAATAGGATCGGGGGCTGTGTACAAAGGGCTTAATCACATCGGAGGTTTTAACATGGCCAACAAACTTGCATACTTCGATTTCTCCGATGTGATAAGCGTCGAAAAATGCTTAGCACCTAGTTCTAGGGCACAAGCACATGTGGGGAAGTGGTTTGGACTTAGCCCAAAGGGGCTTAAACCCTTAATACAAAAAGCGTATTTTTATGATTTTTCCAGAGTTTTTTGATGGATTTGGGGGTTTTGACAGAGTTCAAAAAGGAGTTTTAAACTCTGTAAAGAATATTTTATGAAGGGGAAAATGGAAACAATGGAAAATGGAGGAATTTCATGGGAAAAAAAGGGGTAAAATGAAGGTTAGTTTTGAAGTGGAGGGAGGGGAAAATGGATTTTGCAACAATATTTTCTCTTATGGAATCAACAGAATTTCTGAGTTTAAAATGGAAACAACATTGAAGATTGAAACAAGGGCATGATGTCCCCATGAGCCTTCAAGAGATAACACTTTTTAGCAATAAAACTTGTTCCTTGAAGGCTCCAAAAATGTTTTAGCCACCATTTGATATGACAAATTTTATTGGTGGCTAACAGAACGAAGTGACAGATCTTCCTTGGGAAAGAATGAAAAAGATCATATCTGATTGTTAAAGGTGGACATTGATCAGACACAGGAAGGTTGAAATCATCCACTTGGCATCTCCAAATTATTTTCGAAATCTAATCCAAAGACTCCACTAGAGGATGAACCTGACCAACATAAACATGAAGGGACAACATGGGAAGATTAGGTATTCAACTTAGACTTTCATCCAAGACATCATGTTCTTTGTCATGAATTATTTTTTCTCTATTCCTCAGAATTTTAAGAAGATTTTACAGGGTTTATTGTGTTTGAGAAAAGATCAAAAACCTCCATTTTATTCCTTTCCTTTGAAGGTTGTGAATACAAACTCTCCATACGCCTTTGATATTTGTCAGGACCCTTCTGTTGAATCTCATGATGATCGTTTTCAACATGATGAACCTCAACTAATCAAGATTAATCTTACAGCTTCTAGATATACTCCTATACCTTATAAAATTACAGATAGATACAACCCACTCATATTACCTCCTACACTCCATGATTTCCCTAAAAACTATTACAAATATCTTCTCAGCTTTGATGGAGAATTTGGAAACATCATTTCTGAAAAACACATTCATAGTTTTGAAAATTTTCTTGACCTTTTTTAGGTTGAAGCACATGACGTTAGTATCAGGATCTTTTCTCTATATTTGCAAGGTGAAGCCAAGAAATGGTTCAAAAGCTTGCTAGCTGCAAGCATTTTTTATTTCCATCAGATTTTGAAAGTCTTCCTTGATAAATGGGTGATCAAGAGGAATCCGAAACTGATTATGGAAGAATATAATCATTTGAAAAGAAAACCAGGAGAAATAGTGCAACACTTTTCTACTAGGCTCAATAAAGTATACCATTCAATCCCTGCTAATATAAAACCACCTCCTAATTTAATTCTCTTACACTAACTGAATTCCTTTGAACCATAAATGGAGTTTCAATTGAGAGAAATAAACACTACAACACTTGAAAAACTGTAGGACAATCCGACAGATGCGGAAGCTAATATTTTAGTCAAAATGTCAAAGTTCGAAGTTAAAGAGAGGCAGAACATAGAGAAGGAGCACTTGACATCTTCAGAAAAGAAAATCGACATTTTGGTAAGTACAATGGAAGAAATGATGCAAAAGTTAATCATTAGAGATGAACTTTTTGTTCAACATCACCGTGTCCCACTTATTTCAGAAGAAGAGGTTGTTGGCCCTAACTATTTTCTTGCAAATTCCAGTTATCATAGAGAAGAAATTATTGTTTCTTTTATTCATTTATGGAAAATCATGAAAATGGATTTGTAGATCAATATGAAGGGAATAAATCTACTAATCTAATGTCTAAGTTCGATGACATTATTGATATTGATGATTTACCCAAGTATGATCAGTATGGTGATGAATATGTTGTTGAAATCGAGCCTAACTCTTCAACGCAATCATTGGCATGTTTTCGGGAGGAGGAAATTCAATTATAACAACTCCAATATAACACTCAACCTATGCATATCGATCATGACAGAAATGAAGAGAATTCATAAAATTTCAAAGTAAGTGAAAGTTATTTTCCCTTGTATCTCACTTCATTTCAATTACTGAGAGAAAACTTTCTTCAGATTAGCAATCAACAGTATTTTAGTTTTGATATGGAGCATGGAGAAGAAACTGAACTTCTTGATCAGAACTTCTTACCCTTGTGTCTCTCCTCATTTGTGAGAAAAAGAGAAAACTATAAGCAAGCAGATAAGAGAGTTTTCAAAAGTATAAACGGGAAACCTTATCATGAATTGGCTAAGGATGTCACTTGTGATATTGAATTTTCTTTCCATCCAGAATCATAGCCACTAAGTTATATTGAATTTCAGACCATAGATCAAAGCTTATAACCTAAAACATATTATGAATTGATGCAGGATAATTCTACACCATTAAATTTTGATGCATTTAATTTTTTTTGGAAAATTTTGATAATATCTCTGAAGAAAAGGATGAAAATCCTATAAAAAATCACGTAATCTCATTGGAACCAATGTACAACAAGTTGCAACAATCTTCTCACTTTTTCCATGATCCAATAGCTAATGTTTTGGATAATATTTATAGTCAAAGTCCTTCTCCATTAGCTAGCTATGATCTTCAAAACAAAGATGATAAAATTTTGATCAGGCGACCGGCTTCACTGTTTTATTCAACAAGAGTCTCATTGCAAAGTGCATCCAATAATTTGAGTGCTTGTGTTTCTACTGAGTTTCAAGGCAAGGTAAGATTTCAGATTTGTGAGGATTCCTTACTAATTTGTTACAGTCAACAGGGGAGATGAATTTTCTTGTATTTATGGATCAGAAGAAAAATTTCACTGGATATTTGGAGTTGTCTAGTTTTTGTCTTTTCTGCCTACTCAAGGAAAATGTGAGTGTGGTTCTAGTAAGTAGCCATTTGATGGTTTGGTTAAACTAGTGGAAGGATCATTTCACATGATTTTACATATGTCTTTAGCAGCTGGGTGGTTGTCATTAGGATTTGAATCCCTTATGTCTCGATGATATGCTACCATCAATAAGTTCTGTAAGTGTTGTTGTAGTGAGTATTCATTTTTTTTTCTTTTTTTTTAGTCAAGTCACTTCATTTTTTCAGTTAGTTTTCAGGGTTGAGTTTTGTCTTTTTATTTTTGACTCCATGCCCAATGGATAAGGCTACTTGGTCTATGGTGTTCTTGACACCTCCAAGGCGATTCCATCCCCAATTGGAGCCAATGTTAGTGTTAGTTAGTTTTTCTTGTCACCAGTGATCAAATGAGCTCTTACAAGGTTTTTTCTTAGGGTCTCAAGTCAAAATTGTATGGTTTCAATAGGTCTTCAAATAAAAATTTGGTCATTAACTAGTGTGTCTAGATTTGAGTACTACTCCTTTCAAAAAATTTCATGCTTCGGGAATTTCCATCATTCAGTTAAATGATTCATCACTGAAATGTTTCCATTATTATCTTAGTCATACCACCATGGTCATTCATTCAACTCGTTTCATCAAGTGTCACCATTACGTCATTAGGGTTTAATTCATAAAAATCTACCTTCACCAATAAAATCCACCATGGAACAAGTAATAATATGGAAAATACTTAATAAAGTTATTTTAAAGTGTAATTTTATTTCCAATATTGATGTAATATGTTTCTCATGTTCCAAATATGAAAAATTTTCAAGTCGAATATGAAAAAGAAATGGTGGGCCTCCACACCACTATGACGAGAATTTGATTTCCGCAAGCTACAAAAGACCATACAAGCCATTTATTTCACTCATTTCATGGGAATTGAGCACTAATTAACTAGAAAATACCATATCCGCAAAAGAAGCATCGAAGGACACTCTCAAAAGGTTATTGGCACCCTCACCAAGTAGACACACTGTGTTTTCAGCCACCACGCTGCGTTTTTGAGCATTCGCTATGTTTTCACTCCTACAAGAAAAAAAATTCATCTTCAAAGGTTTTCAGGAGAAATTTAAGGTTTCATCAGTTTTTGACAAGTGATTTTAAGTTCTGGCTACCTCCTATCAAAATATATTTCAATGTTTCATTGGTGAAATCCTCCCATAGTCCCCACTCTGCATTTTTGGTGGGTGGGCTCAATTTTTGTGAATTGCAAGAAAAAAAATTAATCCCATACATAATCTACCCTTCCCTACACCCTACAAACCTCCCCAAAACTTTACCTACCTCTCCCCCCTCATTTCCCTAATCCCTATACGTAACCCTAGCTTCTACGCAACATTTTTGGTAGTTTTAGGGTTAGGACTGTGTTTTAATTCCTACAACCTATCCCTACTCTTTTTTTGTGATCCTTCACTTCCCTAAGCTTCCTAATACCCCTATATATCTCCAAAAATTTTCCCTCCCTAAATATCTCCTCCTTAACCCTTGCATTCTATCACCTAAAGCAAGTAACCCTAATTCTCTATTTTCCAAGTAAAACCTTGTTTTTCCCTTTCATTCGAATAAGGTTTGTTGCATAATATCAAACAATGGAGTGAAGAAATAAGCCATAAAACAAAGGAGGTCAGATTAGTAGGTATGATCCCACCAAATTCCAAGAAATTATAGCTTCACATTTCCAAGATATACGATGCCTAGGGATTGCATTGCACACATGGAAAAATTTTCTTCAAAATGTGTTTCTAAGAAAGTGGAGATGAGATTTACAAAATTTAAAGAGTTGTTTGTCCATCGCAGATGAAGGAACAAAAAAATCCTTAAGTTTATACACAGGTATTATTATTTGGGATAAATTCCAAAAATACAATTGCTACAAGATTTTTTTTGCACCTATGGACAACTTTACAACAAGATAGTTTTTCAGGGGTTTTTAGAAGGTGTTTGTAGTGCTTGATGACTCTATTATGTAGAAGAAATCATAATATTTCCAATTATACCTTAATATATGGATTTTGATCTCAGGAAGGCCGTTAAAAGTGCCCTTTGAGATCACGTTGCGCTTTTCCCTAGTGGCATTGCGTTTTTCCAATTTGTGAGTGATCAAATTTAAAATTTTATTCGGACAAAATGGGAAAGTATTTTTGAAAACTGGAGGAGGTTTGTATTCATAAACATGCCAAAGAACAAAAAAAATGTCCCATTTTTACAAAAATAGTTATGGTTAGAGAGATATGGACCTACCATTGAGCCCTATGTTTTGAGAAACATTTTGAATATTTCTATGTTTTTGGAAATTTTGACACAGTCATTAGGTCAAAAACACAATGTGCCCCACACTATTCTTTTTATTGGGGCCTCCAAATGAAAAATGGTTTGTGTATTTGGATTTATTATCACTTCTACATCACTTATAGCCCCCGGGAGAGACATGTCATCATGTTTTGGTAGGTGACAAGGGCCAAAAACCACTCAAAAAACACCTTTCTTCCTTCTTTTTGAAAAGTTCGCTGCGTTTTTGGAGTACCTATGGGAGAATGGATTTTTTGGGGGCTAGGAGCAGTATTTTCTAGTAATTAAAGATTCTATCATGTAGCCAATAGGAAGATATTTCTCTAGCATTTTTCAGATCAGGATTTGGACCTCGGGAAGGCCTCCAAAATCCTCTTGCACGAATTGCACTGCGTTTTCTCGTGGCACACTGTGTTTTTTCCTGACTTCGATGCGTTTTTTCATAAAAGTCACTTTTCTCATTTGAATTAGTCCATATTCAACATATATTGATGTAATTTATCATTTTTGATGTTTTAATGATGCGTTGAGGTGTAAATAGGCTGGTTAGAGTGAAAAATAGGTGGATACATGCTTATAAATAACTTTCATGGTAAAATGTGTATGTTTCTCTATCTTGAGGAGAGTTTTGTTAACCTCCCTTGTATTTAGGTTTTAGGTCATGGAATTATGTGAGCTGCTCCTCCACTCTAGGATTTGACCCCTGAAAGAGGAGTAATGGTTTTTTGTTTGTATGTATGGATTTCCTCACTAATGAGATTTACAAAAGTGAAAGAGGTGTTCGTCCATCATAGGAACAAAAAAATCCTTCAGTTTATACACATGTATTATTATTTGGGATAAATTCTAAAAATACAATTGCTACAAGAGGTTTTCTGCACTTATGGACAACTTGATTGCAATACATTTTTTCAGAGGTTTTTAGAAGGTTTTTGCAGTGCTTGATGACTCTATTATGTAGAAGAAATCCTAATCTTTCCAATGGTACCACAATATATGGATTTGGATCTCAGGAAGGCATTTAAAAGTGTCCTTCAAGATCACAGTGTGTTTTTCCTTGGTGGTATTGTATTTTTCCAGTTTGTGAGTGATCAACTTTAAACTTTTATTATGACCAAATGGGAAAGTATTTTTGAAAACTGGAGGAGGTTTGTATTCAGAAACATGCCAAAGAAAAAAAAAATCTCCCCATTTTGCAAAAATAGTTATGGTTAGAGAGATATGGACGTACCTTTGAGCGCTATGTTTGTAGAAAATTTTTGAACATTTATGTGTTTTTGGAAATTTTGACACAGTCATTAGGTCAAAAAACACAACGTGATCCATGTTGTTCTTTTTATGGGTGCCTCCAAATGACAAATGGTTTATGTATTTGGATTTATCATCACTTATATCCCTTGGGAGAGACATGAAAGAAAGTTTTGGTATGTGAAAAGTGACAAAAACCACTCAAAAAACACCTTTATGACCTCGTTTTGAAAAGTTCGCTGCGTTTTTGGAGTACCTATGGGAGAGTGGATTTTTGGGGGCTAGGAGCAGTTTTTTGTAGTGATTAAGGATTCTATCATGCAACCAATAGGAATATATTTCTCCAACATTTTTCATATCAATATTTGGACCTCAGGAAGGCCTCCAAAAGCCTCTTGCACCAATTACACTGTGTTTTCTCCTGGCATGCCGCGTTTTTTCCTGATTTCGGTGCATTTTTGCGTGAAAGTCACTTTTCTAAGTGGAATTAGTCTAGATTCAACCTATACTAATGTAATTTATCATTTTTGATGTTGTAATGATTCCTTGAGGTGTAAATAGGTTGGTTAGAGTAAAAAGTAGGTGGATACATGCTTATAAATAACTTTCATGGTAAAATGTGACTGTTTCTCTATCTTGAGGATAGTTTTGTTAACCTCCCTTGTTTTTAGGTTTTAGGTCATGGAATCATGTGAGTTTCTCCTCCACTCTAGGATTCGACCCCTAGAAGAGGATAAATGGTTTTTTTTTCTATATTTATGGATTTCTTAGTTATTTTGATGATTGGACATCAAAGGTTTGAGACTATTGTAGCTTGTGCTTTAGGTTTGAGATGAGTTTTTGTTGTTGTATTTTCTCCATTATAGTATTTTATAAATGATATACATGTTATCTCTACATGCATTTATTTATTCAGTGATCTTCCTAAAATTTTGATAAGAAGAATTCTTCACAATATTTGTTTTGTTTGGGAATATCATTTTATGTTTTCTTCCTTCAGTTTTAATGAATTCATGATGCATACTCATTAATATCCTATCCACTCTTTCAAACCCTACACTACACCAAAAAAACACTAAGCCCATCACTAAAGAATTTCTACCTTGCTCCTTTATGTATTTTCAGTTGTAACCCTTTGATCATTTGACCTAGCTACCTGGTTTTCACCACTGATCCAACATAAAAACCATCAAAATTTAAAAACTCTAGGAGTCACCTAACTAGCCTAAAATATACTCCTCATCCAGTCAAATCCTTTAGCTGTGATCTCATAGAGAAAGCCCTCTCTAGCTTGGTAGGGATAGCTAACAAATTGAAAGGTTAGTTTGAGGTTAGCTCTGTCAACAATCTTTCATCAGGCTTGCGAAATTATGGAGGCTAACAGACAATATGTAAAAATATGTACGCAACCATGCACAAACAATACACAAGAATGAGAAAAACATAACCAGTCACACACTCATGCCAACATGTTGACTACAACACCATTAACACTTCTATGGTGACACCACTTCCACCATGGCCAATGAAACATGGATGAAAAAAGCACATATATACCACAAGCATACTAAACACATATACACTCAACATAGATGCATGATCAACACACCATCCATCCAGTTCGAGGGTTGAACCATGCTCTAATACCACTCTGTAACACCCTCTTCCCATATCTACCCAAGTAACTGGCCAATTGAGATAAACATGTGACGAAATGATTCAACCTCTTAGATGAGTTTGAGGAAGTGGAACTGATAGAAACATGATAAACATACCTTACACTACATCATTGACATCCCCAGGAGGTAACCCAACATTCCATGGCCCTCTTCTCTAAAGGGGAACTTATTTTTGACCCATTTTAGGCTTAGCCATGGGAATAGAAGGGAAAGGGAGTGATTATAGACCCTTAACCATAGGATTGCATTGTCAAGGCTACAGTTAGGGCCCCAAAAGGTCAATATTGTTCCTGCAGCTCCAAGATTTGTGCCACATTTTCAGCCCCTGGGTAGAGGTCAATGTCCAGAACTTCCTGTAACTCCAAGAGAGGGTAAATAACATTAAAAATATATATATAGAAGCAATAAAATAATCAGGTACTCATTTGGACCCCTCCCAACCATGACACAAATTTCATTAAACATGTCAGAAAAATTGCATCTACAGGTGTAAAAAACATATTTAAACAACATATTTAAACATGGGAGTCTATTACAAATCTAAGAATAGCTAAGAATCATTGCTATAATACATCATAAGTTGCAACAAATTATATTTTACCATAAATACATTGGGTATTCATTTACAGGTAAAAACACAGATAGAGCCATACATCATCATTGATCAAATACATGCTTATAACCAACATAATAACAACATAAATACAATGGATTTAATGGCTAATAAATCAATACATAAACCAATATATTTGCATATTGAATACCAAAGGAATGATCTCTTAATTATTGAATGTAAAAACCAACCGAAGATGAGACTTGCATGTTCCACTCGACCATAGCATTGGATGAGCCAAGACTCACTTTAGCCAATCAATTCAGTTCCATATTCAAAGCATGAATGTGGGACTTTATCAAACACATCAATCAACACCAAACCAGGTCTCCAATGACCAAGCTATCTCAAAACGAAAACTAGTGATTCCATCTCACGACCAGACATCGCTAACCATCACATATTGATATCTATCCAAGTTGTTCCAAGCCTCCATAGTGTTTTCTACAACCATGAATTCCAGGACTATTAACTCAACCCCAATTTTTACAGGGATTCTAGAGAATTTTTCTAGCCAGGGCTCTCGGAATAGTAACTCAACCCTAGCTATTTTTAGGCTCCAAGGTGTTTGTCTAACCAAGGCTATAGGACTAGTAATTCAAGCCATCTAGGGCTCTAGAGAATTTGTCAAACCAATACTCTAGGACTAGTAACTCACCCCAACAGCTATCTACTGGGCTCCATAGCATTTTTCCAACCAATGCTTCTAGGACTAGTAACTCAAGCCACAGTTGTCTGTAGGGCTCCAGAGTGTTTTTCCAACCAAGGCTCCAGGAACTAATAAATCAACCCAAAACTAAAGGAATCATGAGAACCAACCAGAAAACAACAAATGGAAATAAGCTCACAACACCATGTCTATCTAGGAAATGGAAAGGCAAGGCAAATCCACAGGCATACACTATGCAAGCAAAAGATAGTGAGGAAAACACACATGAAACTTAGTACCTGATGAGATCCATCATTAGGTACATTTGGAGGGGTTAATTTTCACCTTTTTTCCTTATTAAGTCTCTTTTTATCGCATTTTTATCACATTATGGCCTTATGTTGCTAGTGTAGATAGTGATTAAGCATTTCATACTTTGAATGCCTAACAGGAGTTAAATGCGGGAAAATCACGAAGATATTGCATTTTTTATGAATATTTTGTCGTTAAAGCTCAGAGTAGACAACAAGGAGAGATTCTAGGGGGTTGTTCCACCTCCTTAACTCCCAAGGGAAGCCAAGGGGTCGTCAAGATCCCCTCCAACTACTCGAAATGAAAGGTAACCAAGAAAACTCAAGATCATGTGCAACAAAGCTACACTTCACTTGCAGTCAAAGTGGACACATCAACTACTTTTTAGGGAGCTATTGGTACTTACCCTCTAGGTTAAATAGGTCTAAGTAAGAGCTCATTAATATTTGAACTTTGAAGGAAGCTAATAGTCTCTTAACTCTTGTAATAGGTTTTCGAGACATTCATGTTGATGTAATGAGAATATCTTCTGCAATAAAATGAATATTCAGATTGTGCTTCACCAATCTAGTTTCAAAGGGCTAGGATTATGGGTTAGGGCCCAATCCATTTGCCTTAGTCTCTCTTTTGTATTCATTATTTACTTGTATGTCATTGTAGCTAGTATTTCTTATGATTTTTTAGCTAGTTTTCTTACTTTTGAATTCAATGTTTTTAGTTTTCTTCCATTTCTCTTTGTTTTAGATTAAGCTTGCTTACATCTTGGTAGAATAGTTTATAAACTCAAAAAGTTGTGTGTCAAGCTTCCCTCTCTCACCTATTTCATTGGAGCTTGACGAGGTTAGAACTTCTCCATAGGCCAAAATTACTTTTTAGTTTATTATTTCTTGGAATGAATAGTAGGTTGGTGTATTTCCATGAACATGTTTAGAATGCTTAGTGACATTTTCGTTTGTAGGCTAAAGTAGATTTTATTTCCAAGTTCAACTCATCTTTTCCACTTCCTTCATCATGAATTTGTCAATATTTATTGCATGAACATGTGGTTTTCTTGTAGGTTAAAGTAGCACAAAAAAGTAGGAATTCACCAGCACCTTCAACTTCATTCTGACCCTTCAACAACCTTCTTCTCCTCAAAATTTCCATCAACCATGTTTTCAGGTTTTTCATCTTCATACCGTAAGAAAACCCTAGAGGTGAAAGACATGGTTCTCAAGAGGTTCTCATCTTGTTCAAGGGGTTGGACATGTTCCACTCATCCAAACACACCTTCACTCCACCTTCCCTACACTTTTCTCACCCATTTTTTGCCTCAGATTTCCCTTAGACTGTTTCCTATAGCAACTCAAGACTTTCCTGTAGCACTACAGGAAACCTATAGCAACACTTGCAGCAGAACCAGTGGGCCCTTTCTTAAGCCCATAAACCACCATACACCTCATCCAGACCTACCAAAACCACCCAAACACCTTCATCCTTTCACCAATGAGTCCAAGCCCTTCATAAACCACCTTGGCGCTTTCTCCTCCTAGCTGCAAAAAAATGCATTTACAAACATAGTTAGGTCATGATTAGATACATGACTTGAAGCATGATATATAGAACAGAGAGTAGACAGAGTGTGTTTAGCCATTTGGCCCAACAAAGTTTGATTAGGTTAGTTTCCTTTATGCAATTTCAATTCAACAATTTACTTCATGCAAGATGCCTAGTTTGCTTCCATTTCTTATCATAGCTTAATGCGTATATTTCTTTTATTGCAAAGTAGTTAGATGTACTTTATTTCTATATAATAGTTCTTTTCTTATTGATAGATTAATGGATCTGAAGCATTTGTAGCTCTACGTCTAAATTCAAAATTATGACATACTTCATCCAAAAATGCTAGCAATAGCACCCTTTCGTAGAGCTCAGAAGAGAATGGCATGAGTAGAATGCATCTATTGTGTATATAGCACTGTCACCTCCAATTTTGTATGAACCCCAGGTTGATAAATTAAAGTAGGGCAGCCTTTGGAAGTTGCAGCATTCTTGGTGCAATACCAAGGCTCACCACTCTTTGGTTCCATTGTCAGGGAGGTGTCTAGTAGATGCTTTGATTTTGTTTTAGCATTATTTTCTTCTTTAATTTTACATGTTGTTTCAGATATATTGAAAAATACAAAAAAAATATGATTTTCATGCCTCGTAGGAGTAGGGATACTCAAGGAAATTTTTTACCTAAAACCCCCACATCACCGCATAGTCATCCTTCACTCTTCTTTAGTGGCTGTGAGGTTGAACACACCATAGGTGAGGTGTTGGAGTGGGCCCCTGAGGCAAAAGTTCCAAAGAAATTTTTGTATGATTTTGTATGTGTGCACTGCACAAATGGATTCAAGGGACCTCAGGGTGGGTCAAAGTCCCCAGTTTTTATGTAAATGGGCTTAAATGTAAAATTTGGGCCTCAAACCATAGTTTAAGACCATAATATCTACATGCTAGGCATATATAAATAGTAGAATGCATCTAAGCTAAGTAGTGATATGTGCGTTATGATTTATTGATGTTCTGATAAGTTTATGCATCTGTAAGGGTTGTTAGGTTGGGTTGAAAGGCTCCTACTGGTTATGTGCACAGAGACCTAGTCCTAGCTATGTGCGGACTCCAAATTGTTTACTGTTTATGCTTCTAAAATATCACATTGTAATATTGCTTATTAATTATTGCGCAAGGATATTTGATATGATTATGAATGATTATTGATGATTATAGATCTGTTAAGTGTTTACATTCGTTAAGATCCGGATCAAATTCTGTTATGTTTATCTGTGTTATACTGTTAACGACTGTGCATTCTCTTTAAGTCTGTTATATATTGTTGGTGCATCTGTATAAGTTGACATAGGGTTTTTCTGAGGACCAATTCATTAATTTCTCCTTCAGGTTGTGGAAACTTGGCTCCAACAACCCCCCATACCGCTCTGGGTGAGACTTTGTTCAGCGCAAGTAGATCACTGCCGAAAAGGAAAATAGTTGGAGGGTTTGTTTGTTTATCCATAAAATATTAACCTCGGTCAGGACCCCTCAAGCCAACAGGAACCTTCTGAAATTTTTGAAGACCCTATTGGATAAGAAGAATATATTGTTTCACCAGAGGAACCTACTTCACCTATTCAAATCATGGCTAGAACTAAAGCCGAGGGATACTTTCCCATTAGAGAGGCAGATGGGGAAACTAAAATGAAGAACATTAGCCCCTCAACCCTTCCACACTTCCAGGGAACTACCTCTGAACATCTTGACACATTCACATTTGAATTTTTTTGTTGTATATAGGCCCTATGGCTATGCCTCAGATGATAAAAATTTGAAGCTATTCCCATCTAACCTTAAAGATGCAGCATTGTGCTGGTTCACGGGTCTACCTAGGAACAACATCACTACCTGGGCACAGATGCAAGAGGTATTCAACAACAAGTACATGTGTAACACCAATTTTTGGTCATATAACCATGTATAGTTAGATGGATCGAAATACACCATATAAGACCAATTTTACTGTAGTAAAATTTCTTTCACTAAGAAATAATTAATAAAGCATAGTTTATTAATTTATTTCTAGTCCAAATGGAAAACCCCATGAGGAATAATTAAATAAATCCTTATTTATTTTATTTTCCTCTAGGAATAATTAATTAAACCTTTGTTTAATTATATTCTTGGTCATATTTAACCCAATTAACGAAAAATAATTAGATAAATCATTATTTATCTTATTATTCTCTAGGAATAATTGATTAAATCGTTATTTAATTCATATTCCTTGTTAAATTTGACTAAATCATTTAGGAATAATAAAATAAATCAGTATTTGTTTAATTATTCCTTGATCCCATCCTTGAAATAATAAATAAATATTTTTTTTGTTTATTGTTTCTAAATAAAGGGATTTAACCAATTTAAATTCCTTTTCCCTCTAACAAAATATAATAAAATATTCCAAGAACTTAGATCTATATTTTGGTTAAATATATTTTATTATGCACCATTATCAAGGATAACTCAATATTTTGTTATAAATAAGAGGGTTTTCCATCCATTCCCTACCTTTGATCATTTTATCTTGGTCAGACTTTGATCCTCTTATCATTGTCTATCTTTGATTCATTTTTATTTTCTTTTTCTTATTGAGCTCCCTTTGAGTTCTACACATCTTGGGTATTCTACAAAAATTGAGAGATAAAATCTGAAGCTGAAGCATTTGAGGACAACCAAGAACACATCCCATTGAGGGGGACTCTCTATGTTCCCTTCCCAGATGTTACATAATACAAAATATTATTTATAATTCTTGTCCTGTCCATTGGATATTTTGGAGAAAATATTATTTCATTTTGTTGTTTAGTTGCTTTTTTTGCATAGATATGGGTTTATTTTGCATTTTTATTTACCGTCTGTTGCAGATATAAGAATTTGAATAGCCACATTTGTTGTTAAGGTTGTTTTTCATGTGCAGCTAAAGTGATCTCTTTTCGTACACTTGCATTAATATTTCATACTAATAATTGACGACTCCCCAAGGTTTTCTTTAGATTTTCCTACGTGGCCATTTGCTTCAGTACGTAGGGTTTTTTATTTATCTTTCTTTTTTAGCTTCTTAATTTTTTTTTTTACCTTTAATGCCATAAGATAGTAAAAAATCTAACCTTTGCATGTTTTTGGGTGTTTCCTGCAGGTAACAGGTATTAGCCGCGACACAGACGAAAAACGTTTTCCACAACCTGCCGTCAAGACTCTTGGAAGTGAAGATCACACTTTTCAGCCCCAAACTTGCGAGTTCAAGGCTAAGATAACAGCCTTCAGGCCAAAAACTGTGAGTTCACCAGTTAGTAGGTTATTACCTATGAGTTGTAGTTTTTTGCTGGGTTTTTTCCGTAATTTTTAGGGTTCGCTGCAAGTAATGTTTAGGGTTGATTGAATTTTGTCTCCACCCGTCTTAGGCTTGGATATGCTCAATTTTTATTTTTTAAGTGGGAACAAGCCTCTTAGGGCTTCAGTATGCTTCCACCTTCTTAGGAAGGGTTTAGCTGAGTAGGTAGTCCGAGAATTTGTAGCACTTTCAGCCATTTTTCAAGGTCTGATCCCTATTTCTTTTAGATCCATTCAAATAGGTTATTATCTCATCCAAAACTACCTCTTGAGGCTTGTTTTATCTCTACCTTAGGGTTCCTCTTGTTCCCCTTAGGGTTTTAACCTGTCGCCTCCCATTTTGCAGTAGTTTTCCCTCTGGTTCTTTGCTATTTTATGCACCTCTTTTAAGCATATTTGAGTCATTAGATCCCCGTCCCTTCGACATTTTGGCCTTTTTGTGTGTTTTGATTCAATTTCGCCCGCCTTTAGAATAGTTGCTTCGGAGCCCTTATTTTTGGGTTAGAATTTATGCATCTTTCGCTTTTAGCTTTATTTAAAGTTATATAACGTTTTTTATTTTTCTTTATACATAATCATCTGGGCTTAGTTAAAATTAGCACAGAGATCACACATATGCACACCTAAAGTGAAGAGCATTTGGTTTACACCACCAAGCCAAGACATAAACATCATAATTAATTTATCTACCCCTCTACACCTTTGTTTATTTCTCTTCCATTTGATTTGGGTATTTGTGTCTTGCGATCATTACACCCCAAGACATTTATCCTAGACACTCGTAGACCTTCATCCTTAGTTTCTGTTAAGAATACTTACTCCACCTCACTGCTACCGAGTCACTCCTCCACCAAGTCCCTATACTGACTCTGATTCTGGTCCATTGGGCCCTCATTCTGATTACGAACCCAGTTCCCCTGTACCTCATTCTACCACCATGTTAGGTTCCAATGTAGGTACTAGCCCTAATGCTGGTGGTAGCCCTGGATCTAACTCTAGAGCTGATAGTAGTGGAACCAATACAGGAACCATCCCGACTACTCCCTTGCTACCTTTTATGGCAAGTTTGAGCGTCCCCTATTTTAGCCAGTTAATCAATGACCCTATACACCATAATCCAGGTTGGGTTGTTATGCCAACTAAGCTTCCTTATAACATCCCTAAGTTTGAAGGAAATGCTGGAGAGGACCCTACTAATCACGTCCACTCATTCCACATGTGGTGTTCGTCCAAATCCATTACTAATGAATCTTTCTGTCTTCAGTTATTCTAGCATATGCTCACAGGTGATGCTACTAAGTGGTATGTCGACTAGGCCTCTACCTCTCATTCCATTTTTGTGAATCTTGCAAAATCATTCCTATCCTACTTCCAGTTACCTCTCTGATATGATATCATTACGAAGTTGTTGACCGCATTCTATCAGAATTTTGCCACCCGCCTTTTTGACCATGTCCAAGAATGGAATAGAAGGAGGAGCTTATGTTGAGCTCCCACATTCGAGGACCATGTCCATATGGATTGGTTTCTCATGATGCTTTTTCCCTCTATCTGTAAATATGTCGCATCTCACTTTCCTCAGAAAGAGGAAGAAGCTCTCCAAAATGCGCTGAAATATGACCTCATCTACGCTCAGTCTAGTTATGTTTATACCGTCTTACCAAATCTTCCTAGAACTGGTGGTGCCAACGCACTGGGAGAATATCATGCCACTGATGGTATCGTTGGAGCTCTTTCACATCTGTATACTCATCCTCCCATGGGTTATGGTTTCTCTCAGGGAGGAGACAACTCATTTAGGACTTATCCCCCTCCCCGAAACATGTATACGAGGGTCTGCGGTTTCTCAACCTATTTACCCCAAGGTTTCTCAACCTCCTTACTATATGTATCAACATCCTGGTGCTCCAGCCCCTCTAGCATTAGTGCCCTAGCCTCATATGCCTTCTCAACCTCCGTCATAGTAGCCACCTCCTCCTCCGGGTAAGGTGTACGTGTACCACAACGCGAATGATCCTCCAAACTCTAAGAAAAAGAGGAAAGGAAACCAAAATCAACCCACACAAGGTAATCAAGGGCATCAACCTAATCTTCCAAACACTAACAACGAGAAATAGGGAAATCAACCCGAGCAAGGCATGCCTCTTCATAAATATAAGCCTTATTCTTGTTGTGGTGTGCATGGCCATTATACTCCCGATTGTACCCTTTTACCCCAAATGCATCAGTTGTGGGAAGCACAAGAAACATCTATAGGACATCAAGCCTTGGTTTCAGCTCCTCCAAATACTACATTTGTTTAACTGTCTTCTTTTACTGATCCCTTTCCTCAGCAAGGGTACATGGCTTTTCAACCCCCTCAAGTTCAGGCCGCCCCTCAAACCTCCCAGTCTGGTACCTCTAATTACCAGATTATAATGATGAATTTTGACATGGTTAATACCTTGTATGTCAACCTTAAAACTCGGTCGCGCTAATATGGAAATCCACCTGCTTCCTCTGCAACTGCTCCTCAAACCACTACTTCCATAGAGTCTAGTTCCACACAGAATGTCCCTTTACAAATCCATCAGGCATGGGCAAAGGTCCTTCCTAAGATACCCAAAGGGACATTACGCATGTTTGTGCTTAACCTAGTCTTCTAAATTGAGTTCATTAATTGTCAACCAGGGTTGGTAAACTGCTGAAGTGTGGTGCACTATATGTGCCTAGGTAATTGTTTCTTACTACGTTGTGTCTAGTGTTTTATGATGTTTTTGGGTTCTTATGGTTTTATGTTCACAAGGGAAAGAAGTAAATGTTGATGGAAAGAAGATACTAGTTAAAAACAGAGTGAAGCCTAAATTATGGATGACAAATGACAAATGAAAATATTGAAACAAAACAAAGCCTAAACTATGGCTAGCAAATTACAAAGCTTGATAATGACTTCAAGAAAATAAATCACAACATGAGCTTAACTTGTCCAATTCATTCATTAAAGATGTTTTGGAAGAGCTTGAGAAATGGACAGCTAAGTGTAAATGAAATTCTCCTAACTAAAAAATCAAACAATCAACTTACAGTGTTACAACATCTCATCCATGTTTAAAGGTCTATTAAAATATATTTGGAAAAGAACATTTGTAGCACCATAAGATTTCTATTCTAAAATTTGTTCTGCAACTCAATCCAGCACCACTAGGCCTCATACAAAAATTTTAGATTTCTTTTTAGAATGGTCTCTGAGAAAAGGCTTGTTTGTGAAATGGTAAAAAGGTTGCAAAAATACTCCAGGCCTTAGACTGATACTACCTTCTGTCCAAATAATTATGTGTTAGTATGAGTTTGGAACAAAAGAAGTTTTGTAAATAATGAAGACCGTGGTGTTTAAATTTAACATCTAATACAATTTGAAATGCAATGGATGGCAGCTACACTTGGAATGTTAACACAGTGATCTAAGTTAAGAATAAACTAGGGTACTACTAGTTTACAGTGAACAGTGTTAAATTAAAAGCCATTATGAAACTGAAAATGAAATGACAGAACTGAACCACATGCATTCTACCTCCGGAGTGCTATAAATAAGTTATAATGCAACTAACCTAAGGAATTCTACAGTTCATCCCGTTCAGTATGAATGATGTTTTGGAAGAGTTTGTGAGAACGAGTATGGCTGTATCATTCAAAGCAATTGAACATAAACACAAGACTGAAAGAAAATACAACTAAAGTCCAAGACACCACAGTTACTTCTTACTCATTGTTATGATATTTTGGAAGAGCTTTGTAAGATTAAGATTGGCTATGCTACTTGGTTTAAACTTAACAACTAAAACCTACAATACCACAGTTATGCCTTATCCATCATAATGATATTTTGGAAAATTTTATTAGAGTAAGTCTTAACTGTGATAACTAATGAAAGTAAATGCAACTAAACCTACACTATCACAGTTGTGCCTTATTCTTCATAATGATATTTTGGAAGAGTTGATTAGAGTAAGTTTGGTTGTGATAGTAAATATAAACAAATATGAACATAAGCTGAAATAAAAGTGAAACTAAAACTAGAAATAAAAGCGAGATTAAAACACTTATCTACTGTATAAACAAGGCCGCTCAAGAGGCAGGGGCCCTTACCACCAGAGTAGCAAGAAATCTAGCTCAAAATTGACTCAACGCGTTCAAGGAAATGCTGCTTCTTTCATTAAAGAGGAATCACCTCAAAACAGAGTATTCACAGACTTCAAAGATCTAGCAGTCAACCATAAAATCTAACCAAAATCTGACCTTTGTCTCTCAGTTTCTCGAGCATATTTATAGCAAATTTACATAACAGAACTTGAGATAATACGGGGATGATTGTCTTTCCTAATATAAAATAAACTAGGACTCTAATCATGATCACGTAACAGAATCTGAACTGTCCTTATCCTGTTAGGAGTCTACCTCCTAGTTTAAGTTTCCACGTGCTTAACCACGTACATAATTCTGTTCAATCTCCATGGAGGGAAAAAAATGATGAGGGCGTGACGTGGAATACACCCATGTGTGCTTTTCTCCAAGATGACATCTGAAACCTGTATAAACATGAAGCTGGCTACAGAATTGGCAACTAGCTACAGAATGTCTGCATTCTGTAGCTAGTTTCAGTTCAAAAAGTACTACAATGACACAATCATAAAAACATAGCAAGTTAGCCATGATATTCATTCTTAAAGCAATTTTAACTAATTTCATTGATCATTTGAGCCTGGGATTAATAATGGATAAAAGAAATGGAGTGGAATATGGTGGAAGAAAGAACATTTTGGAGCCTAACGCATTCTCATTCAATTGATTCGTATGTCCCTGCGTAACTATTCCATGAACTCGTAGACCTCTGCAAGAACGAATCCTCTTCTTCATCTATCACCTACTTTTGCATCGGCCCATTGGTCGTACCAATTTCATATGGCCCAAGCCAAAAGGTAGTTTGAAATTTACCTGGAACTTTGAACTTTGAATCAAAACAAGAGAGCCGTCATCTTCTTTGAACTTTTTTCCTTGATGTACTTGTCATGCGATCTAGTCATGGACTATACCTAGCATTTAACCGCATCTTGTTTGACCAATTAACTCATTAATCTGCTTCAATCTATGCTTTTGTGCCTCCGTTAAATCAAGTCCTAGCTGAACTGCCATTTTGAAAGTTTGAATCTAGAACTCTATGGGAAACAAAACTTGCTTTCCATAAACAAGTTCATAAGGAGTATGGTTTTTTGTGCTTCTCCATGTAGTTCTATAGGCCCACAAGGCTTCAGGAAGCCTATCTACCCAATATTTTCTATGTAAATGGACAGTCTTTGTTAGGATTCCTTCAATAACCTTATTAGTAGATTCCACTTGACCCTTTGCTTGTGGATGATAGGGAGTAGATTTTCTATGTCTGATTTTGTACCTCTCCATCATTTGTTCCACTAGCCTTGATGTGAATTGAGCTCCTTGATCTGTAAAAATTTCCCTTGGGACACCAAAACGAGTAAAAATATCCTCAAAAAGAAAATTAACTACAGATGCTTCATTAGAAAAAAGTAATGGCTTGGCCTCTACCCATTTGGTAACATAATCAGTGCAAACTAATATATATATCTTTTGTCTTGATGGAGGACTAATAGGTCCTACAAAATCCAAAGCCCATTTTTCAAAAGGTTCAATATGTACCTGAGGCTGCAATGGCATCTCACCTAAAGGAGAAGGTTTCCCTACCCTTTGGCAACTGTCACACCTTTTGACATACTCTTTAGCATCTTTAAACAAGGATGGCCAATAATATCCTAAATTAAGGATCTTATAGGCTGTCCTCTTATCAGCAAAGTGTCCGCCACAAGGTTCATCATGACATGCTTTGAGAATCTCGGGCATCTCATCTTCCCGAACACATCTCCTAATGATCAAATCTGGACCTGTCTTGTACAACTCATTAGCAACCCATGAATATTTTGCACTATCATAAATGATTTTTCTTTTATCTCTTGCATTCATTATTGAAGGAAATTTTCCTGAAACTAAATAATTAGCAATGTCAGCAAACCAAGGAGTTTGGGTAGAAATTGCAAAAAGATATTCATCAGGAAATTGATCTTCAACTGGAGTGTCATCTTTGATTTTTTGGAGTCTAGATAGGAAATAAGCTACTGTGTCTTGTTTTCCAGGCCTATCTAGAATGGTAATGTTGAATTCTTGTAAAAGCAATAACCATCTTATGACTCTGCCATTAGTAATTGATTTTTTCATTAAGTATCTAATTGCAGAATGATCTGTGTGAACAAAAGTTTCATAGCATATTATATAGTGTCTGAATTTGTTTATGGCATGAACAACAGCTAAAAACTCTTTTTCAGTTACAGTATAGTTTAACTCTGCAGGAGTCAAATTTTTACTGGTATAGTAGATGGCATAAGGAATCAGGTCTTTTTGTCCCAATACTGCTCCTAGAGCTGTATCTGAGGCATCTGTTGAAATGTGAAAAGGTAACTTCCAGTTAGGTCCCCTTAAAATAGGTGCTTCAGAAATTTTTGTTTTTAGGGTCTCAAAGGCTAACTGGCAATCAGAATTCCATTTGAATTCATAGTATTTGGTAAGCAATTTAAAGAGTGGAGATGCTATCTTGGTGAAGTTTTCTATAAACCTCCGATAATATCCTGTAAATCCTAGAAAACTCCTAACATCTTTTTGAAAACTTGGAATAGATAAGTTAGAGATGACTTCAACTTTTGACTCATCAACTCTAATCCCATCCCCTGAAATGTGATGCCCCAAAACAATACCTTCAGTAAACATCATAAAACATTTCTCATGACTAAGTGAAATATTTGCTTCTTGACATCTCTTTAAAAAAATTTCCAAGTTTGCTAAGGCTTCTTCAAATGTGTTTCCATAAACTGTGAAATCATCCATGTATACCTCTACACAATCATGTATTAGATCTGAAAAAAATCCTAATACTGCCCTTTGGAATGTTGCAGGTGCATTGCATAATCCAAATGGCAATACTCGGTAAGCATAAGTACCCCAAGGACAGGTAAATGTGGTTTTTTCTTGGTCCTCAAGTGCTACTTGAATTTGATTATAACCACTAAACCCATCTAGAAATGAGAAGTACTTTTTGCCAGCTAATGTATCTAACACTTGATCTATGAAAGGTAAAGGAAAATGATCTTTAAGAGTAGCTTTATTTAATTCTCGATAGTCAATACATACCCTCCATTTACCATTTTTCTTTGGCACAATTACCAAAGGAGAAACCCACTGACTATCTGAAATAGGATAAATGAAATTGACATTCAACAATTTCTACAATTCTTCTTTAACAATCTCCCTAAGATTTGGATTCATCCTTCTTAGAGGTTGTCTGATTGGTTTACAATTTTCCTCTATGTAGATGTGATGAGTGCAAGTCTTAGGACTTATCCCTTTCATATCAATGTACTCCCATGCATATGCATAAGAATGTCTCTGTAATATCTTGACTAACTCTTCTTGTTGAGATTTTTCTAGGTTCTTGTTTATGTTTAAAGTTTTGCCTGGAAATATCTCATTTGTAGAGCTGCCAAATTTATCCATAGAATGAAGAGACATCTGTCTTGATGACAAAAACTCAATGTTGGATTCTTCTTGAAATGGTTCATGTTTATATTCTGAAGAGGATTCAAATTTTTCTAAAGTATTCAGAATTTGACTATCTTCACTAATTTCTAAAATTGTGAAGAGAGGTTGTAAGTCTTCTTCATCCTCTATCCATTGAGTATCATCTAAATTTGTAATTGTCCTTGCTGGAGGATACAAAGTGAATTTCTTAGTTGAACTACCATCAGATATGTACATATCACCGGATCTACAACTAATGAAAGCATCAGCTGTAGCTAACCAAGGTCTTCCTAATATAATAGGGTGTCCTCCTAGATTATTCTTAGGAGTTAGGATCATGAAATCCACAGGGTACTCCCAAGAATCTAGGGACATTGGAATGTCTTCTATTACCCCATCAGGTTTGATCACAGATCTGTCTGCTAATTGTAATAATGTGGGTGTAAAGAGAAGATTAGGAAGTTTCATTTTATCCATGATTTGTCTACTCATGATATTGATTGTTGCTCCTAAATCAATGAGTGTGTTTTGGATCTCAATTCCATTGATGTGAATTTTGACAACTGGATTTCCTGGGTCTAGATACTTTGGAATAGCAATCTTACCCATCATAATGTCTACTATTTTTCTTGCCAGTTGAATTTTCTTTGTCTCTCTTATTCTTTTTCTTGTTTTCTTCATGCTCAACTCCTTTATTGTCTTTGCTAAAATTGGGATTTCATTGATGGCTTGTAATAATGGAATCTTAATGCAAACATTTCTTAGCTCATCTAGGAAATCATAATTAGGAACCATAATTTGTTTTTCTACATCTCTATCAATTTGTAATCTTTCTGGAAAGGGAGGTGTAGGAGTGGATGTTGATGGCTGCTCTAATATAGGAGTTGAGATTATTGGTTCTTTTTGTTTTGATTTTTCAATTTTTGGGTCCTGAAAATATGTGTCTTCTTCAAAAAATTTATTTTCTTGTAGAGAATCTTCCTCAAAGTTGTCTTGTTCTTCTATAATCACAGAAGGTTTCCTATTTTCAAGTATTCTTCCAGACCTAAGTTGAACATCACTAAGGTCTAGAGGAGCAATTAAATAAGTTGGAAACTGTTGGCCTTCTATCATATATGTATTCTGAGGATTTTTATTGTTGGGGTTTGGTATGGGTTGATCAGGTAACTGATTTGATTTTTGAGGAAATGGTAATGGAAGTGGTTGATTTTGATGTTGTAAATTTTAAGGATTTTGTTGTTGAGGAAAATGTGGATAGGGTGGATGGGATGGTGGATACTGATAGTACTGAGAGTATCTTCCATAGGGATTTTGTGCCCCTTGTGCCCAAGCTTGAGATTGATTTTGAAATTGGGGCCAAGGTTTCTACCAAGAATTCCAATTTGGTGGAGGTTGATTATACATTTTATCATGAAATCCTTGTGTTTGGGGTCCTTGCCAAGGCCTTCTAGAGACAAAATTGAGAGATTCTATGGCACTTGTAGGAATTTCTTCTTGAAAGACAGCTTTAAGACCAGGAAGTGAAGGACAACTCTTGGTCTCATGTTTTTCTGAACAAATGACACAAGTCTCTACAAATTTTGCATCCAAAGGACATTCTCTCAGGGCATGCTTCTTTCTACATCTGGGACAAAAGATTGCTAAAGCATCAGATTCATCTTTTTGCTTGTTTTGTAACTTAAGGGTGTCTATTTGTTCACTAATACTCCCTAAGATATCAGATTTGAATTCATCAAGTGTATGCCCTATCTCCGCCCTACTTACTATCCCAGAAGCAGACTTACTTACCCTTGCAAGAGCAGGGTCTCTTGGGCCTTTTAGAGTTTTAGATTTCCCTCTTGAAAGGTTGATACATAACTCAGCTATTTCAGGTAATGTGAGCTGAGATATATCCCCTTTTCCCATCATGTTAAGGATATCCAACCATTCATCCCTAATTGTTTTCAAAAAACAGAGCTTTTAAGGTTTCTTGATCTAAGTTTTCCATTTTTGCTCTTTTGATATTGTAATGAAATCTCTCCAACAAATCTTCCAAGTTTTCATCTTCTTTTTGTAACATCTTAAACAATTCCTCCTTATGATTGACTGGCATACAATAATCCAAATACCTCTCTAGAAATGCTTGTTTCATGTCTTCCCATGTCCTAATAGAACTATTGATCAAACTCATAAACCACTTCAATGATGCTCCTTTCAATGTTGAAGGAAATAGTTTAAGTTTTTGAGCATCTTGTAAGTAGTCATAAGTTCTACATAGGACTTCAAATTCAAATAGGAAGGTTTCAGGATCTTCAGTTTTAAGTCCATAGAAGTTTGGAAGGATAGAGGGTGAAATGTTTTTCATGGTTGTATTAGTTTCTTCATCTACTATAGGAAACCAAAAAGAGCTTCCCATCTCTCTTCTACCTCTTCCTCTACCTCCTTCACCTTCTACACCTCTACCTCCTTCTCCTCTACCTCTACCTCTACCTCCTCCAAATAATGTGTGTTCTCCATTAAAGACTCCTCCTCCCCCTTCTTCTGCCATAGTTGATTCTTCTGAGGAAGTGGAAAAGTTTGTGTCTCTAACAGAGGTCCTTGAATCCTCTTCTAAGGCAGGTTCAATGGATGAAATGGGAGGTATTTCTAATGGAATATCTGATCTTAAGTCCTCTAGGAGTCTAGGATCAGTAAAGGATGGATTATGGGTCTGAGTTGGAGGTGTACTGGCTCTTGGTCTAGATGAAACAAGTGGTGTTCTAGGGATCAAGCTTTTGCTGCTACTTCTTATGAATCTACCCCTTGAATCTCTCTCTCTACACATATAATTTTTTTTTTGGAGTTAAGAAACAAGGCTACCTAGTTACACTTCCCCTGCAACGATGCCAAAATGTTTGTGCTCAACTTAGTCTTCTAAATTGAGTTCATTAATTGTCAACCAGGGTTGGTAAACTGCTAAAGTGTGGTGCACTATATGTGCCTAGGTAATTGTTTCTTACTATGTTGTGTCTAGTGTTTTATGATGTTTTTGGGTTTTTATGGTTTTATGTTCACAAGGGAAAGAACCAAATGCTGATGGAAAGAAGCTACTGGTTAAAAACAGAGTGAAGCGTAAATTATGGATGACAAATGACAAATGCAAATACTAAAACAAAACAAAGCCTAAACTATGGCTAGAAAATTACAAAGCTTGATAATGAATTCAAGAAAATAAATCACAACATGAGCTTAACTTGTCCAATTCATTCATTAAATATGTTTTGGAAGAGCTTGAGAAATGGGCAGCTAAGTGTAAATGAAATTCTCCTAACTAAACAATCAAACAATCAAATTACAATGTTACAACATCTCATCCATGTTTAAAGGTCTATTAAAATATATTTGGAAAGAACATTTGTAGAACCATAAGATTTCTATTCTAAACTTTGTCTTGCAACTCAATCCAACACCACTAGGCCTCATACAAAAGTTATAGATTTCTTTTTAGAATGGTCTTTGAGAAAAGGCTTGTTTGTGAAATGGTAAAAAGGTTGCAAAAATACTCCAGGCCTTAGACTGATACTACCTTCTGTCCAAATAATTATGTGTTAGTATGAGTTTGGAACAAAATAAGTTTTGTAAATAATGAAGACCGTGGTGTTTAAATTTAACAACTAATACAATTTGAAATGCAATGGATGGCAACTACACTTGGAATGTTAACACAGTGAGCTAAGTTAAGACTAAACTAGGGTACTACTAGTTTACAGTGAACAGTGTTAAAATTAAAAGCCATTATCAAAATGAAAATGAAATGATAGAACTAAACCACATGCATTCTACATCCGGAGTGCTATAACTAAGTTATCATGCAACTAACCTAAGGAATTCTACAGTTCATCCCGTTCAGTATGAATGATGTTTTGGAAGAGTTTGTGAGAATGAGTATGGCTGTATCATTCAAAGCAATTGAACATAAACACAAGACTGAAAGCAAATACAACTAAAGTCCAAGACACCACAGTTACTTCTTACTCATTGTTATGATATTTTGGAAGAGCTTTGTAAGAGTAAGATTGGCTATGCTACTTGGTTTAAACTTAACAACTAAAACCTACAATACCATAGTTATGCCTTATCCATCATAATGATATTTTGGAAAAGTTTATTAGAGTAAGTTTTAACTGTGATAAATTAACAAAAGTAAATGCAACTAAAACCTACACTATCACAGTTGTGCCTCATTCTTCATAATGATATTTTGGAAGAGTTTATTAGAGTAAGTTTGGCTGTGATAGTAAATATAAACAAATATGAACATAAGCTTCAGAAATCTACTTAAACTAGAAATAAAAGCGAGATTAAAACACTTATCTACTGTATAAACAAGGCCGCTCAGGAGGCAGGGGCCCTTTACCACCAGAGTAGCACAAAATCTAGCTCAAAATTGACTCAACGCGTTCAAGGAAATGCTGCTTCTTTCATTAAAGAGGAATCACCTCAAAACAGAGTATTCACGGACTTCAAAGATCTAACAGTCAAACATAAAATCTAACCAAAATCTAACCTCCGTCTCTCGGTTTCTTGAGCATATTTATAGAAAATTTACATAACAGAACTTGAGATAATATGGGGATTATTGTCTTTCCTAATAGAAACTAAACTAGGACTCTAACCATGATCATGTAAGAGAATCTGGACTGTCCTTATTCTGTTAGGAGTCTACCTCCTAGTTTGAGTTTCCACGTGCTTAACCACGTACAGAATTTCATTCAATCTCCATGGAGGGCAGCAAATGATGAGGACATGACGTGGAATACACCCATGTGTGCTTTTCTTCAAGATGACATCCAGAACCTATATAAACATGAAGCCGGCTGCAGAATTGGCAATTAGCTACAAAATGTCTGCATTCTATAGCTAGTTTCAATTCAAAAAGTACTACAATGACACAATCATAAAAACATAGCAAGTTAGCCACGACATTCATTCTTAAAGTAATTTTAACTAATTTCATTGATAATTTGAGCCTGGGATTAATAATGAATAAAAGAAATGGAGTGGAATGTAGTGGAAGAAAGAACATTTTTGGATCTCAACAATGCCAACAACTGCTTTCTCGAAAGCTGCTGATAACTACAACATAATAGATGACTTATCACAATCTCGATCTACTATGTCAATGCTAGAAGTCCTCCAGTTGTGGCCTTCACAATTTAAATCTCTATTATCTATTCTTGGAACTGTAGATCCTTCAGATGATCGTTTGATCATCTTTGATGTTGACAAGTCAGACCATCTCGCCTTACCATCATATGTCGCCTTCCAAATACTTATCAAGATATGAAATTACCATGTTTCACACTGTATCATTGATGAGGGGGCATCCACTTGCATGATGTCTGACTATATTTGGAAGAAACTCATATCACCTGAGTTAGTCCCATCCACTATCACTTTACGTGCTTGGGACGATCACTCTTCTCAGCCCCTTGGCATGTTCTGCAATTGTCCTGTTACTCTTGTGGGCGAGACTGTTTGCATTGACATTGAAGTCATTGATGCCACCTTGGATTACAACATCCTGTTGGGTCATAGCTACACCTATGCAATGTTTGTTGTCACATTTTTGGTTCATTGTAAGACGTGCTTTCCTCACAATTAAAAAATCATCACCATAGATAAGTTGACATATAACAAACTGAAGTCTTAGCTCACTCCCGAGTCTATAATATCTTCGGGATAAAAAAATAATCACACCTCTTACCAATGTTTCACCTGGAGTCTATAAATATTCCACCTTACTTGGTGCATTCCATAGTTCCCCTCCTCGTGTTGCAGACCGCATCTCATCGAATGTTTGCATGATGGAATCATCTTGGAATAGCCATAATCGATCCAAATAAACCACCCAGTAGCCCAAGCCTCTGCAACCTACTAGTGGTCACTCGATGGAACCTATAGGGTCTTTCTTTGAAGGACCCTCCTCTTCTATTGGTGTCTCTTCCACTCCTTTTTAACCGGGAACAATTCCCCCTAGCCTTAACTAGTTGGGAGCCATTCTGCCAGGCCATTACCCCTCTGGTTAGATATTGTTTCTCACTCCCTCCTTTGGAGTATTTTTGGTACCTGTTATGGCTACGTTTAGCCCTCCTAATTTGACCCTGGGGATGCAATTTTGGTAAATTGATCCCCCAGCCGAAACCATGACTTTTCAGCTCAAACCTTATACCTCTTTTACCCTAGTATAACCAGTCGCAGTGACCCCTACCTTTGCTTCAATGCCTCCACCACCTCAACAAGAATCTACATCTATTGCGAAAGAATCTGGTCAGGTGTGCGAAGCCAGAAATAAGGAACCTAAGGATAAGGGCTCTCAAACAAATCCTGCTCCTCCAAAGCCTCCAAAGAAGTCACCTCTATGCGCTTTGTGTGATGTTGCTGGGCATGCCACCCATAACTCTCTTGAAATTCCTTGTCTCAAACCAGTGGTCAACGAGTCATTTCATGAATCTTATATCCCAGAGGTCCATGTTACCTTACCATATTCAACTAAGAAACTCAAATTGTCGCGCACAAGCAACCCTTGTTCTTTATGTGATATTTATGCCCATTATTCTCACCTTTTTCCCTGTCTCGACGACTTTCACGACACCCTTGAAGTTTTTCATGAAATACCGGCCACTCGTAGTGGATTCTATACCCCTCTACTTGTGCATTCTTCTTTGTTAGAACTGAAGGACATTGTCATACCTTATCCCAATGTCAATATGATAGAATCTATGACCACCATCCACTATCTATCATCATCCATGAGATCCTTGGTGGAACACCCCTCTGGGGAGTTCCCTTCTATTTCTACTAAACCTCCTTCGACGATCACCTCGGGCTCAACATGACTAGATGTTTCATCTACTAGCTCTTCTTCTACCCTCCGTAGTAACGCGTATGTGAAAAATATCTTTCATGATGATCCGTCAAGTAGCCTCGCCATGTCATGTGGTCCTTCTTCTACCAGTCCCCCCATCCTTCACTTTGATGAAGACATCTTGGAAGCAATGAGCACCCTTGACTTTCCTTGGGATGATATGAAACACCGTGTGTACTTCCTTCCATAGCAGTCCCTTGACCAGTATGTTGCGGAGTCTAAATAATTTATCTCCACTGAAGTCCATCGGTTTAGAAATCCCATTCTTGCACTCGATGCTTTCAACGAATAAAACATTGCCTTGGGGGTACCTTGTGCCCCAGATGAAATTGAGGCTTACATGAAGCTACTCAAAAGATTTTGTAATGTTTTCGTCAGGTCCTATTTTTATAGGCCCAGACATGATCCTGCCACTGTTTAACATTAGATTGACACACATCCTGATGCCTACCTTATCTGCCATAAGTTGAGACCCATTTCTCAACGAGAGACTCTCAAAACCGCAATCGATAAGCTCAAGAAATATGGTTGTTCCTATCCCATTTTCAAGAAATCAGGAACCATCCATGTTTGTATGGACTTTCGAGACCTGAACAAAGCTTGTTTGCATGACAACTTCCCTGCTCCATGTATCGAACATATTTTTACCAAGTGTAAGGGGCATAAAATTTTTACCCATGGCATCCCTCATGCGTGTTTTAATTTTTTCATGCATTGAGGATTCTCGCATTGTCCATCATCTTCTCCTTTGTTGTCTTGTGATGCCTTTCAGATGGATCCTTCATCAACACTATACATCGGCTATGCTGATGATGCAAGTCGCTACTTGTGGAATCTAGCCTTGGCAGCCTGGGACATTTTCACCCCCACACATTCGTTAGTCCTTTCCAACGACATATGTATTGGATCTCCCACCAATAATCAGGCCGAATATGATGCAGTGATAGGTTTTTTATTCGATTCCCTTGACCATCACATCCTCAATCTTCATTCTTTTTTAGATTCCCCGCTTCTTGTCAGACAATTGAATGTCATTTATCATGTGCATAACCTAGTCCTTTTTAGAAGATATTTATGAGTGAAGCTCTTAATGCTTGAATTTGAAACCATTACATTTATTCATGTACCTAGAGCCCAAAATAACTAAGTAGATAACATTGCAAACAATATTATAGATTGGCACTTATCACATGAATTTAACACAAGCCAATAAAATTAAACAAAGGCGAGCCACATGCTCATCATATTTAAAAGATGCATATCCATAGTATGTGTCTACAAAATCATAAACGTTTTGGAGTCCTCTAATCTAATACATCTAACATGCCCATAGCATGTTACAAAACAAAAAATTGGGGCACCTCATGCCCCTACATCTAGTCACTATTTGGATGGTCCCAAGCCAATGGCTTGGATCCTACAACCCACAGATATTGCATACCATGTCTGGCCATCACCATGTGCCGCATGACCCCTTGCCACTCCGAGGATAGACCAAGACATGCCTCAATGTAGAAGTCATCTAGATCTTGCCAACCACACTATGATACGTCAATCATCAATAGCTCGCATCTGCGATGGACATCCTCCAATAGTGCATATGAATCTGATCGATCAACTCCTCTAGCTGTACTAGACTCTGCAGCCCCTTGCGTTGTGGGTCATCCCATATACCTGGTCAGTTTCACTGGTGCTATATATGCATACCAAAACTAACGAATCAGTACCACATACATCATTCTAAAAATTTAAATGCACCATAAAATATAACAACTTGTCACTTACCATTTGGTCCTCATACTCAACCAGGCGGAAGTGGAAAGTTCAGGTCTCCCTGATGTTTTTGGTGATTTGATACTTCATCCGGAAACCTTTTTTTCCATGAAGGGTCACTTGTCCGCCTCTCAAAACTAAAATTATGCACTTGCGCCACTTGTACTTGGGGCACTACTCAACCTTCATACTTGTTCATGCTTGTGTCTATTTTCATCATGAGTAACAATCTTTTTCTCATGCTTTTATGGTCCCCATTGGGCCTATTCTGTGTGGCAGCATCATCGAGTTGCCCTTGTTTATAGAATCTGAGTTGAGTCATCATCACATTCATGGAGTTTGTCCCAATTCCGCTTTGCAACATTCCATCCATTCATACCTTGTACCTCTCTCGTGTAGCCCTTCTTGTCTTTGAGTCCCACTATCCCCCATCCCCTCAGGCGTCGAGTCAGTTGCTGCCAGGTCATCCATCCTTTTTATGCTCTAACAAGGGAAGTGTTCTGTTTGCTACTCAGTATCCCCCATTCCATCATCATCCCTAGTGTCAGTCCATCATTCACTTTACTATATTACCTTGTGCCTTAGTTGAGGACTCTCATTGTCTCACCTATGGCGGAACTCCTTCTGTCGACATAAACACATTCATTCCAGAAGACAGGTCTATAGGGAAGTGTATCTTGGTTCCAACTTCCATAATTTTTCAGTGCCTTGGATCAGGAAAAGGGACTCCTTATTGCCCTTTGACTTTATTGTTTCTCATCCACTCCACTTCAGCATGATCGAGATTCGTATACTCGATAGTTCGGTGATCCAACAGATTGATCCAGTGATTCTCGGGTGTGTGTGAGATGTTTCACACCTCATGAGGGGGTGACCCTTCAAGTAGCCCCGTACATGCCTGAATGAACTCATTCTCTTCTACAACCTCAGATGCAGCTCCGCATATTTTATGGGTTCGGCCCTAGCCGCTTGAATCGAATATAGCATGCATGTATCACTTAGATGATCCATTTCTATTTTCAGAGCCCTTTCCTTTATCAGTGCTTCTCTTGTTGTTATTATACCTCACGTACTCAGATATTATTGTATTTAGTCCTAGTTATTATCTCGGGTGCAGTATGAATGTGGGATCCATTATATATTTGTCTATCCCATGTTTACACCAACATATCATGTACTTTATAGTTCAGTTTGATTTTATTGGGTGAACCATTATTCTTTATGCTTTGTTATCTTGGTAGGCACAGATATGCCTCCCCCACCTCATTGTATACAGTTACCCAACCATCAAATGAGACTTACGGTTATCCTTCTCACCCCCTCAGGGTTATTATCCTCTCATGCTTTACTTCGCCTACGTATCTCTCTCTCTATGACTCCCCTTCAGTGTCTAGTGATTGTGTCCTTACAACGTACTTTGGTCATACGATTATCTCCTAACGCTTGCACATTGGGGGGAAATCTGTTACACCAATTTTTGGTCATGTAACAATGTATAATTATATGGATCGAAATACACCATGTAAGACCAATTTTAGCATAGTAAAATTTCTTTCACTGATAAATAATTTAATAAACCATAGTTTATTAAGTTATTTCTTGTCCAAATATAAAACCCCATGAGTAATAATTAAATAAATCCTTATTTATTTGATTTTCCTCTAGGAAAAATTAATTAAACCTCTGTTTAATTATATTCCTGGTCATATTTAACCCAATTAATGAGAAATAATTTTATAAATCATTATTTATCTTATTATTCTTTATGAATAATTAATTAAGTCATTATTTAATTAATATTCCTTGTTAAATTTGACTAAATCATTTAGGAATAATAAAATAAATCATTATTTGTTTAATTATTCCTTGATATTATCCTTGAAATAATAAATAAATATTTTATTTGTTTATTGTTTCTAAATAAAGGGATTTAACCAATTTAAATTCCTTTTCCCTCCAACAAAATATAATAAAATATTCCAAGTGGTTAGATCTAGATTTTGGTTAATAATATTTTATTATGCACCATTATCAAGGATAAATCAATATTTTGTTATAAATAGGAGGGTTTTCCATTCATTCCCTACCTTTGATCCTTTCATCTTGGTCAGAATTTGATCCTCTTATCATTATCTATCTTTGATTCATTTTTATTTTCTTTTGCTTATTGAGCTCCCTTTTACCTCTACATATCTTGGGTATTCTACAAGCATTGAGAGAGAAAATCTTAAGCTGAAGAATTTTAGGAAAACCAAGAACCCATCCCATTGATATGGAATCTCTATGTTCCCTCCCCAGGTATTACATAATACAAAAAAATATTCATAATTCTTGTCTTGTTCATTGGATATTTTGGAGAGACTCTTATTTCATTTTACTTTTCAACTGATTTATTTGCATAGCTTTGGGTTTTGTTGCATTTGTTTCGATTGTATATTTTAGATCTAAGAAGTTGAATAGCCACATTTGTTGTTAGGGATGTTTTTCATGTACAAATAAAGTGATCTCTTTTCGTACACTTGCATTAATATTTCATACTAACAATAGGGACTATTGTAGGTCCAAGAAAACTATAGATGAGATATTTAGGATGACTCTAGGGAATGGTGAATCCCTAGAGAACTATGAAGAGATTTTACAGTTAAACTATAAGAGAGCCAACTATACCATTGATTTGGGATCACTTAAACTAGTCCTTCTCCGAGGGATCAAGGAGGAGGTGAGAGAAACCCTCAATATGTTATCAAGAGGATATATCTACTAGCTGCCTTATGAGACAATAAAAAATTTCTTGAGGAACACTTTTAGGGTAGCTAGGAAGAAAGGCAGAGATATCCAAAGTACAAACAATACCCCTTCCTCTTCCACCTCCATCAAGCATGAGATTTTAAATATGTTGGAGGACTTTGAGAGTGACATGCTGCACACCTTTTCCTTGAAAATGGAAACAATGTAGCTCAAGAGGAAGAAAGAGGAAGTAGAAAAGGCCTTAGCTATATTTTTCCCTAGATGTACTAGAGAACACTCTAGAAATGAATTTCCATTAAATGTCATAGAGGTTTGTTTATTTTATTGGGAGAATCATGCCACAAAAAAGTGTCCCTCCTTATCAGGACTCAAAGTTGTTTATCAAGGTGGGGAAGTAGGACTAGAGCAACTCTATTTCATCAACCAGAGAAGGCCTCAATGCCCGAGGTCATATCAATAGGGTATGCAAGGTTCACCTTATTATTAATATGAAAATAATTAGAATGCACCCATGCATTATTGGTACACCCCCACTCCTCCATCCTGTCCTACACCTCCTACTTGGCCTTACAACCCTCCATATTATCCTCATCTTGTGAACCAAGAATTTCAGCAGTATGTTCCTCAACAACCTCAGTGGGACAACCCATCCCAAGGGTGGAGAGATAAACATAATAAAACACCTACTCTAACTCCTCCACCCCAACCTCAGCCTCAACTTACTCATGATGCTCCACCCAAGCTACCTCAGATGCCTACACAACCCAATCTGACCTAAACAAGAGACAGACACAACATGTTTAAATTGGATAGACATCCTATCCAACTTACGCTGTGGAGATACATGAGATTAATCTCAGGCCGATATGAGTACTCTGAGACAACCACCCTCCATCTCCACCTATAGAGGTTAAGGAGGAAAACGAATAAAGTAACACAGATCCAACAACCTCCTTTTCCTCAACGATTGATCCTTTCCAATCAGCACACACTAGAGGAGACCGATCTTCTGGGAGAACTGAAAAAATTGTGCGTAAAAATATGCTTCTCCAGGCCATTAAGGATGCCCCTATTTACAATAGGCTCATCAAGGAAACGTGCTTTAAGAAACCTAGGAGAAAGAAGAAATATACCCCCACCATCAATGTAGTAGGACAACTGTCTAACTTAATTTTGGGAAGGGTGATATTTCCAAAGTACCTGGACCCTAGCAGTCCATTTGTAGATGCGCACATAGATGGTTTCATAGTCCCCAATACTTTGATTGATCTCAGAGTTTCCCTCAATTTTATGACCAAGGAAACTATGTTGAAACAACCTCCAAGGGAATTTTAGGAAAACCACAACAATTCTGCAACCTGCAGATCAGTCCATAGTAACTCGGGAGGGAATTATTAATGATGTTATGGTTTCATTTGACTCTTAAGAGTATCCTACATATTTTCTATTTTTTCCGCCCAAAACCAAGTTCAATGGATATCCTCTAATCTTAGAAAGACCTTGGTTAGCCACTATTGATGCTTATATCAGCTGTTGGATGGTAAAAATGACTATTAAGAATGGGCCATTGTCTAAACAATTGGTGTTATATCTTCTAGCCAAGCCTTCCATTGATCATGATCTCCCTATATGGTTGGAGGATGAAGAAGATGAGGTATAAAAAACTACCCCCATTTGTACCATAGATGTTGTTCTTAGAGGGGGGCAGATTGATGAAGATGAACTCATCTACCATGTCATTCAAAACGAGTCCCCCACTAATAGCCCACTTGAAAACCTAGTCAAATAATTTGAAAGCCACCTCTGGATGGAACTACACTTAGTTGATTCAACCTCTGAAAACACCAAGGATGTGGAGTTTGGCCCATCCAAATCTTAGAAAATTAACTCAAACCTCTCAGATAAAGAAGAAAAGAAGTTATTCCACCTTTTAAAATAAAACCTAGATGCATTTTCTTGGGATTACAAGGACATGAAAGGGGAGAAATTTTTCCTTCTGGGAGAACTAATTTGGATTCTCCAAGACAAAGTTGTGTCCAATCTCCCACAATGACCTAATTCTGGACTGGTTCAGTAGAGAAAACTTGTAGGACTTGCCACATGTCACTGTTTCATCCTTTGTCTCTAAAATTGATAGCCAAGAAACTAAAGTCCGTGTAATTGCGACCACTTTTAACGGTACTCAAATCCACTGCCCAGAGAGAGAGTTATTGAACTTTTACCACGATCACCTCTTTGAGATGAAATTCAGGAGCCTAAAAAAGCACTACCTTCCACAGATCATATCCCCAAAAATATTGCGAACCAAGCTCTGAATTTTTTTGACGAAATTCCTCTGGATTTAAGCTTCACACCATATGAATTTCAGATTCTGAACCTTCGTAGAAAAAAATTTATAGCGCAAATGCCACGATGACCTGTTTAGGAGCCTGAAAAAAAACCTGACTTCCACAGATCATATCTCTGAACATATTGTGAACCAAGCTCTAAAATTTTTATACAAGATTCCTCAAGATTTCTTCTTCGCACCCTAAAAATTTCAGCTTTTGAAACTTCGTATAAAAAAATTTATAGTGAAAATTCCACGATGACCTATTTGGAGAAGCGAAACCCTAGAATCCAAAGCTCTGATACCAAATGTTGTGTAACCAGCTTCCAAAATAGAAGAAAATTGATATCAACGCCTTAGAAATAAGCCACTTCGAGGGGGAAACCTCCAATACATTACATAAATGCAAAATTCTTGGATGATACAATTTACAAAACCTCCTTTCTATATATAGGAGCCCATGGGGCCATAATGTAATCGTAGTGGGCCACAATGTAATCCTAGATGACCTAACAATAATAATGTATAGGCACAATAATAACAATATAGGGGTTATAGGTGTACAATAATAACAATAAGGGGGGCTACACTAACATAATAAGGGACTACACTATTAATATAGGGACTTAACAATGCATACATCATATTTACATTAAGGAAGGATTGAAGCCTATGATCCAACCCCAAAGACGGATGAACCCAACTATAAAAGACACAGTCAAGGTATAACTGTAGAAATTTTTGGATGCAGGTTTCATTCATCCTATATGAGACAGTGAGTGGGCGTCTCCTCTTATCCTAGTTCCAAATAAAAATGGAAAATGGAAAATCTGTGTTGATTATCAGAAATTCAACAAAGTCACCAAGAAGGACCACTTCCCTTTTCTCTTTATAGACCAAGTCCTCAATGGCCTTGCAGGAAAGAAGTTATTTCCCTTCTTTTATGGGTTCAATGGGTATAACCAGATCCAAATCATCCCTGAAGACCAGGAAAATACTACTTTCACATGCCCTTGGGGTACCTTTGCTTACCAATTCCTACCCTTTGGTTGTGTAATGCCCCAACTACCTTCCCAAGAGTTTTCTTGAGCATTTTCTCTAAGCTATTCCATGACTTAATTGAGATCTACATGGATGATTTCACACCCTATGGGGATGACTTCCAAAAATATCTCTCCAAATTGGGAAAAGTGCTGAGAAAGTGCATTGAGATGTGTCTCTACCCGAGCCTAGAAAAGTTTGAATTCTTGAAAAGAGTAGGAGTTGTATTGGGGCACTCAATCTCCCAGGCAGGAATATAGGTGGACCGGAACAAAATCACCATCATCAAAAGGGTATCTGCTCCTCAAAATCAAAGAGATGTCAGGATTTTCTAGGGGTTAGTTGGCTATTATAAAAGTTTCATCAAAGATTTTAGCAAGTTGGCTTCACCACTATTTGGTTTGTTGGCAAAACATTCCGAGTTTACTTGGTCTAGTCTTTTTCAAGAATAGTTTGGGCTGATTAAGGGAGAGTTGAATACTGCTCCCATTCTCCAATATTAAAATTGGACTCTACCTTTCCACATCCACACCGATGCATCAAAAAAATTTGTGGGAGAAACATTGGGAAAGTTAGAAGACAAATTACCTTATGCAATATATTTCACCAGTAATAAATTGTCCAAGGCTGAAATCAATTACATTGTCACAAATAAGGATATGACAGTCATTTTCCATGCTTTAAACAAATTTATATAGTATGTCATTAGTTATCAGATCTTTGTACACACTGACCATGAAGCCATCAAATATTTAATGAAAAAAATAGATGTTAATGCTAGAATAATTATATGGTTGTTAATATTATAACAATTTGACCTAACCGTTGTTGATAAACCTGGAAAGGAGAATGTTGTTGCATAGTTTTTATCCACGTTAGATATATTTGTAGATGAAGAAGGAATGGTCGATGACCAATTTCTAGATGAACATATATTTTGTATCTCAACACTCCCACCATGGTTTTCTAAAATATCTAACTACTTGGTTGTTGCAAATTTCCCTCCTTACCCCTCATTCAAGGAGAAAAGAAAGATCATCAGAAAAAGTGCCCTTTCACATGGATTGGGGGGAATATCTTCAAGCTATGCCCTGACCAAATTATCAGAAGATATGTGATGGAGGAAGAATTTTTTGATATCCTCTCTGCATGCCATGATATCCCTTGTGGAGGCAACTTTTCTGCAAAAATGCCTACCTTCAAATTTTTGCAGGCAAGTTACTATTGTCCTACCCTTCACCAATATGCCAAAATATACACTAGCAGGTGTGACCAGTGCCAAACGATGGGGAAAAATACACAAAGGGATGAGATTCCTTTGCACCCTCAGGTTTCTCTTGAGCCATTTGAAAAGTGGGGAATGGACTTCATTTGAAATATTGATCCACCATCTAGCTAGAAACAATATATCATAGTCTCCATTGACTACTTGACAAAGTGGGCTGAAGCAAAAGCCGTGAAGGTAAAAACCAAGGAGAAAGTAGCATAATTTCTGAGAGAGAATGCATCTTACAAATTTGGATACCCTAGAGAGGTATTCATTGATCAAGGGAAAAATTCACATCTCATCTCATTGAGAATATTATGAGGAGGCAAAAGATAAATAATAAGACTTACACTGCTTACCTGTAATATTCCAAAATTTTTTGGAATATTAATTTTTGACATTTTCACTTAGGAGGTGAATAAAATGGGTAGGAGGCCCATCCATTTTATCTATATGGAATAAAAATCCTCTCAGCATGAAGGAGAATCACTTTTTCAGATTGATTTCACACCTCCATGTGTGAAAAGGGGTTTTTGCAGGATGACTAGGTCAGGTTTGACCAAGTCAAACAACGCAGTAGCATGAGGTGGAGAGCACATTGTGGGACAACACAGAGAAAGAGTAGGGAAGATTCCTTGAGAAGGAAAACCCTAATGAGTGGGGTCCATGGAGAGGGTGCTCACAATTTTATAAGAGGAGGGCAAGGAAATCATTGTCTCTCATGTTATGGATTATAGATTTCCATGTATGTTTAGACTGGGAGCATCATCTTGTTGTTTAGCAAGTGTTGCTGAGGGAATTCCTGTTTAGGATTTCCTCTCATTCTCGAGATACCTCTTGAGGGATTGTGCTTCATTATTCCCCATATCCAATCTTGAGGCCAAGCATTTCATTTAGCTACAGCGTAGTCTCCATTGGTGGCTGGGTTGTGTTGCTGGGTGTTGCAAGGGAGAGTTCCACTACAGCACTCCGGAGATTGATTTTCAGAGGAGGGGATCTTCATTTCATTGGGAGATAATTGAGGAGTGTTCTTGAGCATATTTTCATATCTTGGCATCAGGCAAATGTTTTCCATCTCACATAAAGCGTAGTATCTCTCCTAGACTGCATTATTCTCATGGTGCATTTGTAGTGAGGGACTGCAAGATTGATTGGAGGGGAAGTCTAGGGTGAAGGGATCAAACTTTCACTTTAGAGTTCTATTGGAGGATTATATTTCAGATTGCAGATCATATTCATTCATCTCCTTCTATTTTGTGTATGAGTTGCTTCTGCTACTCAGCAACTCTGGCATTATTGCATTTTTCCATTTTGTACATGTATTGTAGCCAATCCTCCTAAGGATTGATGTATTGTATTTTAAGGGGTTGAGATCATTCTCCCCAACTTTATTTGAGCTCCTATTGACATATCTGTGTATCATTATCATTTTTCAACAGTTCTCCTTCAAGGATTGTGCAGTCATAGCCTAGGGCTTCATTCATGTAGCAATGTTCTTCATTTTCTCATGTACATTTCTCTTAAGGATCATAGTGCCCTGTTTGAATGATCATTTCCTCAAGGGTTTGTCTATATTATGCTGCTATGATATAATATGATGGCTATTTTGATTCTCTGGCATTTTATGTGTTAATGTTTTCATTGTTTCTCCATAGGAGGTGTTTTACATATTGTTGTAGCTTCTCTTTGGAATATCTTAAGATATCCCCAAAGGTGTAGATTTTCCCTCTTTTGGGATATTAAAGTGGTATCAGAGCATAATCTTTGGCTCAGCCTGTGGGTTCAAGCCAAAATGCTAAATCCCTGAAGGAGGAATATTTCAAGCTCTATAGATAGAGTCTACAGATGGCCAGGTAGCCTCTGGATCTCATCCTTTTTTCAAAGGTGACATATCCAATAAATTCCCCCACAGTCAATCTCTAGAATAGAATCTTGATATTCCTGAAGAGGTAACTTTACAGCAACATCAGAGAAGAGAAGAGAAGAAAAAAATATTAGAATGATGGAGAGCATGAGTTTACTCTCATCAGTGTTCAGATCTAAGAAGAGCCTCTCCAAAGAGGTAAATCAGAAGAGAGAAAGAAGATGCAACGAAACCCCTAGAGGATTTCAAGAAGCAGAAACAGATGCATGCACTTCCTATTCTTGTAGAGGGAGTGAAGAAAAAGGAGACCACTTAGAGCTTGAAATTATGAGTGGATATTTGGCAGAATACAAGTGCCAATCTAGGGCTTTCAAGGATACCCTATATTTCCCTCAGTTTATTCAACTTAGAGAAGAAAGAAGACCTTGCAGCAAAGATGAGATCAGAGGCAATAGATTCCTATTGTCTAAATTTGATGGGTCAATTACAACAAGAGCTTGGGCAAGGAAGCTTGAGGCATTTTTCATGCTTCACCCAATGGTCAAAGAGGAGGCAGTAAAGTTGCAGCACTACACCTGGAGGGTGAAGTCAATGCTTGGTGGTTCAGTCACTCAAGCCATACAAGAGTGATTTATTTTCTTGAGTTTACTCAATGGCTGATTAGAACCTTTGATGGAAAAGGATCGGAAGAAAGGAATTCCACACCACCATGGGAAGAGACAAGTACCAGCATTGTCACAGCCTTGGAAGAATAGATTCCTACATTAATAGTTGGATCAGCCAACACATTGAAGAGAGGAACTCTTGCAGCCATACAAGATGTTTTGGAGGATCACAAAGGTATGCATAAATTTCCATGTCTTGACATTTCAGAAAATTTTATGGAAGAATTTGGAGATTTGTTTGCATATGACCTAGGATCAAATATTGTTGCCAAGGAAGAGCAGCAAGATTGCACTACGCTGTGTAGGCTTGATAGGTTCAAGGGAGATTTGAACCATCAACCTCATGCAACACTAATGAGTTACACTCAATTCTTGGATGGAGTAAAATTTTCTCCAAACACATCCATGCAGTAGCAGATGTTCATTCGGGAATTGACACATGAGATAACCAAAATACCCTAGAGGAGGGTTACAGTGCTGTCAAGAGGTAGCAGCAAGGAGGCTTTGATTTCAGCCCCTTTATATGCTTATGGGCTCAAGATGGTTGTGGACATGAGATATTCTCTAAGAGATCTCCAAGGAGATGCCTCTCAGCACTTCATGAGAGGCAAAGAAAAGAAACTGATTGTGGAGGATGGTAGATCTCATTGGAGAAATACCAAGATGCATAATGATGAGAAGAATTCACAAGGAGTTGAGTGGATGTGGATGGGAGGCAAGAGGCTTGTAAACCACTTGCAAGTCTATGAAACTGAGCAATAAGAGGAATTGCTGCGTTGGCTACTCTTGAGAGAGTTTGGTCAACCTATGACATGTCCTTTTCCATGGGGTGAGAAGAGGAAGGGAGATTGGCAGGATACTTTCATCATGGGGCAGCAAGGAGTGTGGATGCATTATGATGGTATGGTCATTTTTCTTTCACTGAATTAGTTGTGTGATGGAGGTATGATGAGGCAGCAAATAAATTTGTCGTTTTGGAGGATTGAGAGAGAGCAAGGGAAGAGTTTCTCTCGCATTTTGCATAGTGTTGCAATGGGAGGAGATGACAAAATTATGGGGGAATTCGTTGACATTGGACATGTCAGAGAATGGATTTATGAGTTGGAAGGAGCCTATTTGCATAGTCCAACAACTCTATCACTTTGGAGCATGAGCTTATTGGTGGAGTGTTCCCAAGATCACTTCATATTTGATGCACTTGATGGGCATAGAGGAGGTAAGATTGATAGAGTGGTGGATGGATTCATTGGTTATTGTGATATGTTCTGCTTGACCTATATTTCCAAGCATGGGAAGGAGAATTTTTATGCAGCATGTGGTTCATTCCTCTCCATATAGGTGTGTCATGCCACTATGTAGGATTCATCTATGGATATTGTAACCATATTGTCTACCTTACATGGTAATATTTCTGTTTTGGCATTAATTGATTGTTCAACACAATATTTGTATACTCTTACCATTTCCTTGCAGTGCATTTCTCTACAAAGGGGCAAGTTTTTCTTTGGGCTCCATGATCCATCTTTGGCCAGCTATTATGATGGAGACAAACATCCAATGTATGATCCGAAGAAAGTATATGGTTTCTTCTTGTGTGCTCAGTTAACATATTCAGCCATCTACTATTCACTAGTGGGTGTGATGACTTATACAGCAAGCCATTTGTCAAGAGAAAACTTTCCATACCATTGTCTGAAGCTGCAGTGGGGAAGACTACGCTGTGACCACTTGGGAGACTGTTGGTACCTTCTAGCACTACATAGAACCTTCAGTATTTCTCTCATTATGATGTTGATCATGATCCTATTTTGTGATATTATTCTTTCCTATATGAGGAGCATGATTGGAGGAGGAACACATGGAGTGGGTGTGTTCTTGGGGGAGGAGCATCCCCAAACTTTCTGAATTGCATGCTCTAAGCAGAGCATGGGAAGAGACATGGCTTCTACAACAACATATTTGTTTCTTAATGAGGAGGGCCATGGGATGGATGGATTTCCATATGATGGTAATTTCTTTTCCATCATGTATGAGATGGTTTGGGCTATCTTGATGTACAACACTGGGAGAGGGACCTTTGGAGGTCTAGCTTCCTTCTTGCCATTTGAGGGAAACATGATGACAACCCAAGATCATAAAATCATTTACACTTGTCTTAAGTGGAGAGGATAACAACATGGGGTAGGCTACTATTTCTACCATGATCAGAATTTTAGCCCACTTAATTTTCCGAAGCTTCAGGTGGAGGATGATTTGCATGAGTTACCATTTTTGAGGTTGGCTCATTTTGCTTGGTTGATAGCTTGGGGCGGAAAGATTCAAATGGGGATGATGATTCCCAATCTATATCGGCCCTCATGCTTCAAGAAAACCTTAAAACAACCCATTGTTGTTTCCATGGATGTTTCATTGTCACACAACGTTAGCTATTTGGGATGCTTCCCAAAAGATGGCTTACACACTTTGGAGGGGAAACTTGGAAATATATTGATGATGCAACACCTTGATCCTTGGAGGATTTCATCTTATGAGGTTGTTGTAGGGGAGAAGAGGGTGCTCTTCAGTCCTATCCTTGTATTTTCTTGGGGACAAGAAACATTTGGGAGGGGAGGACTGTAATATTCCAAAATTTTGTGGAATATTAATTTTTAACATTTGCACTTAGGAGGTGAATAAAATGGGTAGGAGGCCCATCCATTTTATCTATAGGGAACAAAAATCCTCTCAGCATGAAGGGGAATCACTTTTGGAGCTTGATTTCACACCTCCATATGTGAAAATGGTTTTTGCAAGATGACTATGTTAGGTTTGACCAAGTCAAATAGCACAATAGCATGAGGTGGAGAGAACATTGTGGGACAACGCAGAGAAATAGGAGGGAAGATTCCTTGAGAAGGCAAACCCTAATGAGTGGGGCCCATGGAGAGGGAGCTCACAATTTTATAAGAGGAGGGAAAGGCAACCATTGTCTCTCATGTTATGGATTATAGATTTCCATGTCTGTTTAGACTGGGAGCATCATCTTGTTGTTTAGCAAGTGTTGCTGAGGGAATTCCTATTTAGGATTTTCTCTCCTTATAGAGATACCTCTTGGGGGATTTTTCTTCATTATTCCCCATATACAGGCTTGAGGCCAAGAATTTCATTTAGCTATAGCGCAGTCTCCATTGGTGGCTGGGTTGTGTTGCTGGGTGTTGTCGGGGAGAGTTCCACTACAGCACTCCGGAGATTGATTTTCAGAGGAGGGGATATCAATTTTATTGGGAGATAATTTAGGAGTGTTCTTGAGCATATTTTCATATCTTAGCATTAGGAAAATATTTTCCAGCTCACATACAACACAATATCTCTCCTATACTGCGTTATTCTCATGGTGCATTTGCAGTGAGGGACTGCAAGATTTATTGGAGGGGAAGTCTAGGGTGAAGGGATCATCCTTTCACTTTATATTTCTATTGGAGGAGTATATTTCAGATTGCATATCATATTCATCCATCTCCTTCTATTTTGTGTATGAGTTGCTGCTGCAACTCTGGCATTATTGCATTTTCCCATTTTGTACATGTATTGTAGCCAATCCTCCTAAGGATTGATGTATTGTATTTTCAGGGGTTGAGATCATTCTCCCCCACTTTATTTAATATATTATTGACATATCTATGTATCATTATCATTTTGCAGCATTTCTCCTAAGGATTGCACGTTCATAGCCTAGGGCTTCATTCATGTAGCAATGTTCTTCATTTTCTCATGTACATTTCTCTTAAGGATCATAGTGCCCTGTTTGAATGATCATTTCCTCAAGGGTTTTTCTATATTATGCTGCTATGATATAATATGATGGATATTTTGATTCTCTGGCATTTTATGTGTTAATGTATTCATTGCTGCTCTATAGGAGGTGTTTTACATATTGCTGTAGCTTCTCTTTGGAATATTTTAAGATATCCCCAAAGGTGTATATTTTCCCTCTTTTGGGATATTACACTACCACCCTCAAGCAAATTTCCAAATGGAAGTGAGCAAAAAAGCCTTGGAGAATATTTTAATATTCCAAAATTGTAACAGCTCAGCAAGCCTGCTGAAATAATGCACTTCTGAGAATTCTGTGCATAGAAATGAGTTGGAAGCTCCTAGATCCCTTATATAAGCTCATATAAGATCTAAATCCAAAAGGAGAGAAAAAAACAAATTAGACTAGGTGGGTTAAACAGATCTCCCACAAACTATTCTAGTTGAAAATCACCCAAAGAGAGGGGTTGCAGCTATATGCAAATGACTGCTTCATAAATAATGCAGATCCATTGAAGCACAGTAGGAGGCTGATATGTAGGTTTATAAATAATATGTATAACAGTAAATCAGATGTACATTACAGCCCATACATTGTACAAGAGAAGGAATGAGACAATACAACAAAAATCCTCAGAAATGAGGTGCTACAACCATGAGAAAAGATTGCATAACCATGACAGTGTTATTTTTAGGGGCTGAAGTAGCAGTTTATTAATTTTCAGATCTAGAGCATAACTGTACATAAAAATTTAGATCTAATACAAATATGTGTACAAGAAATGTTGATCTATACATTCCCTTGGGGTTTTGTACAAAACATGAAGCACAGTGAGTAGATCTAAGATATAAGGTTGCAGATCTGCAGAATGATTCATAAATTTCTAAATAATAAAATGGTACAATAGATCATATCTGAAACAAACATGGATTTGACGGCCAATCCATGGATCACCACAGTGAGAGGAAGATTCCTAACACCGAAGATCTCTCCTCGAAAATGAAAACAAAACACCCTGCAACTCCTCCTTTGAAAATAACGCAGTTCAGGGAGAGAGAATGTGATGTAGGCTCTGAAAATGCTTTGGCCTGATGCCAAGGTCTGGATCTAAAGCTAAATTAGCTAATGAACTCTTCCAGGAGGTTAAAATACACACTCACTAAGAATAGCCACTGTTATCATCTAGATCTGAGAAGATCTAGTTTCTCCACTTGCTGCAACTCACAAGGATAGCTCAACCCTAAACAAGAGCAGTTTTTTAGGTGTAAGGTGAAGCTTGGTCTAAGCCTAATAGTGGACAAGTTAGAACAATTTCTCCTCCAAGAGTTTCTCAAGGAAGGAGGTGGGATTCCTGAATGGGAAGACCCAACAAGGGATGTCTGAGCAGATAATACCTTCAGAAATAATAATCTTCAACAACCTTTCCTTGCTGCCCTCCTCTTCCTTTTATAAGATAGGAGTCTTTCCAAACCCTAAACCACTTCATTGGTTTAGTCCCTTTCACATTTACAGTCTCCTTCTAGAACTGCGTTGTCCCTCAAAGAGGTTCAATGCATCTAGACTGCGTTGTTGACTTGGTCAAAGATGACCCAATCTTGTGCTTTAGACCCATTCACACCTGCAAGAGTTTATTTACATAGCCCAGATATGTCTTTGTTCACACAGGCATTGATTTATTCTTGGTTTTCAGGAGTTTTACATTTCCTCCTTCACAATTTGTTCATCAATCATGAAATGAAAAATAAACAAGGAAAAATTAATATTCCTATTAGCTGCAGCTAATTTAGGAATATTATAGTCTCCCCCTCCAAAATTTTTCTTGTCCTCAAGCAACTGCAAGGGTTCTGCAAAATCTCCCCTTCTTCTCTTGTGGCCTCCTCATCCCATAGTCTTCACCATTGCTCCGAATTCTCCGAAATAGTTCTTTCTTCTAATGGTCCCTCCCCAATGTGCAAGTTGGCCCTTGGTGAGTAGACCCAATGGCTCTCCTTATAAAAATATGGAAGGTCTATGTGGAAACCTCCCTGCTAATCCATAGCCTCCTCAAGATAGTAGTGATGAAAATCATGGGGAATTTCATGATTCATGAAAGACTCCCATCTCCATGCTTTCATCCAAATGAATTGGATCACCCCCCAGCTTGGAAATCCATAGAAAATATCCTCCCCAATACATATGAGAGGCATGTTCCCAACAAAAATATGGCTCACTTTGCAAAGAGACAAGTGATCTATCATAGTGGCCATACAAAATCTCATGCTCCCATTGAAGCATGCAATTCAAAAAGAATGGGGAACTCCTTTCCCCAAGGACACATCCCACCAATGTGCCTCCTCTCCAACCATGTTCCCAAGAGTAAGAACATTTTAAACATGAGGAATCATGATTAGAATCATTCTAGCTACCATGTATGATAAATGAGAAGGAATATGTTCCCTCATTTGCTACCAGCATAGTTTTATCCTTAACTGCCATAGAATAGGATATGACAAGTGCCTTCCCCAAAAGTTGTTTGCTACCTCATCCCTTCTGAATGCTTGGAGAAAATGCATCACAGTTGGTGTAAAAGAATCACACCATGAAGAATATAATAGCTTTCCAAGATGCTCCAAGGAATTACCTACATCAACATGGTTCATGGCCTTGACTGGTCCATGAAAACCATCATAAATAGTGCCCCCCTTTGGAGAAATGTTCTGCAAATGAGTGTTAGAAAAATATAAGCATATAGGAGATACATTATAACATTTAGAAAGACAAGTTTCTCTATATACTTGTTCTACATCATTGAGGTAACTCATGGTTGAGTTCCTTCTCACACTCAATGAGAAAGGAGGTGTGAATGGTGGCTATTCCCAAGAGGTATTTTCCTCCTCATCTACCAAGTAGTCCATGCAGATCTTCATATGAGAGTGCACATCTTCCTTGAAACCTTCCCATATGAATCCACCCAAGAGAGTATGATATGCTCTAATGAAACCAGTGGGTTTGGAAAGCAGGATCTCATAAGTTGCATCTAGTAGTCTCTCCTTGAGATTAGAGCCTCTAATCAAAAGGATAAGATTGTAGAAGTAGATAACTCCATCTAATACTTCCCCATCAAGAACCCCACATGTGAAAAGGTCCTTGGAGTATTCCATCATGAGTTGGGAATCCCAATAAGGATCTAGGCCCCCCAAGAATGAAAACGTTGTAGAATTCTGAAATGTTGCCTCTGTCACATCATGGCTCCCTCCTTTGACAGTCTTGATGTCAAAATCACATGTTCATAATCTCCCTTTTTCTGCCCCATTTGCAAATGATCTTGCTGAAGACAAGATTGAAGCATACAGAAATCAACTTCCTCTCAGAAAGTCCTTGTCTTCCAATAATTCCTCATTTTGGCGCATGCATACAAGAGGGTTAGCATCCCCTTGCCATGTTCAAAAATATTCTTTGTGAATGAAGAGATCATGGGTTGCCCCAAAGATATGGAGTTGCCATGTGTCCTCATGATCATGCCATCTGTTAGTATGAATCTTTCGTCGTAAAAGATCACTTTAGATACGCATAACAAATAGACCTAACATCGATTATGGCTACCAAATATCGTTAAATTTGCAATTAGGTGATCCAAATAACGCTGCACAAATCCAGATCAAAGCACAAAAGACATTAAGCAGATAAAGTAAAATGTGGCTCCATGCATCCAATAGACAAGACAAGAATGATGTATTTGAAAGAATTTTTTATATTATATTGAAAGGGGGCACCTAAGAGGAAAACAAGAAAGGTGTTTTCCTGTTCTCCTCAATGCGATGGGTTCTTGACAGTCCTCAGCACTTCAGATATAGAATCTCTCTCTCTTGTTGGTATAGAAAACCCAGACAAACATAGAACTCAATGGGAGCTCACAAGAAAAAGATGGAAAAAATGTGACCAAGTTTATAGATCCAGAGTGATCTAGTAGGCAAAAAAAGGTGACTAATGAATGGGGAAAACCCTTCTATTTATAAAAAAATATTAGGGCGATCTAGAAACTTGGTGCATGAATAAAATATTATTAATCAAATTCTAGAACCACCCTTTAGGAATATTTTATTATATTTGTTGGAGGGAAAAGGATTTTTGACTTGGGTCAATTCCTTTATTTATAAATAATAAATAAATAAGTGATTTATTTACTATTTTAAGGAAATGGTGGCAATATAATTAAATAAATAATGATTTATTTAATTATTTAGTCAAATTTAACTACGAATATTATTTAAATAGGATTTAAATAACTTATTCCTAGGAAATAATCAAATAAATAAGGATTTATTTAATTTATTTCCTTGTTTTGGGTTAAATATGACCTGGAAATATAAACAAATATAGATTTGTTTATATTTCCTTTTGGGGTTTCCTGTTTAGACCATAAACAACTTAATAAAGATGTTTTTACTAGGTTATTTCACATAGTGAAAGCAATTTTACTTAGGGTAAAATTAGTCTTACATGGTGTACTTGGGTTCATCTAATGATAGTAGGTTAGATGACCAAAAATGGTGTAACAGATTTCCCCCCAATGTACGAGTGTTAGGAGAAAATCGTATGACCGAAGTACGTTGTAAGAACTCAATCACTAGACATCAAGAGGGAAGTCAGAGAGAGAAATGTAAGGTAGTCTAATGTGCTAAAGGACTAGACCTTGAGGAGCCGAGACTTACAGGTGAAACAAGTCTCTAGTTTATGAACTGGTACCTGTGCTAAAGACGGCGGGGGAGGCATACCTATGCCCATTGAGACAAAGTACAAAAGAATAGTATGTCCAGTAAACAAGGAACTGAACTATAAAGTACATTCTAGCATAAATACGAGCCAGAAAAATTGAATAATGAATCCCACATACATGTTGTGCCTCGAATAATTATCAGGACTTATACAATAATATTTTAGTACATGAGATACAAATACAACCCAGATGCCCCCTATACACGGGGAAGGGCTCGCAAAATCTGACTGATACGTGAAAAATGAAAAGGCGCTGCAAGGGGCTGAGGCCGACATCATCAAATGGAGGGAGCTGCATCAAAGGCTGAAATGAAGAAGTCATCTAGGCATGTGGGGGGCTACCTATAGGGCCACCCCCTCATGAGGATTGAGACATCTCACACATACCAGGGAATCACCAATAGCTGCTTCTGCATCACTGGACCACCAAGTATATGGATCGCGATCATGCTGAAAGGAGCTTGAACCAAGGTACACTGCCCTCTAGACATGGCTTCTGGAGTAAATGAGTTGATGTCGATAGAAGGAGGTCTGCCATAGGTGAGGCAATAAGGGATCCCCAACTCAGGCACGAGAGAAAATAGTAGAGCGACTAACAGACAACACTAATGATGATGATGAAATGATGAAAGGTCCAAAGGGGACCCTAAAAACATGAGTACAAAATGGTGTCTCATGACGGAAATCGACACAAACAAGAATAAATATGGAGGCAAAGCGGTGCCCCAAGGAAAAGTGTTGTAAGTGAGGAAATCCGATTTGGAGGAGAGGGGAGGTAAGACTTCGTGGACAACATGTGTCCTAGTGAAGTAGTGAATGATGAAAACAAAAATATGTTGTCTATCTACAAGAAAATAAAACATGCATTTCAAGCGGGAAATGCTAAGGGTAATATCTCTTAAGATAGAGTGCCTTGCGAGTATTAGGAAGGGGGTGGCCTTCAAAGTCCTCTAAAAGATATGCCCTGCTCCGAAGATCTTTACTGATGATGTAAAGACCTAGCCATAATGAGTCGAATTTCCCATGACCGAGGGTATCGTGGGCCTGGTCATATACTAGAACAAGGTCACCTGCATGAAAGGTGCGAGGGTGTACTTTTTAGTCATACTGAGCTTTGGTGCCCTTTTTGGCCACTTCAAGAGTTTTTTATGCAACACGACGGTCTTCAGAGGTGCGTTCAAGCATGATAAGTCATTGTTCTAGAGGTTGGGTATCAGGGAGAAGTTCGACGGCCAAATGAAGGGAAGGAATTTCATACTCGATTGGTAAGACTGCTTCCTCGCCAAAGACAAGGTGGAAAGGAGTGAAACCAGTGGCGGTTTTAACAGAAGTACGATAAGCCCACAAAGTAGGGAAGAACATAATATGCCAATTGGTTCTGTGCTTATTCACTATTCCTTGAAGAATGGTCTTAAGAATTTTGTTAACTGCTTCAACTTGGCCATTACCTTGGGGGTAATAGCAGGATGAATATTGGTGCTCAAAACCCAATAGAGAGGATAGCTCATGCCAAATCTCATCTTCAAAATGTCGGCCATGGTTAGAGACCAATTTTTTTGGAACTCTGAATTGAGAAATGACGTGGTTAAAGAAAAAGAGGGCGGCGGTAGCTGCCGTATTGTTGAATGTTGGCATAGCTTCGGCCCATTTTGTGAAATAGTCAGCCGCCACGATGATATATTTGTGGTTACCAGCATATGGAGGTCGACATTCCATGAAGTTGATGGCCCATTTATAGAAAGGACCAACTGTGACGATGGGATGGAGGGGAGCAGGGGGAGCTCGTGCCTTAGGGGCGAAATGTTGGCAATTGGAACAGTGTTTGACTGCTTCAATGCAATCGCTGAAGAGAGAAGGCCAAAAATACCCAGCGCGCATAATTTTTTGGGTGGTGGTGAGGCCGGAGAGGTGGCCGCCACAAGCACCTCTATGACAGGCATTGAGGACTTGCTCGGCTTCAGCGTGTGTGAGGCAATGACGAAGGAAAATATCTACTCCGCGATGATAAAGGTCATCACCAATCAGAAGGTAGCGAGGGGCTTGGTGTCGGATACTTCGTTGAGCATCACAATCAAGATGAAGGGCGAAATATTGGGTTCGCAAGTAATGAAGGATGTCACCGTACCAAGGATCGTCGGTGGTGATGGCAAATAAATGTTCATTGGGAAGAGCATCATTAATTGGAGGGTCTTGCGTTCCGGTAGGTAAATTAGAAATGAGTTCAGCGAGGGCTAACCTTTCTTTCTTGTTGGGGTGACAAATTCAAGGTCAAAATATTGGAGGATAATGACCCAATGAGTGTATTTCCCACTGAGGATGCGTCGAATCAAGAGGAAAGCCACGGGGTTGGAATTAGTCACAACCTTGGTGGAACACATGAGGATATAATGACGCAGTTTTTGGACCAAGAACATGACACATAGCACTAATTTCTCTTCATGTGAATAGGACATAGGGGGACTGGCAAGGTTCTTACTGACATAATAGATCACATGTTCAAAACTGTTATCATCTTCCTAGATAAGGACACCGACAACCAAATAGGTGGAAGCAGAGATGTATAGGATGAAGTCCCAGTCAAATTTAGGAGGACAGATCAACGGAGTGGATGTGAGAGCCTGCTTGAGGGCATCAAAATAATCTTGAGCATAGGTATCCCAGACAAAGGGGGTGTGAGATCGAAGGAGTCTAAGGAAGACATGTGTGGTAGTGGCATGGTCAGGCATGAATTGGCGAAGAAAATTAGCTTTACCTTGGAGACTTTGAAGCTGGCGTAAGGTACAAGGAATAGGAAGTTCAAGAATGGCTTGAACCTTCAAAGGATCAAGAGTTATCCCGTCTTTAGATACTATGAAGCCGAGGAGACAACCAGGGGGAACGCAGAAGACACATTTCAATGGGTTAAGGCGAATGTTATACTTGTGACATCGGAGAAAAATGGTACGCAGATTGTGGAGGTGTTGCGCCCGATGTTTAGAATGGGCAGTGAGGTCGTCTAAATAGGCAAGGATGATATGAGCTAAGTTATGGAAACAATAAGACATGGCTCGTTGAAAAGTGGTGCCAGGATTTTTAAGGCCAAATGGCATGACTCGGTATGAAAAAGTGCCCCACGGACTAATGAACGCGGTTTTAAGTTGATGAGCACGACGGATAACGATTTGGTTGTATCCGGAGAAACCATCCATAAAAGATAGCATCTCGTGCCCCGCACACTCATCTATGATTTGGTCAATAAATGGTGTGGGGAAGTTGTCTTTGGGACAAGCTTTGTTCAGATTGTGAAAGTCAATGCAGACTCGAATAGTGCCTTATTTTTTGAGGACGAGAACAGGATTGGACACCCAAGTGGTGTACTCAATGGGATAAATGAAACCAGCTTTCCTGATAAATATTCATCATTCTATTTTTTCTGGTTTGCATTTATGCCAGCATGTACTTTATAGTTCGGTTCCTTGTTTACTGGACATACTATTCTTTTGTACTTTGTCTCGGCGGGCATAGGTATGCCTCCCCCACCACCTTTCGCATAGGTACCACTTCATAAACTAGAGACTTGTTGCACCTATAAGTCTCGTCTCCTCAGGGTCTAGTCCTTTAGCACATTAGACTACCTTACATTTCTCTCTCTGACTTCCCTCTTGATGTCTAGCGATTGAGTTCTTACAACGTACTTCGGTCATACGATTTGCTCCTAACACTTGTACGTTGGGGGGAAATCTGTTACACCATTTTTTGTTCATCTAACCTATTATCATTAGATGAACCCAAGTACACCATGTAAGACCAATTTTACCCTAAGTAAAATTGCTTTCCCTATGTGAAATAACTTAGTAAAAACACCTTTATTAAGTTGTTTATGGTCTAAACAAGAAACCCCAAAAGTAAATAATAAACAAATCTATATTTATTTATGTTTCCTGGTCATATTTAACCCACAACAAGGAAATCAATTAAATAAATCCTTATTTATTTGATTATTTCCTAGGAATAAGTTATTTAAATCCTATTTAAATAATATTCCTAGTTAAATTTGACTAAATAATTATTTATTTAATTATATTCCCACCATTTCCTTAAAATAATAAATAAATCATTTATTTATTTATTATTTATAAATAAATGAATTGACCCAAGTCAAAAATCCTCTTCCCTCCAACAAATATAATAAAATATTCCTAAAGGGTGGTTCTAGAATTTGATTAATAATATTTTATTCATGCACCAAGTTCTAGATCACCCTAATATTTTGTTATAAATAGAAGGGTTTTCCCCATTCATTAGTCACCTTTTTTGCCACCCATACTTGTCCGTAGTTTCCCCGTATCCATCCCATGGTTAAAGTCGTGTTCCCTTTCCCTGAATCTACAGTCCCTGAAACCTCTGTTTCTTCCTCATCCGCCGCCAAGAACCCAAAGGCTCTTCGCACCAACAAACCCTCTGCTCTGTGTGGTGTCCATGGCCATTATTCTCACCATTGTCCTCACCTCACACATTACTGAGCCTCTTTAGAGGTCATTCGCGAGTACGAAGTTGAACAAAATCAATCCGCCTCTCCCATCCTTGCTTAGTATGCGTCAAGTTTACTCAAGGATCCCCCTACTACCATTGACATTCCTCCCCCTAATGTTGAGATGTCAGAACCTGCTGCCCCCCTCCTATACCTATCCTCATCCGCATGACCCTTGGAGTACATTCCCACTGAATCCACTCCATCTGTTTTGCTTGATTCCCCTTCAGCAACATTCTTGGGCTCTTCATGCTTTGACCATCTTTTTACTTGTTCTTCTGTCATTACCCGTGATGAATCGTATGTGCACCTCTCTTCCCATACTGATGATTTAGGTAGCTTTGCAGCGTCATGTGGTTTCCTTGACCTTTCCCTTTCCTCCCATAATCAAGATGATACCATCCGTATCTATGATATCCTTTGCAACATGAGTTTCCGCTCTTCCTCCCATAGTTCTCATCCATCTCCCTCTAGTCGATCTATGAGTCCTAGAATTCCTACCCCAAGTACTCCCTCCCATAGTTGTCATTGGATGTATACCCTATACTCACACTGCCATCATTATTCTCCTTCCTCCCATTTCTTTTCTTGTGACACTATTCCACCAGCGCTCTCATCCACACATTATATGCTGATGGGGCAAGTCACTATTCCCGAAATCTCGCCTCGGCCACATGGGCCATCTTTACCCCCTTGCATACCCTTGTTCTTGAAAATGGGGTCTGAATTGGTAATGCCACCAATAAGCAGGCCGAATATGATGCAGTACGGGGTCTCTTAGCCGATGCCCTATCTCATTACATCCTCCATCTGCACATTCATTTAGATTCCCTGCTTCTTGTTTTACAACTTAATGGTGTCTATCGTGTGCATAATCCTATCTTGTTTAGACAATATTTACAAGTGAAACTTTTGATACATGACTTTAGCTTCATTACTTTCAACCATGTGCCTAGAAGTCAAAATCACTATGTAGATAGAATTTCAAATCATGTTCTAGACTGGCATTTATCACACACAAGACAATAACATTTCACACCATCAAAACAATGCATATACATAATATATATCATATAACATGTTTTTTTAGAGTCCATCTACTCTGAAAAATATGACATGCCCGTAGCGTGTTACAAAAGAAAAACTACAAAACTGGGGGGCACCACTTGCCCCTACATACACACTAGGGGGCACCACCTGCCCTACATCTAATCACTCTCTGGAGGATCCCGAGCAAATGGCTCCGCTCCCGCAGCTCGTAGATTGCACACAGTTTGACTGGCCATCGTCATGCGTCGCATGATACCTCACCATTCTGAGGGTAGCCCAATACATAGCTCTATGTATTGGTTGTCTAAATCCTGCCAACCATGCTCCGACACACCGGTTAGCAGCCCCTCACATCTACGATGAATATCCTCCAACAGAGTGGCCATATCCTCGTTCTTTGCCGTTCTTGATCCACTTGCACCTGTAGCTCCAGTTGCTACAGGTCGTCCCATATATATGGCCGGTTTTACTGGAGCTATATCTACATTCCAAACAGCATAAGGATCAATACCATGAATACTATTCAAAAAATTTACAATAAACATAACCGATTAGTTACTTGTCACTTACCATCAGGCCCCCATACTCGACCAGGCGGAAGTGGCAAGCATGCATCTTCCTAATAACTCATCCCACTATAGGGATAGTCGTCTATGTACAATGGCATCTGATCCCAATGGGCGAAGAAATCTGGTCAGAACACCCTTCCGACCACCCCTCCTCCTCCTCTACATAGTATTTGTCCCACCGATGCATCCGAGGCTCTCTCGGACCCCCATCAGGTAGTTGTACATGAGGTCGTAAGGTTGAGATCTTCTCAAAAAAGAAGGAGCAATATACAGTCCCATAACCATAATCATGATTCACTTGACGCTTACATAGTGACAACTATCGTTTCACCGACACCAACATCATCTAGGCCCACCCATAGTAGGTCCCACTCAACACATTCTCTACAATCATCATCTACCCTCTAGTGATGTGATGTAACGTCTGGCTACCCAAGATCCACAACACTGCTGCTGCCACTGCCCGGGCCTCCGACCTCTCTAGATCTCCAATCGATATCCGAGTCCCTTTGACTCAGACACCTGTTCGACAATGTCGCTCAACGAACTCCATGATGTTACGCCCCCGCGGCAACACTGGCTGTGTATTTCCCACCATCCATAATGGTCGGAGACCAATCAGGAAATATAGATCTTGGACTGTCAGCTCAATCTTGTGCCCCTGCACTATAAACACCTTATGATCTCAATCCCAATAATTGATAATCTGGGCCAACAAGGGCTCCCTAGCCTTAATCAAAGGGTTCTCCACAAATTTCATAACCCCAAACCTAGCCAATGCACGATGAACACTCTGATCCGCTTGAATTTATGTCCGTAATGTACCTGAGTCTCTCTCTATCCACTTGATCCGTATATCTACCATATCTACACAAAACCATCATCTTTGTCAGTCTACAGATAAGAAAAACTACATTCACTCACACCAAAACTGAATCTCAGCCCATACCAGCACTGAAACCACCTCCATCTACTAGGTCACACTTTTTAGCGAAATCCTAGGCCAGGTCGCACATTTAAGGCCCAAACCTACGTCCCAAGTTGCATTTTTTGCCCCAAAAAGTGCGACCTAGCCGTAATGATGAAGTAGGAGCATTTACTGAGATTTAAGACCCTAATCTGAACTTTGAATCCATAAAAAATAAAGAGTAGGATTAGGCCTCTTACTTGCAACTGACGGATCGCAATTCCAATGGTCAGTTTTTCCGCTATGATCACCGCAAGATTTAGGGCCTTCTCTCCTCTCCACATTCACCACAGCTACACAAGCAAATGAATGATTTTGATGGGAAAATGCCTTATTAGAAGAAAAACCCTTGTTTTTTCTTTTGCCCGTTGCGACCAAACCATAGCCCCGTTTGACACACCTTCTGCAACGTTGGAAAGCTCTCACCGAGCACTTAAATGGGTATCCATTATTTTTTCATGTTTTGATACCTCACCAGGACACATTTTGTGCACGAAGGGTCTACTCACCTCTCCTCCAAATCAAATTTCCTCACTTACAACACTTGTACTTGGGTCACCACTTTTCCTCCTTACTTGTCTTTGTTAGTGTTGATTTTCATCATGAGATACCCTATTTTACTCATGTTTTCATGGTCCCCCATTGGAACTTTACTGTGTGGCAACACAATTGAGTCGCCCTTGTTTAGAGCATCTGATTTGAGTCATCATCGGTCATGGAGTCTATCTCGAGTCCCTTTGTATCCTGCTATAGCTTTCCATCCTTAATTTCTTGGTCCCTCTCTTGTGTTGCACATTATGGACTTCAGTACCATTGTCCCCTATCCCTCATGATATTGTGTCAATCACTGCCAATCCATTCATGCCCTTTATGCTCTAACAAGGGAAGTCGTCCATCAGCTACTTAGTATTCCCCATTTCATCATCATCAGTAGTGTCCGTCTGTTAGTCACTCCACTATTTGCTCTTGCACCTTAGTTGGAGACCCCTTATTGCCTCACCTATGGCGGACCTCCTTCTGTTGACATCAGCTCATTTCCTCCAGAAGCCAGGTTTAGAGGGTGGTGTGCCTTGGTTCGAGCTACTTTCCACATGATCACGATCCGTATACTTGATGGTCCGGTGATGTAGCAGTAGCTATTGGTGATTCCCGGGTGTGTGTGAGATGTCTCAACCCTCATGAGGGGGTGGCCTTGCAGGTAGCCCCCCACATCCCCGGATGACTTCTTCATTTCCGCCTTTGATGCAGCTCCTTACATTTGATGATGTCAACCTCAGCCTCTTGCACCACCTCTTCGATTTGCATGTATCAGTCAGATTTTGCGAGCCCTTCCCCGTGTATAGGGGGCATTTGGTGTGTATTTGTATCTCATGTACTAAACTATTATTGTATAAGTCCTGGCTGTTATTCCAGGCACAACATGTATGTGGGATTCATCATTCTATTTTTTTTGGCTTGCATTTATGCTAGCATGTACTTTATAGTTCAGTTCCTTGTTTACTGGACATACTATTCTTTTGTATTTTGTCTCGGCGGGCATAGGTATGCCTCCCCCACCGCCTTTCACATAGGTAACACTTCATAAACTGGAGACTTGTTGCACCTGTAAGTCTCGTCTCCTTAGGGTCTAGTCCTTTAGCACATTAGACTACCTTACATTTCTCTCTCTGACTTCCCTCTTGATGTCTAGTGATTGTGTTCTTACAACGTACTTCGGTCATAAGATTTTCTCCTAACACTCGTACGTTGGGGGGCAATCTGTTACACCATTTTTTGGTCATCTAACCTATTATCATTAGATGAACCCAAGTACACTATTTAAGACCAATTTTACCCTAAGTAAAATTGCTTTCACTATGTGAAATAACTTAGTAAAACACCTTTATTAAGTTGTTTATGGTCTAAACAGGAAACCCCAAAGGGAAATAATAAAAAAATCTATATTTGTTTATATTTCCTAGTCATATTTAACCCAAAACAAGGAAATCAATTAAATAAATCCTTATTTATTTGATTATTTCCTAGGAATAAATTATTTAAATCCTATTTAAATAATATTCCTAGTTAAATTTGACTAAATCATTTATAAATAATTAAATAAATCATTATTTATTTAATTATATTCCCACCATTTCCTTAAAATAATAAATAAACCATTTATTTATTTATTATTTATAATAAAAGAATTGACCCAAGTCAAAAATCCTTTTCCCTCCAACAAATATAATAAAATATTCCTAAAGGGTGGTTCTAGAATTTGATTAATAATATTTTATTCATGCACCAAGTTCTAGATCACCCTAATATTTTGTTATAAATAGAAGGGTTTTCCCCATTCATTAGTCACCTTTTGTTGCCTGTTAGATCACTCTGGATCTATACACTTGGTCACATTTTCTCCATTTTTTTCTTGTGAGCTCCCATTTAGTTCTATGTTTGTCTAGGTTTTCTACACCAACAAAAGAGAGAGATTCTAGATTTGAAGTGCTGAGGACTGTCAAGAACCCATCCCATTGAGGAGAACCAAAAAACACCTTTCTTGTTTTCCTCTCATGTGCCCCCTTTCAATATAATATAAAAATGCTTTCAAATACATCGTTCTTGTCTTGTCTATTGGATATATGGAGCCACATTCTACTTTATCTACTTAATGTCTTTTATGCTTGGATATGGATATGTGCAGTGTTATTTGGATCATTGTTGTCGGTGCGATTTGGGCTGAGATCCCTATGGCTGGTTGGCAGTGTTAGGATCAATACTTGAGGGACTGGATCCACGATTACCAAAGGCAGATTGATTGTCTTTCCTCTTTCTTTGATAAGGAAGAGAATTGGTCGAGCCCTGCTATGCAAAGACTTGCCTCGAAGGGGGTAGTAAGTGTTGCGGTGGGGGTGGAGAAGGCAAAGGGGTGAGAGGTCCAAATTTTGGAGGAGCTGGGACACCAGGCTGTGGGTAAGGATAAGCATTAGGATGGGCAACATTGAGGTAAGCAGGAGTGTCGGTAAAAGGAGGAGGTATGCCATATCCTGGATACATGCTACCTGGAGGGGAAAAAGTGCTGGAAGTGCTGGCCCCTCCTAGGGAAAACCATAGCCCATAAGAGGCTGAGCAGAGGTATGTGAAAGAGCTCCAACAATACTGTCGACAGAGTGAGATGCCCCCGGGGCATTACTGCCGCCGGGCTTGGGGAGGTCAGGAAGGACGGTATAAACATAACCAGATTGAGCGTAAATAAGGTCATATTTCAAGGCTATTTGGAGGGCGGATTCTTCGGTTTGAGGGAAATGGGAAGCGACATATTTGCCAATGGGAGGTAAGAGAGAGCGAAGGAACCAATCCATATAAACCCGATATTCAAAGGGAGGAGCGCGACATAAGCTTCTTCTTCGCCGCCCTTCCTTGATATGAGCGAAAAGGCGGGTCGAAGAGGATTGACGGAAGGAAGTTAAAAGCTCGGTATCAGTGTCGTATCGGAGAGGTAGCTGGAAATAAGATAAAAAGGCTTGGGAAATGGTCACAAAAGTGGTATGGGAGGAGATGGCCTTCTCAACATACCATTTAGAAGCTTTGTCGGTAAGTGTGCATTGGAACAATCAAAGACGGATGGAGTCATCAGTAATGGAACTGGATGAATACCACATATGGAAAGATCAGATATGGTTGGAGGGATCTTCACTAGCAAGGCCTTCGAACTTGGGAATGTTGGAGGGTAGCTTGGTTGGCATAGCAGGCCAACTAACATCGTGGCAGATAGGATCATTGATCAGCTGATTGAAGTCGGGGAGACTAAGGCCGGCCATATAAGGGAGAAATGGTGCAGGCAAGGTAGGTCCCGTAGTGGTTCCGCTGGAAATGGACCCAACAGTAGAACTGGGGTTGCCGCTGGCGCTAGGCCCTGAACTAGACATGGTGAAGGTAACAGGGGGAGAACTAGGAGTAGGGGGAGAACCCAAACAATTAGAAGAAGAGTCAAAGTGCGGACTCGGGGGAGGACTTACTCGATGACGATGGGAAGGAGGAAGTCGACCAACTAGAAACTGAGGGTGAAGGCCAATAAGTCTCCGGGAGAAGCACCTTCGGGGTGACAATTGATTTTAAAGTCTTTACCAGGTGGTGTTATCCAGGATCTTCTTTACTTAGGGTCAGTGTGTGGCGTGTGTCGATTTTAATTTTTTAAAACCAGACGTTTTGAGAGTAAAAGAAAAAGTGTGTTGCGTAACTAAAAATAAATCTGTAAATAACAGTATATAATGATGAAATAACATAAAATTTAATAGCTAACAATGCATCGATCTAACCCAAGAAGGCAGGTCTCTAAAAAATAGTTTAAAAAGAGGGAAAAATTTAGTTAAAGCACACGAAAAAGAGGTTGATAGATCTAAGGTCGGGAGGGACAGGGATCTAAAAGATAAATCTTTTGGAAAGAGGTGTAGAGAACAGCAAAGAGGCAGAGGCAAGGTTGTTGTAACAAAAGGAGAAATAATATACAAGGAGAAGGAACGAAGAGGTAGCCCTAGAGGTAAACCCAAACAAAACTATATGAGGTGATTTGAAAGGGATAAGAGCTGATCTAAAGGGATCTGAAAAGGAAGTATCAGATCTGACAATAAGAAGGCTAAAACTCTGAAAATTCAGACGTCTGAAATAGCTAAAACTCGCCCACCAAAAGTGAAGGTACTAAAGCCCTAAGGGGAAATATTCCCACTTATTTGAGTGAAGAAGATCAGAAAAATGTCTAAACGGGTAGAGACGGAGGCTGGAAAACCCTGACAGAAGCTTCAGACAAACCCAGAAAAATTGCTAGAAAATTGCAGAAAAAAGTGCACGTCGCAGGTTTGGGGCAGAAAAGTGCGTCCTCAGGTCTAGGTCACAGTTTTTGGGCCGATAAGTGTGACCTGCAAATCTGGGTCTCTCGGTGGCATATTTCAGAAAAAATTGTCGTCTCAGCTGTGGCTGATGTCTGTCACCTACACAAAAGGGCCAGAAACACACAAAAGTTAAAAATTTTAATGTTTGAGGGTTTTAGAGGTGAAAAGCACCATAAAAATAGGAAAAACAGGAAACTGAAAAGAAACCCTAGGGTTTGAAATAGTTGGATATCCAGGAATATATAAAACGATAGTGGTCGCAAAAGAAAACCCGTGTGGAGTTTCCAATTGTTAGTATGAATCTTTTGTCGTAAAAGATCACTTTAGCTACGCATAAAAAATATCCCTAACATCGATTATGGCTGCCAAATATCTTTAAATTTGAAATTAGGTGATCCAAATAACGCTGCACAAATCCAGATCTAAGCATAAAAGACATTAAGCAAATAAAGTAAAATGTGGCTCCATGCATCCAATAGACAAGACAAGAATGATGTATTTGAAATAATTTTTTATATTATATTGAAAGGGGGCACTTGAGAGGAAAACAAGAAAGGTGTTTTCCGGTTCTCCTCAATGGGATGGGTTCTTGACAGCCCTCAGCACTTCAGATCTAGAATCTCTCTCTCTTGTTGGTGTGGAAAACCCAGACAAACATAGAACTCAATGGGAGCTCACAAGACAAAAATGGAGAAAATGTGACCAAGTGTATAGATCTAGAGTGATCTAATAGGCAACAAAAGGTGACTAATGAATGGGGAAAACCCTTATATTTATAACAAAATATTAGGGCAATCTAGAAACTTGGTGCATGAATAAAATATTATTAATCAAATTCTAGAACCACCCTTTAGGAATATTTTATTATATTTGTTGGAGGGAAAAGGATTTTTGACTTGGGTCAATTCCTTTATTTATAAATAATAAATAAATAAATGATTTATTTATTATTTTAAAGAAATGGTGGGAATATAATTAAATAAATAATGATTTATTTAATTATTTATAAATGATTTAGTCAAATTTAACTAGGAATATTATTTAAATAACTTATTCCTAGGAAATAATCAAATAAATAAGGATTTATTTAATTGATTTCCTTGTTTTGGGTTAAATATGACTAGGAAATATAAATAAATATAGATCTGTTTATTATTTCCTTTTGGGGTTTCCTGTTTGGACCATAAACAACTTAATAAGGGTGTTTTACTAAGTTGTTTCACATAGTGAAAGCAATTTTACTTAGGGTAAAATTGGTCTTACATGGTGTACTTGGGTTCATCTAATGATAGTGGGTTAGATGACAAAAAAATGGTGTAAAAGATTATGTGGGATTGTAAGAACTCAATCACTAGACATCAAGAGGGAAGTCAGAGAGAGAAATGTAAGGTAGTCTAATGTGGTAAAGGACTAGACCCTGAGGAGATGACACTTACAGGTGAAACAAGTCTCTAGTTTATGAAGTGGTACCTGTACTAAAGGTGGCGAGGGAGGCATACCTATGCCCACCGAGATAAAGTACAAAAGAATAGTATGTCCATTAAACAAGGAACTGAACTATAAAGTACATGCTGGCATAAATACGAGCTAGAAAAAATAGAATAATGAATCCCACATACAAGCTATGCCTGGAATAATCGTCAAGACTTATACAATAATATTTTAGTACATGAGATAAAAATACAACCCTAATGCCCCCTATACACGGGGAAGGGCTCGCAAAATCTGACGGATACGTGCAAAACGAAAAGGCGCTGCAAGGGGCTGAGGCCAACATCATCACATGGAGGGAGCTGCATCAAAGGCTGAAATGAAGAAGTCATCTGGGCATGTGGGGGGCTACCTGCAGGGCCACCCCCTCATGAGGGTTGAGACATCTCACACATACCAGGGAATCACTAATAGTTGTTGCTGCATCACTGGACCACCAAGTATACGGATTGCGATCATGCTGAAAGGAGCTCTAACCAAGGTACACCGCCCTCTAGACCTGGCTTCTGGAGTAAATGAGTTGATGTCGATGGAATGAGGTCTGCCATAGGTGAGGCAATAAGGGATCCCCAACTCAGGCATGAGAGAAAATAGTAGAGAAACTAACAGACGACACTAATGATGATGATGAAATGATGAAAGGTCCAAAGGCGACCCTAAAAACATGAGTACAAAATGGTGTCTCATGACGGAAATCGACACAAACAAGAATAAATATGGAGGAAAAGCGGTGCCCCAAGGAAAAGTGTTGTAAGTGAGGAAATCCGATTTGGAGGAGAGGGTAAGTAAGACTTCGTGGACAAAATCTGTCCTGGTGAAGTAGTGAATGATGAAAACAAACATATGCTGGCTATCTACAAGAAAATAAAACATGCATTTCGAGCAGGAAATGCTAAGGGTAATATCTCTTAAGATAGAGTGCATTGCGAGGATTAGGAAGGGGGTGGCCTTCAAAGTCCTCTAAAAGATATGCCCCCTTCCCAAGATCTTTATTGATGATGTAAGGACCTAGCCATAATGAGTCGAACATCCCATGACCGAGGGTATCGTGGTCCTGGTCATATACTAGGACAAGGTCATCTTCATGAAAGGTGCGAGGGTGTACTTTTCGGTCATACTGAGCTTTGGTGCGCTTTTTGGCAACTTCAAGAGTTTGTAATGCAACACGACGGTCTTCAGAGGCGCGCTCAAGCATGATAAGTAGTTTTTCTAGAGGTTGGGTATCAGGGAGGAGTTCGATGGCCAAATGAAGGGAAGGAATTTCATACTCGATTGGTAGGACTGCCTCCTCGCCAAAGACAAGGTGGAAAGGAGTGAAACCGGTGGTGGTTTTAACATAAGTACGATAAGCCCACAAAGTAGGGAAGAGCATAAGATGCCAATTGGTTTTGTGCTTATTCAACGTTCGTTGAAGCATGGTCTTAAGAATTTTGTTGACTGCTTCAACTTGGCCATTCCCTTTGGGGTAATAGGAGGATGAATATTGGTTCTCAAAACCCAATAGAGAGGATAGCTCATGCCAAATATCATCTTCAAAATGTCGGCCATGGTCAGAGACCAATTTTTTTGGAACTCTAAATCGAGCAATGACGTGGTTAAAGAAAAAGAGGGCATCGGTGGTTGCCGTGTTGGCAATATGATGCAATGTGTTGTCCTTGATGGCAACCTACTTGATGAAGTTGTCCTTGATGGAAACTGACTTGACGATATGTATTTGGATAGCAACCTATTTGTTAATGATGTAAATCTGATGTATCTATAGAGCAGCTCAGAAGTAACAGAAAAAATAATTCCAGTAAGTGCCAAAGAAATGATAAATATAATATGTCACAATGTATACTCTAGTTTGTAAAGTCCAAGTCACGTATGCACGTGGATAAGTACGTCCCAAGTCGCGTATGCCCTTTTGCGCTCCAAAATTATAATACCAAGGGGCATTAACATGGTTTTGGCACATAGTATTGAGCGCTATATGGTTTATTTGATTCTGTCCAAGAATACCATCGGAGGTTGTGTGGTTTTGGCTCATGGTATTGGTAAAAGCTAAATCTATTTAAGGAGAAGAAGATCATAGTGCAAGTGTGCATGTGTAAGGGTTTTTAATAAATAAATCTCTTTAAGAGATATCTGCATGGTTGAACTATGTTTTTGATATATCTGAATCTATGATGCACCTATGGATATGATGAAGGTTCAAGATCTCTAGATCGAGAAATGATGAATCTCTAGGATGATATGTAAAAGAAATGATGAAGACCTGGCGCAAGTCTGCTGAAGAACATGAATAAATATGGGTAAGTTTTATAGATTTGGCCTGCTCTACAAAATATATTTTTATAGATCTATACGCTAGTTCGCTTCATGAAAAGCGCGTATATACGCGTGTTAGCTTCATTAAAAGCGCATATGGCAGTTAGGGTTTTCTGAAAAATAATATACACAGAAGTATACGCGGGTTGGTGCACAGGAAAGCGCGTATGTACGCGGCTTCAGTGAATCAAAGTAGCGTATGCTATTTGAATTAATGAATTTTCAGGGTTGAGTTTGTATCTGCATATCTATTCTGAAGTCTGGGTTATTTCTGACATTGTGGTTACAGTGGTCTCACTATTCTGTTTGAAGTTTTGGGAAAAGTATGGTTGTTGAAGTTAAGGGGTTGTGTTGAAACTATTGGATCTAGTATGAAAATTGATCAAACGTGGTCTTCAGTGGATCTGAGGGTTGAAGCCTTCAGTATGGAAGTGGAAGCTTTCTGCCAGTAGAAGCTGGTATTGAAATCAGGGGGTAGAAGCTCCCTTCCGGGAGAGGCTGGTAAATGAGATCAGGGGGTTGGAGCTCCCTTCCAGTTGCAGCTAGAAAACGAGAGAAGGTTGCAGCCTTCTGCAGGTAGAAGCCTGCATACTGCTATGAGTCTGCATCAGTACTATGTTGTAAAAGGTTTTCTATATAATAAATATTGAAGACAACAAGGACAACAGTGGTGGTTTTCTCCCGAATTGGGTTTCCAACTTAAATATTGGTGTTCATGTGTGTGATGCTTTATTCTGTTGATTACTGTTCATAACTTCTAACCTGATACACAACTGATAAATCTGTTTATAAGACTGCTTCTGAGAATTTCTCTAAATCTAGAAAGTTAAATTGGTATACGCTAGTTTCCTTCTGCATTTCCGCGTGCATACGCTAGTTCCGTTCATAAAAACTGCGTATGGAAATGTTCTTAAAGAAAAATTTGAATTTATGTTATAAGCTCTAAATACTGATTCACCCCCACCTCTCGAGTATTTTTTCCCAACATATTGCGTATTGTTGAATATTGGCATAGCTTTCAATGGAATTTTGTGAAATAGTCAGCGCCATGATGATATAGTCACCCTTACCGACAAATGAGTTGAATCATTCCATGAAGTCGATGGCCCATTTATAGAAAGGACCAGCTATGACGACGGGATGGAGGGGAGCGGGGGGAGCTCATGCCCTAGGGGCGAAATGTTGGCAATTGGAATAGTGTTTGACTGCTTCAATGCAATCGCTAAAGAGAGAAGGCCAAAAATACCCAGCGCGCATAATTTTTTGGGCGGTGGCGAGGCCAGAGAGGTGGCCACCACAAGCACTGCTATGATAGGCATTAAGGACTTGCTCAACTTCAGCGTGTGTGAGGCAACGATGAAGGACAGTATCTACTCCACGACGATAAAGGTCGTCACCGATCAGAAGGTAGTGAGGGGCTTAGTGTCGGATACATCATCGAGCATCACGATCAAGAGGAAGGGCGAACTTTTGGGTTCACAAGTAATGAAGGATGTCACCATACCAAGGATCGTCCGTTGTGATGGCGAATAAATGTTCATCGGGAAGAGAATCATTAATTGGAGGGTCTGGCGTTCCAGTAGGTAAATCAGAAATGAGTTCAGCAAGGGCTAAACCTTTCTTGCTTTTTGGGGTGACAAATTCAAGGTAAAATTCTTGGAGGATAACGACCCAACGAGTGTCTTTCCCACTGAGGATGCATCGAATCAAGAGGAAATCCATGGGGTTGGAATTAGTCACAACCTTGGTGGAACACATGAGGATATAATGACGTAGTTTTTGGACCGAGAACATGACAGCTAGTGCTAATTTCTCTTCATGTGAATAGGACATAGGGGGCTGGCAAGGTTCTTACTGACATAATAGATCACATGTTCAACACCGTTATCATCTTCCTAGATAAGGACACCGACAACCGAATAGGTGGAAGCGGAGATGTATAGGATGAAGTCTCGGTCAAAGTCAGGAGGACAGATCAACGGAGCGGATGTGAGAGCATGCTTGAGGGCATCAAAAGACTCTTGAGCGTAGGTATCCCAGAAAAAGGGGGTGTGAGATCGAAGGAGTCTAAGGAAGCCATGTGTGGTAGTGGCATAGTCAGGTATGAATCGGTGAAGAAAATTAGCTTTACCTTGGAGACTTTGAAGCTGGTGTAAGGTACAAGGAATAGGAAGTTCAAGAATGGCTTGAACCTTCAAAGGATCGAGAGTTATCCCGTATTTAGATACTATGAAGCCAAGGAGACGACCGACGGGAATGCAGAAGAGACATTTCAATGGGTTAAGGTGGATATGATACTTGCGACATCGGAGAAAAATGGTAGGCAGATCATGGAGGTGTTGCGCCCGATGTTTAGAATGGGCAGTGAGGTCGTCTAAATAGGCAAGGATGATATGAGCTAATTCATGGAAAAAATAAGACATGGCTCGTTGAAAAATGGCGCCGACATTTTTAAGGCCAAATGGCATGACTCGGTATGCAAAAGTGCCCCACGGACTAATGAACTCAGTTTTAAGTTGATCAACGCGACAGATAACGATTTGGTTGTATCCAGAGAAAAAATGTTTCTCATTTTAAACAATGTTTCTCATTTTATTTTAAACAATGTTTCTCATTTTAAACAAGTCTGATTCTAAAATTATAATTTTATTTTTAATTTTCAATTTCAAGCAAAACTTACAAAAGAAAAAACCCATTTAGTCCTTATTATAGATTATAGTTTTACAAAATTGACACTATGTGATTAACAACCTTAAGGGGTTTTTTACAATTTTTATCATAACCTTTCCCTCCATCCAATATATAATGTAGAGTCTTCTCAAGAGAGAGTACATTCTAATTTATAACTTGATCCACAATCAAAGAAAATGGCTAGGGATTTACAAGTTATTATTTTATAACTTGATCCATAATAAAATAAAATGGCTAGGGATGTCACATTTTATCATTCACACAATAATGTATTGATGTTCTTAGTTGAAATGGATCCTATTAGATGCATGGTGGCCAGAGACACTAAAAAATTAAAAAATATATATGTTATGACATCCATATTATTTACAAACCATCCAAATTTCCCATCTTATACAACAATTTCTAACAATAACCACTCAATTTACTCTCCAATTTTTTAAACCCCCGCCCATGCTGGGGATATGACACTGTAAAATCAAATTTTCCTCTAGTTTTTTTAAGGGGTTCATAAACAAAACATACAACAAGAAATTAAATATTGTGGTATGGTAATTGATTTTTGAATCATTGTGACAAACAAAACATTACATTAGCTCACATAATATATATAATGCTATAAGGATCTAAGATGATAACAAAGTTTTGAATCATGATAACTAGGTGAAAACCAAAACTAAGTTGTAGCAACAAGCAAAAAATCACAACAACTCATAAAATATATCCAAGGTTTCAATGAACCTCATACATTGTGATGGACCTCATGTGAATGTTAGGGCACATAGAACACTACCTAAATAATTCTATACTCTTGATCAATTTAGAATAACCTAGGATGTGTAAAATATTTTAATAAGATAAACAAAATAGACAAAAAGAAAGTCAATATTATGGTATAATAACTGACTTTTGAATCATTGTGACAAAAAAAACATCACATTAGCTAACATAATATATATAATGCTATAAGGATATGGGATGAAAACAAAGTTTTGAATCATGATAAGTAGGTGAAAACCAAAGCTAAGTTGTAGCCACAAGCAAAAAATCAAAAAATTCACAGAATATATCCAAGGTTGCAATGAACCCCATACATTATGATGGACCTCATGGGAATTTTAGTGCACATAGAACACCACCCTAATAATTCTATACTCTTGATCAATTTAGGATAACCTAGGATCTGTAAAATATTTTAATATGAAACTAGCTTGTAATTATGAAATATAAAACTATAACTTAAATTTGTGAATTTAATTTGTATATTTTTTCTTATGTACATAGGGAAATAATAAACCAAGTTTGGAGTTAAGAAAATAAACCATAACATAAAGAACAATATCTCCTTCCAAAAATGTCTCCATATTAAAATGACATTCACTTTCTGTATACCAAGACTATTGTTCTTCATATACAATTTATGATAAGCATGAAATTGGTGCTCATATATGTAGATGAACTTAAAGTAAACTCTATTTATGTTAATAAAAATTCTCTTTATTTAAATCTACGCTAGATATATTGTACTTGAATGTATTTAAAATATCTTGTTTGAGTTACGCGTTGGATTTTTAATCACCGAAGGATTTTCACCCTTAATTTCCTATTTCAATATCTATAACAAAATTTGTATATATGTGAACATATTATCTTGGTTTACATATATGTTTTCACCCCAAATTGCCTATTTCAAAATCTATAACAAAATATTTTGGTTGATAACTCTTATCATCAATATCTTTGAAACCTCCACGACTAGCTTCCATGGAAGCAAAGTTTTCCTTTCATCCCTTCATGATGAATTTTTCTCTGCGACATCTTATTTCTTCTAGGCTACTCTTTCCTATACTATTTCCTTCTTATTTATTATAGGCTACTCTTTCCTATGCTATTTTCTTACGACGTTTCTTTTGAAACATATGGTGCAATTGCTAGTTATTAATAATTACGCCTTAAAGCATTCTTATTTGAAAACAACTCTCCTGCCAATGTGTCCATCTTTGAGCCATTGGATCAAATGTTAGACAATTGAAACGTTTTAGGCCATTAGATCCACAAGTTTTAAGTTTAAATGATGTTATTAAAAATTTGTTAGATTTAAGTAAAATTTATAACGTAAAATCAAACTCCAAAGAAACCAATTAATTTTAAAAAATGGATAAAAAGCACTATAAAAAAGGAAAATAACTATTGGTCAAAATAAAATAAAAAATAAAAATAATAAAATAAAATAATAATAAACTATAAAAACAACCCATGGTATTGACCCATGGTATTCATGTGGAATGTAGTTTATTTAAAGGGGGAAACTAAGATAAGTATTTAGGTTTTGGTGACTTTTAAGTTAAAACGATGTTATTAAAAATTTGTTAGATTTAAATAAAATTTAGATCATAAAATTCAACTCCACACAAACCATTAATTTAAATTGCATGGATAAAAAACACTATAAAAAAAGGAAAAATCTATTTTTGTATTTAAATATTGCTCAAAGCTGCGAAGTCAATTTTCATGGCTATATTTTTTACATAGGGTGATCTATGCCCACCCCGGCTTCCTTACAACCTGCCACCATAGAATCTTGGCCCCCAAAGTGATATTATGATCTCTAAGAACTTTTATGTGGGGGAAACCTTCCATAAGCAGCCTGGAAACCTTCTCCTAGCTGACCAGTGGAATCCTCTTATCGTTATCCTTACCCCCCTTCCAGAAAAAATAACGAATTGTTTGCTCCATATTACGAAGAATGTCCATTGGAGCTAGCAAGACGGAGTTCTAAAATATTGGAAAACTATTAAGAACTGATTTGATGAGGAATTCCATACCTACTAAATTAAGTCACGATGTGCCTCGGGATTGCAGCTTATGCTTGAATTTATCTAGTAGTGGGATCCAGTCCCTCCCACACAGGACTCCATGGAAGATTGCCACACTGAGGTATTTAAAGGAAGCCCAATTTGTGGAACCTTTGAAGCCAAATATTCTGGTGATGGTTCTTAGCTCGATTCCAGAGAGGTTCCATGCATAAATGTGGCATTTACCAGGATTAATCTCACTCCCAGATTCATTACAGAAGCAATCAATGTCAAGATTTAATCAGATTTCCGAATTAGAGGAAGCACCACCAAGAAGGAGAGAGTTGTTAGCAATCATAGCATGGTTAATTTCCATGAATTCTCTAGAAATTATGAGACGCATAAGCTCTTGATCAATGTTTTTTTTCTACATCATGAACTCGGGGACAAATTCTTGAATAAAAAAGATAAGTGGGCAGAGAGGGCAGAAAAACATTGTTTAAAATTATAATTTTAGAATCAGACTTGTTTAAAATGAGAAACATTGTTTAAAATAAAATGAGAAACATTGTTTAAAATGAGAAACATTGTTTATCCGGATACAACCAAATCGCGTTCATTAGTCCGTGGGGCACTTTTGCATACCGCGTCATGCCATTTGGCCTTAAAAATGCCGGCACCACTTTTCAACGAGCCATGTATTATTGTTTCCATGAATTAGCTCATATCATCCTTGCCTATTTAGAAGACCTCACTTCCCATTCTAAACATCGGGCATAGCACCTCCATGATCTGCGTACCATTTTTCTCTGATGTCACAAGTATAATATCCGTCTTAACCCATTGAAATGGGTCTTCTACGTTCCCACCGGTCATCTCCTCGGCTTCATAGTATCTAAAGATGGGATAACTCTCAATCCTTTGAAGGTTCAAGCCATTCTTGAACTTCCTATTCCTTGTACCTTACTCCAGCTTCAAAGTATCCAAGGTAAAGCTAATTTTCTTCGCCGATTCGTGCCTAACTATGCCACTACTGCACATGGCTTCCTTAGACTCCTTCGATCTCACACCCCCTTTGTCTGGGATACTTACGCTCAAGAGTCTTTTGATGCCCTCAAGCATGCTCTCACATCCGCTCCATTGATCCATCCTCCTAACTTTGACCGACACTTCATCCTATACATCTCCGCTTCCACCTATTCGGTTGCCGGTCTCCTTATCTAGGAAGATGATAACGGTGTTGAACATGTGATCTATTATGTCAGTAAGAACCTTGCCGTTCCCCCTGTGTCTTACTCACATGAATAGAAATTAGCGCTAGCTGTCGTGTTCTTGGTCCAAAAACTGTGTCATTATATTCTCATGCGTTCCACCAAGGTTGTGACTAATTACAACCCCATGGCTTTCCTCTTGAGTCGACGCATCCTCAGTGGGAAATACGCTCGTTGGGTCGTTATCCTCCAAGAATTTGAACTTGAATTTGTCACCCCAAAAAGCAAGAAAGGTTTAGCCCTCGCTGAACTCATTTCTGATTTACCTACCGGAATGCCAAACCCTCAAATTAATGATGCTCTTCCCGATGAACATTTATTCGCCATCACCACCAACGATCCTTGGTATGGTGAAATCCTTCATTACTTGTGAACCCAAAAGTTCGCCCTTCATCTTGATCGTGATGCTCAACGACGTATCCAACACCAAGCCCCTCGCTACCTTCTGATCGATGACGACCTTTATCGTCGCAGAGTAGATATTTTCCTTCATTTTTGCCTCACACACGCTGAAGCCAAGCAAGTCCTCAATGCCTGTCAGAGCGACACTTGTGGCGGCCACCTCTCCGGCCTCGCCATCGCCCAAAAAATTATGCGTGCTGGGTATTTTTGGCCTTCCCTCTTTAGTGATTTCATTGAAGTAGTCAAACATTGTTCCAATTGCCAACATTTCGCCCCTAAGGCACGAGCTCCCCCCGCTCCCCTCCATCCCATCGTCACAGCTGGTCCTTTCTGTAAATGGGCCATCGACTTCATGGAATGTCGACCTCCATCTTCTGGTAACCACAAATATATCATCATGGCGGTTGAATATTTCACAAAATGGGCCGAAGCTATGCCAACATTCAACAATATGATAGTCACCGCCGCCCTGTTTTTCTTTAACCACATCATTGCTTGATTCAGAGTTCCAAAAAAATTGGTCTCTGACCATGGCCGACATTTTGAAGATGAGATTTGGCATGAGCTATCCTCTCTATTAGGTTTTGAGCACCAATATTCATCCTCCTATTAACCCCAAGGGAATGGCCAAGTTGAAGCAGTGAAAAAAAATCTTAAGACCATGCTTCAACGAACGGTGAATAAACACAAAGTCAATTGGCATCTTATGCTCTTCCCTGCTTTGTGGGCTTATCGTACTTCTGTTAAAACCGCCACTGGTTTCACTCCTTTCCACCTTGTCTTTGGCGAGGAGGCAGTCTTACTAATCGAGTGTGAAATTCCTTCCCTTCATTTGGTCGTCGAACTCCTCCCTGATACCCAAAATCTAGAACAACGACTTATCATGCTTGAGCGCACCTCTAAAGACCGTCGTGTTGCATTACAAACTCTTGAAGTGGCTAAAAAGCGCACCAAAGCTCAGTAATACTGAAAAGTACACCCTCACACCTTTCATGAAGGTGACCTTGTTCTAGTATATGACCAGGCCCACGATACCCTCGGTCATGGGAAGTTAGACTCATTATGGCTAGGTCCTTACATCATCAGTAAAGATCTTGGGAAGGGGGCATATCTTTTAGAGGACTTTGAAGGCCACCCCCTTCCTAATCCTCGCAATGCACTCTATCTTAAGAGATATTACCCTTAGCGTTTAATGCTCGAAATGCATGTTTTATTTTCTTGTAGATAGCTAGCATATGTTTTTTTTCATCATTCACTACTTCACCAGGACACATGTTGTCCACAAAGTCTTACTTCCCCTCTCCTCCAAATCGGATTTTCTCACTTACAACACTTTTCCTTGGGGCACTGCTTTTCCTCCATATTTATTCTTGTTTGTGTCGATTTCTGTCATGAGACACCATTTTGTACTCATGTTTTTAGGGTCCCCTTTGGACCTTTCATCATTTCATCATCATCATTAGTGTCGTCTGTTAGTTGCTCTACTATTTTCTCTCGTTCCTGAGTTGGGGATCCCTTATTGCCTCACCTATGGCAGACCTCCTTCTATCGACATCAACTCATTTACTCTAGAATCTAGTTCTAGAGGGCGGTGTACCTTGGTTCGAGCTCCTTTCAACATGATCATGATCTGTATAATTGGTGGTCCAGTGATGTAGCAACAGCTATTGGTGATTCCCGGGTATGTGTGAGATGTCTCAACCCTCATGAGGGGGTGGCCCTGCAGGTAGCCCCCCACATGCCTAGATGACTTCTTCATTTCAGCCTTTGATGCAGCTCCCTCCATGTGATGATGTCAGCCTCAGCCCCTTGCAGTGCCTTTTCGTTTTGCACGTATCGGTCAGATTTTGCGAGCCCTTCCCTGTGTATAGGGCGCATCTGGGTTGTTTTTGTATCTCATGTACTAAAATATTCTTGTATAAGTCCTGACGATTATTCCAGTCACAACATGTATGTGGGATTCATTATTCTATTTTTTCTGGCCACATACATGCTCTATGTACTGGTTGTCTAAATCCTTCCAACCACGCTCCGACACACTGGTCAGTAGCCCCTCACATCTACGATGAATATCCTCCAATAGAGTGGCCATATCCTCGTTCTGTGTCGTTCTTGATCCACTTGCACTTATAGCTCTAGCTGCTGCAGGCCATCCCATATATCCTGCCAATTTTACCGGAGCTATATCTGCATTCCACAAAGTATAAGGATCAGTACCATGAATACTATTCAAAAAAATTACAATGCACATAACCAATTAGTTACTTGTCACTTACCATCGGGCCCCCATACTTGACCAGGCGAAAGCAGCAAGTATGCATCTCCCAAATAACTCATCCCACTATAGGGATAGTCATCTATGTACAATGGCATCTAATCCCAATGGGAAAATAACTCTAGTCAGAACACCCGTCTCACCGCCCCTCCTCCTCCTCTACATAGTAGTCGTCCCCACCGACGCATCTGAGGCTCTCTCAGACCCCCATCAAGTAGCTATACATGAGGTCGTAAGGTTGAGATCTTCTCAAAAAAGAAGGAGCACAATACAATCCCATAAGCACAATCATGATTCAATTGACGCTTACATAGTGACAACTATCGTTTCACCGACACCAACATCATCTAGGCCCACCCATAGTAGGTCCCACTCAACACACTCTCTACAATAATCACCTGCCCTCCATTGATGTGATGGAATGCTTGGCTGCCCAAGATCCGCAACACTTCTGCTGCCACTGCCCGGGTCTCCAACCTCTCTAGATGTCCAATCGATATCCAAGTCCCTTTGACTCAGACACCTGGTTGACAATGTCGCTCAATGAACTCCATGATGTTACGCCCCCATGGTAACAATGGATGTGTATTTCCCACCATCCCTAATGGTGGGAGACCTATCAAGGAATATAGATCCTGGACTATCAGCTCAATCCTGTGCCCCTGCACTATAAACACCTCATGATCTGGATACCAATAACTGATAATCCAGGCCAACAAGGGCTCCCCAGCCCTCATCAAAGGTCTCTCCAAAAATTTCAAAACCCCAAACCTAGCCAATGCATGACGGACACCTTGATCCGCTTGGATTTCCATCTGTAATGTACCTAGGTCTCTCTCTCTCCACTTGATCCATATATTTGCCATATCTACACAAAACCATCATCTTTGTCAGTCTACAGATAAGAAAAACTACATTCACTCGCACCAAAACTGAATCTCAACCCATACCAGTACTGAAACCACCTCCATCTACTAGGTCGCACTTTTTAGCCAAATCTTGGGCTAGGTCGCACTTTTAAGGCCCAAACCTGTGTCCCAGGTCACAATTTTTGCCCCAAAAAGTGCAACCCGGTCATAATGATGAAGTAGGGGTAGTTACTGAGATTTAAGACCCTAATCTGAACTTTGAATCCATCAAAAACAAAGAGTAGGATTAGGCCTCTTACTTGCAACTAACGGATCATGATTCCAACGGTTGGTTTGTCTGCTATGATCGCCGCAAGATTTAGGGCCTTCTCTCCTCTCCACATTCACCACATCTACACAAGAAAATGAATTATTTTGGAGGGAAAATGCCTTATTAGAAGAAAAACCCCTATTTTTTCTTTCGCCCGCTGCGACCAAACCGTAGCCCCGTTTGACACACCGTCCACACCGTTGGAAAGCTCTCACCGAGCACTCAAATGGATATCTATTAGTTTTTCATCTTTTGATACCTCACTAGGACACATTTTTTCCACGAAGGGTCTATTCACCTCTCCTCCAAATCAAATTTCTTCACTTACAACACTTGTACTTGGGGCACCACTTTGCCTCCTTACTTGTCTTTGTTAGTGTTGATTTTCATCATGAGATACCCTATTGTACTCATGTTTTTATGGTCCCCCATTAGACCTTGAATTTGTGGCAGCACAATCGAGTCACCCTTGTTTAGAGCATTCGAGTTGTGTCATCATCGATCATGGCTTCTATCTCGAGTCCCTTTGTATCTCGCTATAGCTTTCCATCCTTCATTGCTTGGTCCCTCTCTCATGTTGAACATTATGACCTTCAGTACCATTGTCCCCTATCCCTCATGATATTGTGTCAATCGCTGCCAAGCCATTCATGTCCTTAATGATCTAACAAGAGAAGTCGTCCATCCGCTACTCAGTATTCCCCATTTCATCATCATCAGTAGTGTCTGTCTGTTAGTCGCTCCACTATTTGCTCTCGCACCTTAGTTGGGGATCCCTTATTGCCTCACCTATGGCGGACCTCCTTCTATTGACATCAGCTCATTTCCTCCAAAAGCCAGGTTTAGAGGGTGGTGTGCCTTGGTTCGAGCTACTTTCCACATGATCATGATCTGTATACTTGATGGTCCAGCGATGCAACAGCAGCTATTGGTGATTCCTGGGTGTGTGTGAGATGTCCCAACCCTCATGAGGGGGTGGCCCTGCAGATAGCCCCCTGCATGCCCGGATGACTTCTTCATTTCCTCCTTTGATGTAGCTCCTTACATTTGATGATGTCGGCCTCGCCGCTTGCAACACCGCTTCGATTTGCATGTATCAGTCAGATTTTGCGAGCCCTTCCCCATGTATAGGGGGCATTTGGGGTGTATTTGTATCTCATGTACTAAAATATTATTGTATAAGTCCTGTCTATTATTCCAGGCACAACATGTATGTGGGATTCATCATTCTATTTTTTCTAGCTTGCATTTATGCCAGCATGTACTTTATAGTTCGGTTCCTTATTTACTGGACATACTATTATTTTGTACTTTGTCTCGGCGGGCATAGGTATGCCTCCCCTGCTATCTTTCGCACAGGTACCACTTCATAAACTAGAGACTTTTTGCACCTGTAAGTCTCGTCTCCTCAGGGTCTAGTCCTTTAGCACATTAGACTACCTTACATTTCTCTCTCTGACTTCCCTCTTGATGTCTAGTGATTGAGTTCTTACAACGTACTTCAGTCATACGATTTGCTCCTAACACTGATACGTTGGCGGGAAATATGTTACACCATTTTTTGGTCATCTAACCTATTATCATTAGATGAACCTATGTACACCATGTAAGACCAATTTTACCCTAAGTAAAATTGCTTTCAGTATGTGAAATAACTTAGTAAAACACATTTATTAAGTTGTTCATGGTCTAAACAGGAAACCCCAAAAGGAAATAATAAACAAATTTATATTTGTTTATATTTCTTGGTTATATTTAACCCAAAACAAGGAAATCAATTAAATAAATCCTTATTTATTTGATTATTTCCTAAGAATAAGTTATTTAAATCCTATTTAAATAATATTCCTAGTTAAATTTGACTAAATCATTTATAAATAATTAAATAAATCATTATTTGTTTAATTATATTCCCACCATTTCCTTAAAATAATAAATAAATCATTATTTATTTATTATTTATAAATAAAGGAATTGACCCAAGTCAAAAATCCTTTTCCCTCCAACAAATATAATAAAATATTCCTAAAGGGTGGTTCTAGAATTTGATTAATAATATTTTATTCATGCGCCAAGTTCTAGATCACCCTAATATTTTGTTATAAATAGAAGGGTTTTCCCCATTCATTAGTCACCTTTTTTTTCCTATTAGATCACTCTGGATCTATACACTTGGTCACATTTTCTCCATTTTTGTCTTGTGAGCTCCCATTGAGTTCTATGTTTGTCTGGGTTTTCTACACCAACAAGAGAGAGATATTCTAGATCTGAAGTGCTAAGGACTGTCAAGAACCCATCCCATTGAGGAGAACCAGAAAACACCTTTCTTGTTTTCCTCTCAGGTGCCCCCTTTCAATATAATATAAAAATTCTTTCAAATACATCATTCTTGTCTTGTCTATTGGATGCATGGAGCCACATTTTACTTTATCTACTTAATGTCTTTTTTGCTTAGATCTGGATTTGTGCAGCGTTATTTGGATCACCTAATTGAAAATTTAAAGATATTTGGCAGCCATAATCGATGTTAGGGCTATTTTTTATTCGTAGCTAAAGTGATCTTTTACGACGAAAGATTCATACTAAAGCTAATTTTCTTCGCTGATTCATGCCTGATTATGCCACTACCACACATGTCTTCCTTAGACTCCTTCAATCTCACACCCCCTTTGTCTGGGATACCTACGCTCAATATTTTTTTGATGCCCTCAAGCATGCTTTCACATCTGCTTCGTTGATCCGTCCTCCTAACTTTGACCGGGACTTCATCCTATACATCTCCGCTTCCACCTATTCGGTTTCCGGTGTCCTTACCCAGGAAGATGATAACGGTGTTGAACATGTGATCTATTATGTCAGTAAGAACCTTGCCGGTCCCCTTGTGTCCTATTCACATGAAGAGAAATTAGCGCTATCTGTCGTGTTCTCGGTCCAAAAACTACGTCATTATATCCTCGTGCGTTCCACCAAGGTTGTGACTAATTCCAACCCCATGTCTTTCCTCTTGAGTCGATGCATCTGCAGTGGGAAATACACTTGTTGGGTCGTTATCCTCCAAGAATTTGACCTTGAATTTTTCACCCCAACAAGCAATAAAGGTTTAGCCCTTGCTGAACTCATTTCTGATTTACCTACCAGAACGCAAGACCCTCCAAATAATGATGCTCTTCCTGATGATCATTTATTCACCATCACCACCGACGATCCTTGGTACGGTGACATAATTCATTACTTGCGAACCCAACATTTTTCCCTTCATCTTGATTGTGATGCTCGACGACGTATTTGACACCAAGCCCCTCGCTACCTTCTGATTGGTGATGACCTTTATCATCACGAAGTAGATACTGTCCTTCGTCGTTGCCTCACACACGCTAAAGCTGAGCAAGTCCTCAATGCCTGTCATAGCGGTGCTTGTGGTGGCCACCTCTCCGACCTCACCACCGCCCAACTTGGTTTTAAAATATCCAAATAACGCTGCACAAATCTAGATCTAAGGTGACTAATTGTAACCCTACCCCTTCTTCAGTGTAACTATGCCCCAAAAGAATGTTGTAATTAAGAGGGACGTTGATAAATTCAACATCGACACAAACAGTCTTACCTACAAGGGTGATAGGACAGTTATGGAATTGGCCAATGGGCTAGGAGGCATGGCCATCCCACGCACGAAGGGTGATTGTGGAAGGGGCCAGCTCAGGAGATCCGAGTTGTTTCCAAACCGAAGCGGACATCACACAGTTAGATGACCCCTCATCAATGATACACTGAGCGACGTTGGCATTTCAGATTTTGACCGGGATTTGGAAAGCAACAGAAGCAGGTAGGGGGGGATGGTATGACTGATAGAAATAAAAAATAATCAATTGGTCATCAACAGGATCTATAGCACCCACATCGGATAGTAGAGCCTTCTTTTGAGAAGCGCACGACTCGAGGAGATACAGTGTTGAAATGGCAGCAGGAGATTGTGCCAAATCATATACTATGCTATATGAATGGGCAGCTCGGTCAGAGGCAGCATTTCGGCGTAATGGGCCCTTAGGAATCTTGGTATGAACCTCAGCTTTGGGCGGAGGGATTTGCAATGGACCATTGGGTGTCGACAGAGGCTCTGTAGGACCTGAAGATGGGGACTCTGGGACAGGCGGAGCGGGAGGCGTGGAGTACTGACGAGACCAAGTTTGAAGGTTAAGGTCGACGATGAGAGGTTCTTCAGAGGCCATCATGAAAATCTAGTAATATGAGGAACCAGAAGGGGAAGGTTGAGTGGTTGCCGGGGCATGAGGTGGTTGAGTGGCCATGAATCCTTATTGGGGGAAAGGACCAGTAAACACAGTGGGTTGAGAAGTAGCCGGAATGGGAGGGATAGTAGGGGAGGAATGTTGTCCCTGCATGGTGGCCTGAGACTCCCACATCTGCCGGATCTGGGGTTATAGGGGACAATCATGAGTGTAATCTCCATAAACACTGCAACATGAACAGGACTTATTGGTGCAAAGCGGCCGGTCCAACTTGGGCTAAGAGCCCTGTGGCTGGTTGGCGGTGTTAGGATCAATATTTGAAGGATTGGATCCACGATTACCAGAGGCATATTGATTGCCTTTCCTATTTCTTTGAGAAGGAAGAGAATTGGTCGAGCCCTGCTGCGCAAATACTTGCCCTGAAGGGAGTAGTAAGTGTTGCAGCGGGGGTGGAGAAGGCAAAGGGGTGAGAGGTCCAAATGCTGGAGGAGCTGGGACACCAGGCTGTGGGTAGGGATTAGGGTTAGGATGGGAAACATTGAGGTAAGCAGGAGTGTGGGCAAAAGGAGGAGGTATGCCACATCCTGGATACATGCTACCTATAGGGGAAAAAGTACGGGAAGTGTTGGCCCCTCTTGGGGGGAAACCATAGCCCATAAGAGGCTGAGAAAAGGTATGTGAAAGAACTCCAACGATACCGTCGGTAGAGTGAGATGCCCTCGGGGCGTTAGTGCCACCGGGCTTGGGGAGGTCAGGAAGGATGGTATAAACATAACCAGATTGAGCGTAAATAAGGTCATATTTCAAGGCTATTTGGAGGGTAGCTTCTTCAGTTTGAGGGAAATGGGAAGCGACATCTTTGCCAATGGGAGGTAAGAGAGAGCGAAAGAACCAGTCCATATAAACCCGATCTTCAAAGGGATGAGCGCGACATAAGCTTCTTCTTCACCTCCATTCCTGAACATGAGCGGAAAGGCGGGTCGAAGAGGATTTACGGAAGGAAGTTAAAAGCTCGGTACCAGTGTCGTATCAGAGAGGTAGCCGGAAATAAGATAAAAAGGCTTGGGCAATGGTCGCAAAAGTGTTATGCGAGGAGGTGGCCTGCTCAACATACTATTTAGAAGCTTCGCTGGTAAGCGTACATTGGAAAAATCAAAGACGGATGGAGTCATCAGTAATGGAATTGGATGAACACCACATATGGAAAGATTGGCTATGGTTGGAGGGATCTTCACTAGCAAGGCCTTCGAACTTGGGAATGTCGGAGGGGAGCTTGGTTGGCATAGTAGGCCAACTAACATTGTGGCAGATAGGATCATTGATCAGCTGATTGAAGTCAGGGAGACTAAGGCCAGCCATATAAGGGAGCAATGGGGTAGTCGAGGTAGGTCTCGTAGTGGTTCCATTGGAAACAGACCCAACAGTATAACTAGGGTTTTCACTGGTGCTAGGCCCTGAACTAGACATGGTGAAGGTAACAAGGGGAGAACCAGGAGTAGGGGGAGAACTCGAACAATCAGAAGAAGAGTCGAAGTGTGGACTCGGGGGAGGACTTACTCGATGACGACAGGAAGGAGGAAGTCGACCAACCGGAAACTGAGGGTGAAGGCCAAGAAGTCTCCGGGAGAAGTGCCTTGGAGGCACAATGATGACGGGAAGAAGAAAAATCGACAAGGGTGAGGAGGGAAAAAATCAAGTGAGGTCAAGGGCAAAGAGGTGCAGTGACAATTGATTTTAAAGTCTTTGCCAGGTGGTGTTAACCAGGCTCTTCTTCACTTAGGGTTAGTGTGTGGCGTATGTTGATTTTAATTTTTTAAACCTAGAGGTTTTGAGAGTAGAAGAAAAAGTGTGTTGCGTAACTGAAAATAAATCTGTAAATAACAGTATATAATGCTAAAATAACAGAATATTTAACAGCTAAAAATGCATCAATCTAACCCAAGAAGGCGGGTCTCTCAAAACTATTCTAAAAATAGGGAAAAATCTAGTCAAAACACACAAAAAAGAGGCCGATAGATCTAAGGTCAGGAGGGACAGAGATCTCAAGGATAAATCTGTTGGAAAGAGGTGCAGAGAACAACAAAGAGGCAGAGGCAAGGTTGCTGTAACAAAAGGAGAAATCAGCTAAAAGGAGGAGGGATGAAGAGGTGGCCCTAGAGGTAAACCCAAAAAAAACTATATGAGGTGATTTGAAAGTGATAAGAGCTAATCTAAAAGGATCTGAAAAGTAAGTATCAGATCTGACAATAAGAAGGCCGAAACTCTGAAAATTCAAACGTCTAAAACAGCTAAAACTCGCCCACCAAAATTGGAGGGTACTAAAGCCCTAAGGGGAAATATTCCCACTTATTTGAGTGAAACAGATTAGAAACAGGTCTAAACGGGCAGAGACGGAGGCTGGAAAACCCTAACAGAAGCCTCAGACAAACCCAAAAAAATTGCTGGAAAATTGTAGAAAAAAGTGCAGGTCACAGGTTTTTACCTGTTTTCAGTCCAGGTCATAGGTTTGGGGTAGAAAAGTGCGTCCTTAGGTCCAGGTCACAGTTTTTGGGCAAATAAGTGTGACCTGCAGATCTGGGTCTCTCGGCGGCAGATTTCAGAAAAAATTGTCGTCTTAGCTGTGGCTTATGTCTGTCACCTGCGCAATAGGGCTAGAAACACACGGAAGTTAGAAATTTTAATGTTTGATGGTTTTAGAGGTGAAAAGCACCATAAAAATAGGAAAAACAGGAAACTGAAGAGAAACCCTAGGGTCTGAAATAGCTGGATATGCAGGAATATATAAAACGACAGCAGTCACAAAAGAAAACCCGTGTGGAGTCGCCAATTGTTAGTATGAATCTTTCGTCGTAAAAAATCACATTAGATACGCATAACAAATAGCCCTAACATCGATTATGGCTGCCAAATATCTTTAAATTTGCAATTAGGTGATCCAAATAACGCTGCACAAATCCATATCTAAGCACAAAAGACATTAAGTAGATAAAGTAAAATGTGGCTCCATGCATCCAATAGACAAGACAAGAACGATGTATTTGAAAGAATTTTTTATATTATATTGAAAGGGGGCACCTGAGAGGAAAACAAGAAAGGTGTTTTCCGGTTCTCCTCAATGGGATGGGTTCTTGACATTCCTCAGCACTTCAGATCTAGAATCTCTCTCTCTTTTTGGTGTAGAAAACCCAGACAAACATAGAACTCAATGGGAGCTCACAAGACAAAAATGGAGAAAATGTGACCAAGTGTATAGATCCAAAGTGATCTAATAGGCAACAAAAGGTGACTAATGAATGGGAAAACCCTTCTATTTATAACAAAATATTAGGGCGGTCTAGAACTTGGTGCATGAATAAAATATTATTAATCAAATTCTAGAACCACCCTTTAGGAATATTTTATTATATTTGTTGGAGGGAAAATGATTTTTGACTTGGGTCAATTCCTTTATTTGTAAATAATAAATAAATAAATGATTTATTTACTATTTTAAGGAAATGGTGGGAATATAATTAAATAAATAATGATTTATTTAATTATTTATAAATGATTTAGTCAAATTTAACTAGGAATATTATTTAAATAGGATTTAAATAACTTATTCCTAGGAAATAATCAAATAAATAATGATTTGTTTATTATTTCCTTTTGTAGTTTTCTGTTTAGACCATAAACAACTTAATAAAGGTGTTTTTACTAAGTTATTTCACATAGTGAAAGCAATTTTACTTAGGGTAAAATTGGTATTACATGGTGTACTTGGGTTCATCTAATGATAGTAGGTTAGATGACCAAAAAATGATGTAACACCATCATAGACTTCTGATTTCTCCTCTCTCAGCGCAGATAGTTGAGTGGGAGTTAGCAATGCCCCTTTTAGGAAATTGCTTATCTCTCTTCCAAATTCATGGGAGATTTTCTACGATGTGCTAGCCTATCCCAGGGCTCCCTCCTTATCCAAGTATGCATATGTTGCCCATAGTTGAAAGAACACTTTATATTTCCTCCCATCAAGAGGTGTTGTAGGTAAAATACCTCCCTGCAAAGAGGTGTCAAGGCATAGAGTAGAATGTGGATGTAGGTAGACAAATCTGCCCCTACCTTTATTGCATAGGTCCTCTTGCCTTCTTTGTACTTCCAAGCTTTGAAACAAAGAAGGATCCATGCTATTCTTCTTGTGATTCCCTTCCTCCTCTTTTCCTCCTTCTATCTTCAAGATCTCATCATTTGACAATAATGGTACATGCTTCTCATGTGTTATGCCAAGAGCTCTATGTGTGAGACCTTGTGGAACTCCTTGTAAGTATGCAAGAGTTTCTTCCCTTGGAGAAAGTGCTCCATCCTTCTCTTCATGAGGTGCTTGAGTTTCATTGTCATGACTGCATTATCTCCTGCCTTCCCTTTCTCTTCTTCAATAACTGAAATTACCTCATCATCAACAAGAGACCTTAGATCTTGGTCATCTAGTGAAGGAGGAATCTTCATGCTTTCCTTTTGAGAAGAGAAACCTCCATCCAAAGGATATCTTGCCCTTGGAAAGGCATCAAACAAACTTAAACCTTCTTCTATGGTCTTCAGAAAGGGAGTTGGATTCATAGACCCTCCCAACTCATGCAAGAGATTTGTCTGATATGGTTTGATAGTGTCAACAAAATATGTTACACATGGAGCTTCATCAAACCTCTCTATCAATCTTGCAATAAACCTTGCATAAGTAGGTGTATTTTCATTCTTCAAGGAAAAGGACTCAAACAACCACCAAGCATATGCTTTACCTTCAAAATGCAGCACTGCTACTTTGATGGCTTCAATTTCTGAAACTTGATGTTATTGCAAAAAGTTGTCTAGCTCCTCCACCCAAGCCCTGACTCGATATCTAGGTGATCCATCAAAGATATATAGATAGAATATACCCATACCATGCTGATCCTCCTTTGTGCCTTTGCTCTCCTTGATCTTGAAAAACCCTTGGAAGTTCAATTTATCTTTGAACTCCTTAGATTGAGTTTCATACTCCTGCAAATACTCTCTAAGAGTCTCCTTCTTGGATACACCTCCTTTCTTCCTCTTCATGAAGAAATCAATGATATAACATTGAAGATTTGGTGATATGGCTGAGTGCACATATCCATCAAATGAGGATTTATAATTTTCCTCATGTATATATCTTGTAGATTTGATCGGGAGATCTTCCTTCTCTTGAAACATTCTAGGAATTTCACTGCTCTTTCTCTCTTCTTCTTGTTCAACCTCCTTGGAGAGGTTCTTACTAGATTTAAAAAATGACAAGATTAAACTCATATTATTAATAATTCTTCCCTTGCTCCTTTCTTTATAGCACTTTGGCTTGAAGCCCATAGGCTGAGCCAAATATCTTGCTCTGATACCACTGTAATATTCTAAAATTGGAACAGCTTAGCAAGCTTGCTGAAATAATGCACTTATGAGAATTTTGTGGATATAAATGAGTTTTCAGCTCCTATATCCCTTACATCAGCTCATATAAGATCTAAATCCAAAAGGAGGGAAAAAAAAATCAGAATAGGTGGGTTAAAAAGATCTCCCACAAACTAGTCTAGCTAAAAATCACCCAAAGAGATGGGCTACAACTATATGCAAAGGGCTGCTTTAGAAATGACATAGATCCACTGAAGCACAGTAGGAGGCTGATATGTAGGTTTATAAATAATATGTATAACATTAAATCATATGTACATTACAGCCCATACATTGTACAAGAGAAATAATGAGACAATACAACAAAAATCCTAAGAAATGAGGTGCTACAACCATGACGAAAGACTATATAACCATGACAGTGTTATTTTTAGGGGCTGAAGTAGTAGTTTATTAATATTCATATCTAGAGCAGATCTGTACATAAAAATTTAGATCTAATACAGATCTGTGTACAAGAAATGTTCATCTATACATTCCCATTAGGGTTTTGTGCAAAACATGAAGCACAGTGAGTAGATCTGAGATCTAAGGTTGCAAATTTGCAGAATGATTCAAAAATTTATGAATAATAAAATGGTACAGAAAATCAGATCTAAAAAAAACATGGATTGGATGGCCAATCCATGGATCACCACAGTGAGAGGAATATTCCTAACAACGGATATCTCTCCTCCAAAATGTAGACAAAACACCCTGCAACTCCTCCTTTGAAAATAACACAGTTCAAGGAAAGAGAGTATGCTATAGGCTCTGAGAATTCTTTGGCCTGATGCCAAGGTCTGGATCTGAAGCTCAATTAGCTAATGAACTCTTCCAGGAGGTTAAAAGACACACTCACTGAGAAGAGCCATTGCTATCATCTAGATCTGAGCAGATCTAGTTTCTCCATTTGCTACAACTCACAAGGATGGCTCAACCCTCAATAAGAGTAGCGTTTTAGGTGTAAGGTGAAGTTTTTCCCAAGCCTGATAGTGGACAAGTTAGAATAATTTCTCCTCCAAGAGCTGCTCAAGGAAGGAGGTGGGATTCCTAAATAGGAAGACCCAACAAGGGATGTCTGAGCAAACAATAACTTCAGAAAACAAACTTTTCTTGCTACCCTCCTCTTCCTTTTATAAGATAGGAGTCTTTCCAAACCCTAAAACACTTCATTTTTTTAGCCCCTTTCACATTTAGAGTCTCCTTCTAGAACTGCGTTGTCCCTTAAAGAGGTTCAATGCATCTAGACTGCATTGTTGACTTGGTCAAAGATGACCCACTCTTGTGCTTTAGACCCATTCACACCTGCAGGGGTTTATTTACATAGCCCAGATATGTCTTTGTTCACATAGGCATTGATTTATTATTGGTTTTCAGGAGTTTTACATGTCCTCCTTCACAATTTATTCATCAATAATGAAATGCAAAATAAACAAGGCAAAATTAATATTCCTATTAGCTACAACTAATTTAGGAATATTACAAATATCCTCACCAAGGTTGTGAGAAGTAGCAGAAAATATTGGGTAGAAAGATTGGTAGAAGCTACTTGGGCCTAAAACACTACTTGGAAAACAACAACAAGGTTCACTCCTTATGACCTGATCTATGGCAAGAAAGCTCTGTTTTCAATTGAATTTGAGTTCAACACCTTAATGATGGTAGTTGAGTTAGACCTAGATATATCAAATTCCCAACAAGGAAGGTTGTTTCAATTAAATGGATTGGATGAGTTCAAGATGCAAGCACTCCTTCACATAGAAGTGATTCAACTACAAAGGAAGGTCTAGCATGACAAGTCAATTAAGGAAAAGACCTTTCAAGAAGGAGATTGTGTGTTGTTGTATGAATCAAGGTTTAAGTATTTAAAAGGAAAAATAATGACAAGATGGCTGGGACCCTAAAAAGTGGACAAATGTTATGATAATGGCGCATTTCAGGTCAGAACCATATTTGAGGAAGGAATTCCCCTAATTGTCAATGGTTACAATTTTAAGGTTTACAAAAAGCCCCTGTCTAGGGAAAAAATTATAAATTGAATAAACATGGAGGTGTATGTCATGGGAGACTCCATAGTTTCCATTGACTCCTCCTCCTAGAAAAAAAATAAATAAATAAAAATAAAGAGGCATGGGTGAAAACCTCGCTGAGGTGCCCAAGGCCAACTCTAAGGTTGAAAACCTCCATGATGCAATCCTAGAGAAAAAAATAAAGAGAGAAAATGAAAAGGAATTGAAAATAAAATATCCTTGGGTGAAAACCTCTTTGAGGCGCCCAAGTTAGGCCTATGGGTTGAAAAATTTATGGAGGTAACCCACTTGCCTTCCAAAAAAAAGGGAAAAAAAGAGGAAAGAAAGAAACCAAAAAGGAAAAGAAGGAAAAATACCTATGCACTTATTTGTTTTTATGTTTTGTAGGTTATTGATCAAAGATGGTTTTTGGGATCTAGAGGAGTGGTTTCTCTTCATTTATCCTTCTCCTCTACTTGAACACACCATGAACCACTCCAAGATACACCCATTCATCCATTTCACCCCTCAGATAGGAAAAAAAATCATTTTTTCTTCTAACTATAATTGCTACAAGAAAATCCAACAGCTATAGGATTCTTGTATCACTAAAAGAAACTCCTGTAAATGCTACATGAAACTCATTCGCGAAGGAAGAAGCTCTTTGAATGATTTCCGAACTTCAAGGAGAGCATGATAATTTTTTTTTTTCCTGTACACTACAAGAAAAAAGGACATTGGTGAGGGTCATTCCTGTGACAGACTTTTAAGGTCTGTCACCAATGTCAAATATGGTCACAGTCCTTTAAAAGGCGTTGTTGTAAGTACATATAATGATGGTCCTTTAAGCTTCGTCACCAAAGCCATTTTCAGTGACAATTTTGGTGAGGGTTGTTAAAGGCCTGTCACTAATTCTCTCTTTGGTGACACTTCTAGTGACGATATTTTATTGACCCTCAACAATGTTTTTTTTGGTTACTTTTAGTGACAATAAAAAAATGTTCATCAACATTGATCATTCCAATGAGTTTTTTGATGATGCTATGTGCATGTTACTATATTTTTATCAAAAGATAACGATTTAAGACCATTGTTGTGGATTCTTTTTCATTATGTGTCCAAGGCCATATAGTGGTTAGATTCATTCAATTTTTTAACAAGTCATTAGAGTGTATCATTTCCGTCAAGTAATTATAATATATTTTTCCTATGAGTCAATACACAATTCATATCGATTAGGTTTATTATCTAACAAAATCCCTTTAGATAAAGTTCCACTAATGTGTGTAAAAACTATATTAGTTAATACATAATCAAGCTTTGTAAATTATATTAATGAGAGAGATCTAGCACTCCTAAACACTCTTGGAACATTTTAACATGCTTTGGCACTCACTAACAGTCCTTGGCACCTCGCATGTCTTATAACATATTTGTAACTAGAACATATTGACATGACTAGGACACCGAAGCACATGTTGGTAGGCCACATCATAGCATAACACTCTCCTAGCATGTGTTGGCATGCCTTGTATCCCCTAGTATGCCCTGGAAAATTTTGGAATACATTAACAAACATGAGAATTTGGCACACATTGGAACATGGAATGTATTGGAACCTATTATTAGTGTGCCTAGCATGCCCCTTTTGAAAAATATAAAGTCTTGAATTATTAACCCTCTTATGTGTTCATTTCCTTGAATTTTAGCTTGGTTCTTATTTTTTTTCCCTTGATACTCCTTGACACATATTGGCATACCCTTGCACCCTACACATCCTAGAATTCCTTATTGTCTTGCACACATTGGAACTATTTGGCACATGTAAACACACACTAGAACTCCCTATCACACTTTGGCACTTCTTGACATGCCCTAATATTCCCTAGCATGCCTTACTAGTGGTTAACACACCTTATCACTCCCTCCTTGAAATTGTAGCTAGCACTTGTTGACACTCCCTTGCACACCCTTATATTCATTCACTTGCATGCATTTTGACCTAGCGTTCCCTTGTGTTTCCCTAGTACTCCATAACACTCATCAACATGCATTAGTGCACTTTTTCACACCTTAGCACTCTTTAACGTGCCCTTCCACTTCATAACATGTGCATCCCTCCCTAAGACACATTGGCACTTGACACGTGTTGGTGCTTGGAAAGTATTAGCATGTCTATTGTTGGGTGTCATTTTTATACTCATTTCCTACATTTTCTTCCCACATTTCTGCCTTTTTGACCTCCAATGTGGGGACCATACTTGCATTTTTCCTCTATTTTATCCTGAAACAACATAACTTTGCCTTCTTTAATTACATTACCGTTCTCATTAATTATTTTGATGTATTTTTCCTTTTTTTGTGGCTAACTGAGATGAAAATTGGGGGAAGTTATTTTACCTTTTCACTATTATTTCAGATACTATTTCAGGCACATGGACCTGGGACATACAACCACATAGAACTAGTTGGAAGCATGTTGTTACAACATGTTGTTACATGGCATTGCTACCACATGCAGAGTCAAACTCTTGGTTGTCACATCATTTTCTATTACACTGCGATGCTGTTATAGATCCGCTGCTACAGACTACTGCTACAGTTGCACTATTGTTTGCATATTGATAAATTTTGGATGTTTATCTGTCTTCGAAATATGTTATGCTGAAGTTGTCACATTCCAACGATATTTGTAGGAGTTATCATGTATTTTTATTTAGAAAAACAACTTTAGGATGTTTTGGTCAAAATCAATGCTTTCCCATTCAGGAATTTTATTAAGGGAATCGGTTGTAACTGTACTTAATTTATTTCGATCAGCATGAGAATTCGGAGATTATCATGACTGATCTAATCCTCATTTTATAGATATGTAATTATTACATATACACTCGGAGCTTCAAGTTTGGGGGGTTAGCACAAAACATTATCGCCTTTTTGACTCTGTAAATTTTGATCATCATAATACATAATATCATGTTGTTGCTATCACATGTGTTGATTGATCTAATTCTCATTTAGTTTTTTTTTTCCTCCCACTCCTTGCTAGGGAGGAAGGGCCCTCCTTTTTAATAGTTAATGTAGTTGCAGGTTACCTGTATTATATCTTCTATTTATTTCTACATATTCATGGAGTTTCATTGTTTTTGTGTTAGTTGTAAGTAGATATGCTTCTATAGTATCCCAAAATTGGGATTGCTAGCAAGGCATGCCTGAAAAATGAAATTTTCAGGAATGGCTGCTACAACATGTGAAATTAGCCCTTGGATCCCTTCGATCTGATAATATAAGACCCAAATCCAAGAGGAGTTTAGAAAAAAATCAAGCTAGGTGGGTTAAACAGATCTCCCACACCTAGTATGGCTTGAAAACTGCCCAACGAAGGGACTGCAGCAATACAAAAGAACACTGCCCAGAAAATAACGAATTTTTAGATAGCAGTAGAAAGAGACCAATAAAAAATCTCAAAAATAGCTTATACAATGGTAAATCATATTTAAAATGTGGCCCAATCAATGTACAAGAGAAATATGGAAGACTTTCATGAGAAGAACCCTCTCAAGAGGTGCTGCAACAATAGATTTCACTGCAAAAGCCTTAACAATGTTATTTTTATGAGGAAACATCAGATGTACATTACAAATCAGATCTAGAAAATATCTCTGTACAAAATATTATATCTATATCATATCTATACACTAGATTGTCTCTATTTTACATCTCCCTCGGGGATTTTAGCAATACATGAAGCACAAAGAGTAGATCTGAGATCTACTGCAACAGATCTATAGAATTATTCATAAATTCTGAATTGATTACATCAATTAATAGATCATATATAAAAAATACATGAATTATATGGATAATCCACGGATCACCACAGTGTAAGGAAGGCTCCTTTACACTAGATATCTCTCCTCCAAATAATTGCTAAATGCCCTGCAACTTCTCACTTGCAAAATAACACAGTCCAAGGAGATAAACTATGTTGTAGGCTTGATGTAGAGTTTGGCCTAATGCCAAATTGTAGATCTGAATCTCCAATTAGCTAACACACTCTTGCTAATGGGATAGAAAGCTTTCCCACTGAAAAGAGGCACTAGTATGGCCTAGATCTGAATAGATCTAGCCTCCACTTGTTGTTGCTTACAAGGACAACCAAACCCTCAACAGGATCTGAGTTTTAGTTGGAAGAAGAGCTTGGACAGATGCTTGAAATTGGACAAGAAATGAAAGACTCTCCCAGGAGCTACTCAATGGAAGAGGTGGGATTCTTGTTCAGGAACACCCAGTGCTAAACAACACTATTCTTAGCTAAAAAACTAGAGAATGAGAAGTGTCTAAACAGAAAAATCCTTTCAAAGCAATATGTTCAACAACCCTTCTCATGCTTCTCTCCTCTTTCATTTATAGGATGAAAGCCTTGAAAAACCTGAAACCATCTCAAAGGTTTAGCTCCTTTCACATGTAAAGCCTCCAACTAGATCTGCATTGTGCATCTAGGAGGTACATTGCATCTGGACAGTGTTGGGGATTTGGTCCTGTTGACCCAGTCAATTGTCACAATCCCTTTCACACCTAAGGGAGTTTTATTAAGGCAGCCAAGATTTAGCCTTGTTCACATTGGCATTGATTTATTTTGCTGTCTTAGGAGTTTAATTTATCCTCCTTTACAATCTTATTCTTGCAACAAGAAAATGAAAACAAAATAGTATATTCATATTAGCTTGGGCTAATTAGGAATATTGCAGTCCTCCCCTCCAAAATGTTTCTTTTCCAAGCTTCTCTCATAAGGTGAGTGATCACCAAACCATCCATCCATCACTTGTTCCAAAAATATTCTCATGAGATGCAAACAACTCATCCCATAAGGAAATAATAAATTACATGAAACAACCATGGTTTTCCCAATGCCCTCCCTGAAATATAAAACAGAAAGTATAGGGAGTGTAGTCATCCCATAGGGCAGATGCATGCCTTCCCACCTTCCTCCATACATTCCCATAAAAAGAACAAGTACATCATCAATATAGGGGATCAAAACAATGTGCCAACAATTAGAAATTTGTGCACATGGAGGTCGATCATAGTCCCACATGTGGAACCAGTGCAGAGCATCCCCTGCCTGCATCAAACCAAGATATGGTAAGTGGTTTTCCCACCACTTACTTGCTGCCCATACCATCTCACCATAGCTGAAAGTGTGATATATATTTGGTGCCTTTGGGAAGCACCCATCATGATGAAAAATCTCCCTTGTTCTTCCAAGGGAGTGGCCCAATTCAGAAATTCTTGGGACCCAATATTAGCCATGAGGCTTAAAAAATATATTACTCCTCCTTGGATTCATGGCCTACAAAAACATGGTGTAATAATGCATGAAATAAGAATATAAAACACATGTACTAAGAGCATGTTCTTCACCAAGAATCCTCCTCCTATCAATGGAGTGGTGCATAGATCTACTCTCTTCTTCAAGGGAAGAAAGAGAGGACTGATTTAAATCTTCCTTAGAGTCATGTTGCTGCTCCAAATCCACAAGTTCCATGCATCTTTGACAATTTTGATATAGTTCTCTTTCAAATCCCTCCAAATAATAGCTCCTCAAAATGATATTGTTGAGCTTCATAGAATAGGTGTGGCTGAAATTGAACTCTCCATAAGCCCTCTGTAGTAACTTCTCCTTGAGCTTGGAAGCTATAGACAAGAATATCATACCATTATTATAGATGACTCCATCAAGGATTGAATAGCTCTCTTCATGCAACCAGTCATCAAGAATCATGAAAGTATGAAGATCCTTGGAATAGTCCACTAGCAGTTGGGATTTCCAATAGGGATCTAATGTGCCCAACAATGAAAACACTGATAGTGTGTCATTTGAAGTGTCTGCCATGTTTTTTTTCTTCTCCTTGACATCTCCTATGTCAAAGGTGTATGTTGGAAAGCCAAGCTTCCCATTTTCCTCCTCCTTGACATCTCTCATGCCAAAGGTACAAAGTGGAAGGTTGCCAACCCTTCCTTGCTACCCTCCTTGCTCATGCACATGCTCAGAAGAAGATGGAAGTTATTGGAAGTTAGTATCCCATGGGAGGCTATCACCTATCCAAAACTTCCTTGGTTTTGTCAAAGTACGCATGTGTGACCACCATTTCTCATCAGGTATGGAAGAAGGTTTTCCAAACAAGTTTGTCTTCTGATTCAAGGATTTCCTTCCTTGCTTCATGATGATGTCAATCTTCATTCTTGTAGCATATTTTCTCAACACAGCATGAGATGAGAGAATGGATAGTGATGTTAAGGGAAAAATGCTTTCCCTCTCCTTGTACTTTCCCCATATTCTCAGCACTGAAGCATGATCTTCTAATGCTCCCTCCCTTCTTGGATCTATGAAAGGAGAATCAATGCATGAAACATATTTCATCAAAGCTAAATTAGGTGGTCTCCCAGGTGGTACACCACAATATAATGATGTCTCGTGGCCCCTTCCCATGTGAACAATAGATGGGAACATAATATGACTGCTTCCACTGTGCAAATCCATCACTAATTGTTGTGTGGAAGTATCATGATAAGGAGAAGTTGGAGCAACTACCCTGTCTTCTTCTTCATCACCCACCTTCTACAAGATATCATAGTCTAAGGTGCTCCCTTTATAGGTAGTTAACTCATGAACACCCATCATCTCCTTGGTGTCAAGAGTCTTGATCACAAAGGACTGATCCATCATATTGTGTGTTCCAAAAATTGGATGCAGTGTTGGAACACATTTCCTCCCCTGCTTTGTCTCTTTGTCTATCAACATAGACACATGTTGTTAATCCTCTTCATGTATAGGATCCTTGGGGCCTTCTTGAAAAGATACAAGAGCCCTCTTAGTAGAAGCAATAGCTTCATCTCCATCTCTTAATAAAATTGGATCTCCTTCTGTTGTCACAGTGATGGAGGAACCTTTCAGTTATTCTTCTTTCTTCTCCCCATCAACGAAGTATGCCTCATCAATAAGAGATCCTATCACTTAATCTCTTCTTGAAAAAGGAACACTCATGTCTTATTCTTGAGAAGAATGTTCTTGCTGAAGTAGGTCCTTTGCCCTTGGAAAATCATGTAGCAGATCTTTAACCCCTCCAACAATGTTCTGAAATGGAGCTATCTTCATGGATCTTTCCATCTCATGCAAAGGTTCTGATTTCTTGGGCTAAATTTGTTTACCCACTGAAATTTCATATGGCATAGAATCAAATATTTTCACTAACCTCCTAGTGAACTTTTCATAAGAAGAGATGTTTACATTTTTCAATGAAGAAGACTCAAATAACCAGTAGGCATATGATTTACCTTGGAGGTGTAGCGCTGCTACTCTTATGGCATCTTCTTTAGAAACTTGATGCAGCTAAAAATATGTGTCCAGCTTCTTTACCCAAGACTTGGCTGAGCTCTCAGGTGACCCATCAAAAGTAGGTAGGAAAGTCCTACCCAACGTGTGCTGCATGCACCCTCTTCTTCTCATAGTTCTATTGGATATTATTTCTTCTTTGAGTTGAAAAAAGTTTTGGAAGCTTAGATTCTCTTTGAATATTTTAGACTAAGATTCATATTCTCGGAGATCTCCTCCTTCTTCTCCTCTTGCAAGGAATGTAGGCATGACACAACATTACAGATCAGATTATGTGGCTGAATGCTCACACACATCATATGAAGTGGTGGGGCCTCCTTCATGTGCAAACCTCTCCAAGAGATCTGTTGGTATTTCATTCCTCATTCCCCTGATTTCTTCCTTCAATTCATGCATAGCTTGAGAAAGAGTTTTTGAGAACTCTTTTCTCTGCAAACTTCTAGATAAAGGGTTTGGACCCTTTACTTCTGTGTCTTCAGTGTAACCAAACTTCTTCATCAGTATTTTATTTCCATGAAAAGACATATTGGCTCTCCATTAATCAAATCATAGGCTATGCCAAGAAAGATGATTTAATACCATTGCAGTATCCCAAATTGGGATTGCTAGTAAGGCATGCCTGAAAAACACATTTTTTAGGAATGGCTACTACAAAATGTGAAATCAACCATTGGATCCCTTAGATATGATAATATAAGACCTAAATCCAAGATTATATTAGAAAGAAATCAAACTAGGTGGGTTAAACAGATCTCCCACATCGAGTATGGCTTGAAAACTTCCCAAGGAAGGGACTGCAGCAATACAAAAGAACACTGCCTAGAAAATAACACAGTTTTAGATAGCAGTAGCAAGAGAAAAATATGAAAGCTCAAAAATATCTTATACAATGATAAATCATATTTACAATGTGGCCCAATCAATGTACAAGAGAAATATGGAAGACTTTCATGAGAAGAACCCTCTCAAGAGGTGCTGCAACAATATATTTCACTGTAAAAGCCTTAACATCGTTATTTTTATGAGGAAAAAATTTTTTTAGGTTAAAACTCATATCTAGGATAGAAATTTCTACAAAATATTAGATCTATATCAGATATGTACACTATAATGTCTCTATTTTACATCCCCCTTGGGGTTTTCAGTATTACATGAAGCACAAAGAGTAGATCTGAGATCTATTGCAGTAGATCTGTAGAATGATTCATAAATTATGAAATAGATACATCAATGAATATATCAGATCTGAAACATACATGGATTATATGGCTAATCCATGGATCAACGCAGTGTAAGGATGGCTCCTTCACATGAGAGATCTCTCCTCCAAATAGTTGCCAAATACCCTACAACTTATCACTTGCAAAATAACGCAGTCTGGGGAGATAAACTGCACTGTAGGCTTTATGTATAGTTTTTCTTGATGCCAAGTTGTATATCTGAAGCTCCAATAAGATAATACACTCTTGCCAGTGGGATAGAAGGCTTTCCCATTGAAAAGAGGCACTAGTATGGCCTAGATCTGAATAGATCTAGCCTCCACTTGTTGTTTCTTACAAGGAAAACCAAACCCTCAACAGGATCTGAGTTTTATTTGGAAGAATAGCTTGGAAAAATTCCTGATAGTGTATAAGAAATGCAAGACTCTTCCAAGAGACCTCTCAAGGAAAGAGGTGAGATCCCTGATCAGGTTCACCAAAGTGCTAAACAACACTATTCTCAGCTAAAAATCTAGAGAATGAGAAGTGTCTAAACATACAAATCCTTTCAATACAATATGTTCAGTAAACCCTCTCATGCTACTCTCCTCTTCCATTTATAGGATGAAAGCCTTGCAAAACCCTAAACCATCTCAAAGGTTTAGATCCTTTCACACGTGAAGCATCCAACTAGATATGCGTTGTGCATCTAGGAGGTAAATTACATCTGGAAAGCGCTGGGTATTTGGTCCTGTTGACCCAGTCAATTGTCACAATCCCTTTCACACATAAGGGAGTTTTAATCAGGCAGCCCAGATTTAGCCTTGTTCACATGGGAATTGATTTATTTTTCTGTTTTAGGAGTTTAAATTATCCTCCTTTAAAATCTTATTCTTGCAACAAGAAAATGAAAACAAAATAGTATATTCCTATTAGCTTAGGCTAATTTGGAATATTACAGCTTCAGTTCTAGGAATTTATTATATTGTTACACAAATCCAATTAGAGGTTCCAGCTGGTGTAGTTAGTGTGTGGCGCGCTAGATACTAGTTTATCTGAAGTGTGATGACATTATTGTATATCATTTTTATTCCTACATGAGTGTTAGTTTCAACAATTAGTTCAACAATGATTTCTTCTTGTTTTTTTTCCACTTCTGGTATGGTGTATCGACACAGACAGTGCAACTACCATTGAAATAAAAGATGTCCCTAGTCGATAATTTATGTGTACCGTCTTAGTAATTAAAAATTGATTAATATAGTCAAACATTTTGGTGTTGGTGCTCGAGATGGAAGTGACGATACAATCAGCCATAATTGTTTGTTTGATGCTAGGGTTGTCCTAGTCAACAGTTATTGAGAGGTAAGATGAGAGGTAAGAACCTGTGCATCTCTCTAACATACTTGAGCAGGCTCACCATTTCTACATTGGGGCACTTAGAAGTGTGAGTTTTGGGTGTTTTTTTAGGGCGTGTCTTCATCTATACATTTGATGGGAGGTAAGACAAGAGGTAAGAAGTAGCACATCTCTCTAACGTACTTGAGCGGGCTCACCACTATATACCTGAGGCACTTATAGTGAGGATGGATACACATAAGGTCCATGTGTGCTTGTAGGACAACAAAGAAACCAAAACACCCCCACTCTAACTAACCACAGGAAATACAGGTCATAAAAGGAAAGAAGAGTGCAGATTTGTGAAGGAAGACATTCTTTGGGATCTAATTTAAAAAGCAGAGAAATAATAGTCCACTTCATACAGGGAGACTAGGAAGACAAGATCATAGAAATTTGTCACTATATCAAGGCCTATGACATCTACACCTTCTATTTCTGGACCTCATCACCCTTCAAACAACATATACATGCTTGAAATTAATGCCCCAGATCAGAAACAATAGTGGGAAGCCACTGATAAAAAATTAAGAATGGAAGGTCAAGGAGAAACCAACAAGGGACAATAAGGGCCTGAACTGGAATAGCATTTAATTGATAACCATTATCTAGATTCTGGTAGCACAATGAAAAAATCAGTTCTGGAACACCCTGATCCTTTACCCATCATTTAATCCCCTACACATTCTTAGGTCAGTTCATCTCATCAGGAAGGATAAACCATGGTGGATGAAAAAAATAGAACAGATGGTACTGTTACTACTTTCGAATTCTCAATATTGAAAACGAGGGATGAAGCTCCTATGAAAAATATTACCTTATCATCTCTTCCATCCTTCCAAGGGATGGCTATCAAAGATCTTGATACCTTTATGTTCGAGTTCGATGTCTTATGTAGGAGTTACAACTACATTTCAGACTCTCAGAAGCTAAAATTGTTTCGTGATACTCTGAAAGGAGCAACGTTGAGATGGTTCATGAGACTGAGTGTTGGCTTCATCCGGACCCGGAGTGAAATGAAGGTGACATTCCTCTCTAAGTATCAGGATTACTATCGAACCACAGATTTGAAGGAAGAAATATCCAAGATTACATAGGAGGAGGAAACCATGGAAGATTATATGTAACAATTCCATTACAATTTACAAAAGTCTAAGTTTCATGACTTAGCCCCAGAAATGGTAAAAACAATATTTCTAAGAGGCATGATAGATGATTTTCTGGAGCACTTGAATATTTTAGGAAAGGGAGACATATCATAGGAACTGTTTGAAGAAATAATGAATCTTTTTCTGCAAAGTTCAAGAGGATCTACCAAAGGGAGGTGTTCAGTTCGGGACCCTTTAGTATGTATACAGAAGTCTATGAGTTGAGAAGTGACTAGAGAAGAGATTGGGAATCTGTTTGAGAATTTTAAATCTGATCTCCTCATTACTCTATCTTCCCATATTACCACAGCACAAGTCAAGAAGGCACAAGGAGAAGCTGAAGTAGCTTGGAAATATTTTGTCCTTTGTGCAGAAAGAAACATCTACGAAGATAATGCGAACTGGACAGCATTAGCTTGTGCAATATCTTTGAATTGGAGCATCCCACTAGTCAATTCCCAGAACAATCTAGACTGAAAGCAGTATTGAAGGAATAAAGTGAGGAGGTCCAATATTCCTACTGCATTGAACAAAGGATACCATGGAATTCATGACCTATAGGTATGCCTCCAGATTTTTCCTATTTTAATTCTTGGAATAATGCTTATAATGGTCAATAAATTCCATGGCCATATCCCACTCCTTCCTCAACACAATTTCCTTCACCCTGGAACCAGGCGCCTTCCCCTCCACCAATGCAATTTCCTCCATCTCAATCTTACCTTGGAGTCATAATTGGAGAGGTAATGGCCAAGGTCCATCTCCCTTTGCACTACCAATGCAACATCAATTACAATTGCATGCTCTCAAAACTCCTGCACTTCTTGTCCAAACCCAATTACCTATGCAACCTAACCATAATATGAATAATAAGGCAGCCCAAAGCATAGAAACCTCGACTACTTTCTGGACTTACCTTATTACTCATATTGGACTCAATGAGATTCAACTTCAATTGGGAAAAATAATTACACCTCGCCATTCTCCTATCATTTATGAGGAAGAATGTGAGTCACCTAGAAGGGGTATAGTCAATTATGAAGCAGTTGTTACACCTGTAACAATCGATACAACACAGACTATTACACATGTAGCAGCCATCTTAGGAAGGACTGTTTCTCCTACAACAACCAACTCGAGCAGGTCCAATGCACCTGTGACAACATACTCAGCTGTTAGAGCTTAGGATCCTTTGTATCCTCAACGATTAAGTGAAATTGGGGCAACCTCACAAACTAAATCTGAGTTTCTCAAGGAATTACATAATTTTTATGTACATATTCTGTTGTTACAAGATCTCAAGGAAGTACCTATTTATGCTAAAACAGTGAGAGATTTGTGTGTTAAAAATCTTGGAAGGAATCCGAAGTACCCTGCTACTATCCATGTTATGGGGAAACTATCTGAACTAATTATTGATCAATATTTGTTAACTAAATATAATTACCCGGGAAATACTAAAGTTACTATTTGTATTGATGATCAGCCCATAACCAATACTTTAATCGATTTGGGGGCGGCCATTAATGTGATTACCAAGGATCTATTTATCTCCCTAGGACTTCACAGGCTTAGACCTACACCTACAATGCTTGAATTAGCATATAGGTACTGTGTTCAACCCGAAGAGGAGTTAGAATATGTGGTGATTACTGTAGCTTCTTGGAAATATTGAGCTGATTTTCTCATTTTTCAAACCAAATCCAACCTGGGGGGGCATCCTTTGATTTTGGGAAGGCCATGGCTAGCCACCACAGATGCATTTATTGGATGTATATTTTGATCTATGACGATATCAGATGGGCAAGCCACCAAGAACCTTAACCTTTACCCTCAAGAAAAACCCCATATGGATTTGAATAGTCCTCGGTGGGATGAATTTGAACCTAAATTTTATTTTTCCTTACCTCTCCTGACACTTGGAAAAGCACAATATTTTAAAGATGAAACAGAGGATGACATCATTAATGGTTTTATTAGCAACTCACTGTATGTTTCTTCTGTTATAGATCAAGGGAGGAACATGAGGTAGATGACGTAAATATTGGACATATGAGAATCACTCTGCATATTGACACCAATCTGGTTGAAATTGAGCCAGGAAAATACTTAAACATTATTCATAACTTGCTAATGCAACTGCTAGAGAAGTATAAAAAGGCATTTGCATGGGATTACACTGACATGAAAGGAATCCATCCTAGCTTGTGCACTCACCACATTTACCTTAAAGATGGCTGCAAACTAGTTAGACAACTGTAGCGCCAAATGAATCCTACACTTAAGGAGATAGTGAAAGAGGAATTAAAGAAAATCCTTAATGCTAATTTATCTATCCCTTCTCTGATAATCAGTGGGTTTCCCTTCTTTTCATTGTTCCGAAAAAGAATGACGAGTGGAGAGTATATGTAGATTACATAGAATTCAATAAGGCAACCCAAAAGGACAATTTTCCTTTACCATTTATAGACTAGGTCCTAGATACTCTTTCTGGGAAAAAGTGTTTTTCATTCCTGTATGGATTTAGTAGCTATAACCAAATACTTATTTCCTCAGAATATCAAGATAAGACAACCTTTACTCACCCATGGGGTACTTTTGCATACACAGACCTTCTTTTTGGCCTCTATAATGTGCCAAAAATATTTCAGAGGGGAATATTGGGTATTTTTTCAGATCTGTTGAATGACTACCTTGAAATATTCATGGATGATTTTACACCTTACAGTGATGCCTTTGAAACAACATTAGCTAATTTGGAAAAGGTGTTGGAATGTTGTGTACAAACTAATATGGGTTGGAGCACTAAAAAGTCCCACATGATGATGACTGAGGGGATTGTGTTGGGACATTTCATCTCGGCAGATGGAATCAAGGTATACCCTCCAAAAATTGAGGTAATATCGAGAATACAAACTTTCGGAACTCAAAAAGAGGGACGTAGCTTTCTGGGACACACATGGTACTATAGGAGATTTATAGAAATTTTTTCAAAGGTTGCATCACCTCTATCTTCTTTTCTTATGAAAGATGTGAAATTTCTGTGGACAGGAAAGTGTGACCAAGCACTTTTTAAGATGAACAACTATGTAACAATAACGCCTATTTTATGAGGAACAAACTAGAATCTATCATTCCATATTGCTACATATGCATCTGACATGGCTGTAGGTGCTGTTTTGGGCCAGCTAGAAGAAAATAAGCCTTACACCATCTATTTTATCGGCAACAATTTAACCCCAACCGAGCTCAATTACACGGTGAATGAGAAAGAATTCCTAACAGTAGTGCATGATATTAATAAGTTTCGACATTATATCACATGGTAACAAGTATTTGTACACATTGACCACCATACCATTCGATTTTTAATGAATAAGCCAATTACTAATGGTGGAGTTACACAATGGTTATTACTGTTACAAGAATTTGATATCACTATTTTAGATAAAAGCAAAAAAAAATATGATAATAAGAATCTGACTGTGAAAACCTATTTTGGGGCATAGTGAGACAATTTGGCAGCTGTTGAAAACCACTTTTGTGGCACCTATTACACTTAATTGTTTCAGAACATTATCCTTTTTTTCTGCATATTCTAGATGATGTTGTTACACATTTGTTTTCAGTCTTTTATTTTTCTTAACAATAATGTTTTATAAAGGATAGCGCATTGGTTGTCTTGGTTGTTACATATGTAACATCCAAGAGATGTTAACAATGTTTTGAATCTTGGTCGCCATCCTGACATGCAACAATTATTACAATAGTTTGTAGGTGACCACCACGACTACTGGAGAAATTGCGCCATCACATCAATTTCTTCCTCCATGTATTTTCAGGTATGTCACCAAAAAGGTAACATTATCATCGTCTAATATTTGATGATTATGGAAATTTAATGACAGTTCTTTTGATGGACATGGACTTCTGTCATCATTAAAGTTGGGGGGTGATTCTTTTCATAATTATGAACAATATGTTAGCTTTTAAAGCCACTATTAATCTCGTGATTTACTGAATTAATAGCATAGCAAGAAATCATGATTGGATCTTGTTAAAAAGGAGAGTTGTACTTGAAGTACGAAGCTTTCCATTACTGGGCATTAATAGAAATAATGTGTGGGTACAAACCATCAATTCAAAAAAATTTTACCTCTCGATCACCGTGACATTCCATCATCTCCCTCAGTTGGAAGTTCTTGCACCCTTGGTCGAAAATTCTTAACCCAAGGATAACTGAGCAGGTTTTTGTAACACAACGAGTAGTGCATTGATAACCTGGCCAAATGAGCTAAAGGAAGTAATCAAGTATAACAACACAATATGGGGGGATCTACGGTGAGGCACGAACCAAATTTTATTGAGGAATTACAGAATTTTCTAGAGGCATATTAGGTATTCAAAGATGTTGGGTGGCTCGAGTATTTCAGAAGCTAAATGTTTAGACAAATTAATTGCAATAGCGTTCGCTAGAAATTTAAACAACTATGAGACCAGAGTTAGGGGTTTGAATATTGAAATAACGGAGGAGGTTGTTTCCCGAGTAACAACACTGCGGGCTAAAGGAAAAATGTGGTTCAACATAAAGGTCAATAATCCTTCTCTGAAAGAGGATTTCCTTGAAGGTTAGGATAATTTTGAGAAGAAAGGAAGAGGGGTCGATAGACTTTCACTTCCCCAACCATGGGCAGATGTTTCTCTAAATTTTATAAAATATATCACTTATGAAGGGAGGTCCACAAATTTTTTTAATTATCATTTCCCCTTATTGAACCATATTCGGCATCAGCATATAATTAACATTCCATATTTCCTGCTGGGAAATATCAATCATATGGCTGCAGCAGTCAAAACTGCAGCACACCTAGAAACTTGTGTTACCAATCATGATCTCATCAAGTTAATTGTGTTTGATGCTTTGAACTATGAAGTAAATATATGGGAGGACTTCAAATGAAAGAGGCCCACAATGAACCAAGGAAAACAAGCTGGAACTTCGAGAGAGAGTCAAGAGGAAGCTAGAAGCCAAACCTAGTATTGTAAGGTATGGATTGAGAAAAGGCCCCTTGATAAGCCATTTGGAGACAAACGGCTGAAGCAAAGGGTGAAAGTGAGCATGCCTGCAGAACCGTTATATACAACTAAAGAGTAGGAGGAGGCAGAAGAGCTAAAAGAAGAATAAGAAAAACCTCAATCAGAGGAACCCACCTTGTCAGGTAGGAACCAAACTCAGACCCTGCTTATAGAAATTGAGAATTTAAAGAAATAAAATGAACAATTGAAGCAAAAATTATCCAATGCTAGGAAATGAAAATCCCCAGGGTTAGATACCCTAGCTGAAGTTATTAAGAAACAAAATTCCAGGATCAGTATGTGTGGCATGTTCCCAAGAATTAGCAGCAAGAGGAAACAAAGTTTGTAGGGAAAGCACTTGCTCGAGGGAAACCCAAATAGAACCTTGGGAGGCCACTCCACAAGAACTTGCTGAAGAGATTGTTGCTTCAAAAGAACCAATATTTAAAGTAGATCCTCCCATGGTAATTGACTTGGAAACCTCCACACAAGAACCTGTAGAGGCCGCTACTGTTACGAAGGAACCAGCAGTGGATACAAAGGCTGACCAAGGAAAAAATAAGAGGAATAATACACAAGAACCCACCTATGACATTGTTGTTCCACAAGAACCAACATCTGAGGTGGAGCAATACTACCCCAGAGAGGTTGTCACACCCATAGTTCATATTTCATGTAGTGTAACATTGGGCCCCGATGAGGGATGGAGTTCTGAGAAGACTTTATTGGTCTCTAAGTTGAAAAAGTGGAAGCATGAGGCACTTCCTCTCGAATAGGGAGTGATCTGACTGGATTTACAGCAGAAGAAAATAAGTTACCTATAGGAAAAATGGGCAGAGAAAGAACTGAAGAGGAGATGGGGGGAATGGAAACTAAATGAAGCTACAAAGAAACAGGAGAAACAACTTCTGTTGTTACGAAAATAGGTTCAAAATTTGACTGCTGATAAATAAAAGCTTCATGATCTTGCCCTCAACTTGTTGGGGTGCAAACGACCTTCCCCGTCCTACCCCAATTTTTTTGGAGTGTTATTATCTATTTCAGTTGAAATCTATCATGGAATATAGGCCTTATGTGGGTACTTATACTTGCACTTTTATTGATCTTTTTCATGCCAATGATTTTGATGAACACAACTTGTTGTGAGAGTTGTTTCTGCATAATATTATTTGTGAGCATGTCAGGATGTAAATGGTAGCAATAGTATTCTCATATATGGGATACCTGCAATTATGTGATTTTGGGGCCCTTGTTTTGAATTTTTAATAAAGAATAGATTTTTGGGTTGCTGATCAACACATGGCAGCCACAACCAAGCCGCAACTATGGTGAGTAGCGGAGCTACCGAGGTTGTGGGGGAACAGGAGATAGATGAAGAAGCAGATGTAGATAAGTGCAGATGAAGAGAAGATATAGTAGAGGACGGAGAGCAGAACTCATAGACAACAAGAGAGAAGTTGAATGCAGCTGAAGAAGAATGCAAGAGGAACTAGTGGTTGCGATGGCGGGTGAATAAATAGTTGTCACCCAACCGAAAGAAGAGAGACGGATGCAGAGTGATTGAAGAGGATCGAGTGGATGCTGTAGGAGAGATCTTTCCCAAGCATGATATCTTTGTAGTTCCTAGGCTTCTGTTATCTATCTTTCTGTCCTATGAGACGTCTGTAACAGAATTGTAAGCTCTTCTTGTGGAAGCAATGTAACTGTGGGTCTGGCTGAAAGTTATCAATATACTTCAAGTTGTTGTCTAATTATATGAGTTACATGAATGCATGATGTCTGTGATGTCTTAAAATTTTATTTCCTTAGTATCTGCTCAATCTTATGAATGTTCTTGCATATATAATGATACTTATGCAATAAATTATGTATTAATCACGAATTGCGGATCCTTCCACCACTATTGATCTATTCCCCTTCTGTATGTGGTTGCGGCACACCTCGGGTGAGACTCTCTGCTCTTCGGAGTAGGGTGAAAATTTCGGCGTGGTTCTAGACTAGAGAGGATACCCTTGTTGGCCCCAATCTCTGAACCTGGGTATTGCCTGCGAGACCTGTTTCTTTGCCAACAATGGTTCCGTTGCCAAGACCCTACACATTATGAGGGGAACTATATCATGGTATCAAGGGTATTTGAAGGAGAAATACGAAGATGGTGGGATAACCATCTGGACCATTTAATTGCTCAACAAGCAGATCTGACGAATCAAAAGGAGAGAGTGCTCAAGGATCTCATCCTTTTCTCGGATTCCACCAGTGATACCTATGAGATCGTCTGGGGAAAATTCCCTAGCGACCTCTATAATTGGTTGCAGAGGTTGCAGACCAAGGTGCCTAGGGACAACTTGCAGAAGATCCAATGCAAGTGGGTGCACGGAGATCTGGTGGCCATGCATCGATTGGATACTGAGTTGACCCGCGTGGTGGATTTCTAGGTAAAGGCCACTTTGGATAGATATATTGTGGAGTTTTCTGCAGAGTGCTACCAATCCTTCTGTAAGGATGAAGCTGTATTCCGATCTGGGCTAAGAGGGAAGCTGCTTAAGGAAGTTATGTTATGGATTAAGGCCCTGATGGTGGACGAAGCGCTGATGGAATTCCAAAAATCAAGCATGGAAGCGTAAACCTCCAGTGCTGGGGGAAGGGCCAAAGGGATAGATTCTATGTTAATTGTAAAGCAGGGGAGTGGGGGAATGGATGCTGAGGCCGCAAGGAGGTTGAGGGAGCGACGTGCACATTGGAGGGCGCAGATCACCGACAAGTGGCGAGAAAGGGTGATGCGGGACTTGAAACGATGGGGGAATGATAAGAAGAATCAAGAGGAGGTGCCTCAAAGGATAGGAAATATGGACACTCAAGAAGATACCCTGGAGAGGGAAGGGACCGTTGTGGGAGTGCAGCAGGTGCATGGGAGCCCAGCTAGGAGAAAGATGGAGATGAAGTCTAATGAAGAAGATGTAGGTGTGTATCCCGAAGAAAGTTCTGATGGTGAATGGTAAATCATGATGTAGCGTTTGTTTCAAGATCAGACGACATTCATCTTGTTGGTGTCCCGTGTTTTGATGGTTTGGAAAATCAAAAGACAAGGAAACATCAGAACCAATATTTAGAGTTCCAGGATCTAGTCCTCCTGTTCTCAGAGAGGGATCTCTCAAATGTCTGTTTGCAAAGGTTTATCTTGTGTGCTTAGCATATGGATTTTAGACTAGTTATTAAGTGCAGGTGTTTGTTTGTTTGTTTGGTTGGGTTGTCATAGCAGAAAATGAAAGATCGAGGAAAGATAAATAGAATGGAGAAACATCTGGTTCATTGGGCAATGGAGTCAAAAATAGGTCATAACATACTCATCAAGGGATATGGGATATCAGAGGGAAAATCTAACCTGGCCACAGGATCCTTTGGTTTTGGAATGAGATGGACATCAATGATTTGGAAAGAGAAGTTTAATTCTCAACGAGGGGAACTTGAAAACATAACTTGAACAATAAAGAAATATTTGATAGACAGGGCCAACCATAAATTCTACAAACATTCTTTAAGCAAATAATGACTTCAGGACAACTTTCAAAATGAAATCTAAGATTCGGGGAACACCCTATTTCCTCAAAGATTTTATTTTAAATGACTTAGAAAACATAAAAGATTCACTGATAATTGCAGTCATAGAAGAGGGAACACCTAATACATCTATGATTACAACTATAAAAGACCTTCAAAACAACTATTCAAGCAATGACAAAGGGCAATATCGAAATAGACCTCTTTGACTAACTTAAAACAATGTTACTTCAAAGGGAGACTTCAATAAGAGCATTCAAGTGATAGCAGACAAGCAGGGAGAACCATAAATCATGTTGAAATCAACTATTTGAGCTATTATAGAAATAAAAAAGCATGACGACTAAAGAGAGAGATTAACGACTCTAAAATACCTCAGCAGAAGAAAACATAAAACAGTGAAGGATGAACAGGTCTAAGGCGCTTCCAGGAGTCATTTCTTAGCCTAATACATTCTATCCTACTGTAGGAAGAAATTTTGGAACAAAATGAAAACAAGAGAAAACAATAAACAGTTCACAATACTTCACCAACAGCCAAGCTCATGGATCCAATGATAGAGCCTTCACAGTGACCAGAATGCAACAATACCATCAAGGCTTCCAAGACTTCAATTTCTTCTTCAAATTCAACAGACTATGTATTTATTTCAGAGAGTTTCAATATTAGAACTAGTGATCAACCAACAACCAACAACCAACTCCTCACTCATCTTTTGCAAAAGTATATATAGAATAATGAGGAGGTGAGATCTGATAAAAAGATCTCCAATTACAATTAATACAGATTTAATGACCTCTTGGCCTTTGAGGGGCTCAATGAAGAAACTTACATGGGTGTACTCTGTATTAAATGTTTTTACATAAAGTTTAAGCTCGGTGGGAACTTTTGTTGACCTTTGAGGCTCTGTGTGGTGTCGAAGCAACTCTGCAGATGTTTGTCATTAATTTTCCTACAGAATTTACCTTTTGACTGTGTTGTGAGGCAGATATCCGGTCCTGATCAATAAATTTAGCCTTTGATTGAACACTTTGAGGTACAGGTGGCATTTCAGTAGCTAGGAGGAATCAATTTTCCTCAGATGTGGTGGTGGAGGCTTTCCTATTGATAAAAACCCTTAATATTTTATTTAAAATGTATTTTAATTGGGGATTAGGATTTTGATAAACATTTTTAGCCGTGATCCCTGCAAATATGTCTTCCATCCTCTGTCCTGGTTCATTTTGATCTTCGTCATTGATACTCTCTGACTGTGCCCGATTCATGGTTTCTGTGGGTATACTGGGCTGCGCAAGGTTATGTGGCATCAATGCTTCATGTATGATTTATGAAACGTGGACTTAACACCTGCAAATGTTTTCCTTTGACAAATCTAAGGTGGGAGGATCGTCACCCTCTGCCTTCGAAATTTCTTCAGACATAGTGAAAAAACCTTTGAACCCTGCAAATTACGAACAAAAATTATAAAATCCATGCATTTATAGGTTACTGCTTTAGAAGGCACGTGGAGAGAGCATGGTCGTTGGATGGCATCATCCAACGGTCGGGATTTGATTAGAGGATTCAAGGGAAGGTGGAAGAATTGTGCAAAATAGAGCCGTCGATCATGCAAAGATCAAAAGTCGGGAGCGGATCAACGGTCGGGAGCGGAGAAAGGAAAGTGAAAGCGGAACCCGTTGACTGGGTGACGAATCAGGGCGATGGAATATGGGCCATCGATCTGTAGATCAGATCGATGGCGGAGATCAATTGAATGCCACGTCGTAGCCCGGTTAACTGTCAGGCATCTTCGGAGAGCGATAGCCATTGGATGGGCAGCCTCAGATTGGACGGTGTATAGCGATATCGCGCTGGGTTTGCTGCCGAAATTTAATGCACGATGGGGGGGTGGTTTTCAAATAGTGCATGGGATGTGTGTTGGCCAGCATATGGAATCACTGCTGATTGGGAAAAAACCTCCGCTGCCCAAAGGCAGTGCGATGAATACCGCGTGGTTTTTGGATAGGTGAGTGGAATGCAAGGACCACAGGGGAGACGGACTCTGCACGGTCGATCTACAGATTAGATTGACGATGCGAAATGAATTAAATTTGGAACCGGTGGAAATTTTATAAAATAATAAAACCGACGATTTTTTAATATAAACCAAGGTTTAAAATATTATTTACGAAGCGGCTTGGCACCCGACTGCGGGACCTTTGGGTGTATGGAGGATAACACGACCAGGGTTTATGGAGGAAGGGGCTTAAGACATAGCCTGAGGGGGCTTAAGTCCACACCATAAAAAAAATGTGATTTTTATGGTTTTTGAATGATTTTCAAAGGGTTAGAGGGGTTCTGATAAGGCAAAGAAGGAGTTTTCAACCTTGTCAAGGGGATTCTGAAGAAGGGGAAAAAGGAAAAATATGAAAATGAGGGATTTTCATGGGAAATGGAGGGACAAAAACTGAGGTTAGTTTTGGAAAAAAGGGAAAAAGGAAAAAGGTGTTTGCAACAGTATTTTTCCTTCGGAATCAACAAGATTTCTGAAGGGGAAAAAAGGCACAGTAGTGAAGATTGGGACAGAGGCAGGAGGCCTTCAAGAGTCTTCAAGAGCCAACACTTTTTAGTCATAAAATTTGTTCCTTGAAGGCTCCAAAGAATTTTAGCCAGCATTTGTCATAAAAATTTTTATAGCTGGCTAACAGTGGCTCCACTTGGGGATGATGCCTTCTTGAAGGCTTCAAGAACTTTCAGACTTGGATTCTCTAGGAGGCTGATTAGTTGCCTCATCCATTGGGCTGCCCTTCCTTTGCTGAGATGACTTTCTCTGAAAACATATTAGCAACCAAAAATATAATGGATCTTTATCAATACAATCTTCTACCTACCCAATCCTACTGATCTAACATTTTTTCTTCATTAGAGTGCACTTGGATTGGCAAACTCTTTTACAAAATTTTATTCTTTTGAAAGCATAAAACTAATCTAGTTCTACTTCTTATTTCTCCATGGACTCAGATTAAGCAGTTGAGCCCATATGCTTCTCTACCTAATCTACTAATCTGTTAGGATTAAACAGTCTAACAGATTTTTATTCTCTAATTTCTAAAGCATAAATTTAAAAAGCATACAATTCAGGATTGAACAGTCTAACTTGATGCTGATCTATGGCATAAAAACAAGCTATGCATAGATTATTATTTGCAGGAAATTAAATCAAAATGATGAAGGCTTAAGATCTGAAAATTAAAAGCACTTCATTTATCCTTTTACAACTCTGATTTGACCCTTATTTGAACTGCTTCTTCCTTACTCTCTGGTTCAGATTTTGAGCTAATTAGAACCAGATTTACATCTTTTTTGACTCAGAAAATAAATCAGATTTGAGTCACCTCTATTTGGAAACTTAGGTTCAGATTTTGAACACGTTTGAACCTTTAATTTCTATCCTAATCTATCTACTGATAAGCCAAGATTAAACAGTTTGGAAAATCGAACTCACTATCCTATCAGCAGAAAATTTAAAACTAATTAGTCAAGAATAGGTTGTTTGACTTACTAGAAGTGTGGTTTTTGGGAGTGGCATTTAAGCTTGCACACTTTCAAATTTGTTTCTCTTTTTGGTATGGGGCTGTACCTTTCTTTGTTTTGCAATCTGCCCTCTTTTCTTTTCTATTGTTTTTTGTATTTTTATTTTTTCTTTCAAGACAAAAATCAACAACTAACTAGATGCTTAAAACTGAGTTTTATTGACATTCATATCTAACCTAATCTAACTTGGAATATTTACATGTTTAGCTGATGAACTCTCTTTTCTAGTACAACCAATCCAGTAAATGATTCCACGATTGGTCCTTTTTCATCTCCTTGGGCAGGCTAGACAAATAGGGCCACTCCCATTCCTTTTGTTTTTTAGCAGCAGTGCTAAATAATATTCTTGCTTTTGGTAATACACTGCTCCTAATTACCTTGATCCCTTCTTCAAATGACTTCAAGAAGTGAGCATAGGGATCTTGAAATAATGTCTGGTTAAGAGTATTTGGAAGACGTGTTTCAACCAGGATCATCCCTTCATTCTCCGTTGGATTAAGGAAAAGATTCTTTTGAGGAAGACAAACTTCCTCATCTTCATTATTATCTGAACTGGAGGACTCATCATATATTACAGTGTTGTCCTCTTGTAGTTATGGTACGCTCTGATTCCATGGACTGTGCTTTGTGAAGAGATCATCATGTTCTTGAGCAGGGGTATCTCTTATTACCTCAACATTTTTAGGAGGAAACTCCTTATCTTCATCCTGCTCAAGAAATTTATCTTTCTTCCCAACCTCAACATTACAATTAGTAGATTGCTGATTCCCAATTATGTGAAAGCTATTTCTGATAAATGGGACTGGCTGATTGCTGCTTTCAAGATGATTATAATGAAATTTATGACACCAATCGACTGTTGGTTTCCCTGCATGATCATTTTCTGTTTGGATCTCATCATCATCATCAGATTCATCAGAAGTTTAAAAATCATTAGTATAAACAATTTCACCAATCAAGCATATTGGGTTATCATTTTGTTCTTTTAGCTGATCTACAAGTTTATTTTCTGTTTCAAGACAACAATATTTAGTAGGTAAAGGAGCAGAAGTGTTTTGTTCTAATAAAGAATTGAGGGTCGGCTGTTAATTTAATATCTGATCAATTTCTTCCTCTGTAAAAAGAGAAGGAATTTTCTCTTTACTTTGGACAGAAGAACAATAGTCCTCTCCCTTTTGTGTTAACTAGTTTTGAGGCTGGATGTCTTCTTGAGCCTCTTCTAGGGAATGATTACTTATGTTCGTAGGGGAAATTTGAGGATTCTTTTCCTTTTCTTGATATATCTCAATTTTGAACAACTCCTCATGATTTTCATGGCAGTCACTTTGACTATAAGGTTCATGAGTTGTTTCAAGCATATTATCAAGATGCCATTGTTTTTTAATAATCTAAAAAGAGTCATAACATAAAGGCAGAGACTCTAGTTGTGTTGTCTCTTCTCCTATTTCAGATTTTGTTGGTTCAAAATGGCTTATGTTTTCCTCAAGGCAGTGCTTACTATAAGTTTTTGCAATTTGGTTATGAAGCTCTCTTAATAGCATTGTACAAGATATAGGTAGGCAATCAGGATTTTCCTGACAACCTTCTTCATTGCTTTCTTTGTAATCTTGTTCATCATACATATCTTGTAATGTTTGGGTTTGTTCTTGATTTGAAAGGAGCATGGGCTGCTCTAGATCATCAATATTCAAATTAGCCTCATTCCATTAAATTATTTTCCCAAGCATATACACCATTTTTTCCATCATGACCAACAATTTTTCTTTATTGTTTTCTCTATAGTCTTGCTCACCTTCTTCTATAAAGTCTCGATCATCATCTATATATTTCTCATTATCTAGGTATTGTAATGGTTGAGTTTGTGATTGATCTGGGAAAAATATAGGTTGCTCTAGATAATCGACATCTATATCATCCTCATGCTTTCCCAATCTTTTATCAAGTATGTGCACTATTTTCCCAATTGGGTCTAATAATTTGTTTAGTTTAGCTTCTCTGTCCATACTTGGATCCATGTTTATAATAAGAGGTCATTGTATCTTTCTAACTAGTTCAGAGTCCTTTACCAGTGGAGTTATTAGGTCTTTTTGGATTGTGGAGTCGCCAGGTGGAAGATTTTGAAATTTGCTGTCCATCAACAGCATGATTGGGTTTGCTAAATGCATTCCCAAGGGAGTCTACAAGGACTGGAAGGGTAATAGGGCTACTAGAGGCCAGTGGAGTCACCAGGTGGAAAATTTTTAGCTTTTTCAAAGGAAAAATGTTTTATGGTTCCACCACCATGTTTATTATGAAGCCAAACTAAAATGTTTTGGGTTTTTTTGAGTTTCTTGATCTTATAGGTTATGAGATCATCCTAAATCTGACTTAACACTTAGCTAGGGTGTCAAAACATACAAAGTTCATTCTTATGGCTTGGTAACTGCTTCCTTCAAGGTTTGATAAGGTTTAATAAGAATCCTAAGGGTTACTTAGTCTGTCACTGATTCAATTAAGTCCTATCATGATTACCATGCTTGGTAGCGCTTGAAGAAGGTTACTTATGTTATACTAGATAGTGAGTGTTTAATTTTGAAAATTTTACTCAGCGTCCCACCGTGATCGCCATTATGTTGGTGGAGACGAGGTGGCTAATAATCACTAGATATTCTTGAAAATAAGGGATTTCTGGAGTCCTGAAGGGTACTTAGATTGTCGCTGACTCAGAAGGTCCCACCGTGATCGCCATTATGTTGGTGTCCCGTGTTTTGATAGTTTGGAAAATCAAAAGACAAGGCAACATCAAAACCAATATTTAGAGTTCTAGGATCTAGTCCTCCTATTCTCAGAGAGGGATCTCTCAAATGTTTGTTTGCAAAGGTTTATCTTGTGTGCTTAGCATATGGATTTTAGACTAGTTATTAAGTGCAGGTGTTTGTTTGTTTGTTTGGTTGGGTTGTCATAGTAGAAAATGAAAGATCTAGGAAAGATAAATAGAATGGAGAAACATCTGGTTCATTGGGCAATGGAGTCAAAAAGAGGTCATAACATACTCATCAAGGGATATGGGATATCAGAGGGCAAATCTAACTTGGCCACAGGATCCTTTCGTTTTGAAATGAGATGGACATCAATGATTTGGAAAGAGAATTTTAATTCTCAACGAGGGGAACTTGAAAACATAACTTGAAAAATAAAGAAATATTTGATAGATAGGGCTAACCATAAATTATACAAACATTATTTAAGCAAATAATGACTTCAAGACAACTTTCAAAATGAAATCTAAGATTCGGGGAACACCCTATTTCCTAAAATATTTTATTTGAAATGACTTAGAAAACATAAAAGATTCACTGATAATTGCAGTCATAGAAGAGGGAACACCTAATACATCTATGATAACAACTATAAAGGACCTTCAAAACAAATGTTCAAGCAATGACAAAGGGCAAGATTGAAACATATCTCTTTGACTAACTTAAAACAATGGTACTTCAAAGGGAGACTTCAATAAGAGCTTTCAAGTGATAGCAGACAAGCAGGGAAAACCATAAATCATGCTGAAATCAACTATTTGAGCTATTATAGAAATAAACAAGCATGAGGACTAAAGAGAGAGATTTAAGACTCTATAATACCTCAGCAGAAGAAAACATAAAACAGTGAAGGATGAACAGGTCTAAGGTGCTTCTAGGAGTCATTTCTTAGCCTAATACTTTCTATCCTACTGTAGTAAGAAATTTGGGAACAGAATGAAAATAGGAGAAAACAATAAACAGTTCAGAATACTTCACCAATAGCCAAGCTCATGGATCATGTTGTGGATCATCTGCATATCCTTTTCCATTTTTATTTTGAATATCACAAAATAACAAAAAATATGAAATTCGCAAAAAGAATATGTTATGGTATTTATTAAACTTTATTTGGCTTCGTATTATAATTTAATGTTTAAGTATCGAGAAAATTTTGAAGCGGAAGCGGCAAAGTGTTGAGGATCGTAATTGGGTGATCAAATACGAGGGCGCAAAAATCTTGCGCGTTATTCAATCCGGCACCCCCGCAGTTGACTTGTTGACTGTGAGGTAAACGAAGATCGACGGCCTGGATTCTTTGTGGGGGGCCATAGGTCGAGGTTCTCCGCCATACTCCAGGACCCCCTGCGGTGACGTCATCAAGCGAGATGGAAGAACAGCTGTCATCCTCTTTCAATGACTTTTTACACGTCATTTCAGCATTTATTACGGGTTTTGCAGCTGTTAAATGGTCTCGCCACCTTTTCATTGTTCACTGCCCCTCAAATTGTTTCCATTGTCTGTCAGCGATGGAAAAACGAGTCTCTCAAGTTGATTCATCAAGCCTCAATTCCCTCATGGACAGTGAAAAAGACATCCAGGATACCTTGTCCTCTGTCAACCATCCCTTATTGTATCACCAAGTGACCCTAAATGCTGAGAAATCCCTAGTATTTTCCGCCATCAAGAATTTCGGTGTCTTGTCCACCTATATCCCAAAAGCCCACTTTTTCCCGAGTTCATCTCATGGCTGGTCTCTTCAATGTACCCTGGTAAGTGTTTTATAATGAACTCGCAGGGAGAAAATGTTCTGCAGGTATCGACAAAATTAATTCACTAAGCATTGTGCTTTCTCAAAAATGAGTCACCACTACAATTCTTTGAAGATTCATTGGCTCGCTATTTTGAGGACCTTTCAAATGAATAATTTGGTCAATGTATGTCATACTTGAGGTCAAATTCCAAGGAATCTCAACTAGAAGGAGAAGAATTTAGTTTGGAAGTGTTCGATGCTGAGTATAGGCCGATTCTGAGTTGCATTGCGGAGAGTTTAGGCAAAGACAATGACCAGACAGTTGATAAAGTAGTATTGGTAATGAATGCGTTGATGATGAAACCAGGGGTTGTTCTCGACATTCCATCTTTCTGGCAGGAGATTGTAAATTCTCATTTGATGGCATTTCCTCTTACAGGTTTCTTTAGATTCTCGTCTTTGATTGTTTATTTATTTTTACATCAGAATGTCGAAGAATTTATGAGTTTGGGATTGAATATAGTTGATGTCAACAAACAAAACCAATCAGTTTTATTTTGGACTGACATGACTAGAAAAGAAGGAAATGAAGCAGGTCTATTTGAGTTTGCTAGTCATTATATGTCAATTGCTTATAGAATTTTGAATGGAGTTCCTCCTCCATGTTTTTTACCAAAAGCCCGGGAGTTCCTACAGCTAGGACCCAGTTGCAGATTCAAAGATTGGTTTGTGTTTGAAGACTATTCAGAGATAAGGTTGTATGGAGCTAGCATCGAGCCCTATAGGCTCCCAAATTTTGTACCCATGTGGCTTTTCGCATTGGAATTCATAAGACAGAGCCTTAATGTGGATCAGGTACACTTTCTTCCCATGAAGAAAGGTTTTATGTATAAATTGCCTATGAGTGTGGGACCTTTCGTGGTCAATATGAGACAAGCTTTTGATGAAGTTTCTAAAATTTTGGAAGAGACAAATTTTCTACTAGAGGAAAAATGGTCTTATGATCCGCATGGAGTAATTTCTCAGAGAAGAATTGAGAATGGATATTCTACATTTTATCATATAAGAAGACCTAATCAGGAGAAGCTGGCAAACTAGGGCAAAATAAATACATCAAAAATGAGCATTCAAACATCTGTTATTACTGAAAGGGCAAGAAAAAGAGGTAGGGAAGATGTTTTTGAAGTAGGTGATGAAGAGCCCAGGGAAGAAAAGAGAACCAAATTGGATGAAGATCATTCTTCCAACTCGCCTGGTTTTACCTTTCATATTAATGAAGAACAAACTGTCCCCTCTTCTCCTAGAGAACATGAACTTTACTTAGAGAAGATGCCTTCAGTCAAACAAATATTTACACAAATTGAAGAAAGAAATCAGAGGATAAAAGCTAATGTAGAAGCTCAGGCAGAGCATCACATAGCTGCTGATCAGACCAGGTTATTGACTGTAATGGAACTTGAAAAGGATCAATTTAGGATGGCTCTGACACATCCAACTGGGATGTCCCTTGGATCTTCGAGCATTTTTAATGAGGTAAATATAACTATGGATGTTAAAAAGATCCCACTGTGGGTTAAAATGAATCTTCATATGCAGACTGGGCAATTAATTATAAATGATTTAACCAAGACTAATGCCACAGCAGTTAAGGCTGAGAAAATGCTTGCAAAAGTTATTAAACAGTTCAAGATGGAGAAGGCTAATTCAAGGGCCTTGTCAATTCAAAATGAAGAATTAAAGAAGATCATTATGAAAATTGGTGTAGATCCTAATGATAAAGCTGCGATTCAAAAGCTCATGAAAAGTGCAGAAATAGAGATATTCTCATTGCGGAAAAAGCTAAAGTTACCAGCTACAGAGCATTCAATGGCTGCAGAAGTAGCAGAGGTGGAAAAAGAAAAATAAGAACTGCAACAACAATTCTTGCAGAAAGATGAAGAATTAACTAAAGTAAAGTAGACTGCTATTTCATTACAAAACCATATTGAAAATCATACTTGTACATTTGTTTTTCCTACAGGTGATGCAGACCCTTAAGCACAGATTGTTCAGCTCAGCACATAATTGAAGATGGTAGAAAGAGATCGTAAGCAGGCTCAATCAGAGTTGGAAATGGATACCAAGATTATGCGAGAATGGGAAGATAAAGCGAATGAAAACAAGCAGAAATTACAAAAGGTTGAGGATGAAATTAAAGATCTCAAGGAGAAGTTAAAGGGTAATATCTCACTTATAAAAGCTAAAGATATCATTTGGGGTGAGATTATTTCAGAGATGAAGTCAAATTGGAATTCCCTGAATATAGTTGCTCAAGAGAAAAGCCTCATCTCAGAACATGAAGAGGAGATATTATCTAAAAAGCAGATGGCCATTAAAAGAGAAAATTGGTATAAGAAGTTTATAAATTTTATCAATTCCAAATCAGACGAAGAATTAGAAGATATTGGAATACAAGACAGATATTTTTATGCTGAGGAAATTAATAAGATGATAATTAAGAATGATCTTCGGAAGGTTGCAGAGAAAAGGTTACTGGGAATCAAGGAGACAGTAAAGAAGTTTGATATATCATTTGACAAATTGATCAGAACAGGTTTACCTTCATACTGGACTGAGAAAGGAAATATCATGTCATGGAAATTTTATGAAGAACAGTTAACATTTGCAAAAAGTAAGGCAGATAATAGGCACGAAAAGACACAGATCTTGAAAGGAGATACTGTGTTTAACTTTTTGCATAGGAATTTCAATTTTCTATGGATGGTGAAGACTCTCTTTACTGGAAAACCTACATACAATCAAGTTGTGGTGTTCAGGATAGAATATCAAAGTTTCAAAAATTCCTCGACAACTCTAAATGAGCTATGGAAGAAGTGCAAGACATTTTCAATGGACTCAACAAAAGAGGTCCCAGCGGCTCAATCAAAAGTAGTTGTTGATTTAGCAACTGTTTCAGGACCAGCTGTTCTCATAGACTAGAAGTTTTCAAATTCTCATTATGTTATTTCTCAAAATCATGTAAATATTTTGAGGCAAGTGCCTCCGTAACAGTTAGTAGTTTAAGCAGTTAGAATTAGTTAGAGTAGTTAGAATCAATTTCATTACTGGAAACTGTTTTGTGTTACTGTATTTAAAGACAATTTCAGGAAAGAAAAAGGTTCCGAGTTTTTTAACCTGAAAGCCAAATTTTGTACTTGAGAATACTGAATCAATGAAAAAGTTTTGCAAGTTTCTATAATTCTGTCTATGCTGAATAGTTTCCCAGTTTTCATTATGTTTTCATGTCTATGAATAAAGTAGAGTAATTCGAGATGCGGGTCTCTTTATACATGTGTATTCAAGAGTTAAACAAACCTTAATGGACGCTCCTCTATTTTAACTTGATCATTACTTATTTCTTCAGGATTTTATAATGATAGATTCTGTTTCAAATAGCATATCAATTGAAATCCTTTTATTTCTTGTTTCTTCCGTCCATTCACTTCAGCATAAGAAGAATATGGCATTGTAGAAAATTGCATGGGTTTAATATTTTAAGATTATATTATTAATGTTTGAAGGTTTATAAAACAGAGACAGCTATACATCTATTTGTGACATAATCTTATAATTTCTTGGGCACAAATTCCTTTACACAGCAAGGAATTGTTTCTTGAGGTACAACATTAATTGGCGCCATTGCCGGGGATGAAGATTTGAATATTTTCCCTGGGTTTTGTTTTACATTTTATTTGGTTGTTCAGAGAGGAGGAAATAGTAAGCTGTGTTTGTTTTTAAAATAGCTCTGGCTCCAAAGAAACCTCACACGAGGTCAGATACCTCTCAGCAAAAAGTTCATGTTTTGTCTGATCCTGAGAAGCTTGTTTCAAAGAGGGGTCAGAAATCAAAAATATTTGATACACCAGAAGCTAAACTGCTCGCTCCAGGTAGCAGTTCATGCACTCCCTCATCCAAGAATATTTCCAAGAAACTCACTTTCCTGGAAAAAGAATCCTCATCATCACCCATTCATTTTCAAGAACCTACATTAGAAGAGAAATCTTTGGAGTTTGTGTCTTTCCATTTTACAGAAACTCAACGTCATATAGTTGCTAGATATTTTTCAATTGTTCATACACCAGTTCCTATATCAGTTGTTCCACCTCATTCGCCCCCATCTACAACTGGTATTCATTTGACCTCCGCTCAAGGAGCAGTTAACCCAGGCGTAAACATGGCAGCCCCTGCTGCCCCTGATTTCATGATGAATAGATATGCACCATTAAATACACCTCAACCACTGCATGATATGCCTCAGGAGTATCTCAAGTTACTCCCTAGATTTACTGGTGAAGATGAAATAACTACAGAATAGCACTTGCCCCTGTTTTTCACATTTGCTGAGAATTTAAATGTTGAACATTTGGACGTTGTAATGAGACTTTCTGTTCAGTCTCTAAGTGGAGAGGCAAGGAAATGGTTTAAATTATTTCCTAATGGTACCATAAATGATTGGGATGCCCTAGAAATGCGTTTCACCGAGAGATGGGGTGAAAAAAGGGACCATGGCTATTCTTTGACAGAATTCAATGCAATAAAGAAGAAATATGATGAAAACATGAAATATTTTGTGAAGAGATTTAATAAATTGTATAATAGTTTTTCTGTTGAAATGAAACCCCCTCCTATTGGAGCAAGGGTCATTTTTTCTGGTGCATTTGAACCAGAGTTCAATTTCACATTGAGAGAAAGAAGGTCTCCTACTTTGGAGCAGATTCAAACTGATGCTCTAGAGATTGAGGCTAATCTGTCTACCGCTGGTGAAGTTCAGGATAAAGAAAAAGCTAAAGAAGAAGCCTTAGCTCATGACTAGAGAATTGATGATATGACTAAGGTCATAAAAAATTTGTCTAATAAGTTGGTGAAGTTGGAAATAGACAATAATAAGCCTGCAAGACAGAATAGAGGGATTTTTAATCCCCAGTTTAAAAAACATCCCCTGCAAATTCTACAAAGAGAGAGAAAAGATCAAGATCAGGTGCAAGCACCTTTGTATATAGAGGCAGATCCATCCCATTCAACAGATGATGATGATGAAAGAGAAGATGACGCTCGAATTTCTGCTGTCTACATGGAAGATGATGAAACAGAAGAAGAAACAGAGGAAGAAGGAATGGAAGAAAATGAAGAAACTGATCTTTCATTCGATCAAGAAGAGATGAATGACTATTGCGGACATTTCACGGACTTCATGCAATCAAAATTACATAAAAAAATACGATTTGAGGTCAAAAAAAAGGTTAAGAACTCAAGATGATGAGGAAAAGGAACCAGAAATAGTACCTGCTCCGATGGCGACTCCATTACAGAAAAATCAGATTAAGAAATCAGATAAGGGGAAACAACCCATGAATGAAGAAAAAGAGAAGGAAAAATAGCAGGTTGGGGCTTCTCAAACAAAGATTGAGGACCCTAATATTTTGGAGAAAGTTGTTACTGTTTCGAATCAAGGTCTAAATTCCAATAAAAATCAAGAAGAACCTAAAAAGTTGACAAAACAAAATCAAAATTTCATTTTCTCAAAAGATTTGGAGAAAGTAAAAATCCAAGTACCTCTTCTTGAGTTGATGAAAACACTTGGTTATAAGAAGGAGATTGTTGAATTTATCAATTTATCTCAATCTGATGAAGTGGGTGATATAGTAAATCTACAAGAAGAAAAACCAGTGGTTACATTTGGGCCTCATGTTGAAGAGGTAGATTCATCTGTCCCTCCTTTTTATATATCACTTCTGTTACATGATTTTGTTTTGCATAATTGTATGCTAGATTCTGGTGCATCCCACAATTTGATGCCATTATGTGTCATGAAAGAGTTGAATTTGCAAATCACTAAGCCATACCGAGATCTTTATTCTTTTGATTCAAAAAGGGTGAAATGTGTGGGTCTTATTAAGGATATGGTTGTTTCATTGGCTCAAATCCCAGCCAAGAGCATTATGATGGATGTGGTAGTGGCAAACATTCTAGCTAGATTTGGTATGTTATTATATACATATTGGGGGGCAAAGCTTGGAGGAGTTTTGAAGCTAGATTTTACATATGCTATCATTCCTTTTTTTAATGGGGAAGAAAGGAGGTTGTACCGAGAAAATCGATTTCAAAAAACTGCCACCAAGAAAGATGCAGGTAATTCACCTATTTATGGCCAAGAGAAGGATGACCTTTCTTGTTTCATGCTGCATGAAGATGCAGAATTTGCTGAAGAGTCACAAGGGCAGCTCCCTTCAGCCATTGTACATAAGGAGCTGCATTCAGATAGACTTTGGAAGTGTTATTTTGATGGCGTGTTTTCTAAAGAAGGTACTGGAGCTGGTTTCATTTTTGTATCTCCGGAAGGTAATCTTGTACCTTTTTCTTTCAAATTGGAGTTTGGGTCCACTAACAATGTAGCGGAATATGAAGCATTAATCATTAGTCTGCAGACAGCTAAGCAAATGGGAATTCAGTTTATGACTGTGTTTGGGGATTCTGAATTAATTATAAGACAGATTAAGAATTTGTGTCAAACTAAACATCTCAGGTTAAAAGCATATCGGAATGAGGTCTGGGATCTAATTGAAAATTACTTTGAAGCTTTCAACCTGCATTTTGTTCCAAGGGAAGAGAATAGAATGGCTGATTCTTTAGCAGTTTCAGCTATTCCATTCAAACCTCCAATCAATCCAAGACTAAGATGTGAAATTGAAATGAGACATAGACCTTCGATCCTAGAAAATATCAAACACTGGCAGGTTTTTGAGGATGATGAAAAGATTAAGAAATTTTTGTTGATGATTGAAGATTTTGAAAATCATCAGATTGATTTAGAAACTGATGAAGATGACTTGGCTGATATGTCTAGCACTTTGAAAAAGAATATTGGTGATCAGGAGATTATTCAGTTGAAAGACAATGTTTTTCCAAGAGGCTTGGTGCCTCTCGAAAGACTGTTTGATGCAAATGATGTGGCAGTGAATTAGAAGAAAGCACATCAAGATGAGAATTTGGAAGATTGCAATTTAGGAACTCAACAGGAGCCTAAAACGATCAAATTATTCAAAGGAGTCCCGAAGGACTATAAAGAAAGGTACATAGATATGTTCAAACAATTCAAAGATGTATTTGCTTGGTCTTATAGTGATTTGAAGACGTATGATAAGAGTATCATACAGCATAAAATCCCACTGAAGGATGGAGTCAAGCCGCATAAACAGAAGCTCAGACAAATCAATCCATTATTTTTGGCTCCGATTGAAAAGGAGGTAAATAAATTGCTGCAGGCCAAAATAATTGTTCCTCTCAGATATTCAGATTGGGTTTCCAATCTTGTACTAGACTAAAAGAAAAATGGAGAGATAAGGCTATGCGTATATTTCAGGAAATTAAATAGGGCTTCATTTAAAGATAATTATCCTTTGCCGAAAATGGATTTTGTCTTACAAAAAGTCATTGTGGCTCACAGATTATCTATGATGGATGGTTTTTGAGGGTATAATCAGGTTGCTGTGGAGAAGGGAGATCAAAAGAAGATTGATTTCACTACACCCTGGGGAACATTCATGTATGCTAGGATGCCATTTGGCCTGATGAATGCGGGGGCCACATTCCAAAGAGAGATGGATATTGCATTTGTGGGTGATGAGTTTGTGGTTGTTTATCTGGATGATGTTACAATTTTTTCAAATTCTGATGAGGAGCATCTACAGCATTTGCAGAAAGCCTTCTTGAAGTGTAGAAAGTATGGATTATCGCTAAATCCTAAAAAATATTTGTTTTCTCTAGAGGAGGGTAAACTGCTGGGTCATATTGTTTCCAGACAAGGTGTGAAGATTGATCCAGTAAGGGTCGAAGCAATACAGTCAATTCCACTGCCCCGAAGTAAGGTGCTTCGAGATGCAGAATTAAAATATAATATATTGGAGAAACAAGTATATGCTCTGGTGAAAGCATTGAAAGCATTTCGAACCTATATGCTTCATTCTTAAATTTTAGCATATGTTCCTAATTCTACTGTAAAGGACGTTTTAGTACAGAGCGATGTAGAAGGTAAAAGGGCCAAGTGGATTGCTAAAATCCAAGAATACAACCTGGATGTTAAACCAACGAAATTGATCAAAGGATTGGGATTAGCCAAATTACTAACAGAGTCAAATTTCCAAGCACTAGGAATTAATCTATTGGCCCCTGTAGAAGAAGTTGATGGAGAAACAGGTGATATTCAGTCAAAGCCAGCCATTAAATATAAATTCCTCTGCTCGGATTAGTACAAGGATATTGTTCATTATCTATGTTTTCTTTCTTGTCCTCCTTCAATAAATAGAACTAAATACAGAGCTTTGAAACTTAAGGCCCAACCTTATGTCATAATTGAAGCAAAGCTATATTGGAAGGATCCTGCTGGTGTGTTACTGTTATGTTTGACAGAGGAGGAAGTTCCAGAAGTAATCAAAGAATATCATGAATGCTTGTGTGGAGGTCACTACAGTTGGAAGGTAACTGCTCATAAAGTTTTTAAATCAGGTTTCTATTGGCCATCTGTGTTTGCTGATGTATATAAAGCAGTCAGAAGTTGTCAAAAATGCCAAGTGTTTGTAGAAAAGAAAAGGTTAGCCCATTTACCTCTTCTCCCGGTTTTCATTGAAGAACCTTTCAGACAATGGGGATTGGATTTCATTGGAGAAATCAATCCACCATCTAGTGGGAAATTTAAGTGGATTCTTACTGCTACAGATTATTTTACAAAATGGGTGGAGGCAATCCCTACCAGGAAGGAAAATGATTTGCTCGTTATGAAGTTTTTAGAAGAAAATATCTTTAGCAGATTTGGATGTCCAGTAAAGATTGTGACAGATAATGCACAAGTCGTTAACTCAATCAGGTTTATTAATTTCTGTCAGACTTACAATGTGATATTGTCTCATTCTATAGCTTATCATCCACAAGGGAATGGATTGGTAGAATCTTCTAAAAAAACATTGGTAAGAATTCTGAAGAAGACAATAAATGAAAACCAAAAGAACTGGGATTCCAGGCTAGTGTTTGCGCTATGGGAAACAAGGATGACCACTAGAAGATCCACTGGTAAGTCACCTTACGAACTAGTATATGGGACTCAGGCATTATTTCCCACCCAGTTGGTGAAACCTATGATTTCCTTCCTTCAAGATGCTCAAGCAGAACCTAATGCCATGATTAGAAGAATGAATAATGTAATGGAGCTAAGTGAAAATAGAGATAAAGTTCGGGTGAATTTGCTTGCTTATCAACAGAAAATGAAGACAATATTTGACAGGAAAGCAAAAGAGATCATTCTTTTAGAAGGGAGACCCGGTATTGAGGTGGGATACCCGAAGGGAAGACAAAGGGAAACATGGAAAATTCGATCCCTTGTGGTATGGTCCATTCAGAATCAATGAAGTTAGGATGAATAACACTTTCATGCTGGAAAATATTTAAGGAGAAGTACTAGATATGCCTGTGAATGGGCAATATCTAAAGCATTATTTCCGGCACTAAGGGACTGTTTCACCATCATTGTATATATCCGGTGTGATCATTGTACATATTTCATCAAGCAAATTTTGACTCCATGCCCGAGGTGAAGGCACAAATCTGCAGGTTCTTAGTGTTTCATGGCAAAAACACTATCCCCAGGTGGAGCCAGATGTTGTGGATCATCTGCATATCCTTTTCCATTTTTTTTTTTTTGAATATCACAAAATAACAAAAATATGAAATTCACAAAAAGAATATGTTATGGTATTTATTAAACTTTATTTGGCTTCGTATTATAATTTAATGTTTAAGTATCGAGCAAATTTTGAAGCGGAAGCGGAAAAGTGTTGAGGATCATAATTGGGTGATCAAATACGGGGGCGCAAAAAGCTCGCGCGTTATTCAATCTGGCACCCCTGCAGTTGACTTGTTGACTGTGAGGTAAACGAAGATCGACGGCCTGGATTCTTTGCAGGGGGCATAGATCCAGGTTCTCCGCCACACTCCAGGACCCCCCACGGTGACGTCATCAAGCGAGATGGAAGAACAACTATCATCCTCTTTCAACAGCTTTTTACACGTCATTTCAGCATTTATTACGGGTTTTGCAGCTGTTAAATGGTCTCGCCACCTTTTCATTTTTCACTGCCCCTCGAATTTTTTCCATTGTCTGTCAGCCATGGAAAAATGAGTCTCTCAAGCTGGTTCATCAAGCCTCAATTCCCTCATGGACAATGAAAAAGACGTCCAGGATACCTTGTCTTCTATCAACCATCCCTTATTGTATCACCAAGTGACCCTAAATGCTGAGAAATCCCTAGTATTTTCCGCCATGGAGAATTCCGGTGTCTTGTTCGCCTGTATCCCAAAAGCCCACTTTTTTCCTGAGTTCATCTCATGGCTGGTCTCTTCAATGTACCCTAGTAAGTGTTTCATAATGAACTCGCAGGGAGAAAACGTTCTGCAGGTATCGACGAAATTAATTCGCCAAGCATTGTGCTTTCCCGAAAATGAGTCACCACTACAATTCTTTGAAGATTCATTGGCTCGTTATTTTGAGGACGTTTCAAATGAAGAATTTGGTCAATGTATGTCATACTTGAGGTCAAATTCCAAGGAAGCTCAACTAGAAGGAGAAGAATTTAGTTTGGAAGTGTTCGATGCTGAGAATAGGCCGGTTCTGAGTTGCATTGCGAAGATTTTAGGCAAAGACAATGACCAGACAGTTGATAAAGCAGTATTGGGAATGTATGCGCTGATGATGAAACCAGGGGTTGTTCTCGACATTCCATCCTTCTGGCAGGAGATTGTAAATTCTAAGTTGATGGCATTTCCTCTTACAGGTTTCTTTAGATTCCCGTCTTTTATTGTTTATTTATTTTTATATCAAAATGTTGAAGAATTTATGAGTTTGGGATTGAATATAGTTGATGTCAACAAGCAAAAGAAATCAGTTTTATTTTGGATTGACATGACTAGAAAAGAAGGAAATGAAGTAGGGCTGTTTGAGTTTGCTAGTCATTATATGTCTATTGCTTATAGAATTTTGAATGGAGTTCCTCCTCCATGTTTTTTACCAAAAGCCCGGGAGTTCCTATAGCTAGGACCCAGTTGTAGATTCAGAGATTGGTTTGTGTTTGAAGAGTATTCAGAGATAAGGTTGTATGGAGCTAGCATCGAGCCCTATAGGCTCCCAACTTTTGTACCCATGCGACTTTTCACATTGGAATTCATAAGACAGAGCCTTAATGTGGATCAGGTACACTTTCTTCCCATGAAGAAAGGTTTTATGTATAAATTGCCTATGAGTGTGGGACCTTTCGTGGTCAATATGAGACAAGCTTTTGATGAAGTTTCTAAAATGTTGGAAGAGACATATTTGCTACTAGGGGAAAAATGGTCTTATGATCTGCATGGAGTAATTTCCCAGAGAAGAATTGAGAATGGATATTATGCGTTTTCTCATATAAGCAGACCTGATCAGGAGAAGTTGGCAAACGCAGGTGAAATAAATAAATAAAAAATGAGCATTCAAACACCTGTTATTACTAAAAGGGCAAGAAAAAGAGGTAGGGAAGATGTTGTTGAAGTAGATGATGAAGAGCCCAGGGAAGAAAACAGAACCAAATTGGCTGAAGATATTTCTTCCAACTCGCCTGGTTTTACCTTTCATATCAATGAAGAACAAAATGTCCCCTCTTCTCCTAGAGAACATGAACTTTACTCAGAGAAGATGCCTTCAGTCAAACAAATATTTACACAGATTGAAGAAAGAAATCAGAGGATAAAAGCTAATGTAGAAGCTCAAGCAGAGCATCACATAGCTGCTGATCAGACCAGGTTATTGACTGTAATGGACCTTGAAAAGGATCATTTTAGGATGGCTTTGACACATCCAACTAGGATGTCCCTTGGATCTTCGAGCAATTTTAATGAGGTAAATATAACTATGGATGTTAAAAAGATCCCACTGTGGGATAAAATGAATCTTCATATGCAGACTGGGCAGTTAATTGTAAATGATTTAACCAAGACTAATGCCACAGCAGTTAAGCATGAGAACATGCTTGCAAAAGTTATTAAACAGTTCAAGATGGAAAAGGCTAATTCAAGGGCCTTGTCAATTCAAAATGAAGAATTAAAGAAGATCATTATGAAAATTGGTGTAGATCCTAATGATAAAGCTGCGATTCAAAAGCTCATGAAAAGTGAAAAAATAGAGATATCCTCATTGAGGAAAAAGCTAAAGTTACCAGCTACAGTGCATTCAATGGCTGCAAAAGTAGTAGAGGTGGAAAAAGAAAAAGAAGAACTGCGACAGCAATTGTTGCAGAAAGATGAAGAATTAACTAAAGTAAAGCAGACTGCTATTTCATTACAAAACCATATTGAAAATCATACTTGTGCATTTGTTTTTCCTATAGGTGATGCAGACCCTCAAGCACAGATTGTTCAGCTTAGCACAGAATTGAAGATGGAAGAACGAGATCGTAAGCAGGCTCAATCAGAGTTGGAAATGGCTACCAAGATTATGTGAGCATGGGAAGATAAAGCGAATGAAAACAAGAAGAAATTACAAAAGGATGAGGATGAAATTAAAGATCTCAAGTAGAAGTTAAAGGGTAATATCTCACTTATAAAAGCTAAAGATATCATTTGGGGTGAGATTATTTCAGAGATAAAGTCAAATTGGAATTCCCTGAATATAGTTGCTCAAGAGAAAAGCCTCATCTCAGAACATGAAGAGGAGATATTATATGAAAATCAAACGGCCATTAAAAGAGAAAATTGGGCTAAGAAGTTTATAAATTTTATCAATTCCAAATCAGACGAAGAATTAGAAGATATTGGAATACAAGACAGATATTTTTATGCTGAGGAAATTAATAAAATGATAATTAAGAATGATCTTCGGAAGGTTGCAGAGAAAAGGTTACTGGGAATCAAGGAGATAGTAAATAAGTTTGATATATCATTTGAAAAATTGATCAGAACAGGTTTACCTTCATGCTGGACTGAGAAAGGAAATATCATGTCATGGAAATTTTATGAAGAACAGTTAACATTTGCAAAAATTAAGGTAGATAATAGGCACGAAAAGACACATATCTTGAAAGGAGATACTGTGTTTAACTTTTTTCATAGGCATTTCAATTTGCTATGGATGGTGAAGACTCTCTTTACAGGAAAACCTACATACAGTCAAGTTGTGGTGTTTAGGATAGAATATCAAAGTTTCAAAAGTTCCTCGACAACTCGAAATGAGCTATGGAAGAAGTGCAAGGCATTTTCAATGGACTCAACAAAAGAGGTCCCAGTGGCTCAATCAAAAGTAGTCGTTGATTCAACAACCGTTTCAGGACCAGTTGTTCTCATAGACTAGAAGTTTTCAAATTCTCATTATGTTATTTCTCAAAATCATGTAAATATTTTGAGGCAAGTTCCTCCGTAACAGTCAGTATTTTAAGCAGTTAGAATTAGTTAGAGCAGTTAGAATCAGTTTCATTAATGGAAACTGTTTTGTGTTATTATATTTAAAGAGAATTTCAGGAAAGAAAAAGGTTCCGAGTTTTTTAACCTGAAAGCCAAATTTTGTACTTGAGAATACTGTATCAATGAAAATTTTTTGCAAGTCTCTATCATTCTGTCTATGTTGAATAGTTTCCCAGTTTTCATTATGTTTTCATGTCTATGAATAAAGTAGAGTAATTCAAGCTGCGGGTCTCTTTATACATGTGTATTCAAGAGTTAAACAAACCTTAATGGGCACTCCTCTATTTTAACTTGATCATTACTTATTTCTTCAGGATTTTATAATGATAGATTCTGTTTCAAACAACATATCAATTGAAATCCTTTTCTTTCTTGTTTCTCCCGTCCATTCACTTCAACATAAGAAGAATATGGCATTGCAGAACATTGCATGGGTTTAATATTTGAATATTATATTATTAATGTTTGAGGGTTTATAAAACAGAGACAGCTATACATCTATTTGTGACATAATCTTATAATGTCTTGAGCACAAATTCCTTTACACAGAAAGGAGTTGTTTCTTGAGGTACAACAGATCCAATGATAGAGCCTTCACAGTGACAAGCATGCAATAATATCATCAAGGCTTCCAAGACTTCAATTTCTTCTTCAACTTCAATAGACTATGTATTTATTTCAGAGAGTTTCAATATAACAACTAGTGATCAACCAACAACCAACAACCAACCCCTCACTCATCTTCTGTAGAAGTATATATAGAAGAATGAGGAGGTGAGATCTGATAAAAAGATCTCCAATTACAATTAATATAGATTTAATGTGCTCTTTCCCTTTGAGGGGCTCAATGAAGAAACTTACATGGGTGTACTCTGTATTAAATGTTTTTACATAAATTTTAAGCTCGGTGGGAGCTTTTGTTTACCTTTGAGGCTCTGTGTGGCGTCGAAGTAACTCTGCAGATGTTTGTCATTAATTTTCCTACAGAATTTACCTTTTGATTTTGTTGTGAGGCAAATATCTGGTCCTGATAAATAAATTCAGCCTCTAATTGAACACTTTGAGGTACAGGTGGTATTTCAGTACCTGGGAGGAATCAATTTGCCTCAGATGTGGCGGTGGAGGCTTTCCTGTTGATAAAAACCCTTAATATTTTCTTTAAACTGTATTTTAATTAGGGATTAAGCTTTTGATAAACATTTTTAGCCGTGATCCCTGCAAATATGTCTTCCATCCTCTATCCTGGTTCATTTTGATCTTCATCACTGATACTCTCTGATTGTGCCCGATTCGTGGTTTATGTGGGTATGCAGGGCTACGCAGGGTTATGTGGCATCCATGCTTCACGGATGGTTGATGAAACATGGACTTAACACCTGAAAATGTTTTCATTTGACAAATCGAAGGTGGGAGGATCTTCACCCTCTGCCTTCAAATTTTCTTCAGACATAGTGAAAAAACCTTTGAACCTTGCAAAATACGAACAAAAATTATAAAATCCATGCATTTATAGGTTACTGCTTTAGAAGGCACATGGAGAGAGCATGGCCGTTGGATGGCATCATCCGACGGTCGAGATTTGATTAGAGGAGTCAAGGGAAGGTGGAAGAATTTTTTAAAACAGAGCCATCGATCATGCAAAGATTGACGGTCGGGAGTAGAGAAAGGAAAGTCAAAGCAGAACGCGTTGACTGGGCGACAAATCAGGGCGATGGAATATGGGTCATTGATCTACAGATCAGATCGATGGCAGAGATCAATTGAATGCCGCATCGTAGCCCGGTTAATTTTCGGGCATCTTCAGAGAGCGATAGTCGTCTGATGGGCAGCCTCAGATCGGATGGTCTACAGCGATATCACGTCGGGTTTGCTACCAAAATTTAATGCGCGATGGGGGGGCGGTTTTCAAATAGTGCATGGGACACGTGTCAACCAGCGTATGGAATCACTGTCGATTTGGAAAAAGCCGTCGTTTTCCAAAGGCGGTGCGATGAATATCATGTAGTTTTTGGACAGGTGAGTGGAATGCAGGGACCACCAGGGAGACGGACTCCGCATCGTCGATCTACAGATTAGAATGATGGTGCAGAATGAATTAAATTTGGAACTAGTGGAAATTTTATAAAATAATAAAACCGACGATTTTTTAATATAAACCAAGGTTTAGAATATTATTTACGAAGTGGCTTGGCGCCCGACTGTGGGACCTTTAGGTGTATGGAGGATAATACAACTAGAGTTTGTGGAGGAAGGGGCTTAAGACTTAGCCTGAGGGGGCTTAAGTCCACACCATAAAAAAAATGTGATTTTTATGGTTTTTGAATGATTTTCAAAGCATTAGAGGGGTTCCGATAAGGCAAAGAAGGAGTTTTCAACCTTGTCAAGGGGATTCTGAAGAAGGGGAAAGAGGAAAAATATGAAAATGAGAGATTTTCATGGGAAATGGAGGGATAAAAATTGAGGTTATTTTTGGCAAAAAGGGAAAAATGAAAAGTGTTTGCAACAGTATTTTTCCTTGGGAATTAGCAGGATTTCTGAAGGGGAAAGAAGGCACAGTAGTGAAGATTGGGATAGATGTAGAAGACCTTCAAGAGTCTTCAAGAGCCAACACTTTTTAGTCATAAAATTTGTTCCTTGAAGGCTCCAAAGAGTTTTATCCAGCATTTGGTATAACAAATTTTATAGCTGGCTAAAACATCTCTCCAGGTATTCCTACTTCCCAAAGTTTGCAAGGCAAGGATCCCTACCTTCCCCTGGTACTCTATAAACCTTTCAGTAATATTTTCGTCAAGTTACAAGCATTGAGTCGATTTCATAGTAGTTCGTTGTTGGCAGCGACACGCATTAAGAGTAGCGTTACTAGTAGTACTGTAGTTCCTAGTAGTATAGTCATGCAACCAGGACCTAGAGGGTTTATTATAGTCACACCTTCCCAAGTAAATATGGCTGGGTCATTTACCTGGTATCCAGAATTTTCTGGCCAAGGTAACTGTTATAGCCTAAATCTACCTCAGGCTGAAAGAAGGCAGAGTTCAAGGTAACATCAAACCACGCTCAGTCTGGTAGCTAGCCCTACCAGATCAGGAGAGGACTCTCTCCGGGTCAATCTCAACAAAGATAATCAATAGGGCTTGAGATGACTTGAAATAAAATCTGATTTTAGGCTAGGTATATATGTAAAAGAGTTTGATTTTGATTTTGGGGGTCTTTTTGGAAACAAAGGGAAAGGCAGTTTTGGGTTCGAGGATGAGGCCTAGTTTTTGTAGAGTTCTGAATGGGGCAAGGAAGGAAATTGTTTTGATGCTTTGGATTGAATGAATAGATAATTCAGACTGGTAAGGAGATGAATAGGGAAAGAGGCTCTCAAGAATCCTCTTCAAATATATGAAAACATGGAAAATTAAACAAAACTGAAGGCAGAGCAAAGTAATCTAATGAATTCCACCTTTATAACTTGTTTGTTCAATTTAAGAAGAAAGGAGAAGGAAAATGGTACACATAAACATCAGTGAAGTTAAAATTACATAGAGAAACACCATCAAAACACAGAGCCACATGGATCCCAAAGAGTGCTGCAAACCCTGGTTTATTCCTTTGCCAAAATTGCAGAGATGAAATGTACAATGAAGTGCCAAGCAATCGCAAGTGTCCAACCCTGAAAATCACTAATGAACTACATGATATAGACAAGCCTAACTAATTCCCATGCCTCTAGGGGTTGAGCTCACCATTCTAGGAGCTATTTCAACCATATCTAAACTAAGAACTGGAAAATAGGCAATGAAACAACTTGCCTCTATATGATAGGAAACTGATTCATTCACTTACATTTCACTTTTTAGTGAATGAATCTACTAGAATGAGTAAAAATGTACCAAAATGACATCATGGTCATTAAATTACATCAATTTACATCAATATTTACATGAAAAAGTCTAACTATCCAAAACTAGGCGAAATTCTGAGTTGCTGAGTGAAAAATAGGCCAAATTTCCCTATGCGCCGCGCCTGAAATCTCTATGCGTAGCACAAGTTTTAGGCTGATTTTGAGAGCCTTCCCAAAGTCCAAATTGATTTTAGGATAGCTTGTTGGAAATCCCTACCTGTCTAATTTCCAACCCAAGTGGAATTTCTGGATTTGGTTTCCATTTGCCCCTCCAAAAGTTCAATCTCCCAACACTGCTTCCTGTGTGTGCACAAAGTGGCAGAAAGGCCATTTTTAGGGTGTTCTTGACCCTTTAGGCAACCCAAAACTTGATGAAATCCATAGCTAATCCATATGCATGCATAAATTTTGATGAAAAATCTAGAAATGCAAAGTTTTCCTCCAGAAGAGCTGCCAATTATAAGCGCGCGCCAAGTGGTGCTACGCGTTGGGCAGGAAAATCTGTGTTTAGGCCCAAAAATTCAAAATTGACAAATTTTTTCCCAAATTCCTTGAAATTTGGGCTGAATCTCCACCATCAAGCACTATGCTGGGCCAAATAAGCTTCAGCCAAAATTTGGAGCCTATCATGCCTTTTACGACGCTTAAGTGCCCTCCTTAGCTTTGCCTTCAAGATTTTGATCCTCGCTTTGCAAACATGATTTCGCGCCCAATGTGGTTCTTCATGCACCTGAGCATGTTATTTTCCTTTTTTTCCTTCTCCAATAGCTTCTCAAGATGAATATTGACCCTCTAAATCCAAGTCTCTCTATCAGCCTCAATCTCACGCTCAATGGGTGTCATCTCGGTTGGGCTTCTTCGGGCAGCTTGCCGGTTCTCACGGATGTTTTGCAACTCCATGATTGTCTTCTGATCCTCCAATTGCTTGTTTCGCTACTCCAAGTATTTTTTGATCCATTGATCTCTTTGCAATTTTTCGGTTAATGTGTCGATCTCAGCCTTTTTCTCCTGAATTATCTATCTCAACTTTGAGATTGGAGAGCTCAAATCCTCATCAATCAATATGAAATCAATATCCTAGCCTCCTGAAGGGCCCTCATCCTACATAGGCCTCTTTCCTCTATCCTGTACCTGTACCTGTGCTGTTGATGATGGCAACGAGACCCCTTCCACCCCAGGTGGAGATAGTACTCGTCGAGCTGCTGCAAATAATACTCTAGTGCCTCTCTGATAAGTAACAAACACTGGCACACTGATAGGCTCTGTCTCGTGACCTTCAAGCTGATGTGAAGGTTCACCTGGCTCATGAACAACCTTCTGAGGGACCTGAGGAAATGTGAAGAAATCACGGGAAATGAAATCCTCCCATGAAATGCCCTGCAATCCAAGCTGATGTACAACAATGATCTTGATGAGCGCATAGTGATAAATAATGTTGTGTTGCTGCTCGGGAGTTTTCTTTTGCACAAGAATGGTCATTCTCTCGATGTTCTGGCACATGAAAAAAGGAATGTTCATCATCCTCACTCTTGTGAAATGCATCAATAATCTGATGTGGTAGGCATAGAGGCAAGAGAACCGACCCTCACAACTGAAGTATCTGATAATGAGTCTCATCAAAGGCGCATAGGATTTATTTAGGAACCAGAATGGGAATACCCTGCTGAGCTGTCTCACATAGCTAGGCCTGATGTATGGTTCATAATGGACTCTGTCCACCTACTATCTTTTTTTCCACTGTTCACCCACATTTGGTATTCCAGATGCTTGAGAAATGGTTTCCGGTGTCAAGGTGAAATTTACACCAGCAAGAGTTACCTGACCATCATGCAAATGTAATACAAAAACCAAGCCAACTCCTAATGATGCTGAATCCTAGCAATAATATCACAATACTGATAGCATGACTGCTCTCGAAAACATGCCACGACAAGTGGGTAAGCCTGCAATTGAGTCAATGAGGTGGGCTCTTCTCTCACATGTTTGCCACCTTTACGAGACCTTCTCGGTGCATGTAGCTCAGTGGTAGAATCACTATCTCTACCATATGATGTATCAGTGTCTGTCTCCATGGTGTTTAAAGGTCTATGAAAGGTGTATGTTGGCTTGAATGAGATGAAGAATGAGAATTTGGTGCTTTGTTTCAATTTTCAACTATGTGCCAAAGGGAAAGGACTATGGGAGAAATAGGACAGTGGGGACACTGAAGTCTTGTCAAGTGGTATTTTTTCTTTTGAAATATTTTGATTTGACAAACTTAGGGATAAGGGACAACCACTTGACTGTTTGAGGAACTTGGGGTTTTGGGAATTTTTACAAATGAAATGGGAAAGAGAGAATAATAGGAAATGAAAGGATTTAGGGATAGGGATAATGGAAATGAAATGATATGAATGTTTTGGGATATGAGGGAATAGGAGAGGACTGTAATGATATAATAAATAATGATGGGAAAGGAGCAACAGGTGGGGAATGGAGTTGGCGTACTTGGCACCAAAATCAAATTTTAAACTTCAAATTCAAAACCCTTAGGATAAAATTTTAACAAGGTGATAGGGTTTATGGTTTTGAAATTCAAACTCTCATATTTAACCTCAATCAACATCAAATGGAAATTTCAAAGTCTCATGAACATACTTGGAACAAGGGAGGCAAAATCGTTTTGAAATTTGAGAGAGATGGCATGAATTTTTTTGTTTTGGGCCAATGCGCCACGCACACAACCCAGTGCGCCACGCCTGTTGTGTGCGCCGCACCAGTTCAAATTTGCATGGAGAAAAATGGCCCTATGCGCTGCGACCTCCACCCAATGCACCGCGCAGGTAAACTCACCCACAGTCCCAGCCTCCAAACACTGACTTTGCCCTCCACAATTTGTCTTTGGCTCTTTGATGACTCTTTGTATGCAAATGAATTGTTGAATATGAAAATATCTTATATATACAAAGGATTTTGATTTTTTATTTAGAAAACCCACTTTTTTAATGTTGCAGACTTTGGCACTTTTCACATAACTCTGTTTTTGTTTCCTTATTGCTTTTTTATCTTAATGATGAATCTTTTGTCTATTTTTTACAGGGATAACAGGCATGGGATTTGGGCAAAGGTGACCAAGGCTGCGTCTGAATAACTTTGCAACTAAAAAACTTTGAAAATTACATTACATTTATTACAAAACATGAAATTGACGATTTTTCTTCAAAGCAGAGTTTTGAAGAAGAATCATTATCAAGCATTGCGATGATGAATTTTTTACAATGAAAAATTATTTCGAGCCTCCCTCATGTTCCTGCTGACATTATTAGTCATTCTGAGACTAAATTAACGAAACCCTAGACCTAATGAGACAAAAAAACCTAAAATGACTCTTTGTTAACCAAGAGACCAAACATGACTGTAAATGACTATAAATGATTTCGATAGACAGAACTAGGCCAGCAGGTACAAGACATGAGGGATATGAGTGAAAAGACCCTTCCGTCAAATGATCCATGCTCCTAATGGAATGCAACTGACTGAGCTGAATGAGACACCTAAAATTAAATGCAACAAAAGAGATTTGATCTCTGACGGAGGGATGAAGATACCGACTCTAACATTGGTTCCAATGGGGATGGTAGCTCCTTGGAGGTGCCAAGAACTACAGATTTCTGGGAGAGTAGGTAGTGCCTTCGTCCATTGGGCTATGGAGTCCATAAATTCAAGAAATCAACACAAGACTCTTGAATCATTTATTGACTGAAAATTGACTGAAACTGACTCAGTTTTGAAACCAAAATGACCGAAAAAACTGACTTAACAAACCAAACCAAAATGACTCATGACTAACTTAACTGAAACAAGTACTTACAAATATTTTTGAATGGAAGCAGACCATCGAGATTTGAGGGTTTCAAATCATGATGAAAACCAACTGCCTACTGATGAAATATGTACAATCATGTGTAGTGAGCCTTCCAATGTAACCAATCCAGCAGATGGCTACATACCAAAATTCTTCTCTCACTTTTCTCGAGCAGGTATAACGATGTACATGTAGGAAACTCACAATAACCATTGAAACCAAGGCTTATGATAACAAACCAGGCAACATTTATCTTTTCTGATGCTTGCAAAAGAATGCCGAAGGGATCTTTAAAATCCTGAAGCACTATTGGTCTTGAGATCTAGCAGCAAAATTAAAACTACTTCCTTCATTCTGATCTGAAAGAACAATTGATTGCCGAATGATAGGAAGGCACAGAGAGGTATAAGCTTCCTCCATTTGAGTGTTAGCTGTAAATTCCCTGACCATGAGAAATTCTGGCATATTGTCTCTCTCAAGCTCATATTCCTCAACTTCATGGTCTAGGTCATTCTTAAACAGAGAAAAATCTTCAAGATTATCAAACATGAAAGCCTTATCATCTTCATGAAAGAAAATATTATCTGTTTGCTGATCTATAAAACTAATTACAAGACCGTCATCATTTTCAAAATAGGAAGAAGTTTCACCAACACTTTCTTGACCATGTGCACACTGCAAATCTGCTTTAGCTTGGGTTGTAACATGACCTTTTAGGAGTTGATCTATCTCATCTTCAGACAAAGGAGATAATGCTTTTTGTTTTATTTTTCTCAAACAGTGATTGTCTTCATGAAATAACATTTTAAAACATGAAAAACCTGAATGACAGTCCTTAATTCCTCGATCTTCTGAAATTTGAAAACATTGTTGATCATCTTCATATGATATGGCAATCAAATTAGCATCTATCACTGAGTTATTGAAAGAATATTTTTCACTTACTTGAACAAAGATCTCATCTTGTTTTTCATGAACTGACTGGATTAACTCCTCATGAAGGCTTTGTTCTAATGAAATGAGAACATTTGGATCAATAATTTTGTCTTCTTCATTCCAGATGATCTCAACAGCAGAGCTCTCCTTCATGGGATTCAACACAAGGTATTCTTGATCATCACGATCTGAATCTAGATCTGAAATAGCTGACTTGAATTTATCACATTCTGAAATTGAAACTTGACTTTCCTCCATATTGCCTTCTTCTATGGACGGATCTGAAAAAAAACCTTCTCTTTCATCATTTTCTATTGTACCAAGATCTTGATCCTGCTACAACGTTTCCTGAGCATCTTGATGGGTATCCTCTAAGTTCTCTTTATGCTGCTGAAATGGATTTTCGTATAGAGCCTCCATGATCTCATCGTCCATGAAGTCATCATCTTCATAAACTTTTTCAAGATTTTCAATAAAACTATGAACATGGCTACAACAGTTCTGAACTAAAGTTAAGGATGAATAAGATTCTTTATATCTTTCAAAGAACATTGTATGAAAATCCTTTAAACAATAAATACAAGCAGGCGGAAAAATTTCATACCAAGATTGGGCTTCACCTTCCAGAGTTGCCATGAATATCTTCATCAAGCAATCTTCGTGAAAATCAACCTTCAACTTGAGAATATGTATGTGAAATCTAACCAGATGTAAAGCAGCATCCTTCCTATCATCATCTGTAAACTTAGGCAAATTCATTTTCCAATCTACCTTAGGAATTTTATTTGGAAAACCTGAAATGTGATCTCGGCTCATGGGAGCATACCTTTGATCCAGAGAAACCATTTTGATAACAATGAATTCACCAAGAAATTCCTTAGGCTACTGATTCTTGAAGAGTAGAGTCGCCATAAAAATTCTGAACCTTAGGATTCTTCAACACTGGAGTCGCCAGGTGAATGATCTCAGCCTTGTGGTGTCTGATCATTGTCCACCATCAACAATCGGATCTAAATTCATACATGTACTGGGGGCAATTTACAAGTCAAATGTTATGTTTACAAACTAGACCGGAGATTGACTGAAGCAACGTTTATCTACTTTCGCTAATGCAAAGCAAGAGCATTTCGAAGGCTACCTGGCATAAATTCAGGCTCCGTCTGCAACTTATAAAACAAATAACACTAAAAAGAAAATCATTTTCTACCCAGTATGGTCTCCACTATGTTATAGCCTAAATCTACCTCAAGCTGAAAGAAGGCATAGTTCAGGGTAACATCAAACCATGCTCAGTCTGGTAGCTAGCCCTACCAGATCAGGAGAGGGCTCTCTCCGGGTCAATCTCAAATAAGATAATCAATATGGCTTGAGATGACTTGAAATAAAAGCTGATTTTAGGCTAGGTATATATGTAAAAGAGTTTGATTTTGATTTTGGGGTTTTTTTTGGAAACAAAGGGAAAGGCAGTTTTGGGTTCGGGGATGAGGCCTAGTTTTTGCAGAGTTCTGAATGAGGCAAGGAAGGTAATTGTTTTTATGCTTTGGATTGAATGAATGGATAGGCCAGAATGGTAAGGATATGAAGAGGGAAATATTCTCTCAAGAATCCTTTTCAAACAGATGAAAACATGGAAAATTAAACAAAACTGAAGGCAGAGCAAAGGAATCTAATGAATTCCACCTTTATAAGTTGTTTGTTCAATTTAAGAAGAAAGGAGAAGGAAAATGGTAAAAAAAAACATCAATGAACTTTAAACTACATATAGAAACACCATCAAAATGCAGAGCCACATGGATCCCAAAGAGTGCTGCAAACCCTGGTCTATTTGCCAAAATTGCAGAGATGAAATGTACAATGAAGTGCCAAGCAATCCCAAGTGTCCAACCCTGAAAATGACTGAAGAAATACATGATATAGACAATCCTAACTCATTCCCATGCCTCTAGGGGTTGATCTCACCATTCTAGGAGCTGTTTCAACCATATCTAAACTAAGAACTAGAAAATAGGCAATGAAACAACTTGCCTCTATATGATAGGAAACTGATTCATTCACTTACATTTAACTTTTTAGTAAATGAATCTACTAGAATGAGTAAAAATGTGCCAAAACTACATCATGGTCATGAAATTACAACAAGTTACATCAAGAGTTACATGAAAAAGTCAAACTAGCCAAAACTAGGTGAAATTCTGAGCTGCTGAGTGAAAAATAGGCCAAATTTCCCTATGCGCCGCGCCTGAAATCTCTATGCGTAGCACAAGTTTGAGGCTGATTTTGAGGGCCTTCTCGGAGCCCAAATTGAGTGTAGGATAGCTTGTTGGAAATCCCTACCTATCTACTTTCCAACCCAAGTGGAATTTCTGGATTTGGTTGCCATTTTCCCCTCCAAAAGTTCAATCTCCCAACACTGCTTCCTATGTGTGCAAAAAGTGGCAGAAAGGCCATTTTTAGGGTGTTTTTGACCATTTTGGAAACCTAGAACTTGATGAAATCCTTAGGTAATCCATAGGCATGCACAAATTTTGATGAAAAATCCAGAAACCTCGGGGAACCGTAACTCCGGCCATGCAGAACATAGCTATTTTGATGTGAGGAGGAAATAAGACGGGGGAGGATGCTCGCGAGAAGGAGCCGGTACGCGGGATCCAGCCCACCTCCCCGAAACAAACGATCCGAACAAACATACAGAAGAAGTAATTCTAGGAGGTGGTGGAGACATTTGCTCAATTGGGGGGAGCTAAAGGCCTTGAGGTACCCATGACGACCGATACCAGGGAACAGAGTGTCACGAGGGCCCTAATTGAGGAATGGATTCAGTTATTCCTCAAGATTTTTGACAATGCTCCGATTCAGGAATAGCTCAAACATACCTTGGAGGATGTACTACAGGGGATTATAGGGCTGAGGGAACCTTTGAACACAACGCCCTAGTATGTACAGTGAGTCAAGCAGAACAAGTGAAGAACAAGAAAAGAGTTCCAGCTCAACACGTAGGTTGCAGGATTTCAGATCAGCGACACCATGCTTGACTTAGGATCTGACGTCAATATCCTACCGCGAAAGACGTGGGAGGCTCCTAGGTGGCCTCGGTTGACCTAATCAACAATCCAACTTAGGATGGCGAACCAGTACTGCATTGTGCTGATTAGCCGACTTGAACGTGTCGAGGTCGACATTGCATGGGTAAAGACCTACACGGACTTTCAGGTCATTGAAATTATGGGAGACAAGGATCCTTACCCTGCATTGTTAGGAATCAACTGGGATTTTGAGAATTACGCCATCATCGACCTCAAGAAGGAGCTAATGATTTTTGAGGATGGAGATGTCCGAGTCACTCAGCCTCTCGACCCATATCAAGGCCCGATATATAGAGACACTGTGGATAACCGGGAGGATGCTCAGATGTTGGAAAACCTTTATCAGATGACAGCAAGGAAGCGAGAGGACTATATTAACCCGACCGCAACCGGCTATGTCAGCTGGCGCAGTGTCTAGAGCTCGGAGCTGGCATCAGAACTAGCCTGGGAAGACTGGCAGCAAGGTGGGTATGAGACCAGCACGCGGCGATGTGACAAAATTTCCAGAGTTCGTTGGATTAGCACTGAGATCATGGAGTACCCCACCCTATCCAACATGCAATTCGTAAATACCTTCATTGCAAAGGTAGAAGACATGGTACCAGAAGGAAGCAAGATACCACTTTTGGACGTAGCACTATAGTCCACATCAGCTAGGTGGTGGAAAAATCACCGCAACACCCTGTCGTGGTGGAGTTGTGTGGTGGAGGCTTTGAGGCCGCTGTTCAAAGAATACGAAGGCCCTCGAAGCAGGCACAGGTACCAAGGGACTTTCAACCCCAGGGACACCTGCAAACCTGTGAGGAGCAATGGCAAAGTATAGGGTACCCAGAAGAGCTGTGGGTGCATCGGTTCGTCCATTCCTTAGATACCATCCTACATGCCTGGTACTTAGAGGAAGAGAGACAAAGAGGGACCAACTCCTTGCAAGAAGTCGCACACAAATTTGTTTGGTGCTTTTCCTTCGAAGGGGAAAGAGAGCTGGTGTCCCACGCATTACAGGCCATCAAGGGGGTACTGTTTCTTCATGATCCGGGGACTGACGGGAGCAGATTAGCATTACATCCTGAGGGAAGGCGTGATTTGGCTTGCTAACGGATCGATGGTGATCCAGATGATGATAGTCTGGAGGACCTAAGGAAATTATATTTTGAAGAGAAGGAAGGAAAGCAGAACATCAAAGAAGAGCCAACCATTGAAGGCATCCATCTACGCCCGTTGAAGACAAAGAAGCTAAACATCGGCATGGAGGAAAAACCCAAACTCACTACGGTTGGGGACTACTGGGATGAGGAGACGACAAAGGAAATCTTCAGCCTCCTCCAGGAATATGAAGACCTATTCCCTTCATCGGTTTTAGACTTAAAAGGCATCAAAGGGGACCTCAGAGAAATGCGTATTGTGCTGAAACCGAACGCCAGGCCCGTGAAGCATTGACGTTATCGGTTGAACCCGAGGATAAAAGAAAAGGTCAAGTTGGGGATCAATAAGATGCTGACAGTAGGTCTAATATTTCCTGTGGAAGAAGAAGAGTGGGTGAGTCCTATCGTCATTCAAAATAAGAAGGACAAGTCAGAAATCTGCTTCTGTGTCGACTATCGAAGTCTAAACAATGCTTGCATCCATGACCCATTTCCCACTCCATTCAGTGACGAAGTATTGGACCATGTTGCGGGGAATGAGGCCTACTCTTTCACTGATGGATTTTCAGGCTATCATTAGGTGTGCATTGCAGAAGAAGAAAAAATGAAGACAACGTTCACCACCGAGTGGGGGTCTTTTGCATACCACGTAATGCCATTCAGGTTGAAGAAAAGCCCTATTGTGTTTTCCCAGATCGTCATCACTGCTTTCCGGGAGTACATTCATAAGTTCTTGGAAGTATACATGGATGATTGGACCGTCTACAGTTTGCTGAAAGACCACGCCACCCTGTTACGCATCATGTTTGATCGATGTTGACAATTGCATATTTCCTTGAACTTGAAGAAATGCATCTTTGCGGTTCCTTTCGAAATGATATTAGGACATGTGGTGTGCAAGCAAGGGGTCTACAACGACCTTGCCAAGGTAGCCATGACCATCCACATGGAAGCCTCCAAAATGGTGAATCAGTTGCGGGCACTTCTCGGCCACATGGGTTATTATATATGGTTCATCAGAAATTACGCGAAGATCACTGCTCCTCTAGAAAAGTTACTACGAAAGTCAGAAGTGTTCCAGTGGATGGATGACTGCAGGATGGCCCTTGACATTTTTAAGGAGAAGTTGGAAATGGTGCCCATTCTGGTTCATCCAGATTGGGATAAGCATTTCCACGTGCATATTGACACTTCCAGTATCACACTTGAGGCTGTCTTGATGCAACCAGGGGAGACAACAGTCGACCACCCAGTCTACTTCGCCAGCCGCAAACTGTCCAATGCAGAGCGGAATTACACCACCACGAAGAGGAAGGCCCTCACAATGGTGTACTTGCTCCAAAATTTCTTCCACTATCTTCTAGGAGGGAAGTTTAAGTTCTTTACGGATCACTCCATGTTAAAGTACCTGGTCAATAAGCCCGTTTTGGAAGGACGGATCTGTTGATGGCTTCTACTCTTCCAAGAATTCACCTTCGAAGTGATCGTCAAGCCCGGGAGGTTGAAAGTTGGGCTGGATCACTTATCTAGGTTGGAAACGAGGGAGAACAATGGCTCTCTTGATGATCAATTGCCATATGCTGATATTTTCCGAGTCGAAGCCATACCAGATTATTTGGCCGACATCGCAACTTATTTGACTATGAGACAGTGCCCTCAGCACTACACCCCGCTCCAGAAACGACACTTGGTCATCCGCGGCACTAAATACCAACTGATTGCGGGGCAGTTGTATAAATTGAGCCTCAATGAGGTTTTGTGCAGATGTATACTCGACCATGAACGTGAGGTCGTGATGTGGGAGTGCCATAGCGGCATTGCGAGCGGGAATGTGGGGGTGAAACCCACTGCCAAGAAGGTGCTCCAAGCTGGACTATGGTGGCCGATGGTCCATGTCAATTGTAAGATGTTTGTTAAGAAATGTGATGTCTGCTAGCGAACAGGAAGGCCCTCTCACAGAGACGAGCTCCCGCTATACCCGGTGCATGTGTTGCGGCCGTTTGAGAAGTGGGTTGTCAACTTCATAGGTCCCATAGCCCTGGTAGCTAGGAATTCCAAGCCTGGTACATCATTACCGCCACCGACTACCTCACCCGGTGGGATGAGGCAGTGGTGGTATAGGACTGTACGGCCAATACAGTAGCTCGATTCATCTTTGAACACATCATCAGTAGGTTTGGCTGCCCACGGAGCTTAACTAGTGATCAAGGTATGCACTTCATTAATAAAATGGTCAAATCGTTGCTGGACACCTTCATGATTCAACATCACAAAAGCAGCCCGTACCACCCGCAGGCTAATGGTACTATTGAAGCATTCAACAAAATCCTCGAAAAGGGTTTGACGAAGATCTGCAATGCCAAGTGGGATGATTGAGATGAGCAGTTTCCAGCTGCACTATGGGCCTACCGGACAATAGTGAAGTGTTTGACCAATAAAACACTGTTCCAGCTGGTGTATGGTCGCGAAGCTATGATTCCCACTAAGTTCACCATACCGAGTCTTTTAATTGCCACATCCCTAAAGTTCTCAAAAGAGGAATCGCTACAGGAGCACCTACACGAATTGCAGAACTAGACGAGGCCCGGTTCCTAGCCGAGTTTCACCAAAAGGTTAGGAAGGATAGGCAGAAGGCGTGGCATGACCACCACATCAAGAGAAAAATGTTCCAGGTTGGAGGAAAGGTTCTCCTCTATGATAGTAGGTTTCAGAAGTTTCCGGGAAAACTGCAGATGCCCTGGTTGGGGCCTTACTTCGTCGTCGAGATTAGGGATTCTGGTGCCGTTCAGTTGGCTCAGCTGGAAGGTACTGTTTTACCTGGGTGGGTGAATGGTGCACACCTAAATCCCTACCAGGACAAAGTCTCTTTCACCTTTCATTAATAACTCTTGCACCCGAGAGAAGCCGTAGATTAGCGTAGTTGAATAACTCTCCTGCAACCGGGATGAGCATAGGTAGTGTTCATTGTCCATGCATAGGTCATAAATAACCGCTATGTTGTGGGGACCGCACCTCAACCGATTGTGGTCGAGGAGGGGCGCGTCCAGTGTGTCATCCTTGTAGGATACACAAACATGTCAAGTGTCAGTCCATATCATTTCAGTTAGTACTTGTGTCAGTTCGTAGGATCGCCTAGATTTGCAACATAAATTGCCATAATTAGAAGTAACCTACAATAATCATTTTTCCATAATTCAAAGTAACCTTAGCCGTCGCGTCCACCCATTTCCCCATGCCACTGTCAGCATATGTCAGAGTACACCTCAGCAGGTGATTGATCGCACGATTATCGCCGTGGAGAATTCCAACAGGAATTAACTCGTTATGGGGTCTCATCAACCTCACTCATGCCAGTTAATTACATAACCTGCATGGAAAAAATCACGAGAATGTTGGAGAAGTTAGAATTAGAAATTGGAGTAGAACCAGAGCAGCAGAAGTATCCAAAAACACAAAGCCAAGAGAAAACGCTGAGACCGATTCTGCAAGTGTATCAACAACGAGCAAAGATGACAAGAGCCAACCCAGAAGTCGTAGAACCGCAGCTTGATAGTAGAATTCATAAAACAAAGTCCCTCGTTGGGAAATACGATAGTGCTGCCCTCATAGATGCAGACCTCACGAACTCTTTCGAGTTCCCAGCACTCAAGTGCCCAGTGTATATGGAATATTATACCACAGAAGTAAGGCATGCAACAAACAGGATTTTGCCAGAGTTCTGAGGCCTACAACAATCCTCCATTTTGAATTTAAGAAATCTCCCAGTATTTAGGACAACAAGACTAGCCATGGAGTGCACCAAATTCTTACTCAGCCGTATCCAGAACGGGTCATTGTGGTTGAATAAGGAAATTCAAATCCATACCGAGGATATCCACCGGCTCACAGGGCTTTCAAAGAATGGGCTGGATGTATCATCTGCATGTCAGACCACTTCCAAATGAGCAAATAAGTTGGGAGATGCGGACTATTATGAAAAATATGGCACACGTCGGGGAGGAAAGGGAGCGAAGATGGAGCTTATCAACAAGCCCAAAATCAAGTTCGCATGCTACCTCATTGCCAGTAAGACAATGAGGCACTACACGAAGGGAGAATGTACCTTGGATATTATTTCCATTGCAGAGCATTGCGTCCAAGGGGCTAAGTTGAACTGGTGCTCCTTCCTGCTGAAGGAGCTATTTGACACATGCGAAGACAACTACAAGAGGGCCACAAGTTTTATTTACAGATATTTGATAGTCTCATTTTCCATGTGGAAGTGGAATACTCCCCTCATTAGGATACCAGTAGAAATAATGAAGGGCCAGCCTCTGGAAATGAAGTTCATCCCGTGGAAGGTGTCGGGTGACCCCAACACCAAAGAGGTCAATGCAGAGGCATTTCAAAGTTGGTATGGTTTAATGACAGATGTGGTAGAAGGCCAAGAGAGAGTGCCCAGGAACCTGCTAGACGAGTACAGTGAGCAAGTATGGTTCAGGGTCAGCCACAGGCATACCTTCCTCAGACCTACTTGCATGCCGGAGGAGACATTTCACATGCGGCCGCTAAAGTTCCAGCTCGAAGACACAACTTTTCATAATGAAGTTTGTTCATGGCCGAGGGTCACGATGGAAATCCAAAGCAGGGTACCCACATACAATTTTGATCAGATGCTACCGCAGCAACGACCTGCCAAAACGGAAACGGAGGTGGCACAACAGGTCTGCACTGTTCAACTCGTCCCCCTCATTCACCACCTAAACAATCAGGTACGTAGTTTCAATGAATTGGCCTGGGTTGTCTCAAGTGGTGCCATTCCTTTTCCTATTTTCTCTGAGTTCCAGATTTCTCAATCCACCCCTCTTCTCCACATGACTTCCATCACCTCCCCCATCCCTAATGTTGTATTTACTTCACCTAGTCTGATGACTACCCCAATAAGGGAAAAGAGCAAGCCCACAAACCCCTTAGACGCTCCTTAGGCCAAGAGGGCCCGAACCATAGAGTCGAGTTTGGTGGTGGACCTCACTGAGGAGGAACCTCTCTGACCACTGAGTCTAGGGGTGCCTATCCAGGAAGAACCAATTTTTGACATAGGGGCAATAGGAGGGATCCAACCTCTACCTCCCATTGACCCCTTCGACTTCAACAACATTCGGCTTCCACCACCACATACCGTTCCACCTCCACCTCCACCTACCACTTCATCCACACCACCCAACTCATCCACCACCGTGTCAGAACCAATAATCCAAGATCTACTTAATGGCGACCACGGGGCTGAGGTTGACTCAAGTATTGTAGCAGTTGCACTTGTCAACCTCGCTGGGGACCCCCAAGTATCTTTTTCTGATATAATTACACAGATGGCGCAAATTGTTACAGACACGACTGAGGCACAGCATGGGGCTACTTTATTTCCACAAATCATCCACATAGATCTGCAGGAGCGGCCAGACCTGAATATGGCCGATTCGGCACCTCATCAAACCCTACCGCTGTCCCCTCAATATCACTCAACTCGATCAGTTGTGAGTGGGCAACCCCTACAGGAACGACGGCCAGATCAAAGTACTTCGAGGGTCGCCAACTTGGATACATGGGGTACAACTCAGCTGTACCACTTTATTCAGAGGGCAGCCCAGCAGGCAAAAAAGATTCACTCTGAACTGCAACAAAGGTGTGAAGAGAAACAATAGTAGATCATTGCACTTACTGAACAGCGCGAACAGCTCACAGCAGCACACGGGCAGCTCCAGGGTCACATAAACGAAGTGGCAAGGGTGTTTACAGGACTATGGCTGGCCGTAGAGGCTCACTACACTCAGATGCCTGCAGATGTGCCAGAAATAGATATATTGGAGCGGGCCATCCACCTCAGGGTCACATTCACTGACCTCCACAAGGAAAATGCAGAACTCCAAGCGGCATTAGCAGCACGGCCAGCGCTGTCCGATCTAGAGGCAGTCTATACAGCACAAATTAGAGAGAAACAGGGCCAGGACACCCAAATGCAGAAAAATCTCAATCCTACAGCGCGCAATGCTTATGACCTCCTGAAAGGTCTCCAAGAATTCTCGACGGCCCTTACGGTAAAGACTTAGCCCCTTTCAGTGTAGATGCAACAACTTTCGAAAGAAATTCAAGATGCCACGGACCCCTCGTAGCTGGACCAGCTATATGCTCAGGTGGATGCTTTGGAGGTCCAGAACCAACAAACAGAGGTCAACTCGGCAATGCCCAAACAAGAAATTCGAGAGCTCCACCAGCCCCTCCAACTCAGCACCAAGACAATGTAGCAGTTAGCCACCGAGGTCGAAACCCAAATTGGCACGGTGTTCGGGACTGTACCGGTGCCCGTCGGGGCAGTAGCTGTCACCAAGATCACCGCAGAGATATATGCATTCTTACCGGGGTGGCAGCAAGTTGTGACAACCTTCAATGAGCTTGAGGCTTCAGCGTTCAGAAAGGTCCTGGATTTGGGGCCCTTGTTTGGGTAGCAGACTGAGGGTGCACAGCAAGAACAGGGCATGGGGTCCGGTGGGGCGATGGAAATAGAAACAGTGATTTGTGATTGACTCGGGACGAGTCAAGAAACTGTGGTCAGGGCTTGTTGGGGCCCTTGTTTTGAATTTTGAATAAAAATAGATTTTTGGGTTGCGGATCGACACATGGTAGCTGCAACCAAGCCGCAACTACGGTGAGTAGCGGAGCTACCGAGGTTGCGGGGGAACAGGAGATAGCTGAAGAAGCTGATGTAGATAAGTGCAGACGAAGATAAGATATATCAGAGGACGAATATCAGAACTCATAGACAACAGGAGAGAAGCTGAGAGCAGCTAAAGAAGAATGCAAGAGGAACTAGCGGTTGCAATGGCGGGTGAATAAATAGTTGTCACATAGCCGAAAGAAGAGAGACGAATGCAGAGCGATTGAAGAGGATCGAGCGGATGCTGCAGGAGAGATCTTTCCCGAGCATGATATCTTTGTAGCTCCTAGGCTTATGTTATCTATCTTTCTGTCCTATGAGACATCTGTAACAGAATTTAAGCTCTCCCTGTGGAAGCGATGTAACTATGGATTCGGCTGAAAGTTATCGACATACTTGCAGGTTGCTGTCTAATTATATGAGTTACATGCATGCATGATTTTTGCGATGTCTTAAAATTTTATTTGCTTAGTATCTGCTCAATATTCTGAATGTTCTTGTGTATATAATGATACTTATGCAATCAATTCTATATTAATCACGAATTGTGGATCCTTCCACCACTATCGATCTATTCCCCTTTTGCATGTGGTCGTGGCACACCTCGGGTGAGACTCTCTACTCTTCAGAGTAGGGTGAGAATGCCAGCGTGGTTTTAGACTACAATGGATTCCCTTGTTGGCCCCAATCTCTGAACCTGGGTCTTGCCTACGAGACCTGTTTCTTTGCCAACATGTGCCTTCATTTCATTCATGAGAAATCAAATCGAGTGGCATATGTTCACAAAATCAATGGAGACTAACGAAAAGAAGACAACGTTATGGATTAAGAAGAACTAGGAAGGGATGCTGAACTGAGGCATCAATTTAAAAGGTTTTTGAGCAAACTAGGGTTGAGGGAGGCATTTGCTACCTATGGAAGAAGAATCGTGGAGTTCTGTCTCAATTAGTTTTCACATATGAAGAGCTAAGCACTGATAGGGTGTAATATTCTAAATTAGGAAAATTCTACAACAATGAGAATATCTCAAGATATTGTAATGTTGGAGACCCAGCAATATGAAAACACAAAAATGAAGTAGCAGCAACACTCAACTCATATAAATGTGAGAGAAATCCATAGACTTCTCATTAAATAATAGCAGCAACAATAGAATACAAGATCTTGAGGAAATGTTACATAAAATAGGCAATGCTCAATCCTCAAGAAACTAGTACATGAATCATGATAAAACCACTGCTACACGAGTATGCTTAAGCTATGAAAGCACAGTTTATAAGAGAATCTACATGCTACAAATGTATAATACATGGATAAATCAATATATGGCCTAGTACAACATTGGGAGTGAAGATATTAGCTCCCAAAGGCTACCTCATGTCAATCCGGGAAGGATTGGCAATAAAATACAAAATCTGCAAAATGTTGGAGTTGCTGGGTAGTAGCATCAACTCAGAAATAGAACTAGATGGAGATGGTTGTAGATGATGCCCAAACTAAATATTCATCCTCCAATGGATCTTTCAAGTGAAAGGTTCATTAGGGGAATTTGGAGGTCTAAAATGGGCCTCCTAAGGAAATTATAAAATAATAGTGGAAAAAATCAAATAAGATTTGATGACATCATCAAATTTTAGAGGGAAAAATGGAAAAACTACTTTTTCAACTCATATTTTCAACTTATCTCCCAAAGTTTTTACTCAAATTTCGAGTGAGATTACTCTTTGGATGTGAAATTTAATTCCCCATCCAAGGAGTACCCATGTTGCATACATTCGATGGGTCCTACTACATGAAAAATGAGAAATAAGTAAAAAAACGTGATTACAATCACGTTTTTTATGTATTTCTCATTTTTCGTGTAGTAGAGTTCATCGAAAGTATGCAACATGGGTACTCCTTGGATGAGGAATTAAATTTTGCATCCAACGATTACTTCCGCTCGAAATTTGAGTAAACATTTTGGGAGATAAGTTGAAAATACGAGTTAAAAAAGTAGTTTTATTATTTTATTATTTTTTAATATTTTTACCCTTTTATTTAAAAAATGGTGAATCATCCCCCATGGTTGACATCATCATCTTGAATCCTATTGGTTGTTATAAAGTTTATTTTTGTTGTACATTTTTCTTAGGAGGTCCATTTTAGACCTCAAAATTCCCCTAATGGATCCCTTCACCAAAGATCTCACCCTCCAACAATCTACAAGAGCCCCACTGCAAATGCTCCTCTAAAATAACACAATCACTAGATGGAAATGCGTTGTAGGGCTAGGGAATGAGCTGGCCTTGATGCCAAATTCTGCAATAAGCTTTGGAATGCCTCCAATCTGATCTCCCAAAGGGAAGAGAGACTCCTTCTCTAAAAAATAGCTGATGGAGATGGTGTAGTGAACCCTCACTGCAACACCCAGCAACACAACATTATTCTACTACATAAATCACGTTGTCTTGATGGAGGATGCTTGGCCTCAAGCTTGGATGTGAGGAAAATTAGTGCAATCCCTCAAGAGGTCTCTCAAAAAGGATAAGGAATCCTAAATAGGAATTCCCTTGACAACTCTTGCTAAACAACAAAGAATGCACAATTGTCTGAATAAACAATGAGATGAATAATACACGCATGAGAAACAATGGTTGCCTTGCCCTCCTTTTAAACAAGTGAAAGCCCCTCTCCATGGGTCCCACTCCTTTTAGGGTTTCCTTCACCAAATAACGCTCTTCCCATTCATACTGCGTTGTTTCTCTAAGTGTTCTCCACCTCTTGGCCCAGCGCTGTTGACTTGGTCAAACTTGACCTTGTCCACTTGAAAATAACCCTGTTCACACATGAGGGTGTGAAAACCAGCTCCAATGATGATTCCCTTTCATACTGTGAGGGATTTTATTTGTATTTTCATTATTCATGGATCTCCTTACCCATTTATTCTCCTCCTAGGTGAAATCAGCAAAAATTAATATTCCAAATTATTGAAGGAAAATTTTGGAATATTATAGTCCTCCCCTCCCAAATGTTGCTTGTCCTCAAGAAACTGCAAGGACAGAACTGAAAAGACTCCTCTCAAGTCATGGATTCTATAATGTGTTAAGGAACATATTCCTCATGTGGATCCTCCATCCCCCAAGCAATCATCCATGCAAAATGAGTTACCTTCCAACTAGGCAACTCCTGGAAACTGTCCTCCACCATTGGCTCCAGAAAAGTAGGTGGGATGAAAATCTGCTCATGGTAGACAATGTAGCCTACCCCACGCTTTCCATCTCTCCACTCATGATAAGTGTAGAGAGAGTTCTCGTCCTGGGCTGGAAAATACTTTCCCTCAAGTGGCAAGATGAAGACTAGATCTCCAAGGATCTCTCCTCCAACGTTGCAAATCATGCTGGCCCAAGTATCTCCATATATGATGAGTTGGAATTCATCATCATATGGCATCTCCTCCATCATATGTCTCACCTCAAAAAGTGACAAATGTGTTGTTAAGGTAACCATATCATGTCCCATGTTCCCCCTAGAACATGTAGTGCAAAAAGTGTGAGGAATTTCTCCCTCAAAGGACACATACACCCAATGTGCCTCTCTCCCAATCATGCTCCCAAGAAAATCTCTAGCAATATCAATCAATGGAACCATAAGGAGAATCATGCTGGCTACCATGTGAAGTAAAGGAGAAGGACAATGGTCCCTCAAATGTAGCCAACGTATTTTGACTCTCCACTGCCATAGAAAATAAAATGATGGGTGGCCTCCCCACAATTTTCTTGCTGCCCCAATCTCCTGGAGAAAGTGAATGATGTCATGTGCAATGTGAGTATGTTCTCCATAAGAAATCCTCTCCCCATATCCACTTAGCGATTGATCATCCATAATGGCCTCATGTAGACCACCAAATCTAGAAGGAAGAATATCCTCCCTTTGAGCAAATCCCTGCACATATATGGTTAAGAGATGCATATATACAGAAAAATCACTATGAAATCCAACAATACTCTTACCATATGTTTTTATCATATAAATGTAGTGGCTCATAGATGAGTCTTCCCTCATCCTCAAAGGGAAAAGAGTTGACTATGCTAACTCCTCCATCTCCTCATGATCCATGGAGTGCCTCCTCAAGTTCTTCAAGTGGTTCCTCCCACAAGAAGGAAAGAAATGTAATGTGGAAATCATGGTTGGCCCATGGTTCCTCTTGATATGTACAACATGTATAGTAAGGAGAATCATGCTCCTAATAGGCATCCTTAGTCTCAAGCCCACTCTCCACTCAGAGCTTCCCATGAATATAGAGATACTAGCAATACATGGAAGCAAAAACCAATAGAAACGAGTTGTCACATGACAACTGGAAAGTGGATCAAGGATCCATACAAGGAACCAGTGCATTTCATCCCTTGCCTACACCAAATCAAACAAAAACAAGTGCTCTTCTAGCCACTTGTTTGTTTCCACAATCATTTTACAAGATATGAACATGAAAGTACAAAAGGGTGTCAATGGTGCACACCAAAAGTCATGTGGCTTTCCCCAAAAACCACCAACGAGATAGCCAATATCGATGCTAAAAATGGCTTCAAGTACATCATTATACAATATGAAAGAACAAATAATCCTCCTTGTTACATTATGCTGCTCATAAAAAGATAAGAAGTATAAAACATAAGGTGAAATTGTACATTCTCCATTATGTACTTGAAGACTTGAGCTGAAATGGCTCAACCAAAAATGCTCCCTTACTCCCAATGAGTAGGAAGGTGGCTATGACATCCTCTCCATCATCATTTGGGCTCTGCATCTCTCCATATGCTGATATATGTCTTGCTGAATTCCCTCCCAAATGAACTCTACCAAGGTAAAATATGCATCAAAGTGCATGGAAAATAAGTCCTCATATGTTGCATGTAATAGCTTCTCCTTGCACTTAGAAGCTCCAGCCAAGAAGACTCTGTCATGTGAATAGATGACCATATCATCCACAATTTATCTGTCATCTCTCTCCAGGTCATCAAGAGTTATGCATGCACCAAGATCCTTGGAGTACTCTACTAAAAGCTGAGATCTCCAACAAGGATCAATCCTCCTTAGAGACAGTGCTAGTGATATGGCATGTGAAGCTCTCCTCCTGCTACTGTCTACTACTTTGACATCCCCCATGCCAAATTTCTCCTCCAAACTCTTCACCTCTCCAAAATCCAAGAGCGGTGAATCCAAATACAAAATGTCTCTGATCAATGTTAGATCTGGTGGCCTCCCTGGTGGAATGCTTCTATGCAGTGAGACATCAATGCCAAGAGTGGACTATACATATGGTTGGGAAACCTTGCCCTTTCTCTCACAGCGCAATACATTCTACCTCATCTTTTCACTATCTCTCTGAAATAGAGAAGGGTGTGTGCCTCTCATCACATGATGTTGCTCTTCCTCCCTTCCTTCTCCTTCCAGCTGCAATGCTGCACAATCATGTTGCTCACTGATTGTGCTTGGACCTCCATGTATGATAATCCCCCCTCCCTCTGAATGAGGTGCTAGATCAACTCTAGAAATGATAGCGTTGTTGCCCTCAGCCTCCTCAACATGAGTGGGCAACCCTCCAATGATTAGATCCTCTTTTGGAAAATGGATCTCTTTGCCTTCTTGTGCCAAAATACAAGATGAAGGTCTTGCCTCCAATAAATTATCATGCAATATATCAACCTCCTTCATGGTCCTCTGAAGTTTTTTCAAGTCTATGGTTTCCTCCATCACATGCAAGGGTTTGGTTTGTTTGAATGTGTTTGTTTCCTCCACATCTGTTTCAGAATTCCTCCTACAAAATCTCTTCACCCAAGTTCTAACGAACATTTCATAGGAAGAAGTATTTTCATTCTTCAAATTAAAGAACTCAAATAACCACCATGCATATACCTTACCTCCCAACTGCAGCACCACTACTCTGATGGCTTCATTTTCGAAAATCTGATGCTGCTGCAAAAAGGTGTCTTGCTCTTCTATCCAAGCCCTGGCTAAATAAGTAGGGGAGCAATCAAAGATAGATAGAAGAAATATATCCTCATTATGTTGCTTTCTCCTCCTCACCATGAACTTCAAAAACTCTGGAAAAGTAATATGATCTCTAAACTTCTGAGTTTGAGATTAATACTCATGCAAGAAACCACCAAGAGTTCCTCTCTTCGGCATTCCCTCTTCTTTTGTTTCTCCTATGGAAAAGTTGGCCATGTGACTGCACTATACCTCATAGGGTGTGGCTGCATGCTCACACTCCCTATAAGAAAATCTAGAGTTTGAATCATTTTCAAACCCTCTTGGATATCCTGTACATATCTCCCTTCTTATCTTCTCAAATTCTTCATGAATGCTCTGTACAGATCTTGGAAGAAGCTTTGTAAGATTATCTCCCTTTTTCTCTCCACATAATGGAGTCTTCATCTTCTCCCTCCTTGATAGAATGATGGCTGAGATCCACTGGCTGAGCCAGAGATCATGCTCTGATACCACTGTAATATTCCAAATTAGGAAAATGCTACAACAATGAGAATATCTCAAGATATTCTAATGTTGGAGACCTAGCAATATGAAAACACAACAATGAAGCAGAAGCAACACTCAACTCATATAAATGTGAGATAAATCCATAGCCTTCTCATTAAATTATAGCAACAACAATATAATACAAGATCTTGAGGAAATGTTACATAAAATAGGAAATGCTCAATCCTCAAGAAACTAGTACATGAATCATGAAAAAACCACTGCTACACATGTATTCTCAAGCTATGACAGTGCAATTTATAAGAAAAAATGCATGCTAAAAATTTAAAATACATGGATAAATCAATATATGGCCCAATAAAACATTGGGAGTGAAGATATCAGCTCCCAAAGACTACCTCATGTCAATCCGGGAAGGATTGGCAATAAAATACAAAATCTGCAAAATGTCGGAGTTGCTGGGTAGCAGCAACAACTCAGAAATAGAACTAGATGGAGATTGATGTAGATGATTCCCAAACTGAATATGCCTTCTCCAATGGATCTTTCAAGTGAAAGGTTGATCCCTTCACCAAATATCTCACCCTCCAACAATCTGCAAGAGCCCCACTGCAAATGCTCCTCTAAAATAACACAGTCACTGGATGGAACTGCACTATACGGCTAGGGAATGAGTTGGCCTTGATGACAAAGCCTGAAATAAGCTCCATAATGCCTCCAATATGATCTCTCAAAGGGAAGAGGGACGACTCCTCTGAAAAATAGCTAATGGATATGGTGTAGTGAACGCTCATTGCAACACCCAGCAACACAACATTAGTCTACTCCAGAAATAACGTTGTATTGATGGAGGATGCTTGGCCTCAAGCCTGGATGTGAGGAAAATCAGTGTAATCCCTCAAGAGGTGTCTCAAGAAGGAGAAAGAATCATAAACAGGGATTACCCCAGCAACTCTTGCTAAACAACAAAGAATGCACAATTGTCTGAATAAACAATGAGATGAATAATACAAGCATGAGAAATAATGGTTGCCTTGCCCTCCTTTTAAACAAGTGAAATCCCCTCTCCATGGGTCCCACTCATTTTAGGGTTTCCTTCACCAAATAACCCTCTTCCCATTCATACTATGTTGTTTCTCTAAGTGTTCTCCACCTCTTGGCCCAGCTCTGTTGACTTGGTCAAACTTGACCTTGTCCACTTGCAAATAACCCTGTTCACACATGAGGGTGTGAAAACCAGATCCAATGATGATTCCCTTTCATACTTTGAGGGATTTTATTGAGATTTTCATTATGCATGGGTCTCCTTAGCCATTTATTCTCCTCCTAGGTGAAATCAGCAAAAAATAGTATTCCAAATTATTGTAGAAAATTTTGGAATATTACACAGGGTGCTTAAAGCGCATCGAAACAAGTAGTGTCATTTTGCAGGAAGGGGATCCTTTTGTATTCCAAAATTTTGTAGTTTCTGTTACACATATATTAGAACATGCCTGTGTGGTAAAATCACTTGGCGTATTCTAGATAGGATTGAAATTTAGATTTCCTTTGATATGGTTTCCAATGGAAGAATACTAGGACCACTATACATTGAGCGATTACGAAGACGAGTCTTGGCCAAGATAGTTGTTCGCTACTCAAGGGTACAAGTCTCCAGAAAAAGACACAACTGGTGCTTACAACTTCACCGACTTGCATAGGAGGTATAATTAGGGGATCTGAGATTTTTTCATGAGGACATGCAAGCACTTTAGTTGAGGGGAGATGTTGGGTGTCATTTTTATACTCATTTCCTACATTTTCTTCCCTCATTTCTTCCTTTTTGACCTCCAACCTGGGGATCATACTTGCCTTTTTCCTTTCCTTTATTCTGAAACATCATAAATTTACCTTGTTTCATTACCTTTCCATTATCGTTAATTATTATGATGTATTGTTTCTTTTTTGTGGTTGATTGAGATGAACATTGCGAGAAGTTCTTTGGCCTTTTTGCTATTCTTTCAGATACTATTTCAGGCACAAGGAAATGGGACATAAAGGTGCATAGAACTAGTTGGAAGCATGATTTTACAACATGCTGTTACATGAATTTGCTACCACATGCAGAGTTAATGCCTTGGTTGTCACATCCTTTGTTGTTACATTGTGATGCTATTACAGACTACTAGTACAATTGTGTTGTTGTTTGCGTATTGCTAAATTCTGGATGTTCATCTGTCTTCGAAAGCTGTTACGCTACAACTATCTCATTGCAACGAAACTGTAGGTGTTATCATGTATTGTTATTTAAAATAATAGCTTCAAGAATTTTTGGTTGAAATCAATGCTTTCCCATTCAATCCTTTTATTGAGGGAATCAGTTGTAACTATATTTACTTTATTTCGATCAACATAAGAATTGGGAGATTCTCATGAATGATATGTTCCTCCTTTTCTGGATATGTAATTATTATATAAACACTTGGACCTTCAAGGTTGAGGGGTTAGCACAGGACAATATCGCCATTTTGACTCTGTAAATTTTGATCATAATAATACATAATATCGTGTTGTTGCTGTCACATGTGTTGATTTATCTAATTGTTATTTAGTTTTCATTTCTTCCTGTGCCATGCTAGGGAGGAAGGGCCCTCCTCTTTAGCAGGGACTTTAGTCCTAGGGTAGATGTATTATATATTCTATTTATTTCTCCATATTCGTGGAGTGTCATTTTTGTTATGTCAAATGTAAGTAAATCTTCTTCCATTCCAGGTATTTATTATACTATTACATAGATCCAATTAGAGGTACCAGCTGGTGTAGTTAGTGTGTGGCGCGCTAGAAACTCGTTTATTTGAATTGTGATGACATTCTTGTAGATAATTTTTATTCTTGCATGAGTTTTGGTTTCAACAATTGGTTCAACAAAGATTTCTTCTTGTTTTATTTCCACTTCTGGTATGGTGTATCAGCACAGATAGTGCAACTACCATTGAAATAAAAGACTCACCTGGTTGATAATTTATGTGTACCGTATTAGAAATTTAAAAGTGATTAATAAAGCCCAACATATATCATTCATTAATATTCCTTGGTATGCTTTGGCATGGTTTAGTATTAAATTTATTTGAGATCAATTATTGAAAAGAAGATGAGAAGTAACAAAGGATGATTTGGCACTTAGAATGCACTAAAACTTGGACTTTGGCACCTATCTTCAGCTAGTGTTGGTGTGCCTAGCATGCCCATCCTAGAAAAGGTAAATTTATGACTTATTAAACCTCTTATGTGTTCATTTCCTTGTATTTTAACTTTTTTCTCCTTTTTCTTTCCTTGATATTCATCGACATGTATTCTCACATGCACCATTGCACATCTCGGCATGACTTAGCACTTGACATATCTTAATATATTTGACATGCCTTCGAACTATCTGGCACATGTTAGCATTCCCTAGCATGCCTTGGCACTCATGCGTTCACAACTAGCCTTACATTTTTTCATGACTTCGAAATTGAATCAAGTCTTTAGCTACTGCAGTTCATGTGACATTGGCCTGCTTCAACCACAACAACTTGACCAATTTCACCTACTACAAGTACATTATTCTTTTTTAACCTAATAACTGTTATAACTAATCTTAAGCGACTCATGTCCAAGCTAAACTTGTCCCACTTAAGAACTTACCAAGACAAGGATCAAATCTATCCATGGCCATAAAAAAACTAAGAAACATAACTTACATAGGAAATATTTCACATGTGTGTCCAGTTCATATAAATAATAGAGTATTAACTAAGAGTTTTCAAGAGCCACAAGATACACATGAGACACAATATATAAGTTGGCACAATCTGAGTGCCCCAAAATTTATACACAACAATGTACAAAATACAATTGTCTAAAATAGTTTAAAAAATGAGCATTCAGCCAAAGTGTGTCACATCTCATATAAAAATAATAGATAAAAGGAAAAATAATGTTGTGCCAGCACAAAGTCTCCCTTTCTCTAAAACTACTTGTTCAAGCCCCGTATCACAATTGTAGGCTTGCCTCTTGCAAGTATTATTATGAACTTCTTCTAACAGACTTCTTCCTTGGAACACTTTAATTCACTACCACTCCCTGAAACACACTCTTATTTGTTCATTTCCATGCATTTTGACATAGTTATCCCTTTTGATGCATCGACACTCCTTAACACTCCTCAACATGCATTGAAATTTTATAACATGTGTTAGTACGCCTTTAAATTACTTGGCATGCCCTAACCCTCCCTAGCTATGATTACCTCACAACTACCCTTACTTAATTTGCAACTTGGGAACCAACCAAGTCCTCGATTGACTACAAGATCTTTACCAAGTTACGGTTACTACAACTAGACTATGGTGTTGAATTGTGTAGCTTTCAAGGTACTCCACAAGTCTAGTGAGAAGGTATGTGTGATTTTGGTCACAAAATGCTTTGTCAGCAAAGAAGCAAGCGAAGGGGTTTTGGACCCAAGATGGGGTATAAAATCTAAAAGTAAAAATAATAAGTCCTAAGGTCTAAGTATATAAAGCCTATAAGTTCTAGTGGTTTCTTAATATTCCTAGCTAGGGAAAGATATTTAAGGAGGCCTCAATATGAAGGCAAGAACATCACGTGAGGAGGAGCTCATTTGATCAGGGAGACTAGGAGATATGTAGTCCTAAAGTGGGTTGAGTAACAGTTTCTAAATGGAGGCCATGACCATCCACTAAGAGCAAGATCATCATGTGAGGGCTCACAAGAATTCCACATACGTTAATGGGTTCAAGATAGGACATAGGATGGAATACCTGATGATTCTCTTATAGTATATCAAGCTCAAGAGAGGCGACTCATGAGAATTTGGGCATGTGATTTCAGTGGTGTTTCTGTGTTAAGGCCACATCAAATTTTGAAATAGTAGAGAGGGTTGATACCCTATCTTATGGTGGTTAGTAGGCTTCAAGGTCTGTGATAAATACTAACACAAATGGACGAGGGTCTACACTAGAATTTACGGCCAAAAAAATAAGTACTCACAAGTGTAATATTGACTGAGGTAACTGTAGTTTGAAGGTCATAGATATCTAAAGTTCAAGTCAAGATTCAGTAAAAGAAATTCCCAGAATCTATGGATCCATATGAGCTAGGCTGAGTCTCTTATGGAGTCAAGGGTTGTTGTTTTTATTATGGGTGGATAGGGTTTGTTCTAAAGAAATTAGAATAGAAGTATAATTCCCTATTTAGGGAGGTCTCCTATGTTCAGTCCATAAGGTATGCCCTTAATACTATGACAAATTTGCATAGAAGAAGCTAGGTCGTTACCTTTAGAGAGAGGTTTATATATGCAATATATACCAAAAATTTGGAAGATGGTTTGTAGAAGTATGTGTGGAGATATAAAATCCAAAGGAAGGTGGAACCTGAGTAGAAGATTGAGTAGAAGAAATGTGCCATATGAGGAATGGATTGAAATGAAGAGGAGTTGATTTTGGTGGCTTTTCCATAGATTTTTGGACAAAGATCTGAAGTATCATATAAATAGTTAGTCAATGCACTATTAGTGGATGATTTTTGACCCTATTTCAGTCATCTATAAATTGTTAGAAGGATGATAATAGGAGAAGTTCAAATTTTTTCATAGATTGGACAACAAAGAAATTGGTACACAAAAATAGTGATTAGAGAGGACTCAAATCACTATTAGATGGAAGATTTGAAGATCCCTAGATGAGGGTATTGTTGTGGGAACTAGATCATTAAAAGAATTGACTGTGGTTGGGAAAATTGATGGAAATAAAAGTATAGTTGGAGGGTTGTTAGGTGACTGTCAAATAATATCCCTAAGTCTAGTATTTGTGAAGGAAAATAATACTGGTAGAAGGGTTGGTGTATTGGGCCTAAGGATGTTCATACTTTGAAGGACTAAAGTAGCAGTCAAGTGGGTTAGCCAAATAACCCTAGTTCATTGTATTTTAGAGGATTGAGTAAGTGAGAAGAAGAGAAACCTCCATAGCCCTAGAATTGTCATATTGAAGCAGGAGTATGGAAAAAGTGGGTAGACCAAAGAGTTGTTCACAAAAAGAGTTGTGAACAACTGATCGAAAACCATGTGTGTTGTAGACCTTAAAGGAAAAAAGAGGTAGATAGAGGGAAACGTTTTTTGAGCTGAGTTTAGTAACCTAAAGGAGTTGAGTTCATTGATAGAGGCAGATTGAGGAGTTTCATAAAGGGAGGAAAGAGGATTTTCTAGCTGTTTTCAGGACATGTGCACTGAAATGGATAAGTATGGTCACTATCAAAAATTGGGTTAAGAATTATGTTGTTCAAGGTAGATTTGTTTCCAAAGGACTAACACCAAGCCTTAGTTGTATTCCCTGTATCAATGTGATTGTAAATGGCCATGATCCCTAGTATGAGAGATCTATCCTATTTTATTATAGTTTGTAATTTAACGAATAACGATTTGAAAAAGTTAAATTTGTTCATGTTCACTAGTTGATTCCCTGATGTGTGTAGATTTCATTGTGAAAAGTAGATGTGTTGTGGCACTTGAGGGTGTTTGCATCAAAGTTTCTAAGACCAAACCCAAATTGTCACGTGTCGTGTAAATTCAATGTATTCCTTGTTCACCTAAGAACTACCTATAACTCATATTAGGTTGCTCATGTTTAATCTCAACTCATCCCACTTAGCAATTTATCAAGAGAAGGCTCATAACATCCAATTATGGTTGTAAAACAACTAAGCAACAAAATTTGCATCTTGACATACCATAACACCTAGCATGTCTTAAATGACTTAGCACTATGTGGCATGTGTTAACATCCCATAAATTGCTTGACAGTCTTTTACACTCCCTAACACACCTTAGCACTTCTTGAAATGCCTTGCTACTTTAGCACACCTTGGCACTACCTAGCATATAACCTTGTCACTCCCTCCTTAACATACCTAGAACTCATTGACACTCCGTGTCACACACTCTTATTTGTTCATTTCCATGAAATTTGATCTAGTTCTTCCTTGCATTTCCCTAACACCACCTAACACTCCCTAACATTCCCTAGCATGCATTAGTACACCCTAACCCCTAGTACATCTTGGCATGTTGCCCTAGAACTCTAGCATTACTTGGCACTACCTATCATACATTGTCATTCTTTGCTTAGCGCACCTAGAGCTCATTGACACTCCAAGTCACAAACTGTTATTTATTAATTTCCATGCATTTTTACCTAGTTCTCCCTTATGTTTCCATGGAATTCCTTAACACTCCTTGGAATTTGTTGGTGCACCCTAACACCTAGGAAATCTTTGCATGTCGCCTTGGCCTCTAACATGCCTTAACACTACCTAGCTACCTTGTCACTCTCTCCTTAACACACATGGAACTCACTGGCACTTCCAGTCACAAACTCTTATTTGATAATTTTCATGCATTTTGATGTAGTTCTCCCATTCGTTTCCCTGGCACTCTTAGTTAACTCTTAGTTGGCACATCTCGACCGCATGATGCCCTAACACTCTAGCATTTCTTAACACTACCAAGAATTCCTTTTCACTCCTTCTTAGCACACCTGGAACTCATTGAAACTCCATTTCACACACTGTTATTCATTCATTTACATGCATTATGATGTAGTTCTCCCTTTTTGTTATTTAGCACTACCTAACACTCATTGGCCCACATTGGAACATCCTAGAACTTGGAACATCTTGGCATGATTTCATATCACTCAATCATGCCTTGGACCTGCCTAGCATACCTTTTCAGTCCCTCATTAACATACCTAGAACTTTCTAACACTCCCTATCACACACTCCTATTCATTCATTTTGATGCAACTGAAATTAATCCCCCCTTTTGTTTCTGTGTCACTCCCTAGCATGCATTGGTGCCACACCCTAGCACCTAGCACATCTTGGAATGTCAAACATGCCTCGAAACTTTCTAGAATGTGTTAACACTTCCTAGGATTCCCTTCACACCTTGGCACTGCCTAGTTGTCATGCGATCATAGATAGCCTTACTTTTTTTGCGACTTGGGAACCCAAACAATTCATTGAAAAGTTAGTGTTGTGTCTAGACAAAAATATCCCTTTGTTTGAAACTGATTTGTCTATCCCCTTACCAAACTTGTAGGATTTCCTCCTGTAAGTCCTATTATTAAATTCTCCTAAGACGCTTCATCCATGGGACACCTGGAATTCACTGACACTTTCTAGCACACACTCTTATATGTTCGTTTCCATGCACTTTGAACCAGTTATCCCTTGTGATTCCCTCACACTCTCCAACACTCCTTCACATGAATTGACACTACTTGGCATGTGTTTTTATGCAAAGGAGGTGTTGGTTTTTTATAAGGATCTCATGTTTAAAAAAATAAAAAAATAAAAAAATAAAAAATGAGAATATCGTAGCACTGAAGAGATGCATAGCACAGCAGCGGCCGTGGAAACACTCATGAAAAATTAATTTCTTTTATTGCAGTTGGTGGGAATATTCAAATATGATGTCCTCTTTGAAGAATACATCATGAATGTAGAGAATGGTCATACAAAGAATAGCAACAATGAAACAAAAAACAAAATGGAGTTAATCTTTTTCGGGTAAATGGACATACTGCTGTAAGACCTGGTATGGCATGCATACCCCTGGGTAATCACTGGTAAAGTCTAGGTTAGACCTAGGTGATAGGAGAGATGTCAAGTTTACAATTACCCTGGGTAAAAATTTGAGGGGGGAAGAGCTAGAGTGAGCGGGGTTGTCTCATTTAGCAGGTTTGGCTGGATTTAGTCAATAATCCCCAAGTCAAGTTTAAGGGGGGAATTGTTAGGTAAACTTGACTCGGGATAGAGTCAAAGTTGACTAGGGTAAATAGTAGTGGTTTTGGGACACATGGTTTTGTGCACCCATGGTTTTGGCCCCTGGTATTGCATGTAATGAAGCCTATAAGAGGCTGGGAATACTTCATTGTAATGTAGGCCTAGAGGTGAGCGGTGAAGGCTCACTTGGCCAGATTGGCCAGGGTTTTGGCCAATGTTTAATGAAATCTCATTGGTTGGGTTTTTCCCCGGAGTTTGGGGTTTTCCTGATTAAATATTTATGTTAATGTTTGTGCTTTGTTGCTGGGTTTTTTTTTTTATGTGTATTCCTCTTGGTAAATATTTTATTTCTGCGGTAAATCCTAACATGTGTTAGATCACCTTTTCATTCATTGGCATGCTCTAACACTCCTTAACTATCATGTCCTCCTAACTACCCTTATTTTTTTTAGGCTTGGGAACCCAACCAAGTCCTGCCTCAACTACAACAACTTGACCAAGTTTCATTTAGTACAACTAGACTATGCCTCGTTCACCTAAGATTGACTTATAACTCATCCTAGGCTACTCATGTCCAATCTTATCTCATCCCACTTAAAAAGTTACCAAGTCAAGTATCACGTCCAACTGTGGCCATAAAAAAACTATGCAACATAGTTTACATCTTGACATGCTATAACACCTGGAATGTCTAACAATCCCTTGGCACTATGTGGCACATGTTATCATCCCCTACATTCCTTCAAATGCTTTGGGACTTGTTGGAACATGGTATCCTACAAGAGGTGCGAAACTGGTCCATTTTGTATATTTTTTATTATATTTAGTCTAATGCAGGGGTTTTGGGGTGGGTCAAAGCCCCTAATGCATTGTAAGTGGGTCAAGGGTAGACCAAGAGTTTGAAAACCATGGTTTTTAGACCAGTGGATGCATAGGCTAAAATAATATAATTAGTTGAACCTTTTTGAGTTGTAAGAGAGACTTGGACTAATATTGGTGCAAAGTGTGAATTAGCAGATCTGTTTGGGTTTTTTGGAAAGGACTCTTACTGACTGTGTGCACAGAGATCCTCAGTCCTATTGTGTGTGGACTCTGATGCTATGTGCGCAGGTTGGGTTTTGAGTATTGTAAAAGGATCAGAAGAATTAATGAATGCGAAAGGCCGTTGAAATCTCTGAATCTATTGGATCTATGATATCTACTTATGTATGCTCTGTGTCATTGATTTGAGCTGTGAAAATACTTGTGTTACTTGTTTATACTGAGATCTAGACCTGTTATGATATGCATGACTCTATATTGAGCTCCGCAAGTAACTTTGTTAAGTGCTTATGCTGTGTTGACCATTGATCTAAATCTGTTTATTAGACTTGATGCAAGAATAGCTGTGATAGTTTCCTTATTTTCCTATATCTGTTATTCATTAAGATTATACAAAATATTATGCGCGTGGATGCAGAGCAACTGATAGATCTGGGTTCTGTAATATGTGATCTGATATTTGTGAAGTCGAATGCAGCTCTTCCTGACTTACGTACCCTCTCCTAGGGTGCGGAAACCTGGTTCTAGCACCCTCCCATACTACTTCGGGTGAGACTTTGGCTTGCGAAAACAGGCCACTGCCAAAAGGGCCAGTAGTATAGAGGTTTGTTGGCAAACCTTAACCTCTGAACTTGGGTCAGGACCCCTTGAGCCAAAAAATGGTTCCGTTTCCAGGATCGAGAGAATTTTGAGAGAGGGATTGGGTAATGCCAAAGCCGTACTGGAAACCTGAAAGAAAAGAAATTGATGAATGGTTAGAACGGCAAGTTCAAGAATTTGTAGTGAAAGAAAACTGCAGTAAGAGGTTGACCAACAAAGAGTGGAAAAATAGGTATATTTTCACAGAGATCTACAAGATATTTTTCGTAACCATTGCGATGGAGCTCCAAGAGTGGCTCGCAAGGTTGTTCGAATTTCAGAAGTGTTGGAAGGATGAGCGGATCACACAGTGGACCCCAGAATTGATCCAGCAGTTAGAAAAGGCTAGTAACACCATCACTTGCACTATAGACCACTGGGTGGATAGTGTGCTAGGAGGATTCGTGATGGATTTTGCCATCGATCAATTCGTCTCCTACTCCGATGTAGAGCAAAGATTATTCAAAGGATTTAGGGGTAAGTTTTTGAAGACTTTAGCATTGCTAATTAAGATATTACTGTGCGAAAAAAGTATTATGTGTAGCCACACAGAATGAATGACAACTGATCTGGACAGGAGTACGACGTGAAGCGGAAAATACTATCGGACCAACCTAGAGGGAGGTAGATCTATCTACAGCCCAGTAAGAGAAGTAGTTGCGCAGAGTCCTCTAGCCACACCACTTTCAAACCAGTATAGGGGTAAGAATTCACCTACACCTCCACCACTAGAAGATGACATGGTTGTGCACATGAAATTTCCTACCTTTAAGGGTGTGGGAGATGAGGACATGGTGTAGTTCTGCTTTGTCATAGAATCGGTATGGACTGCACAGAACGTAGCTAGTGATGTGGTGAAGAGGGCACATATGTCCCTTGCCTTCGAAGGAAGAGCTTTGGATTGGTACATGGGATACATCAGACAACATGCAACCTCAACCATCGAAGAGATCAAGAATGCCTTAAAACAACAGTTCAGATCAAGAAGTCCTATTCTCAAATAGTGGTCGATCTAAAGGATTTAAAGCAAGGGCCTTCTGAATTGGTATGGGAGGGCGATCAACAGCTGAATAAGGTGACCAGGGAAGGAGGATTTCAGTACGACGACAGAAAACACAAGAGTGGTTCATTTCTATGTTGCTACCTCACCTATGTGTACCTATGGGTCACCAAACTTTCAAATCACTGGAAAAATCCCTAGAGGTCACAATGAAGTTAGAAGCTATGCCCAGAGATGATACCCAGCTAGGTGTCCAACAGATCCAAGGACAATTGGAGGTGATGCACATGGAGATCCAGAACCTGTGAAAGGAGCAAGGCGCAAAGGCTAGCCCAGAAAGATGGTGCATATGTTGCAGGATGAATGATCACACCAAGGATAATTTCCCACTGTTAACAGACTACATGCAGGTCGGGGGACCTAGTCCAATTCACCCTAGGGAAGTTGTAGGACTAAGTGGGCCGGCACTATGGTGTGATGATTGCCGCGTTGCAGGGCTACACGAAAAAAACTACTGTCCCCGCCTTGCTGCATACGTCCTAAATGTAAAACAACAATGGTGCAGGTAAAATCAGTCTGCCTCTTCCTTGCATTGGCTCTTTGAAATAGAGAAGGTTATGTGCCTCTCATCAAGTGATGTTTCTCTTCCTCCCTACCTCCTCCTTCCAACTCCAATGCTGCATAATCATGCTGCTCATTGATTGTGCTTGGACCTCTATGTATGAGATCCTAGGGAACTCCTTGTAAGGATACAAGAATCCCTCCTGTTGGAGCATGTGCTCCTCCTCCCTCTGCATGAGGTACTCGATGTGCTCTAGATGTGACAACATTGTTTCCTTCATCTTCATCAATGTGTATGGGAAACATCTCAATAGTTGGATCCTCCCATGAAAAGGAGAACCCCATGCCCTCTTTTTTAGGAATATGAACTAGAGGTCTTGCTTCCGGCAATGTGTAATGCGAGATGTCAGCTCCTCCCATGGTTTTCTAAAGTGGATTTTCCTCCATCACATGCAAAGGGTTTGTCCTCTCAATTTTCCCTTGCTCATGTGTCTTAGGAAGTTTTTCACCAAACCTTCCCATTAATGTTTCAATGAACCTTGCATAAGAGGAAGTGTTTGCATTCTTTAAAGAACAAGATTCAAAAATCCACCATGCATGGGCCTTACTTCTGAAATGCAGCGCTGCAAATATGATGGCCTCATCTTTAGAAATATGGTGTTGCTGAAAATAGGAGTCTAGCTCCTTCACCCAAGCTTTAGCTGCACATGCAGGTGATCCGACAAAAATGGATAGTAGAAATCTACCCACACCCTGCTGCTGGCCCTTCTCCACTTGGATCTTGAAAAACCCTTGGAAATCAGTATGATCTCTAAACCTCTCAGTTTGAGATTCATACTCCCTCAAAAAATCACTAAGAGTCATCCTCTTAGGCATTCTTCCTCCTCTCATCCATCTTAAGATAGACCTGGGTACTTGACTGCGTTGTGCATAATGGTGTGTAGCTGCATGTTCACACTCACCATGTGAAAATCTAGATTCTGCTCTAGATCCAACTTCCTTTGGAGATCCCATCTCTGTTATCATCCCCTTCAACTCTCCTTCAAAGCTTTGCATATATTTTGGAAGAAGATTTGTAAGCCTGTCTTCCCTTCTCCCTTAATATACTAAAGCCTTATAATTTATGTCCATATCTAGTTCCCTTGAAGTGTAATGGCTTGAGATCCACATGCTGAGCCAATATTGTAGCTCTGATACCACTGTAATATTCCAAATTTGGAACACCTCAGCAAGCATGCTCTAAAAACGTATTCCAAACAACATATGCAATGAAATAGTGAAATATACTCTTGGATCCTATATATTAATCAATATACATCCTAAATCCAAGAATAGAGCTGAAACAAATCAAACTAGGTGGGTTAAACAGACCTCCCACACTAGTGTAGTTGAAAATGACCGAAAACCCCAAATACTGCAACACAGGGATTTCTGCATAAAAGTGACTATGCAGTATAAAGAGGGTTTTAACTCAAAAAATAGGAAAACAAGTATATCTACTCATATATTTATTAATAATGTTGAAGAACAAATATATAGTCTCCTTATACAAAATACAAGAGAACTCGGCAAGGGTTTCTTGTCAAACACTCTACATACAAAATGTGATATTCAAAAATTTACTGAATCACCACTGCAACACTGAAGAATAAGAGTGTATAAGGCTGAAAGATGCCTTATCTCATGTATATCACTCAGGGGCTTCCTCCCATGAAAGGTTGGGCCTTTCAATCACAAGAAAACACTACAATGGAGCCACTAGACCATCTGCTGAATGTTGTCTCCAAAATAACGCATTCCATAGATGGAACAACACTGGGAATGTAGGGGAAATGTGTGTTATGATACCAAATATCTGAAATAGGCTCTATAGCTCTCCTAACAGGTCCATCAAGTGAAGGAAACCTTCCTCCAATGAGAAACTAGCTCAGAAACCGGGATTCCAATCCCTTCCACTGTTGCACCCTGTAACACTGCACAATCTCTAGTAAAAACTGCGCTGATGAAGTAGGCTGAAGCTTGGCCTAAAAACCTGATGTGGAATGGTGAATGAAAAATCTCCCAAGAGGCTCCTCAAGGAAAGATTTGGGATTCCCGCTCGGGAACACGCAGTGCTAAACAACACTGCTACCCTACTAAACAACAAGAGGAAGCAAAAGTCTGAGCAGACAAGAATAATAATATAAAACATGAAGAATAATTCTGCCATCCTCTTCCTTAAATAAAACATTAGTTTTCTTTCCCTTGGCCCCACTCAATTAGGCCATCTCTATCCAAATATTCATCTCCCTCCAAAACTGCGTTATTCCTTCTTGGATTCCTCCTACTCCACAACTGCGCTATTGACATAGTCAAAGTGGACTGAATCAACTTGATATTATCCCTTCTCACACATGGAGGTGTTTTATTAGGCTATAAAGAGTGTCCCCTTTCACACTTGGAGTGTTTTTATCCTCCCTTAGGAGACTTATGGGCTTTTTTACCCATTTATTCACCGACTAGAGATCTTGCTAACTCTAATGTTCCATTTAGTTTTGAGGCTAAAATTTTGGAACATTACAGTCCTCCCCTCCAAAATATTTTCTTGGCCTCAAGAAAATGTATATGGAGAGAAAAATTTCTCCCCTACTCCTCATGTGGCCTCCCATCTATAGCCTCCATCACTATATCAAGAGAATCTACAAATAAACATGCATCCAATGTTTCCTCCCAAGTGTGCAAAACCAAATGGTATACATCAATTAAAGGTGGAAAGTGTGAATGTAAACCTGCTTGCTGTCCCATGGCCTCCAAAAATTAGGAGTGATGACCAACATGATGAATAAGTGCCTCCATCACCCATGCTATCATCCAAATGAAGTGAGTCACGCTCCAACAAGGCAACTCATGAAGAATCTCCTCCACCTTTGTCTCCTGAAATATAGGTGGGCTGAATAAATGAACATGATAGGCAAGAAGGTCTATCTCATGCTATCCTCCTCTCCACTTATGATAACTGTAGAGGGCATGCTGATCTCGGGCTGCAACATGATTTCTGTCCAATGGCAGGAAGAAGATTGAGTCTCCAAGGACCCTCCTTCCAAAATCATGAACCATGCCAAGCCAAACCATTCCATACAAGATGAATGGCACATCATCACCATATGGCATCCAAATCAGAAAATGGCTGAAATTTATGTGAAATTTTGGATGATACACATGGTTTCTCAGGTGGATACAGCGCAGTCCTTTGAACTGCTGATTTAGAGCATCAAATGGCAAGTTGTCTTCCAAGGAATTTCCAGCTATGCATGTTAGCTCATCTACTATGAAGTAGCAGGAAACAATATATATCAGCTGTGTACAATAAAAAAAATGAAACACTTTCCCTAGGTCATGTATATATGGGCTACTATCATTACAAAAATTGGCCCTAAAGTGACCATGAAACCCAAAAATACTCTTTCTCTCTTATGGAGCAATGCACTGTTCAAACATAGTGAGAAGATACAAATACTTAATGGAGAAATAAACAAGTACAGAAATTCATTTCTTACCATACATAGTGAGTTGTATGAAAGTGGGTTCCATGAATGAGTCCTCCCATGAGAATCTCCTCATAAAAATCCGCAAGAAGAAGGGATAAATCCTCTCCTTGGAATACTCCATCCATAAGAACATACTCCTATGGGACAGCGTTGTAGGCCTTTGTAATAAGGATACATGACTCCTCTCTATGACATTCCATATGAAAAATCCATCCACCATCATGATGCTATGTGAGAAGATCTTCTTCCTACATGGCAGTCTCTCATGATCCTTCAATGCTGAAGGGTAGCCTCCTTGCACCATGAATGTGCCTTCCTCCCCTTTATAAATTTCATGAAAAGTATGGGAAGAATTCTGCCCATACTCTCCCAAGTGCAACCACAACAAAAACAACTCTTTCTTCTCCCTCATCTCTCCCTCATACAAGCCATGGAATAAGATCATGATGCTCAACTTGTATGATGCCCCATACAAACAAGTCTTCTACTGCTCTATCATATGGGTGCCATGCCATCCAATTGGTTTCTCTCTCCATTTATGGTAAACATGGGGCTGCCTTTGTACTTGGGCTGAAATGACATGGCCTCCAAGAATGGCCCAAGTTCCCCCATTAAAAAATTCAGCCATGAAGTGCCTCATCAATTTTTCCAAGTGGTTCCTCCCACAAGAAGAGAAAAAGTGTGTTGTGGCAATCATGGTTTGCCCATGGTTTCTCCTGAAATTTAAAACATATAAAGTGGGGAGAATCATGCTCCCAATGGGCATCTCCAATCTCAAGCCCACTCTCCAAACAAAGCCCCCCACGAACATAAACATATCAACAATATATGGAAGCAAATTACAATGAGAACAAGTTGCCAAATGACAACCGGAGAGTGAATCATAGTTCCACTCATGGAACCAGCACAGTGCATCCTCTACCTGCATAAAAATAAGAAATAACAAGTGCTTTACCAGCCACTTATTTTTTTCCACAGTCATCTCATAAGATGGAAACATGAAGTTACAATATGGTGTCAATGGTGTTTCTCAAGAAACGTGTGGCTTCCCCCACAAACCAGCAAAGAGATAGCCAAAATAAATGCTAAAAGTAGCTGTAAGTACATCATCATACAATATTCAAGAAGAGATAATTCTTCTTGATACATAATGTTGCTCAAAGAAGGAAAATAAGTACAATACAAAATGTGAAATTATACCTCCTCCATCATGTACTTGAGATCTTGAGCTGAAATGGCTCAACTGGAATCTTTCCCTCACCTAGAATGAGTAGGGCAGTGGCTGTGACCTCCTATCTATCACCATCCAGCCTATGCATCTCTCCATATGCTGAAATATGTCATGTTGGATGCCCTCCCAAGTAAACTCCTCCATCAAATAGAAATATTCCTCAAAGTGCATGGAAAGGAAGTCCTCATGTGCTACAAGTAGAAACTTCTCCTTGAGACTAGAAGCTCTAGTCAAGAAGACTTTTCCATGTGAATAGATGACCACATCATCCACCATATGCTCATCCTCTCTATCTGGGTCATCGAGAACCATGCATGCACCAATATCCTTGGAGTATTATACTAAGAGTTGAGACCTGCAATAAGGATCAATCCTCCTAAGAGACAGCACTGGTGATCTGGCATGTGAAGCTTGTCTCATGCTGCTGCCTACTACTTTGACATCCCCCATGCAAAATTCTTCCTCCAAACCATTCACCTCTCCAAAATCTGAGAGTGGTGAATCCAAAGACAAGATGTCTTCCATCAACTCTAGATCAGGTGGCCTCTCGGTGGAATGCCTCCATGTTTTGAGACATCAATGTCAAGAGTAGACTACACATATGGTTGGGCAACCTTGTACCTACCCTGACAGTGAAAATCAATCTGCCTCTTCCTTGCATTGGCTCTTTGAAATAGAGAAGGTTATGTGCCTCTCATCAAGTGATGCTGCTCTTCCTCCCTACCTCCTCCTTCCAACTGCAATGTTGCACAATCATGCTGCTCACTGTTTGTGCTTGGACCTACATGTATGAGATCCTAGGGAAATCCTTGTAAGGATACAAGAATCCCTCCTATTGGAGCATGTACTCCTCCTCCCTCTACATGAGGTACTGGATGTGCTCTAGATGTGACAGCACTGTTGCCATCATCTTCATCAATGTGTATGGGAAACATCTCAATAGTTGGATCCTCCTGTGAAACGGAGATCCCCATGCCCTCTTATTTAGGAATATGAACTAGAGGTCTTGCTTCCAGAAATGTGTAATGCAAGATGTCAGCTCCTCCCATGGTTTTCTAAAGTGGATTTTCCTCCATCACATGCAAAGGGTTTGTCCTCTCAAGTTTACCTTGCTCATGTGTCTTAGGAAGTTTTTCACCAAACCTTCCCACTAATGTTTCAATGAACCTTGCATAAGAGGAAGTGTTTGCATTATTTAAAGAACAAGATTCAAAAATCCACCATGCATGGGCCTTACTTATGAAATGCAGCGTTGCAAATCTGATGGCCTCATCTTTAGAAATATGGTGCTACTGAAAGTAGGAGTCTAGCTCTTTCACCCAAGCTTTAGCTGAACATGTAGGTGATTCAACAAAAGTGGATAGTAGAAATCTACCCACACCCTGCTGCTGGACCTTCTCCATTTTGATCTTGCAAAACCCTTGGAAATCCGTATGATCTCTAAACCTCTCAGTTTGAGATTCATACTCCCTCAACAAATCACTAAGAGTCATCCTCTTAGGCATTCTTCCTCCTCTCATCCATCTTAAGATAGACCTGGATACTTGACTGCGTTGTGCATCATGGTGTGTAGCTGCATGCTCACACTCACCATGTGCAAATCTAGATTCTGCTCTAGATCCCACTTCCTTTGGAGATCCCATCTCCATTCTCATCCTCTTCAACTCTCCTTGAAAGCTTTGCATAGATTTGGGAAGAAGCTTTGTAAGCCTGTCTTCCCTTCTCCCTTCATATACTAAATCCTTCTTATTTATGTCCATCTCTCCTTCCCTTGAAGTGTAATGGCTTGAGATCCATAGGCCAAGCCAATATTGCAGCTCTGATACCACTGTAATATTCCAAATTTGGAACAGCTCAACAAGCATGCTCTAAAAATGCATTCCCATCAACATATCAAATAAAATAGTGAAATATACTCTTGGATCCTATATATTAATCAATATACAACCTAAATCCAAGAATAGAGCTGAAAGAAATCAAACTAGGTGGGTTACACAGACCTCCCACACTAGTGTAGCTAAAAATGACCAAAACCCCCAAATACTTCAACACAGGGATTTCTGCATAAAAGTGACTGCACAGTCTAAAGAGGGTTTTAACTCAAAAAATATGAGAACAAGTGGATATACTCATATATTGATTCATAATTCTGAAGAACAGAGATCTAGTCTCCTTATACAAAATACAAGAGAACCCAGCAAAGGTTTCTTGTCAAACACTCTGCATAAAAAATGTGATATTCAGAAATTTACTGAATCATCACTACAACATTGAAGAATAAGAGTATAGAAGGCTGAAATATTTCTGATCTGATATATATCCCTCAAGGGCTTCCTCCCATGAAATTTTGGGCCTTTCAGTCACAAGAAAACACTGCAACGGCGCCACTAGACCATCTGCTAAATGTTGCCTCCAAAATAACACATTCCATAGCTGGAACAACACTAGGAATGTAGGGGAAATGTGTGGTCTAATACCACAGATCTGAAATAGTCTCTAGAGCTCTCCAAACAGGTCCTTCAAGTGAAGGATACCTTCCTCCAATGAGAAACTAGCTCAGAAACTAGGATTCCAATCCCTTCCACTACTGCACCTTGCAACACTGCACAATCTCCAGCAAAAACTGTGCTGATGAAGTAGGCTGAAGCTTGGCCTGAAAACCTAATGTGGAATGGTGAATGAAAAATCTCCCAAGAGGCTCCTCAAGGAACGAGGTGGGATTCCCGCTCGGGAACACCCGGTGCTAAACATCACTGCTACCCTACTAAACAGCAAGAGGAAGCAAAAGTCTGAGCAGACAAGAATAATAATCTAAAACATGAAGAATAATGCTGCCATCCTCCCCCTTAAAAAAAACATGAGTTTTATTTCCCTTGGCCCCACTTAATTAGGTAATCTCTATCCAAAGATTCATCTCCTTCCAAAACTGCGTTATTCCTTCTTGGATTCCTCCTCCTCCACAACTGCGCTATTGACTTAGTCAAAGTGGACTGAATCAACTTGATATTATCCCTGTCCACACATGGAGGTGTTTTATTAAGCTAGAAAGAGTGTCCCCTTTCACACTTGGACTGTTTTTATCCCCCCTTAGGAGACTTATGGGCTTTTCTACCCATTTATTCACCGGCTAGAGCTGCTGCTAACTCTAATGTTCCATTTAGCTTTGAGGCTAAATTTTTGGAACATTACATTCCCAAAGAATGACGGCTAGGGGCCTGTAAGCTGGCCATGCAAGGATCACCTATGCAATGGTGGGTAACACATGAGGAGGCCTTCCAGGAATGGGAGGAGTGTCAAAATATTTTGATCCTACGATTTGAGGCCCCAGCCGACGTGCGAATCAAAACGTTCCTTGGACCTGAAGATCCACGTGAATATATGGTCACTTGGATAAAACAATGGTGTGATAGAACTTCCCAGGAGTGGGATAATATGCTTATTCATGCCTTGGGACCACTTCCCACCGCATGGTACTTATATGTGGAACTCCACCAGTGCACCCGCCACTAGGAGGCTTTGAGGGATGAATTTTTGGGAACATTTGGGTTGATTGGTGGGATAGAGGTGCTTACCGCAGCTCTGTGGGACATTGAAAATGTAGCATGGGGTGAATCGCACCTATGTATTGCACCTAAAATACCCAATTGGGAGCTACAGACACCAAGAAGGATAAAATATTGCAGCCTAGCTCCAAAAGAAGGTAAGAAGGATCCTCGAGAGGGTCCTGACTTAGAATTGAACAGGGTGCACACAGATACCGGAAAACTCGAGCTATGAATGAATAATAGTGAGACGCACCCCACGCTAGATAAAATTGGGGATGTGAATATTATATATCCGCTAGCTCCCAAAACAAAGGAGCAACTACGCTCACTTCTTGTATACGTGTGTTATTATAGTAAGTTTGTTCGAAGATATGCAGTGACCATCGCACCTCTGAAACATTTGCTCAAGAAGGCATCCCGATTCTATTACGATGACACAAGCTGAGCAAACATATCTTTGGGTTTGAAGTACTTGGGGCTTAAGCCTATGTTGGGGGAAGATTCACAGGAAGCGCAGGTGTGTGAACCAATCATAGCAGGAACATCAAGTGCACAGGAGGTGTGAAAAATAGCTGTTGGCATAGTAACATTTGGTAAAAATAAAAAGTTACCATTAAAAGGAGTAGGCTGCTGGCATTTAATGGGGTATATATTGAGGATTTTTTACCGTTTATCTAATGGTAAGTTCCAAGTCAATTTTACCCTACTGTTGGATGCCTTCAGGTGCTATAAAAAGGGCTAGATAGCTCAAACAAGGGTTCTGTCTCACTTGCATAACTTGCACCTATCCTCTTTCTCTCGAGCGAGCCTAAGATGTAATATTTCTGGGGTTTGCACTGTCCCGCTCATGTCGGATCAGCCTCCCCCTGGTGATAGTAGCCACCCAGAGTCAGAATTCATTTTCCGCGCTAGGATGACAGCCATTAACCCAACTGAGCCCTCGGCACCTACTGCCCCAAAAGTTGAGGAAGTGATGGAGATTGAGTCTGAGGATGAAGAAGTATCCTCAACGTCAGTCACAAGGAAGGGAAAAGAGTAGGAACAGGGATTAGGGAATGCCCCCAAAGCTAAAAAATGGGCTTCAGGGAAGCCTAGGACCTCCCCTAGGCATGCCAAATCCCTACGAGAAACACCTCAGGCTTAGGCTGCGTAGGAGGAAGCCTTTCTTGCCAATCTGATCAAATGGTTACCTCCATTCATCCGCCTACACAAGCCCTCGATGTGCACACCAAATAACGTTGATGGCCTGGTTACCTACATACAGATGCCGCTAACCCTAGGAGAAGTTCCTGTCCTGAGTGACCCCTGCGAGAAGCTCCATGAAGTTAAATTCGACGATCACGAATTGGAAAATTACGAAGCCTTCCCTGAGCTAACCCCTGCTTTGTACTTTGACACAATTTATGCAAATGATGGGGTCACAGTCGTTCCTCAACATGGGGTAAGCAGATTGACCAGATCCGGGCTCTTGAACCTGCTACGTATGCCTCACTTTGGCCATTACAACGTCATGGATCGACTGGCCCGATAGCTGCTCACCCCAGTACACAATAGCTGCCTACAGATTCGGGATAGGGTCCCCATAGATGCTGCCTTGGTTCATAGAATCACGGGCCTTCCCATGAATGGGCCACACCCTCTAGGACGTGCGAGAAAGAAATATGAATGGGACACTGCTGAGTATGTGCATAAGACCTACCATGTGGAAAGGAATATGCGGGGCTTCATCATAAAATCCATGAGCGACCTAGCTATGCAGATGGGTACAATGTTACTAGCCTGCAAGCTAATGCGAAAGTGCCAGGTCGGAACCATCCCTGCCTATGTCATTTGGCTAGCTGGTCAATGTGCGAAGGGGCTCTGCCTCAATTGGGCCCAATACTTATGTGATGAGTTCTTAGCCAATGTCTGCGAATCATAGGAGTAGGGTAAAGCATTCTTCTATTCCTGGCAACTATTTCTTATAGCCCTTGTTTCTTGGGAAACCCCTACAGAGTCAATCCTCCCCAATCTCCCTCCAGATATGTGCGAAGAGGCCCGGTATGCCCATCTATGAGATTCCAGGGACGCACAGAGCATAGAAGATAACCAAGTATTTTGGGTCCTCTTCCAGAGTAGTGTGGCCATAGCCATCAATTCTCAACCTCGACTGTCCCCCACAGTATATGACAAGTACAAGAGTATCGCAACATTCTAGGTTACCACAAACAAAATTTAGATCCGTAGCCACAAGGATGAAACCTGGACATCACTTCCTTATCTGGTAGCAGACGAGGAAATTGACAATATGATTATGCCATGGCCTCCCGCCTAGAAGATAGGCTTCAAAACCAATGCAAGGGGCATCGCTAGTACTAGCATGATGTAGGTTCCCCCAATTGTTACCACTAAGGAGACCAAAAGCACAGGGAAAGATTCTGGCGTAGCAGTGAAAAAGGACACACAACCACCATAGGCCACCACGAAGAACACCGGAGCCGAGACCCAGGTTGAGTCGCAGCTAGGCATAGAAGAAGTGAATGTCAGAGGTACGAAACACACCGACGAGCCCGTTAAGTGACCCCAAAAGAAGAAGCATACCTAGCGGAAGGAAGGAGATGAGATGGTTACATTGATAGATGGAGATATCGAACAAATCACAAATGTTGTTACACTGGCAACAAAAGAAAAATGGGTCGCGTTAGAGGAGCACCAAAAGACTGCGATCAACACTATCCAAGAAGAGCTTCGAATTGTGTAGCTAAAGACAGACACCATTCAGACTAGCGTGGTTCAGGGAAAAACTCCCTTGGCATCTAGTAGTACAGTGCTAGCCATGGAAGAAAGTCATCTCTATCCCTTACCTATCACTCCCCTTGTGATCAGTATGCCAGACCAAGAGATCTAGCTTCAAGCAGGTCCAGGGGTGCTATTGAATCTTGCCAAGCTACCCCACATAGCATTATAGGATCTCCACTCCACAGTGTTTCAGGAGATTCACCACCGGGACCAGCAAGTACATCACCAACTGGGTATGGCTGAGTAGACCATCACACAACAAAACACATAGGTACTCTTTTTTGTTGGGTAGAAAGTAGAGATCAAAACTCTGATCCACCAGATTTGCATAGAGGTTATAGAAGAAATACCGGCCAAAGCCACCCCCGGGAAAAAGTGGAAGGATTGGTCGCAGCATTTGAAGGCTTCCAGGAAGGAAATGTAGGTTATTAAGATATAGTTGGAGCAGAAAATCTCTGACTTATAAGCCAAACTATAGCCCTAAACACTCCCAGAGGTACGAGACCAGTGCGCTGCGCTAGTGACCGAGGCTACCAACACTATTACAGGACAAATTTCCCAGGGTTCCCAATTACTCGAGGATGCCATGTAGCTTTGGAACAAGATGCAGTGTGATCTGGTCCTCCTAAAACTTAATCAGGACTTGCGAAAAAAGGAGGAAGCTTTCAAGCAGATCGAGGCTACATTACCTACCTTGGTCCCTGCACAACATTTGGCATTATTGAGGACTAGAAACACCCTCCAAGATGAGATCAAGGACTCTGCCATAAGAAGCATGTTATCAGGAAAAACTTGAAGCCTTGGGCTGCTGCAGCCCTCCAACTCTCATAGGATGTAGATGGTGTTGTGAAGTGACTAAACCAGACACTGGAGAGTGTCACAGCTGTGACAGAGGGATTGACCTCACAAAAGCTTGTAGATATTGCGCAGAGCGCTATTGCCGAGAGTCAAGAAGTGCTGCCCCCGTTGGTCGCAGCTGTTAATGCATTACGCATGTAGGTGGAGACCCCACCACCACGGTGACTCGGGACAAGACACAAGATTGTGTTGGGGGACAGTTGGAATAGGGTCTCCTACAAGAGCTATGAAACTGGTCCATTTTGTATATTTTTTATTATATTTAGTCTAACGCAGGGGTTTTGGGGTGGGTCAAAGCCCCTAATGCATTTTAAGTGGGTCAAGGGTAGACCAAGAGTCCGCAAACCATGGTTTGCAGACCAGTGGATGTGTAGGCTAAAATAGTATAAGTATTTGAACCTTTTTGAGTTGTAAGACAAAATTTGACTAAGATTGGTGCGAATTGCAAATTAGTAGATCATTTTGGGTTTTTGGGAAAGGACTCCTGTTGGCTGTGTGCACGGAGATCCTCAGTCCCGCTGTGTGCGGAACCTAATGCCGTGTGCATAGGTTTGGTTTTGGGTATTGTAAAAGGATCGGAAGAATTAATGAATGCAGAAGGATGTTGAAATCTCTGAATCTATTGGATCTATGATATATGTTTATGTATGCTCTGTTTCATTGATTTGAGTTGCGAAAATACTTGTATTAATTGTTTATACTGAGATATAGATCTATTATGGGATGCATGATTCTATATTGAGCTCCGCAAGTAACTGTGCTAAGTACTTATGCTGCGTTGACCATTGATCTGAATTTGTTTATTAGACTTGATGCAAGAATAGTTGCGATAGTTTCCTTATTTTCCTATATCTGTTATTCATTATGATTATACATGATATTGCACACATGGATGCGGAGGAACTGATAGATCTAGGTTATGTAATATGTGATATGATATTTGTGAAGTCAAACGCAGCTCTGCTTGACTTACCTACCCTCTCCCAGGGTGCTAAAACCTGGTTCTAGCACCCTCCCATACTACTTCGGGTGAGACTTTGGCCTGCGCAAGCAGGCCACTGCCATAGGGGCTAGTAGTATAGGGGTTTGTTGGCAAACCTTAACCTCCGAACCTGGGTCAGGACCCCTCAAGCCAACAGAACTCCCTAACACACCCTACCATTCCCTGACATGCCCTGGCACTCTAGCATGCCTTGGCATTTCCTAGCATATAACCTTGTCACTCCTTCCTTAACACACTTGGAACTCATTGAAACTCCTTATCACACACTCTTATCCATTCATTTCCATGAATTTTGAACTATTTCCCCCTTGTGTTTATGTGGCGCTCCCTAACACTCCCTGGCACACCCTGACACTTGGCACATCTTGGCATGTCGCCCTATCACTCTAGTATTCCTTGGCACTACCTAACATACATTGTCACTCCCTCCTTAGCACACCTAGAACTCACTAACAATCCCTGTCACACACTTTTATTGATTCATTTCCATGCATTTGAAACTAGTGCTCCGTTGTTCTTCCTTAACACTCCATAAAAATCATTTACATGCATTGGCACACCCTAGCATCTATTGTTGGGTATATGACCAAAGTCCCACATTGACTAGAAGTGGGGAGGATCATGGGTATATAAGGATGGAAAAATATCTCCATTGGTATGAGGCCTTTTGGGGTAAAGCCCATAAGCAAAGCCATGAGGGCTTAGGCCCAAAGTGGACAATATCATACCATTGTGGAGATATGTGGTGTCCAGAATCACAACAAGTGGTATCAGAGCCATGCCCCGAAGTTAGCGAAGTGGATGAATTCTCAAATGCCGAACGAAGGTGGTGGGCCCCAGTAATATCACGATGGGATCCATGGATGAGCTCGGTTAGACAGGCGGTATGCTCCGGATTCTTCATGGACGTGTCCTGGTCCCAACACAGTGAAGAGGAGTTGACCTGGGATAGAGCAAGCTCTCGAGGCAGGTGGTGCTCCATGTAAGGCGTGTGCCTCCAACGCATTGGAGCGGAGAATCGTGGTTGGTAGAGAGTGGACGGATGGATAATCGTTTGAGGGGAGGCTCGATGGTCCTTTGTTCGAGGGGAGGATTGTTGGGTATATGACCAAAGTCCCACATTGACTAGAAGTGGGGAGGATCATGGGTATATAAGGATGGACAAATATCTCCATTGGTATGAGGCCTTTTCGGGTAAAGCCCATAAGCAAAGACATGAGGGCTTAGGCCCAAAGTGGACAATATCATGTTGAGAATGCAGCAAGATGATGGAGCTTAGTGAAATGAAGTCGCCTTCACTAAGTGGGCCCGCAGGCAAATTCTGGCGCAAAGTCTATTTTTAGACTATGTCTATTTTTAGACATACGGAGCATAATTCAGAGATTCCAGTTGGAGATTCTTGAAGCATGCGACATGTTGGTAAAAATAGATGAGACTCATATTTTTAGGTCCCAGGCTATTTTTAGACTGTCGCTCCTAAAAATATGGAAGTCAAATATTATTTACCCTTAATAATATTTAGACTATAAACAGCAGTTTACTCTCTTGGAGCACTTCAGTTCGAGCTACAGAAGTGGCTCATGCATCTGATAGAGGAATCAAGTGGTTCCCAAGGGTTTGATGGCATCATGCATGGTTGACTTCAGTTGGACTTCAGTGGCAGAAGTTTGGAGGAGTTAATGAGACAGATAGTGGAGTTGTGTTTTGTTTATTTTAGTTGAACTAGTTGAGATTAGTTTAACTAGCTAATCAATTAGTTATGAGTGGAGTGAATTAAATATTATTTAATTCACTAATTAGTAACTCATTATTCAACTCAAGAACACTTCAGTTCACTACAGTGCATGATCAGTTCAGTGGAGACCAGTGGAAGAGGTAGATCAAAGGGTGAGTATAGCTATCAGTTGGAGGATCAGTTTTGCATGGGATTTGCATTACACTTGGAGGAATTTTCCATGACAATTGCGCAGTCAAGCCAAGGGGATTCGAACCTTGGATCTCTTCATATACGAGGAATGACGATTGCAATGGGGCAACGTTGGCGGGGGTTTTGAACCAGTGACTTGTTCAAAACTAAGCTAGATTGTGTGTGACTTTATGAGAAAGTACCGAGTACTTGTGAGGAGTATTGTACTTGTTTGGTTACATGATTTCTCCATTATAATATACACAATAGCTGCGGGGTTTTCAGCTATAGGCTTTCCCCATACATACTGAGTTAATGTGTGATTGATTTGATGTGAGATTGCTTCTATTATTTCCGCATGTGATAATTAATTGTAGATGAGATTATGTGTTATGCATGCAATTCGAAATTGATGTGTAATCAGGTTAATATCCATTGAATAAGTGATTTATTCAGCTAATTTCTACATGGTATCAAAGCAAGATTAATTTTCGAGATCTATTACGGTGATTGCAAACTTATTTCCTCGGACAGAGTCTGCATACGGGCCAGGAAGCCTCCGGATTCATCTTTCTTCGGAAAGTGAAAGGTCTGGTAAAAGCCCCTTGCAGTCAATCTCTGATTTGGAAATAATTAGTTTTCAAGTGTAGATCGGAAGCGATAGATCTTGGAGTTTGGAATTCGAATTTTGCAGCAGCTTTGTTTTCTTGGTGCCGGTGTTGAAAATGACTTCTTTCAACGGTTTGCGACTCGAATATGCTCTTGAAGGCAGTTCGAATTATGTTGCATGGAAGGATCGCATGGAAGCAGTGTTAGAAGATAATGGTCTAAAGGAGTTCGTAGATACGGATGTCCCAAAGCCCACTGATGCAGCTTTAGTCGATGCATGGCAAAAGAAGATAGCGAAATGTCGAAGGATCCTGTTGGAGGGCGTCAAGGATCATATTGTATCCAGCTTGCATGGAAAGGCTACTCCATATTTAATGTGGAAAGCTTTGACGGATCTATTCCAGAGTAAGAGCGACCAAAGGAAGCTGGCGCTCAAAGATAAGCTCAGGAACATCAAGATGGAGAAAGGCGACAGTATCGCAAAATACCTCACGAAGTTCACTCAATGCAGAGATGAGCTGGGAAGTGTGGGGGTGACTGTCGAAGACGAGGACATGGTCGACCTGGCTCTCCTTGGTCTTTAGAAGGCTTGGCACTCATATCAAGACAGTGTCAATGGTCGGGAGAAGCTGCCGGGATGGGAGCGCCTTTGGGCGGATCTCATGCAGGAGGAGATAAGGAGGACTACTCGAGCTGGATCTTCATCAAAGGGAGCTGATGAAGAAAACTGCGCTTTGGTGTCCAAAGCTAAGAAAGGGAAGGGTAAGAAAACCTCTCATTCTGGAGCTAAGGGCAAGAAGCAGGATATGGCGAAAGTGAAATGTTTTCACTGCCATGATCACGGACATTATGCTACCAAGTGTCCAAAGAAGAAGAAGAACAAGCAAGCGGGAAGATCTGCAGATGGAGAAGCTTTGGCTTCACAGTTCGAGCTTGACTTTTCACTGATTGCATGCTTGGTTTCAAGTGTGATGGGATCGGTGTGGTTCTTGGACGGCGGTGCATCATTTCATATGACGGGAGATCGGGAGTTGTTCTCAGATCTGGAGGACAAGGATTTGGGTATGCACATCGAGATGGGCGATGACGGTAGATACAGTGCGACTGGTATCGGTACCGTATCCTTTCAGAGGGAGTCTGGTAAACCCTTTGTCTTAAAGGATGTCATGCATGTACCTAGATTGAAGAAGAACCTGATTTCAGTAGCAATGTTGGAGGATAAGGGGTATGATGTGGTCTTCAGCGAAGGAAAAGCCTTCCTGCGCAGTAAGACTACTGGAGAGACCCGGAAGATAGGGGTTCGAACCAAGAACCTTTATCAGTTGCAGGTAGATGGCTGCGCAGCTCTGGCATGCAAGGCGGGAGAAGTGGTGAGCCGGGATGATGAGGGCGAACTGTGGCACAGGAGATTGGGCCACCTTCACCATGGAGCTTTGAAGATTCTGCAGCAAATTTCTACTGGGCTTCCTAAGGGCACTCTTGCGCAGTCAGATCAGTGCAAGGGGTGTACTTTGGGGAAGTATGTGAAAGCCACCTTTCACGAGAAGGATAGTCGCGCCACGACGATCCTTGAGAGAGTTCACACAGACGTGTGTGGTCCTTTCTCAGTTGCTTCGACGACAAAGCACAAGTAATATGTGATCTTTGTTGATGATTTCTCTCGAAAGTGCTGGATCTTCTTCATGCAGAAGAAGAGCGATACATTCGCGAAGTTCTGTGAGTTTAAAGCACTGGTCGAGAAGGATTCGAGGAAGAAGGTGATTGCTCTAAGGAGTGATAACGGTGGTGAATTCATCTCGGCTGAATTCAAGGAGTTCTGCAGCGCAGAAGGGATTCGGAGAGAGCTCATCGCACCCCATAACCCACAGCAGAACGGGGTGGCTGAGCGGAAGAACAGAACGATCGTGGGTGCTGCACGGGCGATGTTGCATGATCGGGGCCTACCCCTTCACTTGTGGGCTGAGGCATGCAATACAGCAGTGTATGTGCAGAACCGTTGTCCTCACAAGGTTCTTGGCATGAGTACACGAGAGGAGGCTTATTCTGGCAAGAGGCCTGATATTTCCCATTTGCGGATTTTCGGATCTCCTGTCTACATGCATGTGACGAAGGATGCGAGAAGGAAGCTGGATCCAGCTGCTGAAGTTGGAATATTTGTGGGGTACACTGATACACCTCACAACTATCGGGTGTATGTGCCAGACAGTCGCAAGACTGTTGTGCGACGGGATATAAAATTTCAGGAGGAGAAAGCCATGCGGTGTTCGCTTGAGAGGGAGCTACACTTGCATGCAGATGAGGAGCTGTTAGTTCCTAAGGAGGAGCTTCCGGATGTGGATCAGCCACAAGAGGAGGTTCAGGAAGTGGAAGAAACCACCCAGGCAGCGCCAACCATCAGAGGGCGCATGCGCACTACAGAAGCTGAGCGACTGGCTCGGGATGCAGAGAAGGTTGTAGGACCACCTACAACACAACGCAGACAGAGACAGTCACCGGATCGGTACACTGGATACATGGATCTTGTGAGTCAATGTGTTGTGACAGAGCCATCCTCTTTTGAGGAAGCTGTGGAGGAACCCGCATGGGTTGATGCCATGATCGAAGAATATGATTCGATCATCAGGAAGAGTGCATGGGAGATTGTCCCAAGACCGGTTGGGAAATCAGTTGTAGGTTCGCGATGGATCTACAAGGTGAAGCAGGCGGCTGACGGGAGTGTGGAGAAGTACAAGGCGAGATTTGTCGCCCGTGGCTTTTCACAGATCGAGGGGATTGATTATGAGGAGACTTTTGCACCTGTCGCAAGGTACTCTTCCATATGGACGATCCTTGCTCTCTCAGCGCAGATGGGGTGGCACATTCATCGGATGGATGTGAAGACTGCGTTCCTCAATGGAGTTATTGAGGAGGAGGTGTACATAGAGCAACCTGAAGGTTTCGAGATCTTCAGCAGTGAGTCGCATGTGTGCCGACTTAAGAGAGCACTGTACGGGCTGAAGCAAGCACCTCGTGCTTGGTACACTCGGATAGACAACTACTTCACCGGGCTTGGATTCTCCAAGAGTGAGGCGGATCCAAACCTGTACCAGATTGTGGTGGAGGGGAAGCTGTTGATCATCGTACTGTATGTAGATGATCTGATTTTGACTGGCGACGAGCGGTTGATACTTTCATGCAAGGAGGATCTTGCACGAGAGTTTGAGATGAAGGACCTGGGCATCCTTCATTATTTCCTGGGATTGGAGATTTGGCAGCGCAGTGGAGGACTGTTTGTTTCTCAGGGCAAGTATGCCCGGGAGATTCTGGAGAGGTTCAACATGCAAGGCTGCAAGCCTGTTGACACTCCTCTTCCTGGTGGTTGGAGGAAGGAGGATGCTACTTGAGCGGAGGTAGTGGATGCCACTGTCTATCGACAGTTGGTGGGGTCGCTTATGTATCTGGTCAATACACGACCCGATATATGCTATGCAGTTAGCCAGCTTTCGCAAGCTATGGTTAAGCCTACCAAGCTCTTTTGGAAGGCAGGCAAGCATGTATTGCGCTATATTAGAGGCACATCGGGATATGGTCTATGGTACAGACAGGAGGATGGAGCGAAGCTTTCTGGCTTCACTGATGCAGATTGGGCAGGGAGTCCAACGGACCGAAAGAGCACTTCTGGAGGAGTTTTCAGCATTGGGTCGACAGCAGTTTCCTGGTACAGCAGGAAGCAGAGATCCGTGGCACTCAGTTCAGCAGAGGCCGAGTACATGGCAGCAAGTTTGGTTGCATGCGAGGCTATTTGGATGAGGAAGATCCTCGCAGGTTTGTTCAGGTTGCATTTGGAGCCTATAGTGATCTACTGTGATAACCAGAGCTGCATCAAGCTCTCGGCTAATCCAGTATTTCATGATAGGTCCAAACATATCGACATAAGGTACCATCATATCAGAGATTGTGTTCAGCGGAGAATCATGATGCTTTCATATGTTCCCACGGAGGATCAGGATGCCGACATCCTGACGAAGGCGCTCACCAGGAGCAAGTTCGAATTCCACAGAGGCAGGATAGGGATTGCAGATAATCCATATCTTGCTGAGAGGGAGTGTTGAGAATGCAGCAAGATGATGGAGCTTCGTGAAATGAAGTCGCCTTCACTAAGTGGGCCCGCAGGCAAATTCTGGCGCAAAGTCTATTTTTAGACTATGTCTATTTTTAGACATACGGAGCATAATTTAGGAATTCTACTTGGAGATTCTTGATGGATGCGACATGTCGGTAAAAATAGATGAGACCCTATTTTTTAGGACCCAGGCTATTTTTAGACTGATCTCCTAAAAATATGGAAGTCAAATATTGTTTACCCTTAATAATATTTTGACTATAAACAGCAGTTTACTCTCTTGGCGCACTTCAGTTTGAGTCATGGAGGTGGCTCATGCAACTGACACAAGGAATCACGTGGTTCCTAAGGTTTGATGGCATCTTGCATGGTTGGCTTCAGTTAGACTTCAGTGGCAGGAGTTTTGGAGGAGTTAACGGGACAAGTAGTGGAGTTGTGTTCTGTTTGTTTTAGTTGAACTAGTTGGGATTAGTTAACTAACTAATCAATTAATTGGGTGGGTGAATTAAATATTATTTAATTCACTATTATTAACTCATTATTCCCAGCTCAAGAACACTTGATTCACTACGGTGCATAATCGATTCGGTGGAGACCGGTGGAAGAGGTAGATGAAAGGGTGAGTATAGCTATCGGTTGGAGGATCGATTTTGCATGGGATTTGCAACACTTAGAGGAATTGTCCATGACAATTGCGCGGTAAAGCAAGAGTTCGAACCTTGGACTCTCTTCAATAACGAGGCCATGATTGCGCAATAGAGAGGCAAGGCAATTGGCGGGGAGTTTTGAACAGGTGACTTGTTCAAAACACTTGTTCAAAGCTAAGCTAGATGTGTGTGACTTTATGAAAGTGCGAGTACTTGTGAGGAGTATTGTACTTGTTTGGTTACATGATTTCTCCATTATAATATACACAATAGTTGCGGGGTTTTCAGCTATAGGCTTTCCCCATACATACTGAGTTAATGTGTGATTGATTTGATGTGAGATTGCTTCTATTATTTCCGCATGTGACAATTGATTGTAGATGAGATTATGTGTTATGCCTGCAATTCGAAATTGATGTGTAATCGGGTTAATCTCCATTGAATAAGTGATTTATTCAGCTAATTTCTACATATCATACCATTGTGGAGATATGTGGTGTCCAGAATCACAACACCTATCACATATTGACATGTTTCTTTGGCCTCTATCATGCCTTAGCACTGCCTAACATACCTTCTCACACCCTCCTTATCACACACATAACTCACTAACACTTCCTATCACAAAATCTTATTTGTTCATTTCCATGCATTAATTTGACCTAGTTTTCCTATTGTTTATGTGACACTCCCTAACACTTTCTAGCACACGTTGGCACACGCTGGCACATGGGCCATCTTGGTCGGATGTTGCACTATCACTCTAGCATGCCTTTACACTACGTATCATTCCATGTCACTCCATCCTTAGAACACTTAGATCTCATAGACACTCCCTGTCACACACTGTTATTCATTCATTTCCATGCATTTTTTCCTAGTGCTCCCTTGAGTTTCCCTAGCACTCACTAGCACTCCTTAGCATAGATTGTCACACCTTGGAACTTAGTACATCTTGGCATGCTTCCCTAACACTATAGCATGCCTTGGACCTTCCTAACACACCTTGTCACTCCCTCCTTAGCACACTTGGAACTCGCTAACATTCCCTATCAGACACTCTTATTCATTCATTTCCATGCAATTGAAACTAGTGCTCCCTTATGTTTCCCTGACACTCCTTGACACTCTCTAACATGTGTTGGCACCACACCGTAGCACATGACACATATTTGAATTTTTTTATCATTTTGCATGTGTTGGCATGACTAACATGCCTTGGAATTGTCTAGAATGTGTTAGCACTTCTTGGCATTCCCTAGCACACCTTGGCACTCCCTAGTTCTGATTCCCTTATAGATAGCCTTAATTTTTGTGCGACTTGGGAACCCAAACATGTCATTGAAAAAATATTGTTGTGCCTAGTCCAAAGTCTCCCTTTGACTCAAAATGCTTTGTCCGTCTCCCTATTGCAATTGTAGGCTTTCCTCCTGCAAGTCCTATTCTAAAATTTTCCTAACACACTTTGTCCTTAGGACACAGAATTCATTGACACTCCCTGGCACACACTCTTATTTGTTCATTTCCACGCATTTTGACCTAGTTCTCCCTTGTGATTCCATGACACTTCCCAACACTCCTTGACATGCATTGACATTGTTTGGAATTTGTTAGCATGACTTTTCATTACTTGGCACACCATGGAACTTCGTAGCTATCATGTATGCATAACTACCCTTACTTTTTTTGGAAGTTGGGAACCCAAGCAAATCCCTCCTTGACTACAAAAACTTGACCAAGTTTTAGTTAATACAAATATAATATTCCTTTTTCACTTAATATATTCCTTTAACTAATCTTAGGCTACTCATGTTGAATGTTATCACAAAATTACACCTAATAGGCTGCTAATTAGACAATCTCATGTAACTGTTTCAAACCAATCTCGTGACTAAATCTTAGCCTCTTCAGTATGAGAGGGCTCTCTCAACAGGTTAATGATATTGAATAAATATGTATTTATATGGCTAACTCTACCTGGAAAACAACTTGATTGTGATGATTATAGGTTGAAAATAATATTAGTTTGCAAACATTGGGCTTATGGTGTCAACAATTTCAGTGATTCAATAGTAAGTTCATTTGACATGGAAGCTGAGGCAGGTAAGATTTTTTAGCAGAAGTACATACACACATGAAGCACGAAATCACATAGTCAATTCATCTATAAAGGAAGTCAGAGAATTACATGAATGAATTCTGTGTATTAAAGATGAAAACCACTGCAAATGGTACACATAAAAACATAGATAAGGTGGGCACTAAAAACTCAATCAGAATCTCAGGTTGGTCAAGAAACAAGTCTCTGTATTACTGAAAACAGTGAATTTACATAAAGCTGTAGTTTTGCCAAAAAATCTCCAAACCTTGACAAATTTGAACTTCTGCCCTTTAATAGACTTGTTACATCATGAGATGATCTGCCTCCTCACTAGATTCATCGAATTTTTTCCTAATGACACCTTGCATAACCATAAAACTCTATTTAATGAGAAAATGATAGCTATCCTACTTGACTGCCCTTTTCCTAACAGGACACAAACTGTTCATTATTACAATAAAAATATTATCTCCTAAAAAAACTACATTTTTGAAAAATATGACTTCACATTTTCGAATAGGGTGTGATGGGACTCATCACTACATGACCTCTTAATTGACCTCCTCTTAACCTAGAGACAAACCCTTTTTTTTAGGCAAAATGGTCTTCATCTTCAACGAATTCTTTGGCTGGTAGTTTGTGTTCATTTCATGGTCTTTAAGTCTTGAATAACTACTGTCATGGTCCTTTAACACTTTGATAGTATCCACTTGTCCAAATATGCCCAAAAACCTTCTTATAAAGCTCGAAAATAGTACGCTATGAAAGTAAGATAGTTTCTTAGTGTACCTTCATAGCGCATCAAAAATGCCATTCGCCATCAATGTTTTTGGTTCTTTCATTCTACATGGTGTTCATTATGCCTTAATACATCTTCCATAAAATTTTCACTTCTTGAAAGCTCCCAAAACTGGTTCAAATTGAAAAAATAAAATCTACAGTAGTTTTGGAGCATTTTGCTATTCTTCAAGCCCAGGCATGGTATGAAACTACTGAAAATAGTAAAGAAATCTAGAATTTTGTGTAACTTAAAAACTCTGCCTTCTAAGTGCAGAAACACATTTTATAACATGCCATTAGTCTTCAAAACCATAAACCAGCTTACACTATGACTTTTGAGGGGTCTCTTCCTTATTAATGATGAGTTGAGCAACTGGCTCCTAAACTACTGTCATTTTAAGGCATTTTTTCTGTAACTCCTCATGAATTAGTTCAAGCTGCTCCTGGAGGTCCTTAGTTAATTTCAAATGTGTGTTCATTTTCCTGAAATGTTTGAACTCTTTTCTCAATGAAATGGTCCATTTGATAAGCTATTGTGTACTATCTAGAGTCTTGGAAACACTGTCAACCTACTCTTCCCAAATTGCCTTCATATTTTAAAAATAAATCTTCTCTACATTGTGTTTCCTTTCTTCTCTTTTCATAACAGCAATTTCATGATTGACCAACTTCAATTGTTATTCAAGGAGTTGAAACTCTGTTTTTTCCATCACTTTCTCTTTTCCTTTCTTTGATTTACTAATTGTATCTTTCCCTACATGTGATGAGAGGTCAATGATGTCTTGTGGTAGCTAGACTATGTCAGTAGGTGGATGAATCTCTTTAATTTTGTCTAATAGCTTCCTAGAATGCCTTTTCATATGATTTATTGCTTGAAACATAAACTTGCATTTTATCCTTCAAATTCTAATTTCTTTATAGATTTGGCCTTTTTTAGCTTCTATCCACCTTCCTCTATGTCCTTAGCCTGGACTATAAGAGTTTCTTCTATGTCAATGGCATGTAATATGTCTTCTAAATTTCATTTAGCTACTGCTCTGTTTTCTACAACCACTGTTTTCTCTTATAAGGCCATTGTTTGGCTCCTTGTCATCCTTTTGGTTCCTTGTTTAATCACATCTTATTTTTGTTTTTGCAGGTTTGACCACTTTTGACTTCCGTTTTGCAGGTGGGACACTTGGTGTATCAAAACCCTGCAATTTCTCTGTTTCCATCATGATTGGTTAAATTGGTTCTACTCTTGCAGGTCCACTTGGTTCTGCTACCAATGGTTAACTCTGCTATGCTACTAATGGTGATGGAATTCTCCTAGGTTTAGGAGTTCTTGAAGGAGTAAGAGCATCCAACTAAAAGCCACTAAGAAAAAAAAATGAAGAGCAGTCTCTGCCTAGCCTTTGAAGTTCATCTAAAACCAGTAGTTTCATTAAACCATGATGAAACAATGAAGTCTCACTCCCTTCAGATTTTTCTTGGACCTTATCTGCCATTTTTGACAAACTTCTATGTAAATGGAAAGGTAGATCAAGGGAAATATTACTAGTAAAGTGTAGAAATAGCATGAAATGATATGAGTATACTTAATGGTATCTCCCTTCATGAGTAAAATACTTTTGGATGATGAGCATAAATTTTGAGTAGTTCTCCTTCATGTAGCTCCTTGGAATGGAATTGGTGAGATCCATTTCACTGTTTTTAGGCTTCATAAAGTCTTTACACTACTCCATGTTGAACTTGAAATCTTTGAACAACTTTTCTTGTCCCCTTGGAATCCATGTAGCTGCTGCAATAACCTCTCGTGTGAATGAAAGATTAATCATTCCCACTTTGGTCATTGTTCCACTAAATTTTAAAGCAAACTCTTTGGAAACCTGTATATGGCACCCTTTTAGTCTCTCAAAACTATAAGAAACCTGTCCTTATGAATACTTCTACAGATGTTGGGCCTTCATTGATCAAATTCATATCTGTTGGTTCATATCTCAAACATTGGCCACCCTTATTTGTTCTTTTTTCTGCCATGGTTTCTTTAATGTCTTCATAGCCTCGATTAATGATTTGCAGCCTCACTTGATAGTTTGCAACCTCGCTTAATATTTTGCAGCCTCGCTCGATAGTGCTCAATGTAAACCTTTGAAAACACTAGCCACAGCTTTGTCTTAATGCAATAGCTCTCCAGAGCTCGATATCATGCAAATAAGAATAAGAGATGAGAAATGACTAAATTAGGAAATATTTTGAAGTTTGATGTCTTATCATGACACAATGATGACTCATACATACCTAAACTAGTGATGATGACTTCAGACCTGACCATGTACCTTGATTTTATCCTTCCATGACTCGAATGGTATCTAACTCATCCTTTCCCAACGATTTTCTAACACCTAATAGCTAACTTGAAAATACAGACAGAAAACCACGCTTTCATAGTGAGTTCAGTGCAAATTTGGGTGTTTTCGCTATGAAACTATCAGCAGTTTCGTAGCGAAAAGTGACATTTTTCAGTGTATTTTGCTACGAAACTGTGGTTTCTTGGCTAAAATGACATTTTCAGTATAAAAAACTTGGGAATTGAAATATTTCAAAAAATAATGAGTGATTTGACATGAGGGGATTTGAAATTGAGTGGGTTTAGAGCATAGGATAAGCTTAAACAAGAAAAATTTAAAATTTCCCTTGACCAATAATTATAAAAAATGAATCCTACAATCCTACTTTTGGCACATGAACCTATTCAACTTTTTCAAATGATGCTTCCTTTTTTGGGTGATAACATTGAATATAAAATCATACAACTTAACATGTTATGAAGACAAGGCCCACATCCAGCCATGGTAGTAAAAATACTAAGAAACATAGTTGAAATATTTAAATTCGATAACACTTGGCACATCTAACAATCCCTTGGAACTATGTTGCACATGTTAGCATCCCTTGCATTCCTTGGCATGATTTGGCACTCCCTAGTACATATTAGCACTCCCTAACACCTAGCACATTCAAAATTCTCTAAATATATATATCACACTCTTATTCATTCATTTCCATGGATTTTAAACTAGTGCTCCCTTGTGTTTCCATGGAACTTGGCCCTAAACACCCTAGAATGCGTTAGCGCCACACCCCGATGCCTGCAACATCTTGGCATGCCTTAGCACTTGGCATGTGTTAGCATGCAAAACATGCCTTGGAACTATCTAGCATGTGTTAGTAATTCCTGACATTCCTTGGAACACCTTGGCACTCCCTAGTTGTTATGCCCTCATAGATAGATTTACTTTTTTTGTAACTCGAGAACCTAACCAAGTCATTCACAAAGCAATGTTGTTCCCAACCAAAAGTATCCACTTCTCTCAAATTTATTTGTCAATGCCTTATCAAAATAATATACTTGCCTCCTGAAAGTCCTATTATGAACTTCTCCTAAAACAATTCATCCTTGAGACACCTACAATTCAAAAATAGTCCTTCGCACACACTCTTATTCGTTCATTTCCAAGCATTTTGAATAGTTATCCTTTATGTTCCCCTGACACTCCATAATACTCCTCAAAATGAATTGACACTATCCAGCATGTGTTAACACATCTTTTCATTCCTTTCCATGCCCTGACACTCCTTAGCTATCATGCCCTCACAACTACCCCTACCTTTTTTTAGACTTGGGAACCCAACCAAGTCCTGCCTTGTTCACCTAATAACTGCCTATAACCCATCTTATGCTACTCATTTCCAATCTCAACTCATCAAAATTAAAAATTTACCAAGTTAAGGCTCACATCCAACCATGTCCATAAAACAACTAAGCAACATAGTTTACATCTTGACATACCATAACACTTGGAATGTCTAACAATCCCCTGGCACAATGTGGCACATGTTAAAATCCCCTACATTCCCTGACATCCTTTGACACTGCGTAGCACACCCTAGCACTCCCTAACATTCCCTAGCACTCTAGCATTCCTTGGCACTGCTCAACATATAACCTTGTCACTCCCTCATTAACACACTTGGAGCTCATTGACATTCCCTATCACACACTCTCGTGCATTCATTTTCGTGCATTTTGAACTAGCTATCTCTTGTGTTTCCATGTCACTACCTAACACTCCGTGGCACACATTGACACACCTTGGAATCTCAAACATCTTGGAATGTTTCCCTATCATTATAACATTCCTTGACACTACTTAGTGTGAAAATTTCTTAAACTTAAGAAACCCTACTGTTAAATCTTGATTTGATTCTCCTACCTACATAAGTTATTAATATGAATATTCAGAATTAACATCAAAGTAAATATAGTTAGAAACCTACACATAAAGATAAAATACTGAATAACATGCTAATAGAAAAAGTGACACATAAGGATTTTCTGGACAAATGTCCCTAGAAAAACCCAATGCGGGAAAACCAGTGCTGCTATCTTCTGGAGGGATTTTATTATTATGAAGATTCTAAGTACAACAATCCTAGGCACCAAAACTGGTTAACCCGATAGAGAAATATAAATGGTAGCAATACCTCTATCCTAGAGACAAAACAATATGATTGATTCACACCCTCAAATGAGATTTATAGAACTCAACCCCTTTCCGACCTTTGGATACCCTAGTGCTGATCTGAAGCCCTCTACGTCATCCTTCTGGGCTTGCGTTAGCCTCTCCACTGCTTAGGAAGGGCCTGTGTCACCCAAGAAGGGGTTACACTACCCCTTCGCTACCCTAATTGGACCTGCGTGAGCCTTCCTTGCCTCCTAATGCCTTTGCGCTGCCCGTGCTAGGCTCTTGGGTGGACTACGTAGCTGCTACGTCTGCGCTGCTATGGAATTCTCCTTCTCTTCCCTCATTGTGCTCTTGGTCTGGGACTAGACCATCCCCCTTGCCAATACTTCCCCTTGCTGCATCTGAAACACTTCTGAAATTCTTAGCAAACCATGCCCTAGAATCTTAGCTTAGCTTCATTTCTCTACCATTGTGTGTGTTCTCCAACTGAACCTAAGCCCTTCTCTTATAATTTTCTTGTCAAAACATAAACGATTGTGGTCTAATATCTAATAGACAACTAAGATTAGAATTTGTTTGATCATCACATGTTTAATTTAATTCACTTTAATATTTTAATTTTCCTAACTTAGACTTAGTGTCCTTAATTAAACAGATTAATTATTTGAATAAAACTTAAACCAGATGGAATTATTCTAAACAATTTCTGGGTCTTGGAGATCTCATGTACTGTAGACCCTCCACAAATTTTGGGATCTAGAGCACATCCGATGCTACCCCAACACTCAAAAATATCAACAAATAACATACCTTGTCACTCCCTCCTTAACACACCTAGAACTCACTGACACTCCCTGTCTCACACTGTTATTCATTCATTTCGATGCATTTGAAACCAAATCTAAATTGTGTTTCCCTAGCACTCCATAACACTCTCTGGCATGCATTAGCACACCCTAACACCTAACACATCTTGGCATGTTGCTTACACCTCTATCATGTCTTAGCACTGGCTAACATACCTTGTGACTCCATCCTTAGGACACTTGGAACTCACTAACACTTCCTATAAAAAAATATTATTCATTCATTTGCATGCATTAATTTCACCTAATTTTCCCTTATGTTTCCCTAGCACTCCCTAACACTTCCAAGCACATGTTGGCACACCTTGGAACTTGGCACATCTTGGTCGCATTTCACCTTGGAACTCTAGCATGAATTAGTGAGGCCTAGCATACCATGTCACTCCCTCCTTAGCACACCTATAACTCATTGACACTCCCTGTCACACACTCTTATTTATTCATTTCCATGCATTTTTACCTAGCGCTCACTTGTGTTTCCCTGACACTCCCTAACACTTCATAGAAAATGTTGGTAGACCCTCGAACATGGCATATCTTGGACGCATGCCGCCATGACACTCTAGCATGAATTATCACTGCCTAGCATACCATGTAACTCCCTCCTTAGCACATCTCTAACTCACAGACACTCCTTTTCACACACTCTTATTCATTCATTGTCACGCATATGGACCTAGTTCTCCCTTGTGTTTCCAATGCACTCCTTTCACTCCTTAGCACACATTGGCACACCTTGGCACTTGGAAAAACTTGGTATGCTTCCCTAACACTCTAAAATTCCTTGATACTACCTAGCATACATTTTAACTTATTCATTAGCACACCTGGAACTTGTTGACACTTCATTTCCATGCATTTAAAATTAATGCTCCCTTATGTTTCCGTAGCACTTGGGCCTCACATTCCCTAGCATCTATTTTCACCACAACCTCAAGCTTGGCACATCTTGGCATGCCTTAGCACTTTGCATGCATATCATGACTTGGAACTTTCTAGCATGTGTTAGTACTTACCGACATTCCCTGACACACCTTAGTATTCCCTAGATGTCATGCCCTCATATATAGCCTTACTTTTTTGCGACTTGGGAACCCAACCAAGTCATTAGAAAAATAATTTTGTTCCTAACCCAAAGTCTCCCTTTGTATGAAAATCCTTTTTCTAGGTCCTTATTTTAACCACAGGCTTGCCTCCTACAAGTCTTATTCTGACATTATCCTAACACACTTTAGATTTGAGACACTTGGAATTTTTTGACACTCCTTGGTACGCACTCTTATTTGTTCATTCCCATGAATTTTTATCTAATTATCCCTTACAATATTATGGCACTCCCTAACACTCCTCAACATACATTGACACTTTTTGATAAGTGTTAGCATGCCTTTTCATTCCTTGGCACACCTTGGAACTCCTTACCTATCATGCCCTCACAATTACCCTTACTGTTTTTGGGACTTGGTGTTATAGGTCAATTTGGGCATCATTCCCAATGACTTGGTTAACTGGGAATCATCTCCAGGACTGATGTATAGGGTCTATCATCCCCTAATATTTCAATTTCTATATGCCCTTAGACAAAGAACAAGACAAATCAATCAAGGACTTTGATCTGCAAAGGTTTCCAAGGTTTGAAGTTTATAATATATCATATGAGAGGTCATCAACGCTGCCTCTAAAGGTACTAATTGCATTGCATATGCAGGTATCCCCATGCAAGGTTTCTCTACAAAGCACTTCCCGACATCTATGGGTGCGTTGGTCACATTGGGAGCGAAGTTCTCATTGTTCGGGAATCTTCACTTAGCCAGTGCCTTCTAGAAGAGTTCACATGTGTCAAAATTCGAATCCATATGTCCATTTGATATGTACAAGATTGGGAACATGTATTGCCTATTATTGGAAAGTCATTGATTGTAAAACTACCTCAGCCTCTCTATAAATTGATCACACATCTTAATGTTTGATAAGGAAGAATTTCTGTAGAGAAATGCTGGTGGATTTTTCATTGAGGAGATTGATTTGAGTGACAATTTGTTGGAGATATCTACATTGTGATGAGGTTGGGATGTTTTTGCAGATGGTGACACTAAATCAGTAATTTAGTTGTAACCTCCCCTTCTATCATTAATAAAGAATACAACTTGATTTTCCCTATATGCATCTGTATTAGCTTTGATTTTCCATATTGCAAGATCTTAGTTGATGTATATGGTTTATGATTTACTGATTTAGAAAAATAGCTTGAATAGACATTTGTATTATTGCTATCTTCTATTGTTTAGTGTTCATTCTTGCAGGAAATATTTTGCACAACCGACTGGAATTTGAAGCTACAATGGAAGCGATAGAAGGAATAATTTGGAAGTGCTTGGATTCCAAGTAAGCATCTAAAACATTATGTGTGTCTATTATTAGTTAGGAAAAGTAGTCGTATAGTCTTTAACCTATTTTTCTATGTTAGCACCTATCTAGGGAAGTGTGTTTTATCTGTAATTCACAATTTTGTCCAACAAATTAGCGACTCCGTTGGGGATCCAAATTCCCTTGAATTTGTCTTTGTAGTTTGTTTCAGTTTGTTTGCTAATGTGTTTTGAAAATCCTGAGCCTCATATTGACCAGTGAATTCATCTACCTCTTCCTCCTTTGAAAGAAAAATTGTTCAGTTTTTGTTTAAAGAATTTTTATTTATCATTGGCAATTTAATTTCAAAGTATTTTTATTTTCACATTAGATCCATTTTCTTTTGAAAAAGGAAATTGTCATAAAATATTTGTTTCCTGATAGGAGAAATTGTTGTTTCATTCCTCATTTTTCCTTCAAAAGAGAAATTATTGTTTATATTCCTTATTTATCAAAATTAAAAGGCATTTGATTTTATTGATTTAGTGCACTTAGTTTCTTTTCTGCATTCATAACATTAAAGGAACTAAAAAGAAAAATTTGCATTTGCATGTAGTGGTTTGTGTGTTTTGCAAAAAGGAACAATTAGGAAATCTACATTTAGTTTTTGTTTTTTGATTTATTTTCTTGCAAATTGATTTCACTTTCCCTCTAGTAGCTAGGATTTTCATTGAAAAACTAAAAGTGAAAGATTTTTTATCATTCTTAGTTGTATTTTAGGAGTTTTCCAATACATCATCACGGTGAACCTTTGAAAGGAAAATTGTTAAGAAAGATCAACATAAAATTAATCTCAATTTACCTAACAAAGCATTGGAACCATAACGATAACATTTAGAAGGTCTAGGCTAGAGACATGTTCCGGCGTTGTAAAACGTAGCAGCTATTGTTAACTTGTATGCGATACATTCCGAGTGTGATACCTCACTCCACGTACGTAAGTATATCGTAGCTCGTCCATGTACTTTCAGGTATATCGGGTGGTGTTACAGTACGATAAGTATAAAGGGGTGCTCTCACTGTGCAGTTTCACATTAGACAATGCTAATACGGACTTGGGCCTCCACGTACCTTCGGGCCTATTTGGGAGGACAACTTCCATCCATAGTGAACTGAGTCGGCCGCCTTGTAAATTGTGATACACCGAACACAGCATTTGGGGAGATTTCCTGCATGTACTTCTTGGTTCACCAGGAGGTATTCTGCAATTCATAGTTTCTTGGTAAACCCTTTTTCCTGGAATTACCATTTTTTTTTGTTTTTTTTTTTTATTAAAATAAATTAGTAATCGTGGATGAACAAAATCCTTTCCCCCATTGTTCACGTAGATTAGTGTTAAAACCACCTTTACCACCAGAATTTACTTCTAGTAGGCAAAGGCGATCACGATCTGCCGAATCAAGTACAATTCGTACCTCTGGTGAAACATCATCTTTTCATAAACCAGAGTTAGCTCAAGTTGTTTCTACACATTCCGATTCATCTACTGTTGTTGAAACGGAGTCTTCACAGCTACCCGTGGTCACGATCCATCCAATCAGTGAGACCATACCTCCTAGACCTAACGTTGTTCAACCAGAAATTGATCCAGATCTAGTCTCTTATTTTCTAGAACATATGAATCTTGAAGTTATACAACTAGAATTTTTTCCTACCTTGGTCATCCCACAAATTTCTATAGCTATTGAATCTTCCATATCACAGAGTCAACCACCTAAAATATACTTTGGGTCTGATGGTGAAATACTTCCCCCCGGTTTAATTGCGATTGAAGAAATCCCACAAGATGATACACCTTTAACTCCAACCCATTTTGGGAAGGACCTTTACCTGTACGAGTCTTTTTCTCAATCGACACCATCTGCTTTTGTTGATCATGCTCCTTTTCAAACTCCTGTCGATTCAAAAGGCTATACATTTGGTCAAGTAACCATGACTAAACCAACATCTTTGGTTAGGCCATTAGTTCCAATTACGTCAGTTCCTGCCCTAGCTACCCCTTCGATGTTTACAACTTCACTAGAGTCATATTTTCATGGTGGCCCTTTGGTCCCATCAGGTTACAAATCATTATCTAGAATTTTCTATGGTGCATCTTCAAATCCATGGACTTTACCAATGTCATCATTTGATATTTTAATTGGTAATCCTATAGTGAGTAGCGAACGACTTGATTCATTATACACATCTTCAGGGAAATATCAAGCCAATCCTTCTGGGTCTATTATTTCACGTACCATATCAACTAGACTCCCAACATTTTGAGAGCAATATTTTATGTCTTATTATCCTCCTCATGCTAGGGGGAGCCTTTGGTCACCCAATATGATGGTACTTCGTCACTTTTTGGTCAAACAAATGTCGAAATGCATGTTTTTCAATGGTATCCCACTCTTCCTATCCAACCACACACTGTTATACAATCATATCAACCAGTTCAACCTGTTACTCCCACATAATTACCATTTGTTAGTACATCTTTACCCCTGTTACAGAATCAAAATGTTTTACAACCTTATCAAGCGGGTCCTTCAACTCAATATCATCAAATATTGGGTCCACAGACTCAAAATACTTCGGTTAATTTACAAAAACCTGTATCTGGAATGATCTATTCCCAAGATGGTTTACCATTTTATGGGATGTCACAATCACAACCTAGTTATACCTATTATCCGAATCCAAGTTATCCTAATTTGGGTTATAACATTGGTGGACAGACCCCTTGGAAGCCATAGGTGCAAATGCCTCAAACTTCATTTCAACAAGTATCGTATCTAGGTTTTGGTCAATAGAATAGTCAAACATTTTCTTTTGAAAACAATCCCTATATGGGTTACCAACAATAGATTCCTTATGCTGGTGCTCAAAGGCCTATTTCTCAAGAAATTCCATCTTACCCTGGCTATGCTCAACCTGACCTTAATCAACAGTTTCCCTTTGTTGCAACTTTAGAGTTAACGGATTTAAATCAACTAACCAATGATCCAATTAACTATGCTCCTTGGTGGTCGGTGATACCTCACAAATTACCCTAAAAAATTCCTAAGTTCAATGGAAACCCTGGAGAAGATTCGTCGACTCATGTTATGACTTATCATTTATGGTGTTCATCAAACTTGCTAAATGATGATTCTATTCGACTACATCTTTTCTAGTGTATGCTCACATGTCTAGCTGCAAAATGGTACATTGAATTACCTAGAGCTTCTTTTGATAATTTCATAGCCCTAGCTACTATATTTTTGACTCATTTCTAGTTACCCATTAGATATGAAACTGGAACGGAACTCTTCACCAATTTCACACATACTAATGCTACTCACATCTCTAATCATATTCATGAGTGGCATTGTCGTCGTCGAATGGTTAAGACCTTTGTTCCAGATCAGCACCTTGCTGAATGGTTCATTAATTCTCTGTTACCATCTATAATTGAGGATGTGGCTAAGGGTGGCATCATCATAGAAGAGAAAGTTATCCCTAGTGCCCAATATTTATAATTGATTTATACTTAGTATGGCATGCTCTATGAAAAAATTCCTAATGCGTCAAGATCTAATTTTATTGTTCCTCCTCAATTAAAGAACACTCATGCCAGAGACGACTTGATAGGAACATCAATAACACATCACACTACTGCATCTAATCCTACTCATGCTTCCGAAATTAATTCTATGTCATTTGACAAAGGAAAAAGTGACAAGAAACATGAAAGTAAGAAAAAGGGGAAATCTAATAAAAAGAAAACTTATAATCCGCAGGAAAGATCATCTAATCAATCGTATGAAGCTAGGAAACCTCATTATCCATGCATAATCTATAATGAGGAACACTTTTTTAGGGATTGTCCTCACCGCACTGAATTCTCAAAAATCATTAAGACTTCTCGTGTTAGCTGTGTTAACCGAGCCATTTCCAAATCTGGACACAAACATGGTTGCTACAGATCCAGTTCCTAGTTCACAAGTGTTAATTTTATCTGTCACAAAACCTTCAACAGATATTTTGGTGTCAACGCGAAATAAATATTATGGTAGTCAGGCTAGTGATCAACCTACTACCTCGACAACGAATCCATCTATGGAATCAATACCGTCTACTGCTATTCTTGAATTGACAATTAAGCCACCAAAGGTAGTAATTCATAAATCAACATATAATACTCGAGCAAGAGCTGCACAAAATTATAATATAGTTGAATATTTGGCTCAATCCCCTTCAGCTATGTCTACTCTTGAGGTATTAAAAAATTTTCCCTTTGAAAAGCAGGCTTTATTGTCAGCTATTGGTGGAATTGATCCGACTGATTCTAATGTTGTCGTCTTTAATCATATGGGCTATGTGCCGCAATTACCAGCAGAATTGGCATTCTCCATACAAGTAAATGTTATCAATCACCTTATTTGTTGCACTATTATTGATGAGGGAGCATCTACATGCATTATATCTCTAAATTGTTGGAAGTCACTTGGCTTGTCGCGCTTATCACAATCATCAACGACATTGAAGGCATTTGATGGATGTACATATAAACCTTGTGGTATTATTAATAACCTGCATGTTGAGCTAGGGGGAAAACAATGAATATTGATGTTGAGGTTGTTGACAAACCCCTTGACTATAATATTTTTCTTCGAAGGCCATGGGTATATGCAATGACTGCAATTGTTTCTACATATTTTAGAATGATTTCCTTTCCACATAAAGGTACAATCATAGTCATTAATCAACTATCCTTCTTTGCCTTCGCTTCGCAGGTAACTGGAAGTGGTCCATTTGTTCACATACCCCAACTATAACTTCAGAAAATTGGTGTAGGAATCTTAAAGGATTCCACTCTTATGGGAACCTTTGCATTACCGCCGTCCACGACATCGGCAGAAATTGCAAGTATACAGACCTGCTACATTATCTCTTCCACTCTATCTGGCTTAAGGGAGAGCACGAGTGATTATGATATTTCTACGTTGGATGAGTTTCTATTGCCCGACCCTATTGAGTTGGCATAGCAATCAATCTATTTGGCTTGGGCGAAAAATCTGAAATCAGCGTCGCCGAGTGTTTGGGTTGATTGTTCCTTAGATTTTGGTACTCCATCTAATCCATTTTCCTCAATGTTCTTGACAGATGAGAATATTTTGGAAGCCATGATTTCAGAAGGAGAACCATGGGAATATTATCATCATCGTTCCAATCTTCCTGATTATGAAGAAAATAATCTTAGTGAAATATATCACCCATCCATAAAAAATTTCTTTTCGAATTATTCAATTAATGCAATCGATTCCGAGCGAAATCTGTCAAATATTGAAGAAACCATTTCTATTGATATTTCGACCAAACCTGGTGTTGTATAAAATATTCATGTCGGTGTATCCTATTCTCCATCAGAAATCGAATCATATCGCTCTCTTTTTCATGAATTCAATGATGTATTTTCTTGGTCTTACAAGGAAATGTTGTTGGAATAGGGTCTCCTACAAGCTGCGAAACTGGTCCATTTTGAATAATTTTGATTAAATTTAGTCTAGTGCATGGGTTTTGGGGTGGGTCAAAGCCCCGAAAGCCTTGTAATGGGTAAAAGGGTAAACCAGGGGTCCGAAACCATGGTTTTCGGACCATAGGAAAGTCTATGCTATATTATTATAAATGGAGGAAAATTTTGTATTGTAAGGTAGAGAAGAATGAATAACTATTGATGTGAATTGTGGTTTAAGCTATTTGTTTGGGTTTTTGGAGAAGGGACTTCTATTGGCTGTGTGCGCAGAGATCCAAGTCCAACTGTGTGGGGACCCTGCTGCTATGTGCGTAGGTTGGGAATAGAATTCTAAGGAGGAATTGATGAATGAATGAATAATAAAGGTTGATAGAGAACTAAATCTGTGGGTACGCTTTATGTGAATTATTGGTAATTACTGCATTGTGCATTTTCTGTCTTTAAGATGCGAAGATCTGTGTAAGTGTGTTTTCGTATCTGGATCTAGTCTGCTCTTTTTATGTAATGTTGTGCTACTATCATAAAAGCATATAATTATAGATCTAATGCACGTGGATGCAAATAGAAACCTAATTGACCCTGTGCTAAACAAGGTAATCTGGGAATTACAGGGTCTAGCGCAGCTCTGCTTGCCTTACCTATCCTTTCTCAGGGTGCGGAAACCTAGTTCCATCACCCACCCATACTACTTTGGGTGAGACTTTGACCTGCACAAGCAGGTCACTGCCGAAAGGGCCAGTAGTATAGGGGTTTGTTGGCAAACCTTGCACACCGAACCTGGGTCAGGACCCCTCGAGCCAACAAATGGTTCCATTGCCAGGACCTGGAGGATCTTGAGAAAGGGATCGGGTAATGATAAGATAATATTGGAAGCCTGAAAGAAAGGAACTTGAATATTGGTCTAAAAAATAGATCCAGGAATTTGCGCTAAAAGAAAATCGTAACGAAAAGTTAGCAGCGGAAAGGTGGAGAAATAGGTATATTCTTACAAAAAGCTACAAAATAATATTTGTGACATGTGTGATCAAGCTTCAAGAGTGGCTGGCCAGACTCGTAGAATTCCAGAAGTTCTGGAAGGATGAGCGATTTGCTCAGGGACCCCAAAGTTGATTTAGTAGCCGGAGAGGACTGATAATACTATCATGTGCACGGTCGATCACTGGGTGGACAGTGTGTTAGGAGGATTTGTGATAGAATTTTCCATTGATCAATTTGTATCATACTCTGAGGTCAAACAATGATTCTTTAAAGGGTTTTGGGGAAAATTTTTTAGGACATTACCATTGCTGATTAAGATATTACTGTGTGAAAAGAGCATTTTGTGTATTCATACTAATTGAATGACCCCAGATCTAGACGGAAGCGCGACGTGCAATGGTAAATACTATCAAACCAAACCTGATGGGGGGAGATCCACCTATAATCTGTTGTAAGAATCAGCTGTGCAGGATCCCCCGGCTACACTACTACTCAGGCAGCACAAAGGTAAGAACTCTCCCATACCACCAACCCCACCAAACATCGACATGGCTGTGCACCTGGGATTACCTACCTTCAAGGGGGTAGGAGATGAAGATATGGATCAATTTTGGTTTATTGTAGACTGTGTTTGGACTACGCAGAATGTGGCAACCGATACGGTGAAGAGGGCATAGCTGTCCCTAACATTAGAGGATAGAGCACTTGACTAGTATATGAGATACATTTCCCAGAATGGGAGTGCATCTATTCAAGATATCAAAGACACTCTGAAATAATAGTTTTTCAAGCCGAAATCTTACTCTCAGCTGGTAGCGGAAGTAAAGGACTTCAAACAAGGTGCATTTGAGTCGATGTGGGAGGCTGATTAGCGATTGAAGAGAGCAATCAAGGAAGGAGGATTTGAGTATGACGATAGGCAACATACAGAATGGTTCATCGCTATGTTGTTACCTCACCTGCACATGCCAATGAGTCACCAAACCTTTGAATCACAGGGAAAAGCTGTGGAAGTCGCTATGAAACTAGAGGTTGCACCCAGAGAGGATATGTCGGTAGGGGTATAGAAAATTCAGGAACAGCTTGGAGATATGCATATGGAAATACAAAACCTGCGAAGGGAGTGAGGAAAGGATGGCTGCACAGATCTATGGTGCATACGATGTCGGGTATCTGGCCACATAAAGGATCAATGTCCTCTACTGGCAGATTACATGCAGGTAGGAGGACCTAGTCTGGTACGCCCAGGAGCAAGTGGGGAACCCATCCTATCACGACCAGGCTCAAGTGGACCTGTGCTATGGTGTGACAACTGTCATGTAGCAGAACTACATGATACAAACCATTTCCCTCGGCTAGGTGTGTACATCCTAGAACTTAGGAAACAATGGTGCAGGTTCTGCTGATCGGTAGGACATAATGAGCAGAAATATTATACTTATGAATTGATAATAGATCGTGGGAACTTGTATCGGGTACACTCAGACCCTACGTCGCCAAGACCGTCCGCGCACCTAGGGGGATCCCCAGCCCAGGGAAGAGGAGGTCGGGGAGGAAGCATAGGATGAGGACATGGGCAGCTACGCTTTTATAACTCTAGAGAGATGGAACACTTCGCCAAAGAATGCCCAAATCCCACCAGGCCATCGTGCAAGTATTGTAGGCAGCTGGACCATGTGGTGGAGGGTTGCCCAATTTTAATACCCAAGATGTAGGAAAAACAACCGACCCCTACGTAGAATGTGCAAAGGGTTAAAACCGAGCTAATAAATATAGATCCAAGTGTAAAATTCATGACACACAGTGGGATGGTCACCCAGGGAACAAAGGTGGAGCTTTCCCCATGGGAAGGAGTGAACTTCAACGAATAGGAATCACTAGCAGCCCCCACCATGCAGCAGCTGAACAAGATAGGGGAGGGGGTTGAGCCCTTCCTACAAGCATGTCTGAAGCTGCTACGTAGGCTGTAGGCTATAGAGAACCTCTAAGCATGAATGAATACCTACGTAGCTTGGACCAATTTGATTCTCGAGACCAAGGATGTACACAAACTATACAGCTATAAGAAATGGACTGGACAAGAAATGCGGTTGACTGTGCAGATTGGTGACTACGAGATGGATCAAGTTATCTTAGACCTTAGATCGGATTTGAACGTATTACCAAAGCAAACATGGCAATGAATGGGAGAAACTAAATTGGAATGGTCCACAATCTAGCTGCGCATGGCGAATCAACAGAAGATCATCCCTCTGGGAAGGCTACCAAAAGTCATGGTAGATATCGCAGGAGTAAAATTCCTAGCTGAATTTGAAGTCATAGAAATTGTGGAGGATGCAGATCCTTACCCTACACTCCTAGGATTGGATTGGGCTATAGACATTGGGGGGGGGGGGGTCATCAACCTCAAAAAGCATAGCAAGGTATTTGAGAACAACGGTACACGCGTAATAGTACCACTAGATCCAGCAGAAGGTGCGCGGTATACAGAGCCAGCCTACGAGGAGGAGGAAATAGATCACATTTACAAATTGACAACGCGAGATGAATATCGGGTTAACCCCATGGCCAAAGGAGTACTCTGTTGGGAAAAGGACAGTGAATGTTTCTCCGACTCTGATGAAGAAATGGAAAACTAGCAAGGACGGTTGCACGAGGTTTTGGCGCTACGATGTCTTCGGACCACCAGGAATTTCTACCGCATCTCTACCAAGGTAAGAGACCTACCCTACCATGATAGCGTAGGTAATATTATGAAGTTGGTTAAAGACAAAATTCCCAAGGAACACAGGCCAGGGGCACTGCCACTAACCATGTGTGGAGCACCTGGGCAATGGTGGGGTACGCAGGGGCCAGTATCTCTCACTTGGGAGAAGTGCTGGAGTAGGATGATCCTACGCTTAGGGACCCCAGGCTGATAGACAGGCCCCGAGGTCAATAGACCTGTGTGGATACTTTCTAGGATGCGAAATTAAACGGTGTGATAGGATCTCTCCTGAACAGATTACCAATGACGTAGGCTTGCGTTCGACTATGGCACTGCACCAACCCATGCACAATTGGGAGACGTCGTGAACACTTCAAATGAAAGATGGAACGCAGACACTTGATGCATCCCTTGATGAAAGATGGAACGCAGACACTTGATACCAGGACGTCCCGACCAAGGGAGAATCACATCGATCGAGAAGTTTGGTGGCCAAATTGCTGAATTGGTACCTAAACCGTTTTATGAAACACCTAGCATCGACCTTAATTCGGAGTACACGAACAACACACAGGCATCATATAAGGTCTGATGATCCGTGGGAGAATCCTCAGGTATGAATAAGGACCATCAGCCTACCCTACGTTGATAATAAAGGAACCTTAAAATTACACAAAAGGGGTGGCGGACCATCAATGTAGCCATTTATGGTAAGTTTGATCTGAATGATCGATGGTAAGTTTCACGTACGGGGTACTCCACCATTAAATAGCTCCAGGAAATGTGCAGTCAGTAGGATAACTTTGCAATAGGCTACATATTGTCTCTACACCATGCCCCTTTTATCTACCTACTGGCTTACTGGGATCATTGACATTGTCTGGGACGCCCTTCCTTTGGTTGCTATGGCGATCCCTAACTCGCTGAATTCTTCGGTCCCTGACCATTCAACACCCGTAGAAATCATATTGAGAGAGCCTGGGAATGCCGAGTTTGATCAAATGATTAGGCGTCGGCCTTCTGTAGAAGGAATTTCCTGTGAACCACGCATGGAGAGGCGCCATAGCTGCGCGATGGAAATACCTGACCTTCGCACCCCGGGGATGACCGCGGGACCCAACTGGATGGCCTTGGATGATATAGAAGAGGAGGGTACATTAGTATCACGGTCCCCCACCAACAGTGTCACAATCAGGTCATGACTAGTCTTGCACCAGGAAGGAATGCTGAGATACAAGGATATGTTGCGACTTCTCCGTAGTCCCAGATTACCGACTAGCAGAAGGCATATTTGTTCGCTCTCGTGCACTGCCTTAGTTAACAATCATGCTCCAACCATTGCGGACATCCAACTAGATTTGGCACAGCTATCCCATGAAGCGCTACAAGTACTATACACCATAGTGTTGTAAGAGGTTCGCCACCATGACTAGACTATACGACAACAGTGTGACATACCTCCAAAAGTTCGGGCACAATGGATCGCATTGGTCACAGAAGCAACAAATATTATTCAGGAGCAGCTTACGTGGGGGGCATGCAATTGGTCAAATCAGCTACGCAGCTCTGGACAATAGTCTGACACCATCCTATGCTTCAACATATACAGGATGACTTACGACAGGCGTAAGCTGCTCCCGATCAGCTCAAGGCTCCCTTTCCCTCCAGCATTTCTACGGAGCGTCTGGCCACCATGGACATGATTGTAAATCTTCACCTCTCCAAGCATGTTTTTAGGAAGCGGTTGAAACCATGGGGCGACACCACCCTCCAGATCTCCTAGGATGGTCATACCACCATTACGTGCCTCCACCAGATGTTAGAACATGCTACTGTTGCTCTAGATAGCCCTGCATCCCTGACACTTGTCAACATTGCACATCAAGCTGCTATCCAGAGTCAGGAAGTGCTTCCTCCACTCTCCCACACTCTTAATACCCTGCATGTGAAAATCGAGGCCGCACCACCGTAGTGACTGGGGACGAGTCACAAGATTGTGTTGGGGGACTGTTGGAACAGGGTCTCCTACAAGCTAGGAAACTAGTCCATTTTGAATACTTTTGATTAAATTTAGTCTAGCGTAGGGGTTTTCAGGTGGGTCAAAGCCCCAAAAGCATTATAATGGGTAAAAGGGTAAACTAGGGGTCTGAAACCATGTTTTGCGAACCATAGGAAAGTCTAGGCTATATTATTATAAATAGAGGAACATTTTGTATTGTAAGGTAGAGAAGAATGAAGAACTATTGATGTGAATTGTGGTTTAAGCTATCTGTTTGGGTTTTTGGGGAAGTGACTCCTGCTAGATGTGTGCATGGAGATCCAAGTCGAGCTGTGTGTGGACCCTGCTGCTATGTGCGGAGGTTGGGAAGGGAATTGTAAGGAAGAATTGATGAATGAATGAATAAGAAAGGTTGATAGAGAACTGAATCTGTGAGTATGCTTTATGTGAATTGTTGGTAATTACTGCATTGTGCATTTTCTGTCTTTAATTTGTGAAGATCTGTGTAAGTGTGTTTCTGTATCTAGATCTAGTCTGTTTTGTTTATGTAATGTTGTGCTACTATCATAAAAGAATATAATTATAGATCTAGTGCACGTGGATGCGAATAGAAACCTAATTGACCCTGTGCAAAACAAGGTAATCTGGGAATTACAGGGCCTAGCGCAGCTCTGCTTGCCTTACCTATATTTTCTCAGGGTGCAGAAACCTAGTTCCAACACCCACCGATACTACTTTGAGTGAGACTTTGACCTACGCAAGCAAGTCACTGCCGAAAGGGCCAGTAGTATAGGGGTTTGTTGGAAAACCTTGCACACCAAACCTGGGTCAGGACCCCTTGAGCCAACAAATGCCAGGCATAGATACTAGTATATTTGAACACACTATTAATATGTATCCTGATGTCAAACCGGTCCATCAACGGCTTCATCCTATTCATCCGAAGAAAGCCACTGCCATCAAAGCAGAAGTTGAAATTTTTTTTCGTGCTGGTTTCATATACCCTGTTCCGCTAAATGAGTGGGTTTCCAATATCGTTCCTGTCATGAAAAATTAAGGAACCATTAGAGTGTGTGTCAATTATGGGGATGTAAACCTTTCTTGTCCAAAAGACAACTATCATACTCCCTTTATCGACCAGATTATTGACGATTGTGCTGGATGTGAAATCCTTTCATTCATGGGTGGATTTTCCATCTACAATAAAATCAATATCTGCCTAGATGATCAACATAAGACAAAATTCATCTATCCTTGAGGCACATTATCTTATAGGAAACTTCCCTTTTTTTTAAGGAACACTGGGGCAACTTTTCATAGAGAAATCGATTATGCTTTCAATGAAATCAAGCACATTGTTCAATCATATCTAGATGATTTACTAGCACATTCACGAAATCAGAATGATCACCTGATGCACTTGAGAGCCATTTTATTACACTGTTGATCCATATTTATGTAGGAATGCAACAGAATAAACACATAACCATAAATACAGAGATGCAGCGGAAATAACACTTCATTTCATTAATATCAAAGAACTGAAATTTTCTTGCAGACAGAATGGAAATAAAACTAGCTAGGGCACTGGTAGCTATCTCTGAGAAGAGATATGGTGGCTACAGGCCTCTAAAATACCTTACAGTGAGGCTCGAGGGCCTGTTTATTATTTAGAAACAATGGAGAACCCTAAACATCCCAAAAACCTAACCCTAGGAGATGAAGCGCCAAAACTATGGGCCCCGTTTGGGTAAATTGGTGTTTCAACTTCCCAGGGACGTAACTTTGGCATACTATCTCCTTTTGACGCACATGATACATCATTAGAAAGATCTATCTGAGGAATAAAACTTTCGGGATGAATTTGATGATCAAAATCACTGGTAAAATGATGCCCAAAAAACGTCGTTTAGGGCCTCAAAGCGGCTCCGGAAGTTCAGGACCCGAAAAACTGCTAAAAATAGTAAGTTATGCCGAAACTGAAAAACTGAAAGAGACAATGGTGGGGGGCCAAGTGGAATAGGTGGGTGGCCACCAATATCCACCTGGATCATTCCTCCCCCCTTAGGAAGCAATGGTCCCCATTGCGTTAAGTTCTTCCATGAGATGAGGAAATTTCTGCTGAACTTGGTCCCTGGTGAACCACTTTCCTTGGTGCAGGAGTTGGCCAGCTTTGACAACCCGATACAGTTGGATCCTCTGTTGGCGAGTGGTCTTAATTTTGCATGTCCATGATACAATCTGTGGTGGCCTGTTCCATGCAGTCTGGGTTTAACTCTATTGGTGTGAGTTGTTCTGCAATGTCCGAAGTGTCCAGTAGAGGTGGGAAGTAAGGACGAAGGCGATCCACATTGAATACTGGGTGCAGACCAAGGAATGGTGGAATACTAAGCTCGAAAGCATTATTCCCTACAGCCTTGGTGATGGTGTACGGTCCTTATCGGAGCAGGCGAAGCTTGCGGTGAGGTCCAGTGAGGCACTCCTTCTGTAAATGCAGCCATACTTTTTCACCCACCTGGAAGTTGTGTGGCACCTGGTGTTGATCATGGCGTTGCTTGTACTTCGCATTGGCTCTGTCCAATATATCATGAACTTGTTGGCGGATGTGTTTAATGCACTCGATGAAGCTACTTACTTTGTCAACTTCAGACTGGACGTGCGCTGAATCGGCCTGAGCAGCTGCAAATGGCATGGCTATGTCAATGGGACATAGTGGCTGGAATCCCAAGCCCACCTGAAAGGGGCTATGGCCAATTGAACTGTGGAGAGCTCGGTTATAACTATGTTGTACATAGGGGAGGCTCTCGTCCCATGTGTGTGGATGCTTTGAATTGTACATGCGCAGAATGTGTACAATCATTCTGTTGACGACCTCTGTCTGGCCATCTTTTTGGGGATGGAAAGCTGTGGACTTGGTGAGCTTTGTGTCCAACATTGACCAGAGGCTGGACCAAAATGTGCTGAGGAACCTGCTATCTCGATCTGATATGATAGACTGTGGGATCCCAAAGTGCACCCACACTCGTTCAAAGAAGAGTTTAGCAGTGGCTTCTGTTGTGATATTCTTCTTACAGGCCGCCCTAATGGCCATCTTCGAGAATCTGTCAACGACCATGAAAACACAGTCATTTCCATTCTTAGTAGAAGGCAGGCCGACATGTAATCCATGGAGATGGATTCCCAAGGTCGACTAGGGGTAGGTAGTGGAGTATATAGGCCTTGCTTCTTGATGGTCGGTTTGGCAATGGCACAAGTAGTGCAGGATCTGATGTGCTTCTCGACATCCTTTCGAAGGTTCAGCCAATAGAAATACTTCTTTAGTATTGCTACTGTTTTCTCGACCCCGAAATGCCTAGCGACTCGACTGTAGTGTGCTTCCCATATCATCATGGTACGCTCGCTTGAAGGAACACAAAGGTGTCCCAGGTGACATAAAAGTGCATCTTGAAGGTGAAAATTTGGAACTTGCGTGCCCCCCCAAGAGTGCCTTGTAAGTGTGGCTAAATTCTGGGTCACTCTCATAGAGAAGCAGCCAATCAGAAGTCTCGTGCCCACAAGAGTTGAGCACGGTGGTGAGCGCCACGATCGGTGGTCGGCTGAGGCAGTCTGCAACATTATTGGTGCTACCCTTCTTGTACTTGATGTTCGAATGAAACTGTTGCAGATATGTGGACCACTTCTGATGGCGATCATTCTGCAACTTCCCTTGTGTCTGTATGAACTGCAGGGGCCGGTGGTCTGTGTGGATGATTGTTTCCTTCCCCGAAATGTAATGCTTCCATTGTCGACAGGCTTGCACAATGGAATACATTTCTTTGTCATAGGTGGGATACTTGCGAACTGTCTCAGACAATGTCTCACTGTGATATGCCACTGGATGTCCGTGTTGAGTAAGAACTGCCCCAATAGCATAGTCAGAGGCATCTGTCTCGATCTCAAATGGCTGCTGCAAGTCTGGTAAGGTGAGCACTGGGGCAGAACAGAGGCGATTTTTCAATTCTTTGAATGCCTTCTGTTGAGGTTCCGACCAAAAGAATTTTGCTCTCGCTCCTCCTTTGGTGACTTGACTTAAGGGCCAAGTGATATGAGAGAATCCCAACACGAATCTACGGTAGAAATTAGCAAGACCCAGAAAGCTGCGAAGCTCTGTTATAGTAGTCGGGGCTGGCCAATCCGGAATGACTTGGATCTTGGCTGGATCCACATGCACCCCCCTTTCATCAATAATGTATCCCAGATATTGAACCTGGGTCATGCCAAACGTGCACTTCTCCAAATTGGCACACAACTTGTGTTGCCGCGGTGTTTGGAGGACTTGTCGGATGTGATGAAGGTGCTCTTCCCAAGTCTTGCTGAAGATCAGAATGTCATCCAAGTACACCACTACGAATGAGTTGGTGAATGGCTGCAATATGTCGTCCATCATCCTCATGAAGGTTGCGGGAGCATTCGTCAACCCGAAAGGCATGACCAGCCATTCAAAAAGGCCTTCCTTAGCTTTGAAGGCAGTCTTCCACACATCAGAGGGTTCAATTGGTACCTGGTGATACCCAGACTTCAGGTCGATCTTACTGAAATATTTTGCACCTTGGAGTTGGTCCGGAAGGTCATCAATCCGTGGGATTGGGTACCTATTCCGGACAGTGATCTTGTTCAGCGCCCGATAGTCAATACAGAGTCTCCACGTCCCATCCTTCTTCTGTACCAACACGATCGGGCTCCCACGGGGCGATGAACTTGGTCTGATGTGACCTTTCTGCAACAGCTCCTGAATCTGCCTCTTGATTTCATCATTTTCCAGAACAGAGCGTCGATAGATCGTTCCATTGGGTAGCGGCGCACCTGGGGTCAGATCAATCGGGTGCTTGACCTGGCAGTGCAGAGGAACCCCTGTGGGTGAGGTGAAGATGTCCCCGTACTCCTCCACGACCTTATCCATTTTTTGTTGTCATGCAGAGGGGCCCTGTCTGGAGGTCGTGGCCACAGTCTTCTTCTTTCCCTGGGGGCGGATCATCAGGAAAACAAATTTCCTGGTTTAGGAAATGAGCTTACTACATTGTTTTGCAGTAACCAAAGAGATAGTCGTAGGAGGTGGTACCTCTGGTATCCTGTACAACTTATTTCCCAAAGTAATAATAACAGCATGAGGTCGAGACTCATACACAGCATGATGCTTCCACAAGTATGGTTTTCCTAATAATACATCAGAAACATCAATAAGAGAAACGTCACATAATACCTCATCCGTGAAGGGCTTGATGCTATAGGGAAGGCGACACTGCTGGCTGACGCGGAGATCTCGTCCTTGGTGAAGCCACCCGATGGTGTATGGATGTGGGTGAGCTGTGGTCGGCAAGCCCAACCGCTTCACGGCGTCTGCTGAAATGAGGTTCTTTTGGCTCCCATTGTCGACAATGAACTGTACAGGGGAGCCCTTTACCCACATCTGGGAGTGGAAGAGACGTTCCTCCTCCTCTGGATCTTCCGGTTCCTCCTTCTCGACCTTTGTAGTGGCAACAGTGGCGTTGGGCTCCGCATCAATAATCTGTTTCCCTTTTTCATTCCCCTTTTCAGGTTCTGATTCGGAGTCGGAGCATGCATCCGACTCAGAAGCCCTCATCTCGGCCACTAGCGACTGCTTGGCCCGACACTCACTTGTGTTGTGAGTGGAGCTCTTATGGAACTCACACCACTTTCCCGTGTCCTTCTTTGGCTTTACGGTGTTGTTATTTTCTTGTGGCTTTGACGGGTTGTCTTTAGCCGCCATGCCTTGGCTCTATCCTTTGTTCTGCGGTTTGGAAGCACCTTTTCCTTGCTTTTGATTCGCAGATCCAAAGTCTCGCTTCTTCTGTTTGAATTTCTGCTCAATCTTGGCAGCATACCGGTATGCCGTACCAAGCGAGGAGATGTCGAGGAACTACATTTCCTCCTGAATGTATCTGTGCAGACAACTGCGATACTTTAGCACCAAATGTTTCTCTGAATCTTTGATACCCAACTTTGTGCGCAGGGTATGGAACATATTCGTCAGCTCATGCACATCTTGATCCCTTTGTTGTCGTAGTGTGGTCCATTGTATGTACTTGTCCTCATAGCTCCCCACGGGATAGTACTGTTCCTTGACGGCGTCTCGGAAAGAATTCCAAGTTGGTACGGCCGAGAACAGAGAGGGTTTTGTCTGGTCCTTGTTCTCACAGTAGGTTTCCCACTAGTCCTTAACATGGGGGGTAGCTTTGAGGAGTGCAAAAATAATCTTCTCCCAGTCTGAAAAGTCATGAACAGAGAAATATCCTTCTAATAGATTCAACCATTTATCTATGGCATCTGCATCTATTTGAACCTCAAATATGGGAATGTCAAAATTTACTTGTACCTTAAAAGGAGTCACACCTCCTGAGTGGCTTCTGGATTCAGATGCACCGCTGGTGGGCAGTCGTTGAAGGTTCTGAGCAAAGCTATCCATCATCGCGTTCCTTTGTTTTTCAAGGGCCTCCTCAAGCAATATTTTGATAGGATCTCCTGCTCCCTCATCTTTCTTTTCATCCCCCATGGGTGTCCGTCGAGGTTTGCGAGGCTGATCTTGCAAAGGTTCCACCAGATCAAGCCCTAGCTCCTTATACCCCGACCTCGTTGGGGACATGTAAAGAAGGATCGAGAAAAAGCAGATCGCTCTGATACCACTAATCTGGATTTATGCAGGAATGCAACAGAATAAACACATAACCATAAATATAGAGATGCAGTGGAAATAACACTTCATTTCATTAATATCAAAGAATTGAAATTTTCTTACAGACAGAATGGAAATAAAACTAGCTAGGGCAATGGTAGCTATCTTTGAGAAGAGATGTGGCAGCTACAGGCCTCTGAACTGCCTTACAATGAGGCTCGAGGGCCTATTTATTATTGAGAAACAATGGAGAACCCTAAACATCCCAAAAACCTAACCCTAGGAGATGAAGCGCCAAAACTATGGGCCCCGTTTGGGTAAATTGGTGTTTCAACTTCCCAGGGATGTAACTTTGGCATACTATCTCCGTTTGACGCACATGATACATCATTAGAAAGCTCTATCCGAGGAATACAACTTTCGGGATGAATTTGATGATCAAATTCACTGGTAAAATGATCCCCAAAAAAACTTCGTTTAGGGCCTCAAAATGGCTCCGGAAGTTCAGGACCCGAAAACTGCTAAAAATAGTAAGTTATGCCAAAACTGAAAAACTGAAAGAGACAATGGTGGGGGGCCAAGTGGAATAGGTGGGTGGCCACCAATGTCCACCTGGATCAACTTTCGACACTACAAAATATGCCCCAATCCACATAAATGTGTGTCTTATGTTGGTTCTAGTCGTTTTCTTGGATTCATAGTCTCAAAAGAAGGAATTCGAATCGACCGATTGAAGGTTCAGGCCATTCTTGATTTTCCTGTGCTATCAAACTTACTTAAGATACAAAAACTTCAAGGAAAGGCTACTTCGTAATAACGTTCATTCCAAACTACACCGAAATGGCTAAAGGATTTACTCGCCTATTGAAAAAAGGGGTTCCCTTCCATTGGGACCAAGTTGTGCAAGCATCTTTTGATGTTGTCAAGGACACACTTGTCCGAGCATCATTAATCTATCCCCTTAATTATCAAAATTATTATTTCCTATATATCGCTGCGACCAAAACAACCATTGCTATGGTATTGGTCCAAGTAGACAATGGAATTGAACATCTGATCTATTATTTGAGTCGTATCTCAATGATACAGAAGTTAAGTATTCATACATAGAAAAGCTTGCCTTGGCAGCTGTTTAAGCTGTCCAAATATTTCGTCATTATATCATGCTCCGAAAAACTACTATAGTTTCAGATTGCAACCCCATGACTTATATCTTATCATGTCAATTAGTGGGGGGTAAATATTCAAAATGGATTATCATTTTGTAGGAATTTTATTTGGAATTCATCAAATCCAATTCAAAGAAGTATTTAGTTTTGGTTGAGCTTCTCTGTGACCTTCCCTCTAATAGTACTACAACTACGTCAGAACCATCAATTCCTAAAGAGTCTCCATTTCTGATCGGATCATCTGATCCTTGGTATGGGGATTTCATCATTTATCTCCAAACCCAAAATTTTTGACCTGATACCTCTCGCTCTGAACAACGATGTATTCGATACCAATCCAAATATTATCTGATCGTTCGCGATACAATTTATCGTCGTGGTATCGATACCATTTTAAGGAGGTGCCTCACTCATGAGGAGGCCAAAAATGTGTTAAATGATTGTCATGCTGGGGCATGTGGTGGAAATTTATCTAGATATGCTACCACGCAGAAGATACTCCATGCCTGTTACTTTTGGCCTACTATTTTTCGAGACTACACCCTCGTGGTCAGAAGTTGTCATGCATGCCATATTTTTTATCGTAAAATCCACAAACCGCTAGTGCCAATGCATCCTGTTGTCTCTGTGGGACCATTTTCGAAATGGGGTATTGACTTCATGACTTGTAACCCTCGTTCGTCCAGGGGGTACAGTTGTATTATTGTCGTAGTCATCTATTTTACCAAATGGGCCGAAGCGATGCCTACATTCAACAACATGGGACAGACAACTGCATTTCTTTTCTTTAATCATGTTATTGCACAGTTTAGGGTCCCATGGGCTATAGTTACAGATCAAGGAACGCATTTTCACAATCACATGATGACTGAATTAACTACTAAGTTAGGATTGTCACATGATAATTCTACTCCTTATTATCCACAATCAAATGGAAAAGTTGAAGATATCAACAAAATTCTTAAACGTATGCTTCAACGAATGATAGGAGTTCATAAAATAAACTGGCATTTGATCCTATACTCCACTTTGTGGGCGTATCGAACCTCGGTGAGAAACGTAACTGGATTTACTCCTTTTCAGTTGGTGTATTTTCTAGAAGCTATCTTACCAATCCAAAGTGAAATACCTTCATTAAAACTCGCGATTGAATTGTTACTTGACACCTCAGAAAAATAAGCACATCTCCTTAACTGCATCCATCTTGATGAAATGCGTCGTGAAGTCCAATTGGCCAACGAAGCGCATAAGAGACGTATAAAGGTGCAATACGACAAAAAGCTGATGTAATAGGTACAAGAAGGTTTGAGCCATTATGGCATGGCCCCTATATTATCAAAAAAGTTCTTGCTAACGGTGCCTATGATTTGGTTGATTACGATGGAATTTCATTGGCGCAACCTAGAAATGGGTTGTATTTGAAATGTTACTATGCTTAATCATGAGCATAGTAATTTTTTGTATTATATTGTATATATATGCTGTTGATTTTCATTCACTATATTAATTTGTTTTTAGAGTTTTCTTGACGTTAGTAATCCACTTTACATTTCATCACAGATGTTTGAATCTTCGGAACCCTTTGTTGGATATGCTGATGGAGCTAGTTGTAGTAAGTAGAATCTATCCTCTGCAACATGGGCCATTTTCACTCTTAACGACAAGTTAGTGAGTTTTCAAGGGATTTTTATTGGTCGATTGACGAACAACATTGTTGAGTATTGCGCGTTGATCGAAATTCTCTCTGATGCCATTTCATTTCGTATTAACCGTATCATCATAAGGTTAGACTCACAAATTGTGGTATTACAACTTACTAGTGTTTATACTTGTGGTTCGACTTTTGGAAAGACACTTTGATTTTATGTCAACACATTTTGAGAAATTTGAACACATTGACTGATTCATTAGCTAATCAAGTTTTAGACAGACATTTGCAACATATCTAAAGAAAAAATTCGCATCATTGAATAGGATTGTACAATAAACATAGGAAAACACTGAAATTTTATAGATAGATAATTATAGGTTTTTACAAAAAATTGTGCCCAAAACACATTGGTCATCTGACCTCGAAATTTATGCAAAATGTTATAAGTAAACTAGTGGTGCTCGTGGTAACATGCTATAGATATAGCTATCCTACAAAGTAACCACATCCAGCGGTTAGGAACCCCAATAGTGTGTCATTGCAGTCACATAGGAAGCTCTTCGATCTGGCAATCTGGAATCCCGAAGGTCAAACCCTCTATGTGCTGCTGGAGCTTAGTCAGAATCTTAGCCATTTCAAGGTCCTGAAGGACTACTCTCCCGACAACCATCTCTACTAGCACATCTGCTTCGTGCTCTGGTTCCACTACTGGTTGAACACGAACAACATATTCATTAAATAAAACATTTAATTTAGGCTTGGGAAAACATCAAAATGCAAAAACAACGTCTAAACCTTATAAAAAAAAAAATGGTCGAAACATTCTTACCTATTACACCCCACTGAGTGCCCTCTGGTAATGCTAAATCCAGATCCCCTCGGAAATCGACACCTGCGTATGCATACTCATCGATGGCAACAATTTGTCCCCGGAACTAGGTGAAGAACGCAATCGAGAACAGAACAATAGATTGGCCTACATGTCAACTCATGAGTTCTACCCATCTCTGCATCCGAGGATATCTAGGACTAGCTATATCCAGAGTCACATGTTGTGGCTGCATCAGTGGAATCCATTCCAAGGTGAAGGATATAAGGATAGAACCATAATTGAAATTCTTCTTCCTTCATCCCTTTTCTTTATTTAGTTGTTCCTTTATCTGAGACAGAACAAATTCAGACCCGTTGGAGACTGTTGGCTCCATACACTCCAGCGTGTACTGCATATATGATCTATTCGCTACATGTAGTGTAACGGTGCCGAAAAATTTTGCAATCATGAAAAGGATAGTTCTCAAGGGAAAATCTCTAACATCCTAGATGTTAATCTTTCCATCTTTTCTTGGTTTTGACCCTAGATAACAATGTTGCAAAACATAATCTCTCACTATCTCTCCTCCAACAACAGAACCTGAGAGCGAAATGGGCAAGCCTCTCCTCGAAAAACCTATGAGAAAGTAAACATCCTCTATTATTATAGGAACCACTTGGTTCTTAGTATGAAATGCCTCTGTAGCTAGATCCCATGCTTGAACTAAGAACTCCAATAGTTCTGTTTTTTTCCTCATCCCAGAAAATTTGAAGTACTTAAGCAGTCCACAATCTCTTAGGGCTCTTACTATACCCAAATCATTTAAGGAAATCATATCATGTTCTTCATGTTCTCTTTCCCTCCATGTAATATTCATTGTAATCCGATGGAAACCTAAAATACAACCATAAGATCCATTAGATTCCATTCATTGCAAAAAACTAGGTCAATTTTGGGCATAATGAGAAAATAAAAAACTTAGATTGAACCCAATGCACTCCCTAACAAGAGACAGTGCTTTGCATATGCAAGTACCCTTCACTGTACCTGCTATGCATCGCAAGTTTCGACATTCAAGGGTGTGTCGCCCTGTTTTTGGGAATAATTTACCCTAGGGGCCTTAAAAACCTAAAAATTTATAGAAATTGGAAATGAAATGAATAATAAAGGAGAGAGGAGGTTCATATCAAACGTCAACAAAAACCATCCACAGAAATGATCACAATCAGTAACTAAATTTCGAGGACAAAATCAGGTTCAAAGCTCCAAAATGCAAATGGTAACTATGGAATGGTAAAAATGAATATTGAAAATACTTTTAAATAGTTATTTAATTACTTGCAAGTTAAATTTATTTCTATGACTATAGTTTTATTATGTTTTTATCATGAAACAGGTATTTTTAATCCATTTGATGTTGTTCTGAACAAGATATACAACTGATGAACAGATTAGTCGTGCAAATTTATTTCAAAGAATGAGTTGACCACAAAGCATACTTTTTCTCCTTATTTTTCGAGCTTTGTTAAAAATGAAAAAGGTTTTGAAGCACACTTTTATCTCTTTTTCGAGTTTCTATAACAGTGAAAAAGGAACCACTAGAGTCTTCTTTCAGCTCTTTTCAGACTCCGATAATGTGAACAGATTGTCGAGCACTTGTAGTTTTGAGCTCGTAAAAGTAAATGAATCAATATATACTCAGTATAAGTTTCACCTTTTTCCAGACTGAGATAGATTATTTACGAAAAAGGAATACCTTGGTTGAACATGACCAAAGAGGTTCTCTCAGATATTATTTTACACTTTTTCAGATCTGAGTGACAAATTTACGAAAAAGTACTTATGGAGTTTTCTTTCGTCCACTTTTTTAAACTCTCTAAATATGAAAAAGGAACGGGCTATCACTGTCATTAAGCTCGTTAAAACATAAAATAGCGATGGGCTTGTCGATCATGGCAAGAATCGAGTTTCATTCATCACTAGACTCGTTAAATGATTAAATATCGATACTTTATTTGCCCGAAGGATTGAATTATAGATCGATAAAATGTTATCCACCTCAAGCTTGTTAAAACATAAAGAGGTACTGGTCAACAAATGACCGGGGAAAATTTGGGAAAAGTGAGAAAAAATTCTTTATGGTAGCAGGTTGCTCTTGAACATGACACTTCCTTCACTCCATGTCCATGAATGTTTGGGTTGGGTAATCATCTTGACGGTTCATTAATACCTATGGTTCATCATACCTTCACTTTGGTTTTGGGTCAATGCTTCGAACTCATCACAGTGTCGTCGATATGTTCAAGAGAAGTCATCTAGTGAATAAACTCATCCTTCTGCAATACTTGTAAACCTTTATTCTCATGACCGTCATCCCTAAAAATTTATATATCAAGTCATAGCCTTGTCTCTGAAATCAGTAACTCTTGTTTCGCAATAAAGTGACATCCTATCGACAAAAAATCATTATCCAGGAATTTCACTTAGAAAAATCAGATTCCAGTACCATGAGGCTTGTTACGACATCGACAAGATCCTCGCTTCCGGAATTTTGATCGAAATATTTTTTTGGCATTCGAAATCAAATCATCTATTCATGCCTTACGAAATGTAATACACTACCTTGAGGGCCATTGACATCCAAAGTGGTTCTCTTGCGTTTGTTAACAGCTCACATCATTGGCTGGTAATCAAACGATGTCTTTCCATGTTCGATGACAAATCATATATTCGCATGGCTAGAATTGTACCCGAATGATCGAGTGAACGAGATAAGAAGACCTCGGATCTAGTTTCAGCCATCTGGGCTATGATTTCAGGATTTTTGTACACATCATATATACGGTGATCTTACATACAGATCGTCATCCGAACATAGCCTTATATATGTAGGCATGTCTGCATTGGGCAACATTCCAATGTTGACGAATGCCTACCATCAGCAATTATGATCAAAGAGGATATATCATGATGTAATGTATTGTAAGATTGATGCATGTTGCCACTCCGCTTCATCTCCAACTCATCACAGTGTAAAGAATATTAATCAAAATATTGTTGTTATTATTCTAACTTCATGCTTTAGGGGGAAATTGTTATAGGTCAATTTGGGAATCATTCCCAATGACCTAGTTAACTGGGAATCATCTCCAAGACCAATGTATAGGGTCTATCATCCCCTAAAATTTCAATTGATATATTCCCTAAGACAAAGAACAAGATAGATCAATCAAGGACTTTAATCTGCAAAGGTTTCCAAGGTTTGAAGTTTATAATGTATCATATGAGAGCTCATCAACGCTACCTCTAAAGGGACTAAGTGCATTGCATATGCAGGTAGCCCCATGCAAGGCTGCTCTGCAAAGCACTTCCCAACATTTATGGGTGCGCTGGTCACATTGGGAGCGAAATTCTCATTGTTCTGGAATCTCCACTTGGCTAGTGCCTTCTAGAAGAGTTCACATGTGTCAAACTTTGAATCCATGTGTCCATTTGACATCTACAAGATTGGGAACACGTCTTGCCTATTATTGGAAATTCATTGATTGTAAAACTGCCTCAGCCTCTCTATAAATTGAGCACAGATCTTAGTGTTTGAAAAGGAAAAATTTGTGTAGAGAAATGTTGGTGGATTTTTCATTGACGAGATTGATTTGAGTGACAATTTGTTGGAGATATCTGCATTGTGATGAGGTTGGGATGGTGCTAGGGATGGTGACACTAAATCAGTCATTTGGTTGTAACCTCCCCTTTTATCATTAATAAAGAATACAACTTGCTTTTCCCTATATGCATCTGTATTAGCTTTGATTTTCCATATTGAAAGATCTTAGAGCATGTATATGGTTTATGCTTTACTGATTTAGCAAAATAACTTGAATATACATCTATATTATTTCTATCTTTTTTTGTTTAGTGTTCATTATTGCAAGAAATATTTTGCCCAGTCGAGTGTAAGTTGAAGCTACAACGGAAGCGACACAAGGAATCATTTTGAAGCACTTGGATTCCAAGTAAGCATATAATCCATTCTATGTGTCTGTTCTTAGTTAGGAAAAGTAGTCATATAGTCTTTAACCTGTTGTTATAGATTAGCACCTATCTAGGGAAGCCTTTTTTATCCGTAATTCACAATTTTTTCCAACACTTGGGAACCCAACCAAGTCTTTCCTCGACTACAACATCTCGACCAAGTTACGGCTACTACAACTATATTGTGCCTTGTTAACATAAGAATCGGCTATAACTCATCTTAGGCTACTGGGAATATATTCTTGGACCATTACAATGTTTTATAGTAATATACTTCCCTTTACGAAAACCCCTTTTCTCTTCTAGGATATTTTTTCTTGAGTGAACTTTCAAATGGTTGCTAATGATTTTTTTCAATACCTTCTATGAAATATTGCATAGTGACATTAAATAGAACGTATCAAAACCAACAAGATCCATTTATTTCGGTAATAGTGAAAGAAAGGATGTGTTTATCACCTCATCTATAGATGCCCCATTTATTATGAGATTCAAGGGATGTTCTATTGCCTTTATCAATATTTTGATGGGATTTTTTCTACATTATTTAAATACATATATAGCTCTTTAATGAGGGATGTCTTTAGATTTATTTATTACATAATTGAGAGAAGATTTTCATGGGTGGAGAAAATAAATGAGAAAGAGTATCCAAACTTCAAAAATAATTTTCATTTCTAAATTTATGACCATTCCACTCTTTCCATCTATTTGGCTACTAAGAATTTATTCTTTGAACATTTCAATGTTTTATAGGATTATACTTCCCTTAGAAAATCCCATTTTCTCTTATGGGATAATTTTTCTTGAGTGGAATTTTAAGTGGTTGCTAATGGTTTTTGTCAAGACCTTATATTAAATATTGCACAATTGCATTGAATGGCACGTATAAAAACCAACAAGATTCATTTATTTTGGGATTAGTTCAAGAAAGGATGTGTTTAGGTGATGAAAATGAAGAATACATCTACTCACCATTGGTTAATGTTATCTATAGAAGTGTCCCATGAAACCAATTGAGCTTCAACCCTTATATAATTTCATGCTCTTTAATGCTTCCCATGGTTCTTCCTTGGAGATTGGAACCAAAAAAACTTGGTTATCCTCATAGAAGATGACTCTTGTAATGTCTTCGAAAAGTTCTATTATTGGGTATGGATTCGTAAATGTATATTTATAGTAATACCTTTTAAATTTGAGGGAATATAGGTCAAGAATATATTTTAAATCCTTTGAAGGGGGCTTAGGACCTATTGTCGTAGGGGATAGGGGGCCTAGAGGGAAGGAAACAAGAGAAATTGATAGGGCAACCCCCATTAGTGGCGATAAGGGGATTAGGGGCCCCAATATCACAACCCATAAGCATATATTTTGAGTAGAGAAATTGTGTTGGATGGTAAAACAAGGGTTTTTGTAGGACTTTGGAGTAATTGTAGAAGTCCAACTACTCTAACACCACCTCACCCACAACATGCACTTTGTTCTGATGTCCCTTTTTGTCTCAATACATGAGTTTTCCTCTTACTAGGGTATTAGTATTTCATTTTTCTTAGGGCTTGAATGATACCCAATTTTTATTATTCATTCAACATAGGGTCATCAAGCAAGTGGGACTTTACTTGGTTTACTTTTTCTCAATTAATTACATTTCCTTTGTGGCCCTTCCACTTTGCTAGGAAAACCAACCACCCCTTGTTTGTTGATGTGGAACTCCTTTCCACAATGCAGTGGAATGATCCCTTGACACCCTTTTTGTTGAGCACGTGACCACTAAGTATATGCCCCTTTGCCCGACATTCATGTACTTAAACAAATTACATATTCTCCTTTTTCTACTATGTGCTCAAAGATTGCATTTCCTGCACTCTGTGATTGATTCATCCATTTTATGCATTTGCTTGTTTAATGCTCAGTAGACTTTCCTCTTACTTTGATCTTCAATCAATGACCTTATTTTTGTTTTACTATCATGACTTTTGGTGTCCTTAATTTATCTTTTTAATCCTCCATCATGATCTTCTTTAACCTAAACAAAGCATCATGGGAGCTTCAATCAATGGCATACTTATCCACTTATCCTTTGACAAACATGCATGTTCAACAATGATGGAGCTCATAAATTTTAAGTAGACTAGCTAACTTGCTTGTTCATGTTGCATTATATCTCAGATTGCTCTTCAATTTGTCGACCATAAGCCACTTACTTGTTTTTAAGAAATATGCATGAGCAGTGAATTCTTTTCTCATTGGGATGACTAATTTATACCTCTCGTTGTCATATTTTGCTTAGTGCTTGTCCTCCCTTGCTTGTGAACCTAATATTCTACGTACTCAACAGCCCATGCTTCCTCACCCACGAAGCACACACTTTGTGTACTTGGTCAGTAACGGAACTAAACACATAAATTTTTCTTCATTCCTTATACTTACCACTTTCCTCTATTTTTACTCCAACACTTTCTTCCAATTTTTATATTTATTTGTATTTTTTACAAATAAAATGAAATCTAAATGTAGGCATAAAAAATCATTTGAAAATCCTACATTGAATTTGATCTGGTAAACTATATATTAGATCCACTCGAGTGACAAGAGATATGGGGCTCTTTGATTTCGTGTGTGTGATGGGAGTATTTTTTATTCTTTAGATAATATCTTGTTTTATTCTCTGAGGCATTTTGTATGGCCACACATTATAATGTTTCAAAGGAAAAAATGGGAAATATTTTGGTGGTGCACTCTTCTAATCGATAAGACATGGTACTAGAGATCACATCCATGTGAGTGATTTAAGGAGGTCTTATTTCAATGGAATAAAAGGTAAGTGAGGTGGGATGTCAGGGCTCGTTAAGGTACACCTTAATGTGATTGGTAGATTCATTACTTCTAGTACCACGAGCTAGGCAAATGGATACCACTTTGTTTCTTTAAACTTGTGAAGGTTTTTTGTAGATTCCACTACATGTGGGTCTGTCTTTCCAAGGATATATTTTTATTAGTGTTACTGTGCAATCAATCCCTAGTTTTTAATGTGTGGTTACATGGGCTAGAGGGGATAAGCATAGTTTTTTGAGTAATCTTATTTGTCATCTAGTATAGGCATTAGGGTGTTTTCTTATAGTGGTGGCGTATAGGTTTTTGGGTGCTCAAGTTGTTGGGGATGGTGGATTCAAGGTGGAGGAATTATAGTGGATATTAGAAATCTTCCAAATCCCTAATAGTGTAACTCAAAGGGTTTTGTCTGTAGTAGCTTTCTCCCACTCGCGACCTTAGTTGGAACCTCTAATGGTGGAACTGGGTTCAAGGAACCAGGTGCAAAGGAACATGTGAAATTACCAGATGGACATTAATTGTAACTCTTTCCATTCACACACTCAGTCAAGAGCACCTTCATCCTCATGGTTAGATCAATCTCCTAATCAAAGTAAATCTGGAGGCATAATTCCTACTCCCACATCTGGTGCTTCTATGAGTCACAATTAAGAAAGGAATTTAAAGATATTTCAAACTAGTTTCTAGGGGGAGGGTTGGTTACCTTAACCTCTACTGTGCTTCCAAACCTTGATTCCTTCCAAGCCTATCGGGTGGAAAATTCCTCTATGTCAACTTGTCCTTTCGATGGCTAGTAATTAAAATATTTGAAGGGTGGCCTATCGGTTATCTACAAACATGGCGTTGAATTGGATTGAAATATTATAAGAGCAAACAAAATAAACCACTTCTTCCTATGGAATGAAAAATACCTGATCTATTGCATAACCCTTTTCCTTGAATGCAACATAAATCAAATGAACAAAATTTAGTTCAGGCATGGGTCAGCCCAGGTCCTTAAATGAATTTGAAGTAAGCTTAAATATGTAGCTCAGGTCATCTCCATACACTGTAATCCAATGTTGCACCCATACATATGTAAATATTATCCAAATTTAGTTTCCTCAATGGCTGGGGTATTTGTCCCATATATCACATTTAGACCTACAAAAAAGGTGTGTTAAGCTGCCTCAGTTCAAATTTTTCTTCCATAAGTCACTTACATTAAAATATGCTGGAGGAGACACTCCGACCTAATGCTGCCAAAAGTTATGTGCCATAATCTATTTTCTTGTCTCTCCCTCTTTACATTTTCTCTAAATTATTCTAATTTTCCCTTAAAATACCAATGCAACCCTTTCAGAAAGTGTCGATGAAGAGGAGTGTGGAGAACTGCAGAAACCATTCACTAAACCTTCCAAATATCTCCTCAATGATGAATCATACAACCATACTTGGCCATTTATTGAAATTATTTCTATTGGCCATATGGAGAGAGGCATGGAAATCTCTTTTTGTTCATGAATACATATCCCTATTTGGCTCTGTGGGATCAGATTTTTTTGGTGTAGGTGAAACATGGCACAAGCCAACCGTTTACTTTTTCCTATTCAAAATAATAAAAGAGTGTGATCGGGTGACCCTTTTTGAAGGTGGTCGAGTTTCCAATTGATGAGGGTGATCACTGGTATCCATTGGTCGCAAAGGTGTAGATGTATGAGGAGATGAATTGGATATACTGCAACCCCTGTCCATAGTTTGAGTTCCTATCATGGAAAAAGTTGGAATAATGTCCCTCGATTCATTGTTATGCAATGATAATTCCTTATACATGTGACCTACCTTATGACAACGTCTGCAATGAAAAGGAACGCCCTCATAATATGATCTATAGCTTGGTGTGTCCCTGGTATTGAAGATTCATGCTTTCAAAAATCCCATCCCTGGTATCCTGATGAATGAGTATACGAGCAATAGCCATATTCCTCGACTCTATATAGGATCTTTCATGATCAATATATATTCCCAAGTCATTACAATGGTGCGCAATACATGCTCATGGTAGAAATGAGGTGCCAATTGCAGAATTATTACCCAGATAGGGTCGGTGCAAAAACGTTTTTTGTCATGGTAAAAAAGAGGTGACCATCACTTCAAGAGAACAGTGTTCATTTCAATACATAAGAACTTGGACATTACCCAGGTGATATTGTCTAGATGCAATAATATTAGGGAAAACCAGCCATGGGTCATTGTTGTTAGTATGAATCTTAATTGCGAGTGTGTGAAAAAAGACCACTTTAGCTGTGCATAACAAACAATCCTAACAGCAAAATATGGCTTCCAATATCTTCAGATCTATAGTTAGTTGATCAAGATAAATGCTGAAGAAATCTAGATCTATGCATCAGAAAACATTAAGCAGTAGAAAAAACAAGATTTACTCCATGCATCCAATAGGCAAGACAAGAATATGTTGAATGAATTTTGTATTAATGGCACCTGGGAGGAAAAAAAAAAAGGGTGTTACCAGTTCTCCTTAATGTTATGGGTTCTTGTAAGTCCTCAGCACTTCAGATCTAAAATTCCTCTCTCTTGACGGGGTAGAAAACCTAGACAAAAATGGTAGCAAAATATGACTATGATGGTGGATCAAAGTCAGACCAAAAGTATAGATCTAGAGAGATATTTTGGCAACAAAAGGTGGTAAATGAATGGGAAAACCCTTCTATTTATAACAAAATATTGAGTTAGTCTAGATATTGGTGCATAGTTAAAATATTATTAACCAAATCAAGATCCAACATTTATGGAATATTTTATTATATTTTTTGGAGGGAAAAGGAATTTGACTTGGGTCAAATCACTTTATTTGTAAATAATAAATAAATAAATGATTTATTTATCATTTTAAGGATTTGGTTGAGTAATAATCAAATAAATAATGATTTATTTAATTATTCAAGGGCGATTTAGTCACATTCAACAAAGAATATTATTTAAATAAGGTTTAAATAATTATTCTTAGGAAATAATAAGATAAATAATGATTTATCTATTTAATTTCCCTATTTTGGGTTAAATATAACCATAAATATTAATTAAACTATTGTTTAACTAATTATTCCTTGAGGAAAATAAAATAAATGTATATTTATTTAATATTTCCTCATGGGGTTTCCTGTTTAGACCATAAACAACATAACAAAGGTGGTTTACTAAGTTATTTTTCATAGTGAATGCAATTTTTTTTAGGGTAAAATTGGTCTTACATGGTGTACTTGGGTCCATCTAATAACAATAGGTTAGATGACCAAAAAATGGTGTAACAGATTGCCCCCGAACGTGCGAGCGTTAGGAGCTAATCGTATGACTGAAGTATGTTGTAAGAACTCAATCACTAGACACCAAAGGGGAAGTCAAAGAGAGAGAAGTATAAGGTAGACCAAAGTGCTGAAAGGACTAGACCTTGAGGAGGCGAGACTTACAGGTGTGACAAGACTATTTTATGAGTTAGTACCTATGCTAGAGACGGCGGGGGAGGCATACCTATGCTCACCGAGACAAAGTACAAAGAATAAGGCATCAAGTAAATAAGGGACTGAACAATATATTACATGCTGGCATAATCATGAGCCAGATAAACAACATGATAATTAACCCCACATACATATTGAGCCTGGGATAACAGCCAGGAGTTGTACAATAATATCTAAGTAGATGAGATATAAATACAACCTAGATGCCCCTGTAAACAGGAGAGGGCTCTGAAAGTCTGAATGATACATGCAAACAAAAAGGCACTGCAAGTGGCTGAGGTCGGCGTCATCAAATATATGGAGCTGCATCAAATGCTATAATGATGCAATGATGACTCAACTCAGATGCTCTAAACAAGGGCGACTCGATGGTTTTGCCACAGAAAAAGGCCCAATTGGGACCATAAAAACATGCGTAAAATATGGTTACTCATGATGAAGATCGACACAAGCATGGACAAGTATGAAAGCAAAAGGGTGCCCCCAAGTACAAGTGTTGCAGGTGAAGAAATTTGATTTTGAGGAGTGGTGAAGTGACCCTTGTTGGAAAAAATGTGTCCTGGAGAAGTATCAAATCACAAAAAAATAATAGATACCCATTTGAGGGCTCGGTCAGAGCTTTCCAACGATACAAATGGTTTTGGAAACTGAGCTACAGTTTGGAGAGGAGAGAAGGTCCTAAATCTTGCAGTGACCATAGCGGACAAATCGACCGTTGGAATCGAGATCTGTCAGTTGCAGGTAAGAGGCCTAACCCTAATATTTCATTTCAGTGGTTTTAAAGTTCAGTTTAGGTCCCTAGGGCTCAGAAATAGACCCTTGCTCCTCTTCATGGTCGGGTCGCACTTTTTGGGGAAAAAAGTGCGACTTGGGTAGCGGGTTTTGGGCATAAAACTGTGACCTCTCCCAGGTTTGAGCCTGAAAACTGCGACCTGTCAGGGAGGGGTTTTTCTGTGCAGTTTTTTGTCTGAGCACTGGGGTTTTATGTTGAGATACAATCTTTCCTATATGTACACTGACAAATATTGTGGTTTTTTTCATATATGACAGAATTATGGATCATCTGGAGAGAGAGGGACCTGGGTGCATTATGGTCGGAGATCCGGGAGGATCAGGGTGTCTGCAATGCATTGGCCAGGTTTGGGGTTCTGAATTTTGTGGAGAACCCTCTGATGAGAGCTGAAGAGCCCTTATTGGCCCAGATTTTCAACTATTGGGATTCGGACCATGAGGTCTTTATAGTGTAGGGGCACCAGATCAAGTTGACGGTCCAGGATATATATTTCTTGGCTAGTATTCCACCACTTGTGATGGTTGGGAATACATAGCCAGTGTTATCGAGAGGGTGGAACATCATGGAGTTTGTAGAGTGCCATTGTCAACCAAGTCTCCAAGTCAAGGGGACTCAGATACCCATCGAGGATCTAGAGAGGTTAGAGACCCATGCTGTGGCCGTAGCAGTGCTGCAGATCCTGGGCAACCAGTCACTCTACCACATCACTAGAGGGTAGATGATGCTTGTGGAGAGTGTGTTGGGTGGGACCTACTATGGGTGGGCCTAGATGATGCTTTCGTCATTGAAATGATAGTTGTCATTATGCAAGTAGCAAGTGAACCATTACTGTGCATATGGTACAATTTTGTGCTCGCTCTTCTTTGAGAAGATCCTTACACTTCGACCTCATATACAGCTCCAGGATGGGGGCCCGAGAGAGCCCAGGATGTGTCAGTGGGGGTGAATACTGTGTAGAAGAGGAGGTGGGGTAGTTATATGGGTGTTCCGACCTGAGTTGTTTGCGCATTAGGATCAGATGCCATTGTACATAGACGACTATCCCTATAGTGGGATGAGTTATTGGGGACCCATATTTTCCACTGCCTCCTGGTCGAGTATGGGGGCCCGATGGTAAGTGAAAAATTGCTAATCCTTTTATGTGCATTGTAAAGTTTTAGAATATTGTATATGGTACTGATTCTTCCACTTTTGGTATGTAGATATAGCACCGGTAAAACTGGCCGGGTATATGGGACGACCTACAGTATCAGGAGTTGCAAGACCTAGTAGATCATGGTCGCAGCAAAAAGAGGATGCAGTAGCCCTCCTGGAGGACATCCGTCATAGATGTGAGAGGCTTCTGACCAGTGTTTCAGAGTGCATCTGGCAAGACTTAGAGGACCAGTACATCGAGCCATGTATTGGTCTACCCTTAGAGTGGCAAGGGGTCATGCGGTGCATGGCGATGGCCGGACGGGGGATGCGTGATCTACAAGCTGAGGGAGCAAAGCCATTGGCTCGGGATCCTCCAGATAGAGATTAGTGTGTAGGGGTAGGTGGTGCCCCCAGTTTTTGGGTTTTTGTAACATGCTATGGGCATGTCATATGTATCAGAGTCAATGGACTCTAAAACATTTTATACGACACATATTATGGATATGCATCGTTTTTATATTTTTATGTTATTGTCTTGTGTTAAATGCATGTGCTAAACGCCAATCTAGAATATGGTTTGCAATGCTATCTACATAGTGATTTTTTTCTCTAGGTACATGACTGAATGTAATGATTTCAAATTCACGTATCAAAAGCTTCACTCATAAATATCTTCTAAAAAGGATAGGATTATGCACACGATAGACACCATTCAATTGCATGACAATAAGAAAGGAATTTAAATGAACATGAAGGTGGAGGATGCGATGTGAAAGGGCATTGGCTAATAAACCTTGCATTGCATCATATTCGACTTGATTATTGGTAGTAGTACCAATGCATACACTGTTCAAGAGAACAAGGGAGTGCAAGGGGGTAAATATGGCCCAACCTGTTGAGGCTAGATTCCTGGAGTAACGACTTGCACCATCAGCAAAACTAATATAAGGTGTGGACGGGAGGTCCATCTGAAAGGTGCCACAACACAATAAATGGGAGGATGATGAACAATGCTAGCAACTTGAGTGCAAAGTAGAAATCGAAAGCACTGAATGGGATGGAGTGATCTGGGTAGGATGTCTACTACTCACACACCGACGATGAGGTGGAGTGTGCGAGCTACCAGAGGTGTAGCTTGTGCTGAGGTCATGAACGTCACCATAGGCACGGATGGTGCCATCCCGTTTACGGGTGGGAAATATGAAGTTAGGGGTGGACATGTCTTCCATGATGTCATCATCACAATAGAAGATGGAGTGACTGGAGGAAGGGAGACCACATGACACGACGAAGCTACTTGACTCATCATCATGAGAAGAAAGGTTCACATGCACATCGTCATGGGGGATAATGTAACAACAAGCAGATAATGGATCTACTAATGTTGAGCCCAGGGTGATCGCTGAAGGGAGGACAAGCGAAACAAAAGGGGGAGATTCAGAGGGAGCTTCCACCGAGGGTCTCATGGATGATGATAGGTAGAGGATGGTGGTGCAGGCTCCATCATCTCAACATCAGGAGGGGGAATGTCAATGGGAGAGGGTAAATCCTCAGTCTATCCTGTAGCATACTATGCAAGTACGGGAGAGGTGGATTGGTTTTGTTTAATCTCGTACTCCTGAACTACCTCTAACAAGGTAGGGTAATGCGTAAGGAGGGGACAATGGTGGGAATAATGGCCATGGAGATCACACAAAGCACAAGGTTGATTGGTGTGAATAGTTTTAGGATTCTTGGCTACATTCGAGGAAGAAATAGAGGCTTCAGGGACCGTAGACTTAGGGAACGCAACTTTAACCATGGGCTTGATACGGGGCAGTTCAGGGCAGTTATGGGTGGCATTTACAATGACATCACACAAAGCATAGGGTTTTGTGGGCAGGGGAGGTGCAAGTTTTGTTAGGACAACCTTGTCCTTGGAGGCCCTCTTGCGAGATTTTCCCTTCTTACCCAAAGCAGTCACAATAGGAGGTGGTTCTTGTTGAGGTGGTTGAGGTATTGTTGCAACGAGAGAAGTCACGGGATCGGTTGAACTATGGTCAAAGAAAGATAAGGTTTGGGTTGACCAGGCGAGGTAGCAGCTGGAGGATCAAGGTACTAGACGAGAATCATAAGGGTCAAGTTAGGAAGAGAGAGGGTGGCCATGACAGGTGCCGTATATATTCCTAGTGGGGAAGCTAAGAATGGTATCTGATTGGAGGGGTAATGGCTAGGCGGGATAGCTCCTAAATGGTTAAGGCCTGGAAGAACCATTCCAGGAGGGTAAAGAGGCTCAGGGATACCAGCTGAAGTGCCAAGAGGAGGAGGTCCAGACGGCTGAATCAAAGGGCTAGGAGTAGGCTTTGGAGGTCGAGGAGTTAGCTGACTAGCTGAGGTGGGATGCTTGAGGGTAGCCCGAGACGATTACATCATGAAAACATTCGATGAGCTGGGATTAGAGACAGGAGGAGGAAGACAAGGGAAAGTACCAAGAAGTGAGGAATCTCTGTAGACTCCGGGTGAGACACTGGTCAAAGGATCGACAATTTGCTTATTGGCCATCGAAGAGATGATGGACACAGGGGAGGTCTGAGACTTCAGTTTGTAATATGTCAAATGGTCAATGGTGACTATCTTTTCGTTATGAGGGAAGGACATATTGCGATGAATCACAAATGGGATAGCAGACATCACATAGGTGTAGCTATGACCCAATAGAATGTTGTAATATAAGGGGGCATCTATGACTTCTACGTCAATGTAAACAGTCTTGTCCGCAAGAGTAATAGGACAATTGTGAAATAAGCCAATGGGCTGGGAGGCATGGCCATCCCATGCTCAGAGAGTGATCGTGGAAGGAGCCAAATCAAGTGATCCTAGTTGCTTTCAAACCGAAGTGGACATCGCATAGGTAGATGCCCCGTCATCAATGATGCACCGGGAAACATTGGCATTCTGGATCTTGAATTGGATTTGGAAGGCAACGAAAGCAGGGAGAGGAAGATGTTCTGACCAGTCAACATCAAAGACAATCAATCAATCATCGGAAGGATCTACAGTTCCCATGGTAGATAGTAGATCTTTTCATTATGAAGGGCACAACTAGAGGAGTTACAGTGTTGAAATGGTAGTAGGGGATTGTGCCAAATCATCTACTATGTTATATGAATGGGTAGCTTTCACAGAAGAATCATTTCGGTGTAGTGGTCCCTTAGGGATCTTGGTATGAACCTTCACCTTAGGCTGAGGGATATGCAAGGGACCATTAGGTGTTGAAAGAGGCTCTATAGAGACTGAAGGAGGCGGCTCGGGGACAGACGTAGCGAGAGGATTTTTGTACTAACGGGATCGAGTCTGAAGATTGATGTCTACAGTTAAAGTTTGATCAAAGTTCATCATGAGAATCTGGTAATCAAAGGTACCAGATGGAAGAGGTTAAGTGGCCACCTGACCTTCAAGTGGTTGGGTAGCCACAAATCCTTGTTGAGGGAAAGGATTAGTAAGCACAACTGGCTGACTAGGCGTAGCACTGGGAGGGATGGAAGGGGAGGCTTGCTATCCCCAAAATGTTGCTTGAGACTCCCACATTTGCTGCATATGTGGTAAAAGAGGAAAATCATGTCTGTAATGACCATAAACACCACAACAAGAATAGGGCTTGTTCATGCGAACAAGCCTGTCCTACTTGGGTTGAGTGCCCTGTTGCTAGTTAGTAGTGTTAGGAGCATTATTCTGAGGATTAGGTCTAGGATTACCAGGAGAATATTGATTTTTAGTGCCTTTCCTCTTTTTTTTTGGAGGGAGGAGGATTAGTCGTGCCCTGCTGTGCATACACCTGCCCCTGAGGGGGTGGTGGCTATTGTTGCAGGGGTTGAGAAGGCAAGGGAGGAGGTGGTGCTAATGCAAGAGGAGCTGGAGCACCAGGCTGTGGATACGGATAATAAGGAGGTTGGGTAACAATATAGTAAATAGGAGGTTGGGAAAAAAGAGGAGGCATGTCGTATCATAGATACGTGCTACCAGGAGGGGGAAAAGTGCAGGAGTTGCTGGCCCGCCCTGAGGAAAGCCATAGCCCATGGGAGGTTGAGCGTATGGATTAGATAGAGCTCCAATGATACCGTCGGTGGTGTGAGATGTCCCCGGTGCATTGGCACCACTAAGTCTAGGAAGATCAAGTATAACGGTATAAACATAACCTGACTGAGTGTAGATCAGGTCATATTTTAACGCAATTTGGAGAGCGTCTTCTTCGGTTTGAGGGAAGTGTGATGCGACATCTTTCCCCATAGGTGGCAAGAGAGATCTAAGGAACCAGTCCATGTAGACACGTTCTTCAAAGGTAGGGGCTCGACATAGGCTCTGTATTCTTCGCCATTCCTGGACATGGTCAGATAGGCGGGTCGCAAATAGTTGACAGAAAAAAGTCAAGAGTTCGGTACTAGTGTCATAACGAAGGGCAAGCTGGAAGTAAGACAGAAAAGCCTGGGCAAGAGTCACAAAGGTGGTATAAGAGGAAGGGGCCTGATCAACATACCACTTAGAAGCTTCACCTATAAGTGTACGTTGGAACAACCGAAGATGGATAGAGTCATTGGTAATAGAGTTAGACGAATACCACGTGGAAAGATCGAACATGATTTGTAGGATCTTCTCCAGCAAGGCCTTAAAACTTGGGGATGTCGAAAGGGATCTTAGTCAGCATATTAGGCCAATTAGTGTCATGGTGTATAGGGTCATTTATCAACTGGTCAAAATTGGGAAGGCTGAGGCCTACCATGAAGGGGACCAAGGGCGCAGCCGGGGAAGTGTCCATTGTGGTCCCACTAGTGGTATTCCTAGCATGAGGTCTGGGGTTATCACTAGCATTAGGTCCTACACCAAAAATGGTGAAGGTGACAGGGGGAGAACCGAAGGCAGAACGAGAAGGAGAACCCAATGAACCATAAGAAGAGTCGGAGTGCGAACTTGGAGGAGGAATAAATCGAATCCTACGTGGAGGAGTAAGTCTTCCTACCGGAAACTGAGGATGAAGGCCAAGAATTCTTCGAGATAAATTCCTTGGTGGCACAATGATGACGACACAAACACGACACAAAGGAAAAAGAGATTGACAAGGGAAAGGAGGTGCAGGATCAACTGATTACAATGTTGAAACAAGGGCAGATAGGTGTAGGATCAATTGATTTCAATGTTTTAGAGTCTTTTCTTGGCGGTGTTAATGAAGCCCTTTTTTTCTTAGGGTGTTTGTGCAAAGTGTACAAATTTTAATTTTTAAACCCAGACGTTTGTAGAGAAAAAGAAAAAGTGTGTTGTGTAACTGAAAAATAAACCTACAGATAATAGTATATGAAACTGAAATAACAGTAAATAAATAGTTAATAATGCAATAATATAAACCCAAGGAGGTGGACCTCTCAACAAGTAGTATGTAGGCGGGAAAAAAAATAGTCAAAACACACCAAAATAGACAATAGATCTAAGGTCAGGAGGGACAGGGATCTAAAGGTCAAAATCCGCTGGAAAGTGGTGCAGAAAACAATAACAAATCAAAGGAAAAATTGTTGTAAATGAGGTGGCGAAATGCTATCTCCTGGAGGGAAATAGAGTGAACCCTAGAGGAAAACCCAAAAAAAATCTAAATGAGGGGATCTGGATGGATAACAAGCCGATTTGAAGTGGATCTGAAGGTGAGGTATCAGATCTGAAAAAAGGTTGAATGCTCTGAAAATTTCAGATAACCTGCAGCAGCTAAAAATCTTCCACAAAATGTGGAGGGTACTAAAGCCCTAGGGGGCTAGGTTCCCACTTAGTTGAGTAAAATAGAACAAGTAAAGGTACAAAATAGGTGGAGGCGGAGGTCAGACAACCCTGAACAGAGGCTCAGACAAACCTAGAAAACTTTCAGAAAAGCTCCCGCAAAAAATCCAGGTCGCAGTTTCTGACCTGTTTTCAGCAGAGGTCACAGTTTTTGGGCTGATTCCCGCTTCCTGAAGCCCCAGGTCGCAATACATCCTTGGGGTAGAAATGAAGTGCCAATCCCAGAATTATTACCCAGATAGGGTCGGTGCAAAAAATTTCTTTGTCATGGTCAAAGAGAGGCGCCCATCACTTCAAGAGAACAATGTCCATTTCAATATGTGAGAAGTTGGACATTACCTAGGTGGTCTAGTCTAGATGAAATAATATTAGCGAAAACCAGCCATGGGTCATTGTTGTTAGTATGAATCTTAATTGCGAGTGTGCGAAAAAATACCACTTTAGCTGCACATAACAAACAACCCTAACAGCAAAAGATGGTTGCCAATATCTTCAGATCTGCAGTTAGTTGATCAAGATAAATGCTGCAAAATCTAGATCTATGCATTAGAAGACATTAAGTAGTAGAAAAAACAAGATTTACTCCATGCATCCAATAGACAAGACAAGAATATGTTGAATACATTTTGTATTAATGGCACCCGGGAGGAAAACACAAAAGGGTGTTACCAATTCTCTTTAATGGGATGGGTTCTTGTAAGTCCTTAGCACTTTAGATCTAAAATTCCTCTCTCTTGATGGTGTAGAAAGCGCAGACGAAAATGGTAGCAAAATATGACTATGATGGTGGATCAAAATCAGACCAAAAGTATAGATCTAGAGTGATCTTTTGGCAACAAAAGGTGCAAAATGAATGGGAAAACCATTCTATTTGTAACAAAATATTGAGTTAGTCTAGATATTGATGCATAATTAAAATATTTTTAAGTAAATCAAGATCCAACTTTTATGGAATATTTTATTATATTTTTTGGAGGGAAAGGGAATTTGACTTGGGTCAAACCCCTTTATTTGTAAATAATAAATAAATAAATTATTTATTTATCACTTTAAGGATGTGGTTGATTAATAATCAAATAAATAATGATTTATTTAATTATTTAAGGGTGATTTAGTCATATTCAACAAAGAATATTATTTAAATAAGGTTTAAAAATAATTATTATTAGGAAATAATAAGATAAATAATGATTTATCTAATTAATTTCCTTGTTTTGGGTTAAATATGACCAGGAAAATTCATTAAATTGTTGTTTAACTTATTATTCCTTGAGGAAAATCAAACAAATGTAGATTTATTTAATATTTCCTCATGGGGTTTCCTATTTAGACCATAAACAACTTAATAAAGGTGGTTTACTAAGTTATTTTTTGCAGTGAATGCAATTTTACTTAGGGTAAAATTGGTCTTACATGGTGTAATTGGGTCCATCTAATAACAATAGGTTAGATGACCAAAAATGGTGTAACAATTGTGATCACCAAAGGAAGTTGTTCAAGGGCGTTACCCCAAATCTCCATAACCCAACGCCAAAGCCTTGTCAATGAGTAGTTCTGACCCCTAACTTGGCCCACCAAGACCAATTTTGTAGTGTTTTGCAACTTGACCCATAGAATTTCCTTCACCAAATACTATAAGCTGACCTCACTCCTTGTACTTTGTGCACTTCGACTTTCTCCCTGGTTTATTGAGTAGATCATCTGCCGATTTTACTACCTCAGAGGGTTGGGCATATTTCGAATCTGAAACCCTAGTCTCGTCATGGGTGAGGGAGATGTCTGGGATGCCTTCTAAAAAACTTGAAGATCTCTTGGGTAGAGGGTTTTTTTGTTCCCAATAAGGTGGGTTTGAAACCATTATGCTCTTCGTCGCTAAGGGATTAGATTCGGAGGTACCTCCTACCAATATGATGTCCTCTTCAAGGAATAATTCCTTTGCACCTAAACCTGATGCAAATTTTTTTTCCAGAGCGTATGTTTTTATTTCATATGGGGACGAGATGGAGAATGTTGGATGCGATGAGTATTTAGGAAGGAAGTGGTCATTGAAATAGGTCTAAGAAAATGAAGATTGAGCTAACCCTAGCCCAATAAAATCAACCTACCTTTATTCCACAACAATAGGTTGTGTGCCTACTTGGAGCTTTGATGTAGTGGTGGCGTCAGTAGAAAGAGAAACATGGTTCTAAGGTGGATCCATGATCCAAATCAACCAGGGGCCGAGGGTGTTAGTTGAATAGTATACCAACTCTTCCTCCATTACGGGAGATAAAGGAGGGTTAACTTTGATGTGATGACTATCGGTTCCAGAATAATAGTATTTGTTGTCATGGGAAGAATATGTTGCAGATCGCTAAGTCCAATATTCACCGACGTTCGTATAATTCGTGCCATCACATGACCTCTATTATCCAAACCCTAATCTATTGGAAATTCTCTCATAGCTTCACTGACTCAAAGCCATTTTCCTGACAAACTCCCTATTTACATTGTTATATTTAATGTGGATGATTTATATTCTATTCACATTATATTTATTGTTATTTGTTAGAAAATTAGATATTCCCAAATATAAGAAAATAACATGGAAATTAAATACATCAATTAATGTAAAAAAATAGTTCTTGAAGGAATTAAATGAGATGCTCGATAACAAGATAATACTGAATTTGACATCCTAAACGACTAGCAAGAAAGAAATATTTAGTGGATAGATTTTAAATTCTTAGTGGTAGGGAAGATTAAAAAAGGTGGATTTATGAACCTAACAACTATATAAAATACCCAAAAGTGTAACACCTAAAAAATATTTAAAATATCTATTCTTGGAGAAAATAATTATGAAAAAAAATTATTGGAATTTAAAATTATTAAATTTCCGTTCAAACATTTGAAAGTTGGCTTTGGCCACTGGTGCCAATGGGTTGTGACCCTTCACCCATGGCATCAACTATAAATAGGACACCGAGTTGATCTATTCTTCAAGGCAAACATTTCTCTTAGATTTTCGGTCTTCACTCGGATTAATGGCACGGGTTCTTGGCTGAGGGTTTTGGCGCATATCTTATCCTTTCTTGGTACTTATAGTCACAACCTCTGTCTACAAGACTCTCTCTTGGCAACAATTTTCTACAAAACTCTTGATCTTAGCTCATTTTACACCTTTGACACAAGATGTTGGGTATGTGTTATATTCTTTCCACGACTAAGCATGCGCGGGGGGGTAAGAGGGGGGGCGGTAGCCCCCTTTGTCGGGGTCCGGGGCAGCGCCCCGGCGAAAATTTTGGTTCCTTAATTTCCGCTGGGTAGTCTGTGTCCATGGTTTTGTGCATGGTTTTGCACATAGTTTTGGGGTTCGATGGTTTTCGGCCCCTGGTATTTTTGTAGATCCGGTCAAGGGAACTACGGTTATGTTCTAATCCAGGGTTAATGGATTGGGGTTTATGTATGCTCTGGCATGTATATATATATGTGTTGTAACACTAAAAGGAATATAATGAAAAATCAAGCTGGTCGTCCCGATTTGGGATCCAGGGGAAAAATCTTTGTGTTTATCTGTTTTATGTTTTATGCTCTTGCTATTGTTTATTTTCTGTTATAAGATTCGTGTGTAGATAATTTTTGTTCAGGGTTAAAACCTACATTTGGTATCAGAGCTATTTCGGCTTCAAGGGGACGCCTTTTTTGTTGAGGGTTTTTTGCTCGGGCCTGTGGTAGACCCTGTGCAGTGGGAGATCTGCGGGATCGATTCTTGCAGTGAAAGAATATGGCGAGCGGCGGAAAGATAGAGATCGAGAAATTTAATTGTCAGATTTTTTGAGTTGTGGAAGCTCAAGATGGAGGATCTGCTAGTGGATAAAGATCAGTGGATCGCGGTAGATCCAGGTACTAAACCAACGGCAATGTCAGATGAAGACTGGAAGAAACTGGATCGGAAGGCTAAAAGCACAATACGGTTGTGTGTATCAGATTCAGTATTGTTGAATGTATCTGGGGAAGCTACGACGAAGAATTTTTGGGAAAAACTTGGGACTTTGTACCAATTTAAGTCTCCGGTGAATAAGTTGTTCTTGCGGAAAAAGTTGTATAACCCGAGGATGAAGGATGGAGACTCGGTGACAGAGCATCTGAATGGCTTCAATACTGTGGTAAGTTATCTCTCATCTGTTGATATTAAAATCTCAGATGAAGATAAGTATCGATGAAAGAAGTTTCTTACTGCATCATGGGATACCGTTATTGCAATAGGTAGCACACAACTACCTTGAACTTTGATGACATTGTTCTGCACTTTGCCGTCGAGTGAAATGAGACGAGAAATAAGGAGGTCAATGGAGATGCCCTTGCCGTACGAGGAAGGTCCTGCATCGTGTTGAATAAGGTTTCGTGTAGGATCTAAATTCCAGAGGGAGATCTAAATCTCCCGGAAAGTTTGTAATAGTGTGCCGGAAATGCGTAAAGAAAGAAGGAAGGCACTACAAAAGGGATGCGCATCTAAAGCTCCTGAGAAAGGAAAGGGATCTGATGATGCTCCTTCTGTAGAGGCAAAAACCACCTCGGATGAAGGTGGGGATGTGTATTTGGCTTCTTCTTCAAATACATGTAGATCATGAGTCTTGGTTGATTGATTCAGGTGCATCCTTTCACTTCACTCCCCATAGGGAGTGGTTCTGCGAGTATGCGAAATATGATGGTGGTGATGTATTCCTAGGGGATGATAGGAAGGCCAGAATTGTCAGACATGGCAAGGTCAAGCTGAAGCTGCAAGGTGGAAGGATTAGAACACTCGGTGTTCTCGCATATCTTTATTACTGGCCGCAAATCTAATTTCTGTAAGCAAGATGGATGATGCAGGTGTAAAAACAGTGTTTGAGAAAGATGCCTGCAAGATGGTTCGAGGAGCACTGGTATTAATGTGGGGAGTTCAGACTGGAACTCTGTACAAGCTACAAGGTAGCACTGTTATTGATGGGTGTAACAGTTCTATGGTTCCTGAAAGTGGAGCAGAAAGCCTAGCTGTCTCTGGAGAAAAGACCATCTTATGGCATCAAAGGCTTGGACATATTGGAGAGAAGGGCCTTCAGATACTGCACAGAAATGGTATGGTAGAAGGTATGTCTAATTTTTCTCTGGATTTCGATTTCTATGAACATTGTGTACATGGGAAGAAGAATCGGGTGAGTTTTCCTTCTGGTGCTAAGAGGGCAAACAAGATATTAGAACTTGTGCACAGTGATGTGTTTGGACCTGTGTCAGTTCCATCACTAGGAAAATCTGTGTACTATGTTTCATTCATAGATGACTTCTCAAGGAACACATGGATATATTTCTTGAGGAAGAAATCTGAAGTCTTTGACAAATTTAAAGAATTTAAGGCTCTGGTGGAAAACCAGATAGAGAAGAAGATAAAGGCATTGAGGACAGATAATGGTGGGGAGTTCTGCAAGAAGGAATTTAAAGAGTTCTGTAAGAAGTGTGGTATAGCACGGCAGAAGACTACTCCATACACACCTCAGCAAAATGGAGTTGCAGAAAGAATGAACAGAACACTGATGGAAAAGGCAAGAAGCATGCTCAGTGGTACCGGTTTAGGACAAGAATTTTGGGCAGAGGCAGTGGAGACTGCATGCTATCTGGTTAACAGATCACCTTCATCAGTGTTGAAGGATAAGACCCCACATGAGGTATGGACTGGTAAGAAACCTTCTCTTTCACATCTAAGGGTATTTGGATGTGATGCATATGTACATGTTCCAAAGGAGAAAAGGACCAAGTTGGATAATAAATCTAAAAAGTGCATCTTTATTGGGTATAAGGATGGTTTAAAGGGTTACAAGCTTTGGAATCTAGAAACAAGGAAGGTTGTGTACAGCCGAGATGTGGTGTTTAGAGAAGTGAAAGATGTTGTTAAACATGAAGTCCTACCAAAGGAACCTGAGAAGATAGAGTTTGAGCTAAAGGAGGATGAATCAGACTCTACAACAGAAGAAGACTCAGAAGATGAAGAGCCACAAACTCCAGCTTTGAGAAGATTAGTTTGGGAAAGAAGGCAACCAGAAAGGTATAGTCCATCTGCTTTTTTTTCATGTTTTGCCTTAACTATAACTGATGATGAACCCAGAACTGTTAGGGAGGCAGTAGATTCAGAGGATGGAAAACTCCGGAAGGAGGCCATGGTTGATGAAATGGCATCCTTGCACAAAAACGATGCATGGGATCTGGCGGAGTTGCCGGCTGGAAGGAAGCCCATCGGGAGCAAATGGGTGTTTAAAAAGAAGATGAAACTAGAAGGCAAGGTGGAGAAATACAAAGCTCCTGGCTATAGTAAAATAAACTATTCCCTGTGTGTCAGAATATCCTTTGGCATATTTTTTCTCCCCGTTGCCAAAGTTACTTCTATTAGATTACTTTTATCTCGTGGTCGTTGCATTTTGATCTTCATAGATTTCATAGATAGGAACAAGATGGATGAAGATAGCATTTCTTCACGGGGATCTGGAAGAGGAGATCTACATGAAACAACCTGAAGGCTTTATGGTGAAGGGGAAGAAAGAACTAGTATGCAGGTTAAAGAAGTCTCTATATGGGTTAAAACAGTCACCAAGGATGCGGTATCAGAAATTTGATACCTACATACGGGGACTTGGCTTCACCAAAAGCAAGGAGAAACATTGTGTTTATTTTAAATTAATTTGTGATCATGTTATTTATTTGGTCTTGTATGTGGATGATATGTTGTTGATTGGAAATGATAAAGAAATTATCCAAGATTTGAAGACCCAACTGTTCTCCAAATTCGACATGAAGGATCTTGGAGCTGCAAACTATATTTTGGGCATGAAAATTAAGAGAGATCAGGCAAAGAGGAAGCTCTGGTTAAACCAGAGGAAGTATGTCGAGACTATATTATAGAAGTTCAATATGCAAGATAGTAAATCGGTGAATGTTCCAATTCTTGTAGGTACAAAGCTGTCTGCTGAATAGTGTCCCAAGACACAAGAAGAAGAGGAGGATATGTCTCGTGTTCCATATGCAAGTGCAGTGGGTAGCCTGATGTATGCAATGGTATGTACTAGACTAGACATTGCACATGTAGTGGGAGTATTGAGCAGGTTTATTTCAAACCCAGGGAAGGAGCATTGGACAACAGTGAAGCGGGTTTTCATATATTTACGTGGCACTAGTGATTATGGCTTGTGCTACCAGGGAAGACCAGGATTGGAAAGAATGTTGGACATTCGTGGTTTTTTTGATGCAGACTGGGCTAGAGATATGGACCAAAGAAGATCTACAAGGGAGGCGCAATCAATTGGATGAGTAAAAGACAGTCTGTAGTGGCTCTTTCAACTACAAAGGTAGAATACATAGTAGCCACTCATGCAAGCAAGGAAGCAGTTTGGTTGCAAATATTGTGTTCAAGTATGGGGTTGGTACGGCAAGCTATAAGGATAGATTGTGATAGCCAAAGTGCAATTTTCTTGGCTAAGAACCCTGCTTATCATTCAAAGACAAAGCACATTGATGTTCAATATCACTTTGTTAGAGATATGCTTGAGCCTAAAAGGGTGTTGCTGGTAAAGGTGGACACTTTGAAGAATGTTGCAGATGCATTGACAAAGTCTGTGAGCACTCAGAAGTTCTCTTGGTGTAGAGAAACAATGGGTGTTGAAGAATTGGGCCAATGACTAAGCTCTCTTGTTACCCCCTGTGGAAAGAAAACAACAAGTGGGAGAATGTTGGATATGTGTTATATTCTTTCCACGACTAAGCACACGCGGGGGGGTAAGAGGGGGCGTGGTAGCCCCCCCTGTCGGGGTCCGAGGCAGCGCCCCGGTGAAAATTTTGGTTCCTTAATTTCCGCTGGGTAGTCTGCGTCCATGGTTTTGTGCATGGTTTTGCACATAGTTTTGGGGTTCGATGGTTTTCGGCCCCTGGTATTTTTGTAGATCCGGTCAAGGGAACTACGGTTATGTTCTAATCCAGGGTTAATGGATTGGGGTTTATGTATGCTTCGGCATGTATATATATGTGTTGTAACACTAAAAGAAATATAATGAAAAATCAAGCTGGTCGTCCTGATTTGGGATCCAGGGGAAAAATCTCTGTGTTTATCTGTTTTATGTTTTATGCTCTTGCTATTGTTTATTTTCTGTTATAAGATTCGTGTGTAGATAAATTTTTTTCAGGGTTAAAACCTACACAACATATATGACTTTCGATCTTGATCTCACTTAAAGAATGGTGGATCTCCCTTAAGATTTCGCACATATGCAATCTACAATGTTCTCGACATATTTGACTGAATATTTCTTTGCGTGTATCTCACTTTTCAAAATTGGATATGTTATTACAATATATGGCATCGCACAATTTCACTTGATGACATCTTAATGCATTGATTATGATTTTTTCATTGGACCCGTAGGTGAGCGAAATCTACTCCAACAATGAGAGTAATGTAGTAATTTCAAAATTATAGTTCTAATGGAAAAATAAATAAATTCTAAATTCCTCTTTTCAATATAACATGGACATAGAATCTGGGGTGTGTGTTTTGTCACTATGAGTAATCGTAATGAATCCTCTATATTACGAGAACTTGGAGAATGGAAAAAATACTTATATTGACTACACTTACAAAAAACAAGCTTTAATTGATGGCTTTGTGGGGCCTCGATTTCTGTTTCCTCATAATCATAATCAAAACCTGAATCACAACATTTCATTGGCCTTGTTTTGGGCTTCTATAGACTTGTTCCTTGATTTAATTGATGCATCGTAGAACCTCCGTTGAGATTTTTATTTTCCTAAAACATGGAATTATTATGTGGGTCTTTGAAATAACATTTTTGAAAATATTTTTTCACAGCTTAGATTGAACCACCCATCTTGATCATCACAATTTATCAATTATCTGCACATTCAAAAATCTTTGAGACGCGAGAATTGTAATATGATATAAAAAATTCCCAAAGCCTATATCCATAGTCACTAACTCCAGACTCTTTTGGCCTCTTTGATTTTCAAATTTAAATCTGAAATAACAACACAATTGTAACCCCTTCAAGAAAAAATCAACACATTGACAACTAGTACTAACATCAACAACTTACATATTCCAATATTGAACAAATAAATTCAAAAACGTAAATATCACTTTCGAGCTTGATCTAAAGTTTGTACCAAAGGTCCTCTTTGATGGTCCAAAATGATGGTAAACTCAATTCACAATCGTTTCTCAAAGTCTCTTTCAAAAAATCACTACGCAAAATGAAACCTTTGCCAGCATGAGAAAGGTTGTGATAGTTATGGGGTATGGGGGTAGGGATCAATTCTAAAAACCAAGGAATCAGGAAAAACCAATCTAAAATCCAATTTCTAGCTTCTAAACATTCAAATTAAAACCCAACATAAACCTATAATACAAAAATTTACTGGAAAACACAACCAATCATCAGCACAACAAACTTTACAAAAATCCATTTACAAATAAGAACACAGTCAAATAAATATTTTGTGTTCGAACAATGGCAGTTTTTTAAACTCTACAAAATAGGTACTAAATAATTCTAGCTCCATTTAATTTTCCCACAAACAAAAAACAAGAAAAAATTAAAGTTCCACAGTTGTATTGTTTAGCTTCAAGACAAATCTTCATTTTAAATCAAGAAAGATCTTTGTTACATTTAGCTTCAAGACAATTCCTCATATCAAGTCAATAAAGTGCTTCGTTACACATGCTAAAACTAAATTCATTCGCTAACAAAAGGATTGGGTGTAGGTATTTTCTTAGTCAATTAAGATGCAAATTCTTGTCCATTCCATATTGAGATTACTCTTTTCTTATTGCCTTTTTATTCTTAGCTTCTCAGTATAATGTTGGTCCATGTCGGCTATCTGCACTTTCTAGATTGCTCAAAGGAAAATTTGAGTATAATATCTACTTAATTTTAATTTTTAACTATAAAATTAGTAGCTACCTTAAAATGTGTATCATCATCCTTATTCTCACATTATAGTCCCACCAAGTAAATCCATAAATTTTAAAGATGGTAAGATTCACCCTTATGTCCACATACTCAATACATGCAAAAACTATAATTGAATGGTCCTTATAGGCTTGTAATCAGGTTTCTTAGTGAAATCCTAAAGTGGGATAACCTTAAAGGAGATAAAAATCATTTTTCTACTCGAGTCATGGGAACTTATGACTATGCAGCTCTTGGGTAAGTAATGACTGGTGAGAATTCTTGATAGCTTATAAGTTCCAAGTTAAATTGTGTTTAATCTCATTAGCTCTAAAAATTTATCAAAAATTGTTTTCATAATTTAAATTGATTTATTCTCATGACATGTTATCCTAAGTAGTGATTATGCATCCTATTGAGGGTGCAAAGTGATGCTTATTTCTCCAAGGCTTAGACAAACTAGGGTGAAAAATCCAAATTGTTTAAAAAATATATTGAATATAAAGTTTTGGCTTCAGATGCTTGTATTAAGATTATAGTTATAATGTATCACATTCAAATGAAAATTTTCGACGTGTTTCAAACCAACCAGTCTGGTTCATCATCAGGACTAGGAGAGAGATCAGATCCGAAAGGCAGCTCATATTTCATGATTGCAGACATATAATTGGGAAAATTAGATTGTATTAACTCCCATTTAGGCTTACACATGTGAATGGAGGGTTACACTTGAATTTATGTAGTGATATTCCAATGTTTGGGAGTTCATATCACTAAAATAGAAAGTTAAATTAGGGTTTGGGCATGTGGAGTGGATTTTTAACTCTTGGGGATCCTATAGCACCCGAGGGAAGTTAGTAAAATTTTGGTTTGTTGATTCCACTTCCTTAATTGTACCTAGGAGGTTGAGTCATGTCATATTATCCCTCAACTCATGTTTACCGTGGTAGCCTCGTGAAACTAGGTAAACGTGGGATGGGATGTTACAAGAAAGTTACAAGATACATTAAGACAATGAACACAATTAGCTCCAACAGTGGAGGGTTAAGCCACTTCTTGCTCTCCAAAATAACTATCTTCCACTCTAATTCTTGGATAGATAAGCCAAGATTAAAATTCTGCTCTTTGAGTAATGAGGGATCTTTTATAACAAAAGGAATGTCCTTTCATATCACCATGACCTTTGGACTTCCTCATGACTCTTAGATTTATAATATGACCTTAAGACTTATAGGTGACCTTTGTACTTCTATATTAATTTTGAACTTCTAGGTGACCTTTGGAATTCTATGATACTTTTGGACTTATATATGAATTTTTAACTTTTAGGGGACCTTTCGAATTCTATGAGACTTTTAGACTTGTCCATGTGGATATTTTCTCCATGTATCATTCTTGGACTTCCACATATTTATATTTATAATAATTGTCAATATTACATCATAATTTACTCATTATCATAATATGATAACATGACAAGTCAACACTAATGATGACTTGGACTCTTGGTGACTTGTACATAAATTTCTCCAATCAGTGACAACGTTGGTACTATGTCTTCAGTACTTACAAATGTTCTTGTATTGTTGTAGTAATCTACCCTCCAAATGGTCTTGAGAGATCTTAGAGTCTTCATGAGTCACTTTTATCATTAGGATGCATTATTCTTTCATCCGTCATAACATCATTATTTTGTATTAAAAATTCTTCCTTGGGAAACAATTTTTGTCATATATCTTTGGAAATATTTTCCATGCTCTATTGAACACTTCCTTATGTAGACCACTCATGGAAATCAAACATTAGCCCAAAAATATCCTATTCTATCACGTTTCATGCAATATTTTTTTTTGCGGAGCTATAGTGTGCCAAAGGAGAGGGAGATAAGGTTCTAGGTGCAGGGCACACTTGTAAGAGGTAAGGAGGGGCTTCATTGATAACTTATGGTGTGTTATGTGCCTAACTGGAGAAGGAGAAATCTTGATGGATGACGTAGAGTGCAACAACAAGAGACCAGGTGCAAGACTCTTCATGAATACCATGTTGTGTGCTTGGAAGGGAAGCTAGGGCCACAAGGAGGCCACAGGGCATAGAAATAAGGCACAAGGGAGGTATCATTTTCTATTGAGAGTGAAAAATGTGCTCAAATAGGAGGTAGACGCTAAGGCCATTTGTAGGGCACAAAAATAAGAAAAAGGTAGGAGATGTTGTTGAATGGGAGTGCACTCTGATTTGGATGAAGGCTTTCTAGGCACAACATGCAATCAAAATCAACAAGGGGGCTCCACTAAGCCTTGACAGTGTGCAATGCGATCTTATAGCCTAGAGGGCTATTATGAAACTAGCTCACAAAATAGAAGAAAAGGGAGATCAACGACTTAGAAATCAGCCTCTTTGAAAGGGGAACCTCCTTTACATTACATAAATTAAAAATTATTGGATGATACAAATGAGAAAACCTCCTTTCTATATATAGGAGTCCAAGGGGTCAAAATATAATCCTAGCTGACATAGAAATAACAATGTAAGGGCACACAAATAACAATAGTGGGCTTCTATGGGGAAAAATATTGAAAAATATGGGGACGACATGGGGAAAAAAATAACAATAAGGGGCTACACTAATAGTAAGGGGATACACTAGTTTTATAGGGACATAACAAGGGTAGACTTGCAAAGTTATAAAATTGTTTATGTCTGGGAGGGTGCAACCTTGAAAAACACACTGAGTTAGGAGAAAAATCAAGTGCACCACATATCAAATCATCAATAAAACTTAGATAATACCCAAAACCAAGAATTATACATCAAAACCGAAGTTCACAAACACTCACCAAGAATAACATACTAATTATATACAGTTGCAACCGAAAAATGTCTTTTGTGACCATAATGTGTACTATGATCTTGAAGTGCATTAGTGTTATTCTTGATGATGTGACGACACTTAGAAAGGAACATTAGAACTCAATATATGTGTAGAAACATGAAACGAAACTTGATGACCAAAAGTGACACTTCACATGACATAGGGTTGGCTCCAAAATTTGAATATAGCAAAATTTTTGGAGGGGGTTGTAGCAACGACAACATGATCATTCTGTCTATGTAAAACATTTCACTAGATAACTAATGAATCTTTCCTTGATCTCATGTCTCTCTCTTATGATAATACTATTGATTTCCTACTAGAGGCTCACTCTTTATTTCCCTCCCATGAAAGCCTCATTTTACACATTGAAATTGGTGTTTCACAATGCCAAGTTACTTGTTTGTTCAAATGTTATGTGTATAATATATTATGTTATCCATTGAAACAAAGGAAAAACTTAAGTTATGGTGGTTGAACCAATACTCTAGATGGGACTGCTACTCCAAATAGTGTGAGATCTAGTTGGGATTGAAATGGGGAGACCCCCTGTATGTTGGCATTATCTATCACCATCAACAAGTTTAAAGAGTGGAGAAGGTCGGGTAATGTTATGGAAGGGAACATAGGTCCTTCCCAACCTTGGGTACACCTAATGTATTAGCTGAAGCAAGGAATAGGTAAAAATAGTGTTTCATGTAGCTCAATTAGGCATAATTTAGATTGCAAGAAATTTGCAGACATGTAAAATAGTGGGTGAAAAGTTGATGTTGTAAGCGAACAGAATGCATAAAAAAACACTAAATTTCCCTATTACAAAATACCATCTATTTGAAGGTAGAGTGCATGGTTAACTGATAAAATCAAGGCACATAAACAAATAATAAAGTACTAGTTTGTAAAAAAGTAAAATAATTGAAAGGATGAGTTGAACTTTAAATAAATGTTACGATTGCGTAAAATAAACTATATTTTTTTCTTATCGGGACAAGGCACATAAACAAAAATTAGAGAGAGCTTATTCGTAATCCCTGAAAGGGATTTTTTTTTTTTTTAGAGATGAGAATTACAAATAATCATAACTAAGCTAAGTGCATGGGAAACAAATGTACGAAAATAGTGATTGAGCACCTTGGTTGGGCCCCAACCCAAGGAGTCTTACGTCCCTTAGAAGAAATTCAAAATGAGAATAAAAGATTGATTTTATTTCATCCTCAAAAGTGCTCAGAAATGAAACATGACAAAGTGAAATAATAGGAAAGATAATTTCTCTAATGTTGAATATATTCCTCAAGATTTTTGAGTCCCTATTGGGTTGCTAAATCCCCTTATTTATACAAAACGTTCTTGAGGAGAAGCCTCCTTTAAGGAAGGAATTATTCCCTCTAAAATCTCTAAAAATATGGATTTCGTTCCCTGGTGTATTCATAGCTACAGGGAGGTATTAAATATCCTTGAGCCAGTCGAGTCGTGATTAGCGTTAAATAGGGAGGAAACCTTGTAATATTCCCTTGATGTACTCCTTGTTGGCAATATGATGCAGAGTGTTGTCCTTGATGGCAACCCACTTGATAAAGTTGATGGAAACTTGGTGAAATGAGATTGTTGGCTATATGATGCAATGTGTTGTCCTTGATGGCAACCTACTTGATGAAGATGTTCTTTATGGAAGCCTACTTGATGAGTTGCCTATGATAAGCAACCTATGTGTCAAAGATGTAAGAATGATGTATCTACAGATCAGTTCAGATGTGACAGAGAAAAGAATTCCAGTAAGTACCAGAAAAATGATAAATATAATATGTCACAATGTATATGCTCCTTTTGTGAAGGCAACCCGCATATACATACAATGTATACGCTACTTTTGTGAAGGGAACCCGCATATACATTCAGGGTTAGCATATACGTAGTTTTTATGAGGCGAAGTTGCGTATACATGCAGAAGCGAACGCTCCAAGTCACGTATGCCATTTTGCGCTCTAAAATTATGATACCAAGGGGCATTACCATGGTATTGGCCCATTGTATTGAGCGTTGGATTATCTAATTGATCCCGTCCAGGAATACCATCGGAGGTTGAGTGGTTTTGACTCATGGTATTGAAAAAGGCTAATCTATATAAGGAGAAGAAGATCATTGTGCAAAGGGGGCAAGATGTTTGGGTTTGAATGAATACTTCTCTCTGAAGTATATCTGTATGGAATGAGTAACAGTTTAATGATAGATATGAATCTGTGATGCAACTATGAAGAAATGATGAAGAAGACTATCTAGATCTGAAATGTATTTGTATCTTCTAGATCTGTTTATGAAATGTCTAGATTTGAAATCAGGCGAACATCTGTCTAACGTGAAGGGTTAAATCTCAATTGAATATCTGATCTGAAGAAGAATGCTACTCTATAATGTCTGAAGATCTATACACTGGTTTGGAATAGCGGAAGCGCGTATATACGTAGATTTCATAAAGAGAAAGCACGTATGTGTTGTGAAGTTAGTTCTGAAGTTTGTGCAGATGTATACGCGGGTTTATGTGAATGGAAGTGCGTATATACGCGATATTAGTGAAAGGAAAGCGCGTATGAAAAGCTAGGGTTTGCTGAAGTCTGAAGTATAAAATTTCTAATCTGTTCTGCTGTGTTACTGCTATCTGTTGATGATAAATTCTTCTGATCTAGGTTGTCTGAATTGTTAAGTTTGAGCTTAAATGTGTGGAGTGGGTCCAGTTTGAAAATATAATGAAACGTGACCTGCAATTTGTGCTCTATTGAAGTTGTTGGATCCAGTGTGAAAATTGATGAAACGTGGTCCATGGTGGTGCTGAGGGTTGTAGCCTTCAGTCAGGGGATTGTAGCTCCCTTCCAGGTGAGGCTGGTAAACGAGAGCAGGGGGTTGTAGCTCCCTTCCAGGAGAGGCTGGTAAACGAGAGCAGGGGGTCGTAGCTCCCTTCCAGGAGAGGCTGGTAAACGAGCGCAGGTGGGTGCCTGCGTGCTGGTAGGAGTCTGCGCCAGCACATTGTTGTAAGATGTTTTCTCTATAATAAAATATTGAAGGCTGAGCAACTGCAGCGGTGGTTTTCTCCCGACTTGGGTTTCCACCTAAAATCCTGGTGTTCATGTGTGATGCTTATGTGTGATGGTTTATTCTGTTCTTACTGCACATGTTTACTGTTTATTGAACATCTAATGAATGAATTATGGAATGATATAAGTGAAGAATTAATGGAATAATTGGATCTCTGTGTATACGCGAGTTTTATGAAGGATATACGCGTGTATACGCTAGTTGGCTTCAACGAAGTAGTGTATGGGTTTTAGTGAATGGAAAAGTAAAAAGTTTTCAGTTTGCCCTAAATACTGATTCACCCCCCTCTCTCAATATTTTTCCCAACACTCCTATGTGATCTACATAAGATATCCTAAATTTCCTTCATATTTAATGCATTAGGCACACAAAATATAGAAAAAAATCTTTTAACCCTGCTAAGAACAAATTAAACTTGAAAATACATTATCAAGTGCAAAAGGAAATTTTAAATATGCTTAAAGATGGTTGGATGGGCCTTAAATTATACCTATTTGGGAGGCCCATAATACCCCATACCGAAAATTTTTCTCATCATTGAGTAAACTAGTAAACTTTCCACACCTCATTCATTACCCTGATGGCTTTCCTAACATCCCAAGTTGTTTCAGATGTGTTGGACCCCTCTGGATGAAGCCTTGCATTGTCCTTAATTTATTTCCACCCCCATTTTTCCTCTCAAAAATCATTATTCTCTTGTAGTACGAATAGTAGAGGGGGACTGAACTTGAGTTCAATCCAGTGGAATCCAAGCCTCTAGGTGAATCTTTTGTATAGAGGTGTTCTAGCCAATACAATTCTCAAAATCTATAGTGAATGGTATTCTCTTATTCTCAAACTGTCCGGAAAGGTATGCCACCTTCTTTGGCATTCTCATAGGATTTAATTCCCAAATAACCTGAAAGTATATATCTTCAAACTGAATTATTTTTTGTTCTTGCTTTTCTTTATAGACAACTACCATTTTAGGATTTTTTGCTATGAATCAGAGGTTACCAATAATGAGATGAGGGCTAGTAGTTGTGCGATAATCCAAAGTGACCCTTCTACCTCCTTGGAAAACATTATCTTGATTTATTATGCCTTGCTTTTCTCATGGTTCAGCCATGATGCTAAATCCATTAATTTCATATCATCCGATAATGAATTGGGTTCCCAAATATTCATGTCACACAATACTAGATTATGCATATAAAATTCTACAATTCTAGCTCTATCCTCAATGCTACACTTGTGACAAAAATCAATGAATTTTCCTACATCTTGTACAGGAAGGGTACATTTTTGGGGCAATGGCCTAATTTTAAACTAACACCACTAATATTTTAGGAATAGAGAATACATTTTTGATGGGTTTTTTTCAATATATATATTTTGTAGATAGACTAGTCATTGTGGCAATTTTTTCTTCTTTCTCATGTAGCAAACTTTGAGTTTGCTACAAATAGGATTTCAAATTGTTGTTTTCCTTTTATATAGGGTACCTTATGTTTGCTTCCTTTAGTCTAAGGTAGTCCATATATTCTCCCATTTTCCTCATCTTTTCACCCAAAATGCCAATATTGTCAATCCATTTGGAATTTTGAATTTTCATTCATCTATATGTTTTGATTCTCTCTTTCTCTAATTCAAAAAATAGATGAATATTAAAGTTGGTAGGAAGCACTTTCCCTACACCAATCCAAGAATAATAAAATTTTAGGTTTAGTTGAGGATATTTTTCCTATAGCTTTCGATTATTTTCCTGTAGTTCCATATTGTTTTCCTATAACTCTCATTTGATCCACGTGGTTATACAATATTATCATATAGCTCTATGGATTTTTATGGGTGCATTGATTCCTTAGTGCTTGGCCCTTCTTGTTGAGCCTATGGCTATTTTCCCTTGACTGATTTGGAGGTTATCTTAACTTATTATTTCTATTCCTTCTTATATTCTTCCTTCTTTTGGCTTATTGACTCCTCAATGGAGATTGGAGTTACAGAATGTGGATGAGGTTTTCCTTGATTTATTATGTTACTCTTCCTTCTCTTGAAGTAAAGGGGGATTTTCCTTGGTTTCCTTACTTTGGGTTTTCATGGGGGTGCTTAAGGCTACTAGTGTAGCATCGACATATTCTTATAAATTTCCTTCTTAAGTGTTGCCTTTCTTCCCCATTCTTCTTTTATTTGTTGGCTTGGAGGATTTATTAATAGCCTCTCGAGGATTTTGGGCCTTTGATTCTATCAAATTGAGTTTAGGCGGCCCTTCCTCAATCGCTTTTGTTTATTTTTACAATGAGAAATAGTGAAATTCGCATCCAGAAAGGAAAAAAATTGACCACATAACTGGTGTGGGATTCCAGTCACACATGAGTTAGGAATTCAGTTACATAATAGCACTATATGTGGGTGTCTAATTTATTTATCCCTTAAATAAATTGGAAATTAAATTGTAATTTCATTTCATAACAAATTGTATCTATTAACTAAGTCAGAAAGAATGAGTTAGCTTAAGAAATTCAAGTTGAGGGTCAAAGGTGAGGCATGTAGAGTGATTCTATTATTTTGGGGGTCCAGTTGTAGTTATTGCATTATTTTAGTGCATCTATAACCAATCAACTCAAATTAATTGAATTAAAATCAGTTTAACTAGTTCTAATTGAGTGATGAGATAGTGTGAGGTCAAGTGAATGAAATTATATTTAATTTACAAGAAATGATCTATCAGATAACTGATGTTTCACTATTATTAGCTACATGCATGTCAATTCTGATGAAGACCCAGTTGAGACAGAGTTTAAAGGGAAGTTAGCTATCAATTCTATTATTAGCGAATTTCCCAGGTGCAATTATAAATTCAGAGGAAGGCTCATGAAGGATTTCACATTAAAGGAAGGTTGATTATCCCATTTAATAGGGATTAATTTCCTAGGGATTGTGTGAGCAAGGATGGGCTAAGTAGAGGCTGAGAATTGGCTAAGTGTTTTTCAATTTTGCGTAAGAAATGCTAGTCAGTTTTGAGCAGGATCAGGGTGAGACGATAGGTAGATTGCATGATTTTCCCAGTGTGAGAAATCATTGTATGGTTTCATGATTATTTTACTATGTAAAATATATGATAGAGGGGTTTTGAGAAGTTTCTTTCCCAAAGAACATATTGTGTTGTGTGATTGATTTATTTCTTTCTCTTACTTGCATGTGATTGAGCGATCGTGTTTTATATTTCGCAAATATAGTAGAATGATTCAATATCTTGTTTTAGTACATTAAATTATCAGATTGAATACATTGGTATAGAGTTTCTATATAATTTATACATGGAATCAGAGTGCCACAAATCATAATAGAAGAGAAGAAATTGAGTTTGTCTTGAGTAGTTTCAAATTCGCAGATTTATTCTTTAGTGTCCAACAACATATCAAGATGTATTTCAATGACTTGAGACTCGAATATGAAGATGAAGGAAATTTTAGTTATGTTGCATGGAATGAAAAGATGAAGGCAGTGTTGGAGGACAATGGGTTGAAGTAATTCATAGTTAGTGATATTCCCAATTATGCATCAGAAGATTCCCAACTTCTTGATGCATGGCAGAAGAAGGTAGCAAAGGTGAGAAGGATATTGTTACAGGGAGTTCGAGATCATATTGTATCAAGTCTCCATGGGAAGGAGACTCTATATGCTATGTCAAAGGCCTTGATAGATCTATTATAGTGAAAAAATTCACAAAGGAAGTTGGCATTGAAGGACAAGCTCAGAAAGATCAAGAAGGAGGAGGGCGAGACGGTACCAACATAATTGGAAAAGTTCACACAATGTTGATATGATATTGGAAGTGTTGGTATGACCATATCCAATGATGACTTGGTGCGCCTAGTACTTCTAGGCCTTCCCAAGAGCTGACATAGTTACCATGACTCTATGAATGGGAGGGAGAAGATACCACACTGGGAGCATTTGTGGTCTAAGTTGGTAATAGAGAGGACTAGGGAGAGCACCAGAGACGAGACCTCCAACACCAACAAAGAAGAATACTGTGCATTGGTCAGAAAATGAAAGAAATCTAAGGGAAAGAAATACCAAGACAAAGAGGGCAAGAGAGACTTTTCCAAGATCATATGTTTTCACTATCATGAGCCTGCAGTTGGAGCAGGTGAAGCTTTGGCTTCACAGTTCAAGCTTGATTTTACTCTCATTGCATGCATGGAAAAAACTATAATGGGATGCATGTGGTATCTAGACAGTGATGCCTCATTCCATATGATGGGGAATAGAGATATATTTATTGACTTGGAGGAGAAGGACCTCCAAAAGAACATAGATTTTGGAGATGACAGGAGGTATAACATGACAGTCATACGCACAATTACCTTTCAGAGGGAGTATGGCTCCCCTCTCAAACTAGCAGATGTTTTGTATGTTCCAGGCCTAAGGAATAATCTTGTATCCTAGCGATATTAGAAGGCTATGGTTATGATGTGATTTTTATAAAATGAAAGGTGTTCCTTAAATACATGGCCATGGGACTGGTGAAGCAGATCGGTTCAAGAGTTATGAACCTATATGCTCTCTAGGTTGAGGATTCATGCAAGGCTTTGAGGAGAAAAGAAGTGTTTAATGACTTTGTGGTTGAGAGGGAGAAATTATTTCTCAACAAGAAGCATCAGAATTAGTCTCAAAAGGTTGTGGATCAACCACAATTAGAGAAGAAGAGAGGAGACCAAGTGGAAGAGTCCACTAAACTAGAGACCTCCAGGAGGGGGAAATTTCATGCTAGAAAGGCAGAGGGAGAACATGTAGCTATACGTCTAGGTGTGAGGTGGGGTGATGTGTAGAATTAATTGAAAGATGAAATTTGGGCAGGGTCCATTGAGATGGTGTGTCTCATGGATCGAACCTAGCTATGAGGAGCCCATAGTAAAATAGTACACGGAATGATCGATTAGATTGATGCAATCAAATGTCAAGAGGAAAAAAATTAGAGTGACATATGTCGGATATTAGAGTGCAGATTAGAGTTGGCAGTAGTGCAGAGGGCATAAATGCAGATGTCAGCAATATCACATAGAGTCCAGTAGACATGTGCAGTAGCTAGAAGTAGTTAGAAGACTCTGATGATAGATGCATTATACTAATTCAGTTGCTCAGAGGCTATTCAGTTTCAAGATTTTTATGTGAAAACAACACTAGAGAAGTGTTGCATGCAAGAACATTCCAAAGTACCAAATCGAGGTATATTAATTCCTTTCTTGTTGATAGGGAGTGTTGAAATTTGCAACAATAAACAATGAAATTGGCATCCAGAAAGGACAAAAAATTGACCACATAACTAGTGTGGGATTTTGGTCACACGCAAGTGAGGAATTGAGTTACACACTAGTGCTAAATGTGGGCATCTAATTTATTTATCCCTTAAATAAATTGGAAATTGAATTGTAATTTCATCTCATAACAACTTGTATCAGTTAACTAAGTCAGAATGAATGAGTTAGATAAAGAAATTTGAGTTGAGGGTCAAAGGTGAGGCATGTAGAGTGATTCTATTATTTTGGGGGACCCGTTGCACTTAATTCATTAGTTTAGTGCATGTGTAATTAGTTAACTCAAATTAATTGAGTTAAAATTAGTTTAACTATTTCTAACTCAGTGATGATCTAGTGAGAGGTCAAGTGAATTAAATTAGATTTAATTCACAAGTAGTGATATATCAGATAACTGATGATTATCTATTATTAGTTGCATGCATGTCAATTCTAATGATGACCCAATTGAGACATAGGTTAAAGGGAAGTTAACTATTAGTTGTATTATTAGCGAATAGCCCTGGCGCAATTATAAAGTTAGAGGAAGGGTCATTAAGGATTTCACAATCAAGGGCGGTTTATTATCCTATTTAATAGGGATTAATTGCCTAGGGATTGCGTGAGCAAGGTTGGGCTAACCAAGGGCTAAGAATTGGCTAAGTTTTTTTTTCAATTTTTCCTAAGAATTTCTAGTCAGTTTTGAGCAGGATTATGGTGAGATGATTGGTAGAGTGCATGATTTTTTTGGTGTGAGAAAGAATTGTATTTTTTCTTGATTATCTGAATATGTACATTATACGATAGAGGGGTTTTTAGAAGGTTCTTTCCACAAGAACATATTGTGTTTTGTTACTTATTTATTTCTTTCTATTACTTGCATGTGATTGAGCGATCATGTTTTATATTCCGAAAATATAGGATAAGGATTAAATATCTTGTTTTAGTACATTACATGATTAGATTGAATCCATTGGTATAGTTTTTCTATATAATTTATACAACTTCTACGTTTTCCTTTGTTTCAACTTTTGTCTCTGTCCTTCCTTCTTCTTCCTTTTCTATCTTTTCTTCTAATTCTCTCTGTTATTTCCCCTTTCAATATAAACTCACCCTCCTTCTTCTACTTCTAGTTCCTCCTCTATTTCTACCCCTTCTAGCTCCAATTGTGGTTGGACTTGGGCTTTATGAAAATTATTCTTTGTCCATGTATATGAAATTAGTCCAAGAAATAAGGTTTTTGAGTCTCTCCAAATAATTTAGTACTATCAATCGTATCAACCCATGGTGGTCTAGATAATCGTGTTTCCCTCCTTTCACCCTTAGGCTCATTTATTTTATAGATTGTATGAGGAAAGGAGGAATGGTTCGCTTCTCTTGGGTAGGAAAATATATTTGAAATCTGAGTTGATGGAGATATCTAAATTTATAGGTATATATAATGCTTATCCTACCCTCATATGAAATATATTTGAGGATATGGTAAGAAGACTCATCCCAAGGGTATGGAAAGCTCTCCCTCGTCACTCCATTTTTTTCCTCTATGGGTTGCTAATTTTGAAGCGAGAAATTATTTGTGGCTGTAGTGGGCTTACGCCTCTCTTCTTAGTTCCATTTGAATCCCTTGGGCAATCTGGTTACTCTACTAATAATTTCTTCATTTAGGTTGATGATGAGGCCTATAACCCTAGTGACAGCCTCATGCCCTTCTAGTTATTGGATATTTGAGGCAAACACTTGGGAAAATTCATCATCAAAGCCTCTTAGCCTCTCGAAAAACCATAAAGATTGAAAATTTACCAAAATTTTCCTAACATCAGGGTGTTGATGGATCCTAGAGAGGTTTGTAGGCTCTCTTCTATTAAATACCCCTTCCATGGCTTTAATAGACTTCCCTTAGAGTGAAACAAGGGGTTTTAATTTTGCTGTTATAGGATCCTAGGGTTTCCAAAGTAGTGGAAGATGTTGAAATGAAGGAAAATTTGATAGTTTGTTTTACAAGGATGAGGGAAAAAATAATTTCAACATTATTTTTTCAATACACCCTATCCTTTCAAAAAACCATATATTTTAGGTAAATGCTTAGCCAATTCACTATATTTCTTTTTTAAATTCCAAACCATGAAAATTACAAATTTGTTTTTCTTAGGATTGAGATGGTTCCTTAAGTCCTTTTATAAAATATTTGTGAAGTGGAATTGCACTCACTAATTTTGAGGATTTTCCTCCACTCCTTAGGGTTTGATGGCTATTCTAGTCAGAAATGAACTTCCTATATCACTTTGTGAACTTCTTGTAGAACATATTTGGAGAACCTTGTATCTTCCTATAGCATCTTGCGTTGGAAATTTTTTGGTTTTGCTGACCTCGTGTAGCATTGGAGGGCATCCTTAGTAGTTAAAATATTTTTTATACAAGAATAGACTTAGGGGACTCAAGTTAAGTGGTGATTCATTTAGGTGATGGGATCAACATGATATTTAAGTTGACTTCCACCTACAACAACAAGTTCCACATTCCACAATGATTACGTTGGCCCACTGTCTCGACTTATCTCCCCTTTTGTCTCATATTCCTTTCACACATGGGGGTGACATGGGAGAAAAATGAAGTTGAATACCAAACACAATCGAGGCTAATCTAAGTAAGTTTGGAATATAATTTTTTTTCCTTCATACACTTCCAATGTTTCTTCAATCTAAAATAAGTTAAAAGGGAAGGCTTTGAGGATTTCATACCCAAGCCTTACTTTTGATGTTTTCTTGTAGATGATATTGAGGCTACTAATGTAATTGCTAAAGTTTCATTTGATGGTATTGAAGCTACTTGTGATGATATTTTGGTGGTTCCAATGCTTCTACCATTATTTTGGAGGTATTATAGAGTTTTTTACTCCAAGTATTATTTCTCAACATATCTTTGGTTTAGATGAAAAAAACTATTACTGCAGGTGGCTTGATGCTACTGATGTTGATGATGGAATATCTCGTAGTATCCTATCAGAGATCCTAAAGCCACTCAATTTTTCTATTTTCTTTAAGTGTGGTGGAATTCATAGCTCCTCTGATTGATAATGGGTATTTGGGCCTATAGGGCTTCTAAAGAATACTATAGGACTATGTGTTTCCTTCTAGCATCCACATAAGCTCCTAAAACTCAAAATTTCTTATGGATGGAGCCGTCATTTTTTTTTTTAATAATTTATGAGAAGGCTACTTGCAGTGATGGAGACTCATTCTATATTAATGATTACTAGAAAAGAGGGGAAAGTTTGGAATGTTGTGGGTGACTAGTGAAATAATGAACGAAAAATTAAAATTTAATGGAATATATAGGTGGTAGGGAGTCCTAAATATCTTCTTCTTTTCTCTTAGATGGAAAAAATTCAGCTCTGCATCCTTTTTCTGTACTTTGTGGTATCCTTTAGAAATACATGATCATTCCTATAACAATTCAGGATGATGATTAAAACATTTGGAAGAAACCTGGGAATGATGGAGGAGGATTAGGAAAAGTGTGGAAATGAGTGAGATGGATGTAGAGAAGCACCCTAAAAGCTCTAAAGGAGAGTCCTTGGATTGTATATTTATGTTCTAAGTTGTTGCTCGAATTATGTTGTACCTTCATCATTGCCAGAATAGATTAAAAAAAAGGTGATCATTTTGTGTCTTCATTTTTCTTTCTCTTCTTGTTTTTTTTTTGTTTTTTTTGTTTTTTCTCTTTTTTTTAATATTATTTTAAGGCCCAAAGTCTACGTCATGAATGTTTTCATCCTACGTGGCTCTACCATAGGTTCCTCAAGGAATCTTTTCACCTAGGGATATTTTATCCTTTTATTTTTAATTTTTTAATTTTTTCCTTAGGATCATTGGCTTCCTCAAGGAGGTTTTTAGCCTATGAGCCAACCTAATGAGCGTTAAGGGAGGTTTTCATCCATGGATTTTTTTCTCTCTTTTATTTTTTATTTTTTTGTGTTTTTTCTTGCTTATTTATTGATTATGGGTTGAATGGATTAGGAGCTCCAATTCTCTCAATGACATTTAGTTCCTTACTTATTGAATTAGTAATCTCAACTCTTGAGAGGAGATTCCTGAAAAACTTCAGTATGTAGGCATTCACTAGAAGCGTGATTTTTTCTTCATCAATTGTCCTAATATGAACTGAGACATTATTAAGGAATTTTTGCATGAAATAAGGAACCAACCATTTGTTCATGAGTTTCCATTTGAAATATTTGAACCTAGAATCTTATAAGAGGTCCCAATCACCCTATTGGAAGGTTCTATATTCTATGTGCCTATCATGCCAAAATTTCCTTTTTAATTGAACCACTTCAATTTACATTAGATATTTCAACCTGAGTTCATCAAGGGAATTTAGCTACTTAAATATCTCTTCGTAATATTTTGTGATGTTCAAGTGAAGTTGTGCTACCATTCCTAGTGTATTGTACTGTAATTCAACGAGAAATAGGGATTTATTACAATACACCAACTCAAATTGACTGAACCCTGAACACGATTTTCTTCCAATCTTTCTTGCTGCTATGAACCACCTTAGTCAAAACATTTTCTAGTACTGTATTGGTCACCTCCACTTTCCCATTTTCTTTCGAGCGATATGGGTGGATATCCTATGTATAATATGATGCTTCATCATTATCCTCTTTATCATATTGGAACTGAATTGAGCACCTTGGTTCATCACTAGTTCCCTTATGAAAGAAGATTTCATTAAAAAATTTCTCCCTTAAGAACATTCCTACTTTTTGTTCTCATGCTACCTTGACTTCCTTTAATTCAAACAACTTGTTCAAATAATTTGTGCACAAAATGATATAATTCTTCTGTCCAAATGGAGCATCAATAGGACCATTGAAGTCCATGGCCTATGTGAAGGTCTCTTCAGGTTGTAGCAGAATCTCATCCCTATGAGTAGATTTCCGCATCCTCTAACACTCATCACACTGTGTAGTGTATCTCCTGACATATCTATGAAGAGTAGGCAAGTGATATCCTACCTGAAGAATGTCATCACCCAAAAAATGTTCACCTAGAAATTTCTTACTTGGTGGATCAAAATAAAACATGATTTTTTCTCATTAAATCCAAAAAACCCCATGAGAATAATTAATAACTCATTCGTTATTTAATATTCTGTAGAAATAATTATAAAATGATTATTTGATAATTGTTTATTATCAATTTTGACTTCATCACCTTGGAATATTTAAATAAATTATTATTTATTTATTCCCTATTTTCCTTTCGAGATAATTGTTAAATAATTACTAAATAATTATTTCAAATTCATATTTTTCTTAATTCTCACAAAGTGTTTAATAAATAATTTTTTCTTGTTAATTAATTCAACCACTTTCTAAATACATGTATTTTAACATCTTGAATATGTTTTCCCTCTCAAAAAATATAATAAAATATCCACAATGAATAGAATTTGATTTATTCAATAATATTTAATTACTATCTAATTCTAAATCTATTCCAATACTTTGTTATAAATAGAGGCTTTTCTATCCATTCTTCACGATAACCATTTTCATTGTCCCCATTATCGTTTCATAGCATTCGAACTCCCACTTGAGATCAAGCATATTTTATTTTCTTTTATGCACATTGCATATCACATATTGAGAGAGAGAAGCATGTTTCATAAGTATAAGGTCAAGAAGGACCCATCCCATAGAGGGGGATCTATCGAACTAAGTTTATAAGTTCTCCTCACCATGTGTATCATTTTTATTAATAAAATTTCTTATTCATAGTATTTGATAAACTAAACCATGGTAAACACACGAGACATAGAAGACATGAGAAATATTATAAATTAGATGCATTTATTATTCATAAATGGAGCATTTATATTACATTAGGTGACCCTTGGATTCATATTCCAAGGTCTCTTGGTCTTCTTCTGTCCATTTGCCTTCTACACCTTCGTATTGAGGATTAGGTGTCCAACATTCCCCTCTTAATCCGAAAGTGTATGTGTGAGTCCAAGAAGAGAGATGTAATACAAAAATGACAAAGTATGTTGGCAACACTTAGGTTAAATGAGCTCTCTGAAATGTTGGCATAAAGAGGTGGTTTAAGGATGACCACCAACACTGGAAAGATTAGTGCAGTTCCTGAAACTCTTCCAAATCTGGAGAGAAGGTGAGGTCTTCTACTAGCTCCTCATATTTGAAGAGGGAGACCTTCAACCTAGATGATGGGAGGTATACAACCTTTGATGGTTTAAGGATGATCAATAATATTGGAACGCTCAGTGCAGTTCCTGGAACTCTTCCAATCTGGCAAGAAGTTGAGGTATTCTTATAGAGGAAGTGTCTCAAATTATTTGAAGAGGAAGAATATCTACCTAACATAGACGATTTAATGCTGACTACCAACCAAAGCCATGCTCATGGGAATTTGTGTCTCTGGCTATGAATATGAATCTGGAATGACAGATTTGGCTTAGGTTCGCTTGAACTGTGTGTCTCTGTCTACAACTATGAATCTGAATAGTTAGGTTGTGGCTCAGGCCCGTTTGATGTGACTTCGAAGCTTTTAGATGACCATCATTTTCCCCCTTGTCAAATATAAGGTGAGATGACGGCAAAAACTCAACTACAAAAAATTTTAATATTATGGAAGAAATTCTATCGTATTATTGAAACATCTTCTTAGACGTTGATGCCCATTTCCAACAAGCGATCCATCCAACATGAATCTTTGTTCTTATAGGAGGCTTGTTTCTCAAGCATCTATGTGAAGAATGGGTGTGCTGACCACAATGCTTACATTGGTGAAGATCGAAAAAATGATCTCTCATATGGCCAACTTGATCACAGTGTTGGCATTTTATAGTCTATTTTTGATGATGTGGAAGATGAGCAGAATCTAGAACAAATGTAGGTGAGCTATCAAGGCGAAATCTGGCACTCTTAAATTTGATGGGCTTGGAGTAGTCCAGAATATGAAACAACACACCCTTTTCATATCCAAGACCTGTTCTATGCTTGTTGTGGACAAGTTCTTCCCAAGTTTTGATGATGGAGTTTGGAAGTGAAACATGAGCTTCTACATCTACATATAAATCTTCTCTTCTATTGGGCTCAACGATCTAAGCAATATCTTGTTGCTGATGGGAGTTTGTCTCAATGTTCTGAGAAAAACTAGTTCAGAATGACAAATCTTTTGCTATAACTCCTCTTGTTTTAGTTGAGATTCAAGATGCGAAAACTCAATATTTTATTCTGCATTTTGTAGAGAGGCTTGAATATCTATGAGAGTGTCTTTATTGAATTTAACTATATCTTTGACATTATATTGTATCATAGTTTTGAGAAACTCTAATATTTCACTAATTAAAGTCGTTTTTCAGTAAATAAAGAATAAATGGGTATTGAAAAATAATGTGAAATTTTCTTGAGGTTAATGAAGGTTATTCAGGATGAAATTAGCCTAAGATTCGCTCCTCCTATAACCAAATTAAAAAAAAAATCTTCAAATATTACGCTTCCGCTGCATTTTGTCTATAGGTTCTCTTCTGGGCATCAAAGTGCTAAATATGTCCATACATAAAAGAAAACAAAGACACTTTATATCCTTTTGGCTTAAAAGCAATTTTAGAATAATCAAACTATATTATTATCACCAGACCATTGCTGATTGGTGACATGATCAGACAACTTCAAATGTAACTATTTCAAACCAATCTTGTTATGAGGCTTTTTCTCTCTTGACATGAGAGAACTCATCGAGGTTAATGATATGGGATATAGATAGATGGCTAACTCTATTATTTGTGTTTTGGTTTAGGTTGAGAAGATGAATGATCGCTACCATTGGGCTATGGAGTCAGTGATAGGGCTCTCATGACACTGTATGGAAGTTGAAACATGTATTCAATAAAGGTGACCACATTAGAGAAAAGTCTACAATAACAAATTTCAAGGAAATGAACTCACGTACATGAATTAAGGTAATAAACATCAAGGAAGCTATGGCTAGCTCTATTGTTTGTGTTTTGGTTCAGGTTGAGAAGATGAATGATTTCTACCATTGGGCTATGGAGTTAGTGATAGGTCTCTCAATAACAAAGGCTTTCCTTGTGGAAGTTGAGGCTCGTATATAATTCAATGAAAGGGTGACACATTCAGGAAAATCCCAATAACTCTAAGTTCAAAGGAAGTCAGAGCATGTAATACATGAATTCTGAGTAATGAAACTGTCAAACCAGGAGGTAACTCCTCAAAACTGCAATGTATATTAGCTGAAGAATGTACATGCTCTTATAGATGGGAGGTGAGGCTATTGGGATTCAGCTCCCAATGACTCTTGGCCTTCCTTATTTCCTAATAATAAATAATATACAAAAATAAATGTACATATGCAAGAAGTTAGGTATTAACATTCTACTTTAATCCGAGGATGTTTGGTGAGTCAACATGATAGACATAAACTTCTCTCTTCCAGAATTCTTTGGTGAAGATGTCGTTGGTTGCTCATTTATGGACAATGATGTAGATGGATGGTTTTGGCTTGAACATGATGTCGAATCAGATGGTATTTTGTATTGATGTGCTTTGTTCGATCATGGAACTTCGGGTTCTTGGACAAATTTATTGCAGAAGTGTTGTCGATCATGAGTGGAGTGGAATACATCTGTTTCATCTGCAAATCTTCCAGGATTTTCCGGAACCACACAATTTCCTTTGTTGCTTCAGCTGCTGCCACATATTCTGCCTCGGTCGTGGAATCTGCTGGAACTGACTGTTTGCGTGATCTCCATGAGACAGCTCCTGATCCAAGACTCATGGTGTAACCTGTGGTAGACACATTTCTTTAATGCATGTCTCAGAATCTGGAATGGAAGTATCCGGTCAAGATGTCACTTTTTGTGTATATTTGAGTCCAAAGTTTTGAGTCCCCTTCAAGTACCTTAGCACTCTTTTTGCAGCAGACCAATGTCCTTCACAAGGTTTTTGCATGAACCTTGAGAGGATTCCAACAGCAAATGAAATGTCAGGTCTGGTGGTGGTCGGATAGATAAGACTTCCTACAAGCTGTCTATACTTAGTTGCATCCTCAAATTCCTTCCCTTCAATAGATGTGAGCTTCAAGTTTTGTTCCATTGGAGTGCCTAAGGGTTTACAATCATCCATGCCAAATTTGTTCAAGAGATCTCCAATGTACTTCTTATGAGAAAGAAAGATGAATTTAGGATGTTGAATTACTTCAATACCCAAATAGTAATGAACATGACCCAAATCAGTCATTTCAAAACCTTTCTTCAACTCTTTCTTCATGGATGCAATATAGCTCTCATTGTTTCCTGTTATCAAAAGATCATCTACATATACCACAAGATATACAGCTGTTTTTCCAACTTTCTTAACAAACAAAGTTGCATGATCAAGATCAAAGTGTTTGAAATCAAGTTTGAAGATGCTGGATCGCTTCTCTTACCAGGCTTTAAATGGTGCCTGCTTGAGAGCCATACAAAGGATTTCACAAGTTTACCAAACTTTACAGCCAATTCTTGACCGCTATCACAAATCATGCCATTTGAACGCTAAACTTTCCTTCAGATCTCCATTCAAGAAGGCTGACCCTTTATCACAAATCCTTCTGGCTGGGACATATAAAATTTCTCCTTTAGATCTCCATTCAAGAAGGTTTTTTTTACATCCATCTGTTGGACTTTCCATCCATTCTGAGCTGCTAAGGCAAAGAGAGTCCGGATGGTGGTCCATTTTGCCGTGGGAGCAAAAGTTTCTTCATAATCGACTCCTTATTTTTGTGCGAATCCTTTTGCCACAAGCCCGGCCTTGTGCTTGTCAAGCGAGCCGTCTGCTTTGTACTTGTTCTTGTAGACCCACTTACAGCCAATTGGTTTCGTTCCCAAAGGCGGATCAACCAGCTTCCAAGTGCCATTCTTTATCAAGGCATCATAGTTCCTTCCGCACGTTTCTTTCCATTCATCATGAGAAGTTGCTTTCTTGAAGGAAGTTAGTTCATGATCTGTAGACAAACTCAATTCACGGTTATAAGCAATATCCATATCAACAGGAGAATCAGAATTACCTACATCACCTTTGATTTGTTGAGTGGAACTTCTTGTTCCCGTTTTTCCAACCTCATCAGGATGAACATTCTCCAGTGTCTTTGTCAGCCATTTGGGGGACCTTTCGAGATGGCTCGGCTGGTCACTTGACCGAGTTGGGATTGATCCAAGATTCAATCTCCCAATTCTCGTCAATCACATCATCCAATGTGTCATCCGTGGTGGTTTCTTCATGTGGGGGAGAGTGTGGTTCAGAAAATGATTCCACAGCTTGATTCACATCTATCCCCCTTCAAGGTGTGGAATCACATTATCAAATTCTTGGAAAGACTTTCGCATGTGTGAATCTTGAATTCATCTGTGCGATCAAAATTGACCTCAACAACCTTGTCACTTTGGATGATTCAAGAATATGACATTCTGCTATCACAAACTTCTTATTTGCTTCATCATGCAGACGATATCCTTTGGAGGTATTGGAGTACCCCAAGAAGATACATTTTCGACTTCTAGCACCAAGTTTGTTCTTTTGACCCTTGGGTATCAAGGCATAACAGGTGGACCCAAAGACCCTGAAATGCTTTACCGAAGGAATGTGGCCATGCCACATTTCAAAAGGAGTTTTGTTTCTAATTGAATTTGAAGGACACCTATTCTTTATGTAAACAGCACATAGAACTGCATCAGCCCAAAACATCAATTTTACATTCTTGAAAAATAACATGGAGCGGACCATATTTAAAATAGTTCTGTTCATTCTTTCAGCTACACCGTTCTGTTGTGGATTATATGGCACCGTTGTTTGATGTTTGATTCCATGTTGACGAAGATAATTTTCAAATTCGTTTGAAGTGTATTCTTTTCCATTATCAGTACGTAGAGAGCCAATATGTGTTTGTGCATCATTTTCAATCCATGCATGAAAATTCTTGAAAGTTTGAAAAGCATAAGACTTATTCTTCAGTAAGTAAATCCAACACATTCTGGTGTAGTCATCAATAAATGTCATCATGCATTTGTTTCCATTTGCAGAAGCAATAGGCATAGGGCCACATAAATCTGAATGAACAAGTTCAAGTTTCCTATGTGCTCTTGAGTGTGAATCATGAAATGGCTGTTTGCTATGCTTTCCTAGAATACAAGCATCACATTCCTTAGGTTTTCTAGGAATTGTAGGCAGTCCATCAACACCATTTTTCTTCAACAACCGAAGGCTGTCATAGTTTAAGTGTCCAAATCTAGCATGCCATAAAAGACTTGATGGAAATGTACCTTCATCATGATGTGAACTGAATGCAAAGTTTTGAGCATGAGCAGATGAACCTTTCAGCTTCAAGAGTCTCCCTTCTTCTATTCCCTCCATGACAAGTGAGTGATCTGATGATTTTCTGACCTCTGCCTTGCCATCAAACAAGTGAACTGAGTGTCCTTGCTGCCGGATTTCAACCAGGGACAACAAGTTTCTCTTCAACTCCGGGAGGTATAGAACCTCATGTAGGATATGATCAGGAAGACCAGGCAGTTTAAGCCTGACTGTGCCAAGCCCTGATGGCTTGAGTTTGGATTTATCTGCAAAATATACTGCTCCATCAAATTTGTCAGTGAAATCTTCAAAAAAATCTTTTCTAAATGTCATGTGACATGTTGCTCCTGAATCTAGCAACCAATCATCTCCCCATGAAGTAAATGAAACATCAAAGAGGTTTTCAGTTACTCCATTGTTACAATGTGCTAGAACATAGTGAGCGGATTCAGGGGCTTTACCTTTGTCTTTGTCATTGGTTTTACCTTTGTCTTGATTTCTGTGCTGCTCAATTTTGTTCCATGGTGTTCTGCATTTGGGTGCATCATGTCCATCTCTATTGCAGCGTGTGCAATGAAGATGGGATTTGTCAGCTTGTCTGCCCCCCCTTTCTGTGAAGTTCCTTCTTCCTCTTCCTCTTCTGCCACCTCTTCCTCTGAATGAATCTGGAGCATGATTCTTTTCTCTATGTGCCAAATATGCAGCTTCTTCGGAAGATGAAGGGACTGTCATCTTCCCAAAAGCTTTCTCTCTTTCTGCAAACTTCTGCTCAAGTTTATCAAAGGTGATTTGTTCAAGGTTTCCACTTGCTTGCAAAGACTCAAGATAATGTGAGTAAGTCGGATATAATGCCTTAACATATGCTATGAGAGGTATGTCCATTTTTACACCGGTGTTTTTAATGTCATGCATTATAGATCTTATTTCTGAAGCTAAAGCAAGGGGATCATCATTTTTCATCTCAAGACTGAACAGCTTAACCATCAATTGAACATTTTCTAATTCTGAGTGTGAGTCATAGAGTTCTTTTAGTTTCTTCAAGGCTTCATAGGCATTTGAGAATGATGAAATATGGCTACTCACCTCTTCACTTACTGAAGCTGCAATCAAGGCATAGGCCTTGCAGTTCTTGTTTTCCCAGATGGCAAGCTCTTTGTCTGAAGTGGGCTTCTCTGGTGGATTCTCTGCTTGTCCTTCACAGATTCCTCTCCACAGCTCATTAAAAATCAGTGTGTGTTTAATCTTTCGAGACCATTCAAGATAGTTCTCTTTGCCAGAGAGAACTATCCCAACAATAGAGATGAGAGAATGCATTAGACTGCTGGAAAAATCTTCTGAAGAGGAAACAAATTCTGCTATAAAACTTCAAACTCTTGAAATATTTCAAATACAGGGGCAAAAACTCTTGCTGGAAAAAATTTTCTGAGTTTAAAAACTCTTTCTGGAAACTATATCTGCTCAGAAAACTTTGCTGGACACTGAATTTTAAAAAACACTCTATGCTATAGACTGAATTCTGCATAAAAAAAATGTATATTTTTTTTTTTTGTTTGGGGAAAAGTGTATATGAAAACAAAATGGAATTATGAATGGGAGGGATTGAAAGGGCGTAATGGGAAGTATGAGCGTGGGCGGAATTATGAAAGGAGGGGCGCAATGGGAGGGGCGCAATGTTGTAATGATGGGAGGGGTATCATAACACAACTCTTATCAACTTAACACAACTCTTGTGAATACCATAACACAACGCTCAATATATAATGGACAGTATATATATACCGTGGAGTGGTATTTAAAAACTTTGAAAGGGCAGCGTTTTAAATGAAATGGAGCGGTATTACATATGAACTAGACGCAGCGTTCAATATAATAGAATAGACAGCGTTCAATATATAATGGAATAAACAGCGTTCAATATAATGGAATAGACAGCGTGGAATATATAATGGAATAGACAACGTTCAATATAATGGAATAGACACAGCGTGTACTGTTGTGACAGCGTTATAATACCACGCAATGGAAATATATAACAAGTATATAAAAAATATGCAATGAACTGTTGTGACAGCGCAATGGAAATATATAACATATATGCAATGAACTGTTGTGACAGCGTTAAAACATATGACACCACCAGCGTTGCGTTTGACAATGTATGGCAGGGCGGACAGCGCTTTATTGTATGGATATCAACACCACAGCGTTAAAACATATCAACACCACCAGCATTGCGTTTGACAATGTATGGCAGGGCGGACAACGTTAATGCATATCATGACAGCGTTGATACCAGCGTTTAAAAAATCAATACCATGACAGCGTTTTATTGTAATACCGCCCTTTCAAACTTTTAAGACGTAGGTGCAGAGTTGGAAGGCCAAAAGGCCGAGTGGGAAGCTCTGCGCGCGGAGGGACGAAGTGTGAGGGTGAGTGTGTATAACAATGGAGGAGGGAAGGCGTAGGGAGAGGGCGCAGGGATGAGGGAGAGGGCGTAGGGAGAAAGTGAGGGAATGGAGTGAGGTAGGGAAATGAATGGGCACCAGAATGGGTCGATAGGTATGGAGTGGGGAAAGGAGAATGAGGAGGCCCAAAAGGGCGTTACATAAAAAAAATTTGAACTTGAATCTGCAGAAGACAGTTGCAGGACTGCTGGACTGGTAGAGCCTGCAATTTGCAGATTGACAGAGCCTGCAGTCTGCAGGAGCTGGAGCTGCAAATGTCAGTGCTATTTAGGGAAAAAAAATGCAGAATAACAGTCTAGCAGTAATGAGTAGCAAAAAAACATTAAAAATATTAACTGAGCAAAGGGTAGGGAGTTACACCACAGGGCAGAAATGCCAAATGTGGAGCTGGCTCTGATACCATGTTATGGAAGAGAAACATTTCAAATATAGGACGTAAAAATCATTGAAAATACACTAAGAATCTCAAGTGAAGAAAAGTTGTATGTTACTATATATATCATTCAATCTGAAGCTTTACAAAGTGGTCTACTTAGATAACATTTTCCAACCTATAGGTTGAAACCAACATCAGCATGTATACATTGGGCTTATGGAGTCAAATCAATCTTAGAAAATCAGTGAATCTAATTGACATGGAAGTTGAGGCATATCAGGGTTTTTATTCATGAGACATACATTTGAGACATGTAAAAACACAGTCAGCCCATTTATAAAGGAATTCAAAGCATTTAAATATGAGTTCTGAGTAATATAAATGAACACGACTACAAATAAGATATATAAGAAACACTGATAGAACAAGAAAACACTAAAAACCCCTTCTGAATCTGAAGTTGGTCAAGTAGAAGCTCTCTCCATTAGTTGAAACAGTGTTTTTACAATATGCATCAGTTTTGCTAAAAAGTCTCCAACCCTTTTCTAATTCGACCTCTTTTCCTTTAATAGACCATTACAACAAGATATGAACTCATATTTTGCTAGATACTTCAAATTCCTAATTATTGACACCTTACATAACCATAAAACATCAAATTTATGACAAACAGACACCTATCCTACTTGACAATCCTATTTCAAGTAGGACTCAAACTCTTCATTACTATATTTAACAACCTTATCCTAACAACCTTATCTATTTGAAATTACATCATTGACAAGTCTCTCATCACATGGTCGAATTTGGATGATGGGCTTGAGTTCTTCATGACCACTTTGCTGACCTCCACATAAGAATGAAACCAAACCCTATTTTTTAGGCATATGGTCTTTTGCATTCATTGAACATTCTGACCATCATGTACTCCTATTTTCGTGGTCCTTTGCTGTTGGAAGTTGAAGTAACACATTCCAAAATTCCTCCCTTGGCTCCAGTTGTCCATAACCATCATCAAACTATTCAAATGAGTTGAAAATAGACTGCGCTATGAAAATAAGATAGTTTCGTAGCGCTTCCCTTTAACTCTTTTTTCTTCAAATTCTTGACTTCTTTCCTTCAAACTCATCTTAATTACCTTTAAATATATCCTCCATAGCAATTTAAAACCTTAATTCATATTTTTACCCCCCCAAAATGTGATGAAAAAAGGCAAGAAAAGCTGTTAAAGCAATTTCGTAGCGTTTTTTGCCTTTTTTACACTATTTGCGCTACGAAACTGCTGAGTGATTAGTTTCGTCCAAATTTTTCCAAAATGAAAATTGTAAATGTGCTAAAAAATTAAAATCAATATCATTTCATCATATCACTTGAAAAACAGAGTCATTCCAGCCTTCTTGAGGTCCCTTCTTCATTTGCAATAGGTTGTCCTATTGGTTTTTCCTAATTTTTCCTAAAACATAGGTCTTCAGACAGAGCCTATATCTCCTAATCCATGATATATTTTTAGAAATAGAAGAATTTTTTGTAGGAAATGATGTATTTAATAAATACCTCTCTTGGGTTGTTGAAACATCTCTCCTGCTGTCCAGAAACAGGCTTTGAACAACATGTGTAAAACAGGAAAACTTTGTTTCTGAAAATAGGGCTTCAAAGAAAGCCTTGTATCTCCGAACTGATGACACTTGTGAGAAAAGTGAGAGAGGATTTTGTAGTTGGGGGTGTGATGAAAATAAACCTCTTTCATGATTCCAAAATACCTTTTAATTTGGCCCGAAATGGAGCTTGAAGTTGACTGCTAAACAGTCATATACAAGACATTTTGTAGCAGCAGTTTCGTAGCGCATTGTAAGTTATCAATTTCTCCCACCTCCTAATGAATTTGAGGAAAATGAGAGAGGTTTTTTTATTTGATTCTGTTATAAAGAAAAACCACTTTAAATTTTCCTAAATTCATTTTAATTTTCTCATAAACCTCCTTCGAAGTTGACTACTCAAAACCAGAAAACAGAGTTTTTGCTTCATATTGTGCTACGAAAAGACCATGCTTTCGTAGTGCAAAACAACTTTTTTGAACTAGTGGCACTACGAAAGTAAGGTTTCTTAGATAATTGCCAATTTTGATGAAAAAATTAGGGAAATGAAATGAATGATGAAATGATGAATGAATTGACATAAAAAACCTTTAAAATGGATTTGTTTAACACTAAGGAAGGTTCAAACCTAAAAATCTAATACTCCCTTTTGGTCAAATTCATGAAATGACTCCTAATTGACCCATGATAAAAAAAAAAAAATTGAAATAATGATGTTTTGAGAATTTTTGAGTGATAACACTATGAACCCTATTGCACTATCGTCAACATCAACAACGGGTTTGGCCACATAAAATAAGCATGGACTTAATGGTCCAACCAACATAGAACCATTTAACTCATTGCACTGTATGCATTCAATACAATGAATGAACTTTGCACTGCAAGACTTGAATGCCACAGGCGCTTTAAATTTTTGAAAGAAATGTATAAAAATGAGCTATTAAAATAAAGACGTGGCGAAGTGTTTCAAATCCCCCACCAATCTCTTTCTTCACCAAATCAACCATTCCTCGAGATGGTAGATGACACGATGGCGGTGATGATAAGGTCCCAGGATCAAATCTCTAAATTTTTTGTTGCAGAGGATGATTGAAATAACTCTTGCCTATATATTGTGATGAAAGATAATACATGTGGAGTTTGATCAAGCCTGAGTTGCAAGCCAATACTTTCTCCTCACTTCTCAGTGGTGCACCGGGAAATGCTACGGCTATTCCATGGGATTTGGTGTCATCGAAGTCTTATGGTAGAAGCCATAGCTCGTTGAGTAATGATAGCCTACAGCTCTGCATGACGGTCTCAGATGCGAGAGCTCTAATTTCTTGATCAATTGTTCTTTCTCCTCCTATGAATTTTCCGAGGACTATTTATTTGATGATGAATAAGATCAAGAAATGATCAATACGGTCAAGAAAGGAGTCGATGTGGCTTGGGCTCGAGCTTTTCCCCTGCCTCTGACTTCAATATCTTAATGCAATCCCTCTTACATGCAATCTTTTAAGAAGGATGACCTACAGTCTATTAAGGCACCTATGTAAAGCCATAATTTCTGCACTCTTATCGCGAGGGCGGGCACCTCAAAATGCAGCTCATCAGCTTATTAGCATAAAGGAGGAGGCGAGTTGGTGAATTGGTGGTGATACCACACAACATGCAACAAACAACTATATGTGAGTATTAAAAAGGAGAGCATATATCATTCAAAGTTGGTATATAAGATACCATTCAACAGTGGTATATACGATATAACACCTGCGTAACTGTGATACAATATAGTGTATGGAAATTGGTAAACTGTGATACCACCAGGGTTTTATTATCACAGAGGGATTCGATGGTATGTAAATGCATCGAGAGGGAAAATGCATGGATATGAGGGTGTGTGACTATGAAACAAAAAGGAGTGTCGAGTGGACAACAAACAAGATTGTAGAGAGGTTGCTATGCGAAGAGGGAATCATAGTTTCAAGAATGTGTAATGAACCTTCAGTCGGTGTACATCTAGGAATTGAGAAGAAGTCAAACTATGGGAGAGCACTTCTGATAGCGCTTTTTCCTTGGCTGTGACTTTGTAAGAGGCAGCATATTGTAAAATATTCATAGTATTTTCTCTTAAAGCCCATTTCTCAACATAAGTCTTTGTAATATTCCTAAATTAGCATGTAGCTAATTGGAATATTAAAATCTAATTTTGCTTTCTTGTCAGATGAATAAATGGGTAGGAAGACCCATAAATCTCTTTATTAGGATTAAAACTACTTCTCAAGTGAAAGTGGATCATATTTTAAGCTTAATAAAGCACCCTAAGGTGTGAAAAAGGGCTAGAGCATGTGGACTGGGTCAACTTTGACCAAATAAATAGTGTTGTCATGGAGGAGTGGAAATTTATGGAGAGACAATGCAGTTTAGATGGAGACACATTGCATGGAAGTAGTAGCATTAATAGATGGGGCTTAGGGTTTGGAAGATCATTTATTATATAAGAAAGAGGATGGAAGCCATATTATGCATGTATTGGTATATGATATTTCTAAATATATGGTATGTTTAGACATATATCTTTCTCTTGTTGTTTAGCTGAGATTGAGTGTTGTTTAGCACTAGGTGTTCCTGATTGGGAATCCCACCTCTTCCATAGAGAAGCTCTTGGCTGAGTCTTGTACTACATTGTCCACTATTAGGCTTAAGGCTATTAGGTTTGTGTTATATTCTTTCCATGACTAGTCACGCGCGAGGGGGTAACAGGGGGGGCAATAGCCCCCCCTGTACGTTGCACCGGGCGCAACTTATAGGGGGGCAGTAGTCCCGCCTGTCGGGGTCCAAGGAAATGGCTTGGGAAGAATTTTTTGGTCCTTATTTTCCCGTGGGAAGACCCGCCCATGGTTTTGTGCATGGGTTTGCACATGGTTTTGGGGCATGATGGTTTTTGGCCCTTGGTATTTTGTAGATCCGGTCAAGGGAACTACGATTATGTTCTAATCCAGGGTTAATGGATTGGGTTTATGTATGCTTCGACACGTATATATATGTATTGTAACACTAAAAGGAATATAATGAAAAATCAAGCTGGTCATCCTGATTTGGGATCCAGGGGAAAATATCTGTGTTTAGTTTTTTTATGTTTTATGCTCTCACTATTGTTTATTTTTTGTTTGAAATATTCATTCGTAGATAATTTATGTACAGGTTTAAAATCTACATTTGGTATCAGAGCAGTTTCGGCTTAAGGGGACGCATTTGCTGCTGAAGGGTTTTTTGCTCAGGCCTGAGGTAGACCCTGTTCAATGGGAGATCTGCAGGATCGATTCTTGCGATGAAAGAAGATGGTGAGCGATGGGAAGATAGAGATTGATAAATTTAATGGTCAGAGTTTTGAGTTGTGGAAGCTCAAGATGGAGGATCTACTGGTGGATAAGGACTAGTGGATCATGGTAGATCTGAGTACTAAACCAACAGAAATGTCAGATGAAGACTGGAAGAAACTGGATTGGAAGGAAAAGTACACAATACGGTTGTGTGTCTCAGATTCAGTATTGTTGAATGTATTTGGGGAAGCTACGACGAAGACCTTGTGGGACAAACTTGGGACTTTGTAACAATCTAAGTCTCTGGTGAATAAATGGTTCCTACAAAAAAAATTGTATAATCTAACGATGAATGATGGAGACTCCATGAAAGAGCATCTGAATGCCTTCAATATTGTGGTAAGTCAATTGTCATCTATTGATATTAAAATCTCATATGAAGATAAGTGCATTAGTTTGTTGTGTTCTCTACCAGACTCATGGGACAGTCTGGTTATTGCAATAGGTAGCATTAAAAATACCTTGAATTTTGATGATGTTGTCTCAGCCTTGCTATCAGAGGACATTAGATGGAGAAATATGGAGGGCCATAATGGAGATGCCTTATCTATAGGAGGAAGGTCCCAAAATAGAAAAAAGAATAAGGTTTCGAGTGGGAGATCTAAATCTAAAGGGAGATCTAAATCTCCTGGAAAGTTTGTAAAGGTGTGCTGGAAATGCGGAAAGGAAGGTCACTACAAAAATGACTGTAGATCTAAAGCCCTTGAGAAAGGAAAGGGATCTGATGATGCTCCTTCTGTAGAGGAAAAAACCACCTCGGATGAAGGTGGGGATGTGTATTTGGCTTCTTCTTCAAATGCACATGTAGATCATGAGTCATGGTTGATTGACTTAAGTGCATCCTTTCACTTCACTCCTCATAGGGAGTGGTTCTGCAAGTATGAGAAATATGATGGTGGTGAGGTCTTCTTAGGTGATTATAGGAAGGCTATAATTTTCGGATGTAGAAAAGTCAAGCTGAAGCTAAGAGGTGCATGGATTAGAAAACTTCCTGGTGTTCTGCACATTCCTGTATTGGCCAGAATTCTAATTTCTATAAGCAAGACCAATGATTCAGGTGTAAAAATAGTGTTCAAGAAAGATGCTTGTAAGATGGTTCGGGGAGCACTGCTATTAATGCAGGGAGTTCGGATTGGAACTCTGTACAAGCTTCAGGGCAGCACTATTATTGATGGGTGCAACAGTTCTGTGGTTCCCTAAAGTGGAGCAGAAAACCTAGCGGTATCTGGAGAAAAGACCATGCTATGGCATCCAAGGCTTGGAAATATTGGAGACAAGGGCCTTCATATGCTGCATGGAAATGGTATGGTAGAAGGTATTTCTAATAGCTCTTTGGATTTCGATTTCTGTGAACATTGTGTATATGGGAAGCAGAATCGGGTGAGTTTTCCTTCTGGTGCTAAGAGGGCAAACAAGATATTAGATCTTGTGCACAGTGATGTGTTTGGACCTGTGTCGATTCCATCACTGGGTAAGTCTGTGTACTATGTTTTATTCATAGATGAATTCTCAAGGAATACATGGATATATTTCTTGAGGAAGAAATCTGAAGTCTTTGATAGATTTAAATAATTTAAGGCTCTGGTGGAAAACTAGACAAAGAAGAAGATAAAGATGTTGAGGACAGATAATGGTGGGGAGTTCTTCAAGAAGGAATTTGAAGAGTTCTGTAAGAAGTGTGGTATAGTATGGCAAAAGACTACTCCATACACATCTCAACAAAACAGAGTTGCAGAAAGAATGAATATAACGTTGATGGAAAATGCAAGAAGCATGCTCAGTGGTACCAAGTTAGGACAAGAATTCTGGGTAGAGGCAGTGGAGACTACATGTTACTTGGTTAAGAGACCACCTTCATCAACGTTGGAGGATAAGACTCCACATGAGGTATGGACTGGTAAGAAACCCTCTCTTTCACATCTGAGGGTATTTGGATGTGATGCATATGTACATGTTCAAAAGGAGAAAAGGAGAAAGTTGGATAATAAATCTGAAAGGTGCATCTTTATTGGGTATAAGGATGGTTTAAAGGGTTACAAGCTTTGGAACCCGGAAAGAAGGAAGGTTGTGTACAGCCGAGATGTGGTGTCTAGAGAGGTGAAAGATATTGTTAAACATGAATTCCTACCAAAGGAACCTGAGAAGATAGATTTTGAGCTAAAGGAGGATGAATTAGAGTCTACAACAGAAGAAGACTCAGAAGAGGAAGAGCCACAAACTCCAGCTGTGAGAAGATCAGTTCGGGAAAGAAGAAAACCAGAAAGGTATAGTCCATCTACTTTCTCTTTAAATTTTTCTTTAACTATAACTGATGATGATCCCAGAACCGTCAGGCAGGCAGTAGATTCGAAGGATGGAAAACTATGGAAGGAGGCCATGGTTGATGAAATGGCATCCTTGCATAAAAATGAGGCATGGGATCTGGTGGAGTTGCCGGCTAGAAGGAAGCCCACTGGGAGAAAATGGGTGTTTAAGAAGAAGATGAAAGTAGAAGGCAAGGTGGAGAAATACAAAGCTCGGTTGGTAGCAAAAAGTTATTTCTAGGTGCCAAGAATTGATTTTGGTGATATTTTTTCTCCTGTTGCCAAAGTTAATTCTATTATATTACTTTTATCTGTTGCTGCTGCATTTTATTTTGAGGTAGAACAGATGGATGTGAAGACAAAATTTCTTCACGGGGATCTAGAAGAGGAGATCTACATGAAACAACCTGAAGGCTTTATGGCGAAGGGGAAGAAAGAGCTAGTATGCAGGTTAAAGAAGTCTCTGTATGGGTTAAAACTGTCACCAAGGATGTGGTATCAAAAATTTGATACCTATATACGAGGACTTGGCTTCACTAGAAGCTAGGAGGATCACTGTGTTTATTTTAAATTAATTGGTGATTGTGTTATTTATTTGGTCTTTTATGTGGATGATATGTTGTTGATTGGAAATGACAAAGAAATTATCTAAGATTTGAAGACCCAACTGTTCTCCAAATTCGACATGAAGTATCTTAGTGCTGAAAATTATATTTTGGGCATGGAAATTAAGAGAGATCAAGAAAATAGGAAGCTTAGGTTAAACCAGAGGAAGTATGTCGAGACTATATTGCAGAGGTTCAATATGCAGGATAGTAAATTGGTGAATTTTCTGATTCCTGTAGGTACAAAGTGGTCTGCTAAATAGTGTTCGAAGACACAAGATGAATAGGAGGATATGTCCCATGTTCCATATGCAAGTGCAGTGGGTAGCCTAATGTATTCAATGGTATATACTAGACTAGACATTGCACATGAAGTGGGAGTACTGAGCAGGTTTATGTCAAACCCAGGGAAGGAGCATTGGACAACATTGAAGCAGGTTTTCAGATATTTGCATGGCACTAGTGATTATGGCTTGGGCTACTAGGGAAAACCAGGATTGGAAAGTGTGTTGGACATTCGTGGTTTTGTTGATGCAGACTGGGCTGGAGATCTAGACCAAAGAATATCTACAAATGGGTATGTGTTTAGCCTATTTGGAGGTGCAATCAGTTGGATGAGTAAAGGACAGTTTGTAGTGGCTCTTTCAACTACAGAGGCAGAATACATGGCAGCCACACATGCAAGAAAGGAAGCAGTTTGGTTGTATATATTGTGTTCAAGTATGGGGTTGGTGCAACAAGCTATAAGGATAGACTGTGATAGCCGAAGTGCAATTTTCTTGGCTAAGAACCTTGCTTATCATTCAAAGAAAAAGCACATTGATGTTTAATATCACTTTGTGAGATATATGGTTGAGGAAAAAAGGGTTTTGTTGGTAAAGGTTGACACTTTGAAGAATGTTTCAGGTGCATTGACAAAGTCTATGAGCACTCAAAAGTTCTCTTGGTGTAGAGAAATGATGGGTGTTGCAAAGCTGGGCTAATGACTCAGCTGTCCTGTGGCCCCCTGCGGAAATAAAACAACAAGTGGGAGAAAATTGGGTTTGTGTTATATTATTTCCACGAAATTTTTTTTGGTCCTTATTTTCTAGTGGACGGACCCACCCATGGTTTTGTGCATGGGTTTGAACATGGTTTTGGGGCATGATGGTTTTCGGCCCTTCGTATTTGTAGATCCGGTCAAGGGAACTACGGTTATGTTCTAATACAGGGTTAATGGATTGGGGTTTATGTATGCTTCAGCATGTATATATATATGTGTGTGTGTGTGTGTGTGTGTGTGTGTGTGTGTGTTGTAACACTAAAAGGAATATAATGAAAAATCAAGCTGGTCGTCCCGATTTGGGATCGAGGGGAAAATCTCTGTGTTTATCTGTTTTATGTTTTATGCTCTCGCTATTGTTTATTTTCTGTTTTAAATATTCGTTTGTAGATAATTTATGTACAGGGTTAAAACCTATAAAGGCCAAGCTTCATCTTTCATTTACAATGCAGATCCCGTTGAGGGTCAAGTTGTTTTGCACGTTGCAACAGTGGAAGATTGTATTGGGTGTTTTTTGGGCTAGTTTTGCAATGGAGGAAGGTTTCCTTCCATTGGGAGGCTAGTAAAGGAGCCCCATTAGGCTTATTTGATATATTTTGTGTCATGCCAAGGTAATTTTACCCCCTACAATGTAGTTCTACTTCATATCTGCGTTATTTTACTGAACTTTTGCAGTCGGCAAACCAAAAATGGCTGAAAATCCAAAGTTAAACCCTGGCCAAACCATTTATGGGTTTTTCTGGGTTTTTTGAGTAGAATGCGTGGTTAAAATTATGGATCATTTTGAGCACCGTAACAGCCTTCCACGCATGGTTCTTCTCCTTAGAAGTAGTAGTTTCCAGCAGCAAGAATTTCCTCAGCAGTAGTAGTTTGCTTTCCATTGAAGGGATCAACCCTTCATTGAGAGAGTCCTTTTTGAATATTTCTTTTAGATCTACATCAGATTCCCACCTCCTTCTATGTGATTTAGTTGCAGTTCATCTTCAGCCCTAGGGCTTTAGATCCACCATTCATATTTAGTGTATTTCCGGAAACTCATCTTGGGTTGTCTTGGAAAAGTGTTGAGGAGCATAGATCTCCATTTTTGGCCCTCTATGAGCATGATCTTATCAGATCCATTTATATATATGTTCCAGCTACAGTATTATTCACTAAAACTGTGTTTTTCTTGCTTTAGTACTTTGTGTAGGAGTGTATTACATGTTTTGGGTGAATTTTGGCACTGGTGGCTTCCTTTTCCTATCTTGATGGGCTTGATCCCCAAGATATTGTACTTATTTATTGCTGTTATACATAATACTATGGATCTATCATTTGGCTCACATGTAATGTGTTAATACTTGTTGTTTTTTCCATTATTATGAGCTATATTCCTGCTTTTCGTATTTGGGAATATTACAGTGGTATCAGAGCATAATCTTGGCTCAGCCTGTGAAGACATTGCATATATGCTATCAAAAGAGGAAGAAGCTTCTCACATAAAAGAGAAGGCTTACAGGAGGGACAAAGGCAAGTCTCCATTATTTGGAGAAATGGAGGGAAAGAATTTTTCAGAACTTCTTCTCCAAGCTATGCATGAGCTTTAAAGAGAAATCAAGGGAATAAGGAGGGAAAGACATGAAGGTCCCTCAAGAAGATTTGCACATAAAGAAAGCTCCAATTCTTCATATTATGGGTGAGATAATTCAGCCACATAATCATATCTACAAAATGGTACCATGCCTACATTCTTGGTAAGCGCAGAAGAAGAAGGAGAAACACCAAAGGAGGAGACTCTTGGTGACTATCTCCAAGAATATGAATCTCAGTCTTGAAGATTCAAGGAGCATCTAAACTTCCAATGATTTTTTCAAATCAAAGAAGAGAGAAGATCCAGTAATCACAATCGAAGAAGAGGGTGCATGAAACACACTTTGGGTAGATTATTTCTACCTACTTTTGATGGGTCACCCAAGAGCACAGCTAAGGCTTGGGTAAAGAAGCTAGACACATATTTCTAGCTGCATCAAGTTTCAGTAGAGGAAGACATTAGAGTAGCAGTGCTGCATCTTGAAGGTAAGGCTTATTCCTGGTGGTTATTTCAATCTTATTCATTGAATAATGCAAATATATCCACTTATGCAAAGTTTAGTAGGATTTTAGTGAAAATATTTGATTTAAAAGAATCTAAAACTTCCTTGGGAGAGCAAACCAAGCCGAAGAAATCAGAACCTTTGCATGAGTTGGAAGGATGCATGAAGCCAACTCCATTTCAGAACATTTTTGAGGGGGTTAAAGATCTGCAATATGATTTGCCAAGGGAAAAGGCCCCACTTCAGCAATAGATTTCTTCTCAAGAGGAAGAGATGAGGATTCCTTCTTCAAGAGGAGATCAAGACAAAGGATCTCTTAATGATGAGGTATTCTCCATTGATGAGGAGGAGGAAGAGGAAGAGCTGGAAATATCCTCCAGCGCTGTGACATCAAGAGGATATCTACTTCTATTTGGAGATGGAGATGAAGCAATTGCTTCAACTAGAGGAGCTCTTGCATCTTTGCAAGAAGTTCCAAAGGATATTACATATCAAGATCTTGAGAAGCATGTGTCTATGTTGATAGATAATGAGACAAAACAATGGAGGAAGTGTGTTCCAACATTGAATGAAATATTGGGGACACACTCTATGATAGATCATTCCTATGTGATCAAGACTTTTGACACCAATAAGATGTTGGGTGTACATAGATTGATTAAAATTGAAAAAGACACCTTAGACTGTGATATCTTGTAGAAGGTAGGAGGAAATTAGAAGGAGGGCCAGCACCAAATGATTGGGAACATATACACCCATCCTTTTCAGCAGGTTTATATACAGAAGTAGGAGGATGATTTGGGCAGGGACAAATTAGTCCACTCACATTTACAGCCTGCTTGAGGCCTTGATGTTTCATTACGTGGAGGCATTCCACCAAGGAGACCCCCTGATTAAAAGATGATCAAAGAGTTCTCTCAACATGTTTTACCACACATCGATCCTGGAGGAGTGGGAACAGTGGGAGGTCATTGTACAACACTGAGAGTCATGGGTAGACTCAAGGAGGAGGGAGAAATTCTCCCAACATCATCATTACCCACTCTCATTTTAGATTCTGTGTTGTGGGAGGAGCAACATGGGGAGGATAGAAGCCTTATAATATGTACCTTTGGCATGGGAGATATCAAAGAGGAGGTCAGCCCTATGATAGATGTTCTTTGTGATAGATCATCAATGCTATCACTATGAAGGATAGATCTATATTGGAAATCCCAGCTATTGGTGGATTATTCCAAGGATCTTTTCACATGGATGATACTTGATGACTAGATACATGAAGAGGGCTATTCAGTCAAAGATGAAGTCATCAATTATCATGGAAGGATCTTCTTATCTAGAGCCTCCAAGCTCAAGGAGAAGTTGTTGCAAAGAGCACATGATTTTATTTTTAGCCATATTCCATGAGAGCCTACAACACTATCATGAAGAGATACACTTGGGAAGGATTTGAAGAGGAACTATATCAACATTTGAAAAGATGCATGGACCTGTGGAGATGGGAGAGATACATAACTCAATGGAGTTATTATAGCCACCTCTTTCCTCTTTTGGAATGAGAGGGGATCTATCTATGGACCACTCCATTTGTATGAGTAGAAATTTTAGTAAGGAACATTCTTATGTACATGATGTTTCATTTAATGATTATTTTCATTACTTTACCATGTATATGCAGGCCATTGCTCCAAGGAGGAGCATTCTTCCATATAAAATTCATGGCAAAATTTAGGCTATAAACATTTCTGAACATGGCCACTCCTTTGGAGGATATAGGGAGATGTTGTATCACTATGGGTGCACTCCAAAAGCACCAAACATTTCTCACCTTTTCGGCCATTGTGAGAAGACTTGGGCGGCAAGTAAGTGGAGGGGAAACCACTTACCATATCACTATTTGATGAAGTCAGGAGATATACTACGCTGGTTCCACATGTGGGACTATGATCCACCTCCATTATTGCATTTGATTGTTTATGTATCACTGGTTTTGATCCCATATGCTGATGATGTTATTATTATTGTTGGGGACATGATTGGAGGGATGACACATTAGTTGGATGTGTCCATTGGGAATGAAACTTCCCACATTTCTTCATGCTTCAAGCGGAGCATGGGACATTATATGGCTGCTACATTACATCATGTGTTTCCTTATGAAGGGAGCCATATGATTGACTTATGTCTTTGGGAGGAGCCTCTCTCACATGGGAGGCATTTTTCTATGAATTACCATTTTTGGAGGGTGATTCATTTCATATGGATGATAGCTTGGAGGATGGAGCTTCACATGGGGATAAAGTTCCCTATATTTTGCAGATCTATCCTTGCAGTTGCTTGAGGACAAGAAACATTTGGGAGGGGAGGGTTGTAATATTCCTAAATTAGCATGCAGCTAATTGGAATATTAAAATCTAATTTTGCTTTCTTGTCTGATGAAAAAGTGGGTAGGGAGACCCATAAATCCCTTTATTAGGAATAAAACCACTTCTCATGTGAAAGTGGATAATTTTTTCAGCTTAATAAAGCACCCTAAGGTGTGAAAAAGGGCTATAGCATGTGAAATGGGTCAACTTTTACCAAATCAACAACGCTGTCATGGAGGAGTGGACATTTATGGAGAGATAATGCAGTTTTAGATGGAGACACGTTGCAAGGAAGTAGTGGCATTAATATATGGGGCTTAGGGTTTGGAAGCTCATTTATTATATAAGGAAGAGGATGGAAGACATATTATGCATGTATTAGTATATGATATTTCTGAATATATGATCTGTTTAGACATATATCTCTCTCTTGTTGTTTAGCTAAGATTGAGTGCTATTTAGCACTGGGTGTTCCTGATCAGGAATCCCACCTCTTCCATAGAGAAGCTCTTGGAGGAGTATTGTACTAAATTTTCTACTATTAAGTTTAAGGGCAAGCTTCATCTTTCATTTGCAGCACAAATCCCGTTGAGTGTTAAGTTGTTTTGCAGGTTGCAGTAGTGGAAGATTGTATTGGGTGTTTTCTGGGTTAGTTTTGCAGTGGAGAAAGGTTTCCTTCCATTGGGAGGCCAGTAAAGGAGCCCTTTGGGCTTATTTGATATATTTTACATCATTCCAAGGTGATTTTACCCCCTAAAACACAGTTCTAGTGTAGATCTCCGTTATTTAAGTGATTTGTTGTAGTGGGCAACCCAAAAATGGCCGAAAATACAAAGTTAAACTTTGGCCAAACCATTTCTGGGTTTTTCTGGGTTTCTTGAGTAGAATCCATGATTAAAATTATAGGTCACTCTGAGCAACCTAACAGCTTTCCACACATGGTTCTTCTCCTCAAAAGTAGTAGTTTCCAACAACAACAATTTCCTCAGTAGCAGTAGTTTGCTTTCCATTGAAGGGATCATCTCTTCATTGAGAGAGTCCTTTTTGAGGAGTTCTTTCATATCTACATCAGATTCAGCCACCTCATTCTATGTGCTTCAGTTGCACTACATATTCATCCCTAGGGCTTTAGATCCACCATTCATATTTAGTGTATTTCCTGAAACCCATCCTGGGTTGTCTTGGAAAAGTGTTGAGGAGCATATATCTCCATTTTTGGCCCTATATGAGCATGATCTTATCATATCCATTTATATATATGTTACAGCTACAGTATTAGTCACTAAAACTATGTTTTTCTTGCTTCAACACCTTGTGTAGCGGTGTATTACATGTTTTGGGTGCATTTTGGCATTGGGCTTGATCCCCAAGATCTTGTACTTATTTAATGCTGTTATACATAATACTATGGATAGATCATTTTTCTCACATGTAATGTGTTAATACTTGTTTTTGTTTCCATTATTATGAGCTATATTCATGCTTTTCCCATTTGGGAATATTATAGTCTCGGTCTCCACTCCAATAGGCAGAAGCAAGCCCACGAGAAATTGCACCCCTACCTAGTAGTGGCAAAACAAAGGAGTTGTGGGTCATTGTGTGAGGGACAATCCTGGCAGATCAGACGAGCATAATCGCAGTGTGTAATGGACAACCATCAATGTAAACGATATAGGTGATGTTTCTGAAATATGTAGAGGACAAAGGTGACAATTGCTCAATATTAAGAGATTGTTTGTAGCTCTGATACTGTTACACCATTATTTGGTCATCTAACCTATTATCATTAGATGGACCCAAGTACACCATGTAAGACCAATTTTACCCTAAGTAAAATTACTTTCACTATGTAAAATAACTTAATAAACCACATTTATTAGGTTGTTTATGGTCTAAACAAGAAACCCCAAAAGAGTATTAAGAAAATCTATGTTGGTACAGGACTCCCTCATGGAATATTGTTAAATCTTATTTAAATAATATTCCCTGTTAAATATGACTAAATCACCCACAAGTAATTAAATAAATCATTATTTATTTGATTATCATTGAACCACTTCCTTAAAATGATAAATAAATCATTTATTTATTTATTATTTACAAATAAAGGGATTTGACCGAAGTCAAATACCTTTTCCCTCCAACAAATATAATAAAATATTCCATAAAAGGTGGATCTAGATTTGGTTAACATTATTTTAATCATGCACCAAGATCTAGAATGACCCAATATTTTGTTATAAATAGGAGGGTTTTTTCCTACCATTCTTCACCTTTTGTTGCCTATTAGATCACTCTGGATCTATACACTTGGTCACATTCTACATTATTTGTTGTGTGAGCTCCCTTTGAGTTCTATCTTTGTCTGGGTTTTCTATACCAACAAGAGAGAGAGATTCTAGATCTGAAGTGCTGAGGACTTCCAAGAACCCATCCCATTGAGGAGAGTTGGATACGCCTTCTTGTTTTCATCCCAGGTGCCCTTAATACAAAAATTCTTTCAAAAATTGTTCTTGTCTTGTCTATTGGATATATGGAGCAAACCCTTATTTTTACTGCTTAATGTCTTTCTATGCATAGATATGGTTTTTTGCAGCTCTTGTCTTGATCAACTAACTACAGATCTGAAGATATTGGTAGCCACTTTTGATGTTAGGGCTATTAGTTATGCGTAGCTAAAGTGGTTTTTTTTCGTACACATCGACAAAGGATTCATACTAACAGATACCATGTTAAACTCATCCATGGTAAAAACACGAGACATAGAAGACATGAGAAATATAATAAATTATATGCATTTATTATTCATAAATGGTGCATTTATAGTACATTGGGTGACCCTTGGATTCATCTTCTAAGGTCTCCTAGACATCTTATGTCCATTCGCCTTCTACACATACCCATAGAGGATTAAGTGTCCAACATTATCCATTGGGTTACTGTACTTTTATATCTGTCGTTATATGTTTCTATTTGCATATTAGGGTTCTTCTAACATTTTTTTGCAGATCTGAAGTGTAGACACAACCATATTTTGTTGTCATGGTTATAAGTCACCTATGACTTAAGTAAGGGATTTTTTCTCTCTTGAAAAAATAAATTACACTAACAAATGGCGAATCCACTAGTGTAGTGAATCAGAACCTTGGTGACTTTTGTTTCAACTATTTTCAACATTTTTCCAACTATTTTATTTCTCTATATTTCTATTTTTAGACTTCTATTTTCTAGAAAATGCTCTATTTATGTTAGGTTTTTGTATCTTTCTGCAGGTCACAAGTACCATCCAAGTAGGATACAACACAATAGGCGTTATTTTTATTGAGTAGAAGAGTTGGGAATAGAGCACACTTTTCAGTCCATAATATGCTTCCAGGCACACTTTTTAGGCCATAATATTCTTCTAGGCGCACTTTCTAGGTCAGAACCCAGGCCCTCCATTTTTTAAGAAAATTTTCATTTTTTTTTAGCTTTTATCAAGACTATTCCCTGTGTGTTGGGCAGGTATTTTTTTCTTTTCTAAGATTCCTCTAGGCATGGATCCACTTAATAGTTTTCTCATTGATGATGGAAACATCCCCCTAGGGTTTAATGTACACATCTATCATTTAGGAAGATAATTGTTGAGTTAAGGAGTTTAGTGTGCAACATTTTCGACCGCTGTTTTTCAGTACTATTCAGACAATTTCACAGTAATTTTAGAAATGTTTTTGAAACACTCTGTTCCATCTACAATAATGTGTTGTATTTTCCCTTTAGGATCCCATTATGCATCCTTGAAATATGATATGATCTACGCAAAATCATGTTATATTTATACTGTCCTCCCCAATCTTCCTTGGCCTAGTGTTACTTCTATGCCAAGGGAATCTCATGCCACTAATGGTATCCTTGGATCTATTTCCCACCCTCACCCATCACCATATCCTCAACCTCCTATGAGTTATGGTCAACCCTAGGGTGGGAATAGTTCCACTTACACCGATCCCCCTCCTGATCCTTCATGTGTTAATTCTTACCAAGATATAAGCACATCATATGCATTTACCCATTCACATCAGTAGATGCCAGTGCTAAATTTTTCTCAACCTAGTTATCAAAATGTTTCCATGAATCCTTATTATCCCTATGCATCGCCTAGTGCTCCATCCCAAAAAACACCAACTCCTAAACCCTCCATGCCTCCACCTCCTCTACCACAACAAAACTGCCTCTAGAGAGTCATGTATATGCTAAACATAGTGCTACGAATCACCCTAACCCCAAGATAAGGAATAAAGGGAAGGGTAAAAAAAACCACTAACCTTAAGTTAACCAAGGCAACCAAGGTAGGCAACCTGATTGTTGGCTTCCAAGTGTGAGTGATATTATTCAACCCTCTCCCACATTAATTATCAATCTAGGATGTGTTTGGTTATTGCAATGATAACATGCAAAATATATGTTGATGAAAATTACATAGTCCTGTATCAATCAAGAACTCAATAAACTATGTAAAACAAAAAGCCATTGTAACAAAAAAGAAATAATAGCAGCAATCAATTGTAAAATAAAAACTAAACCTACGACAATTAGAATTAAAAAAATCACATTAACTGTCAAAAAAATTAAAGAAAGACATGATAGAGTAAAAGAAACTAATCACACACATAAACTAGACAACACCTGGTCAAGAGAGCGGGCCCAAGTCCCTGACCAGGGCTATCGTATAATCACAAACTCATGAAAGAATCAGAAAGATGAATTGCATCAACTTGAACAAAATGTCCTATTACAAATTCTCAATTCTCTAATTATCCAACCCCCGCTCCACAGCTTCGTAACCTATCTTATAGAAATTCTTACAATAGTAGTTCATGAAATTACGACATTTGTTGCCTACATTTACATAGTGGTTATGATAGAAAAAATTGAATGAAAAATATAGCAGAGGAATGGATCTAAAGTTGTACCACCATTGCAGCGTTGTCCCAAGATAGCACTGCCATCTCGATGACTTTCCTAGGAATTGCAAACTTGTTCATTCGACCTATGAATCTACAAGAATAATTAGATTAGCAAGCCTCTCTAGTAATAATCCCCATGAATATGCTTCATTTACTAAATAATCCATAAATACATGACAATGGGTATACCTTTGCACTTTAGGACATAAATCGAATGTTAATGGTACAAGTGGAGAAGGGAAATAGGATAAAATGGTAGGAAAATATGTGCAAGTTGAGCTCCCAACATCTCCCCCCAACTAGTCTTTCTGCATTTCCTCATGCAGCTCGTCGCCTACAAAAGTCTGGGTTAGAGCGGATATGATCAATGTGAAGATGAGCAAGGTCATATTTCCCAGCCATTTCTGTTCTAGGAGGTTTATACCCCTATATCATAAGGAATTCCTTGCACCAATCATCGCTCACATTGTAAGCTGGAGTGTACTGATCTACTGGTAGCTAGACAATGGAAAATGGGAACCTCAAACCCATCCAGCAGACCCCACAAGTGTGTATGGAGGAACATAAGATGGAAACCTTTCTAATCGTCATGAAACGTTAGGGGCCTTAAAACTTTCTTGGATTCTGATAGCTGACAACGATAACATCCATATTTTCTGGCAATTGTCCCAGGCATCGTCTTGAAAAGTGACCACGTATTTCGTACAAAAATTAGTGCACCATTTATGTGTTACTGACATCTAGGATTTACATCCCTCAAGCTTTAAAAAGGTGGCATGATTATTATAAATATATATAGACTGATCATTTTCCCTTCAAAGGACAAGTTGATTCGTGGCTTGATTTTCTTCAAAAGTGTCAAAATCCTTCTTCCATTTAACCTGATTGATTATGTAGGAATTAAAGGTTATTAATTGAAAATATCCCAAAAACGGGATTGGGTTGAATGTCTAATCATTACTCAATAAGTAGTTGTGCATATACAGTTCTCACATCAAGTGTTGATTCAAGACATCATGAATTCTTAAGATGTGCAAAAACTATATAGGGTCTTCTATCTCTTGACTTACCTCATGATGAATGCTTTCCAGATAGAAGAAACTATATTTCTCATGAAGAAACAGAGCATAGCTACGAGCACGAAGTTGGAAAGCCATTACCTGTTGTGCAAAAGTAAACATTTCTTCTTTATCAGCCTTCAATATTTGCACCTGCTCCTCGAAGTTCTCAATCTTCTTCCGCTTCTTCTCCTGCTTTTGCTTCTCTCTTTCCATCTAGTTTTTATAACTAGTGATGGTCTGTGTAACCTATTCTTAGATTATTTTTACTTCATGGTGGGCCTTCAAAGTGATTTTTCCCTGCTAGAGACAGGATGCATCAGCCTACCATTTCTAAATTTTGGCGGCTAAAAGGAATTCTCGGGCATGAAATAAATACTCAATAGGCTCATTTTGTGCAGTGGAAGAAGTTGTACGAATAGGCTTTGTCTGCATTGCCGATGAGATGGCCTAAACCCTGGATTTTGTAGCCTTTTTCCTATATCTCCTTTCTTTCTTCTCTAAGTGCAATACCTTCTTTCTTAATTTACGATTTTCTATCTTTAATTGCATGACTGCTTTAAATTGAAGCTGGTACCTTTCTTTAAGAGGGGGTCTCATTTTTTCACATTGTTCTATGATTTACTGTTTGAAAACGATTTATTCTACTATTCATGTAGCTGGTTCTATATTTGGTGGATTATTGTCAACAAACATGTCGACTGGATCCTCCTTTACCCTGACTTATTTGATTTGTTACTCCATTTGGGGAGAGACCTCTTCATTTCCCATTTTTGGCTGATGAATTACTGCAGTTGGTTGTGTAGTACCCTCGACACCGTTCCCTTGCATCTGTTCTGTCGCAAGGCCATCTCCTAATGGTCCAGGAATTGTTTTCGATCCTTGTGGGTCAGTGTAGGCAAGATTAATTTCTTCTGGTGGCCCTGAAGGGGTGGAATCGACCATTATTTCTTCGACTTGATCTTTAGTTGACAAAGTTTATTCTATCTTAGTGTCGAAATTTGCACTTCCATTTTTCTCTATGTGTGTATCAATGAGCACTGGCTCCCGAGTGAGTGTACTATCCATTGTACCCAAAAATGTTGCAACAAATTCTAAAATTGGGGGAATAGCTCTTTCCTCGTCCAAACACCAAAGGGAACGCAATTTCTTTTCTCCTTTTGGTAAAGTTAGAGGAAACGGGTAATGAGGAACATATTCTTTAATATCCATCCCAACTATGCATGTTGCTTCATGTTCTCTCTTCTCATCCTCCTTGTTCATTGCAGGGAAAATTTTAAGGATGAAAGTTTATCTTAAAGTTTAGAAACCTTGGTGAATCTTACTAGTCCCTAATGTGTAAATTGTAAAAAAAATTATGGTATTTTTGTAAAAATATATAGGTTTATAATTATTTTATATTATTATATATAATTTTTTAGTGATTTTTGGGGTAAAATAATTTGATACTATAAAATTTGGGTGAATCAATTTTTAAAAAAAATGGAAATTGACGAATCTTTTTTTTGGAAAAAGGATGGAAAATTAGCCCACCTGCAAATATTAGCCCCTAAAATTTTCCTTGGTTCACTGATTGAACAAAAATTCCTCCCGAATTATCTCCTTGTCCAGTAGTCAATACTGGTTGTTGTGGAAAAATTCCGACCGCGGGACATGTTTCTTCTACAAATTCATGAGTATTTTGAGCTAGTTATGGTGGTTCTTGTGTAACACCACCACTTGCGATAATTGCTTCAGACCCTAAGTTTAATTGGACAAGTGGTGTTGGTTCTTATGTGACAATACCACTTATGAATCCCCTTACTAGTGAATATCCTCTCTGTGAATTGACAGTCGACGTTGGTTCCTGTGAAACAATGCCAACTTCATTTTCAATCTCCATTACTTCTATACCCACTGGACTGACAGACGATGCTAGTTCTTGTGGAAAAACATCAACTGTGACTTCTTTTGTTTCCATTGCTTCCATCCCTAGTGAACCCACAAGATATGGTGGTTCTTGTGTGACAACATCGACTGTGGTTTATCCCATTTCAATCTATTTCCTCCCTAATGAAACAACAGGCAATGATGGCTCTTGTGTGACAACATCAACTGTGGCCTCTTGTACCTTCATTTCTTCCGCTTCGTCCTCCTCACTTGCAGATATCACAACCTCAAGTTATTCTTCTGATAATTCAACGAATTGTGACCAGGGCACATGGATTTGAGCTAGCGCATGCATTACCAATAACCAGAACAACCTATGATTTGTGAGGACCGCTAATACCTACCGAGAGTGGTAGGAAAATTGTGCCGTTAGCTAAATACTTTTCCATATGAAGAAAGGCATATCCAACGAGCGGATTTGTGTCTTCCAAAACCAAAGGTGTGCCAAAATCTTGAAGTGATATTTGAACAGAGTAGGAATTCTCCCTTCACAGGTTATATACCTTATCAGAAAATATTCCACCTCACCCCACAGATATGGTGAGGACTTATGATCATATCCCCTTCCCTTATGAACTGTTGTTTCCTTAGCCTGTAAAAAACATTCTGGGAATTTTGGCAAAGGGGATTTTCGAGAGAACCATTTCTGCGCTTGCTGTGGTAATCCACTGACAACTCAGATGAATTCCTCTATAACATAAATATAAAAAACCCACACTTTGGAGTGATTTCTCTCCAAGTTCAATGTGAATTCGGCTATGATAGTTTCGTCAAATCCTTGCAACCTGTAAAATTACACATCCCAGCCTACATCTAAAAATATTTTCCATACATTTTCATTGGTGCAAGTTAGAGTTGTATTCCCTGGTTCATGTCTCACAGTGAGTCCACCCTGTCCATGATAGCTCAATAACAAAATTTTGGAGTAGAAGAGGACCGCTAGAGGAGAGTATCGACAGATAATCCTTGCGGTGAAAAATGGTAGAAAATGGAATGCGATAATAGTAAAATACAGAAGGTAATTTTTTGGAAAATGGGAAAAATCATGGTGGATTATGGTAATGATGGTAGTTATTCCACAGAATTGGAAAGGACTATCTAACTAACATAAATGTACTTATGTCAAGTCCCAATGCATATTTGTAATTGTGTGGAATGGGGTAAGAATCATGGAGGGTACATATTGGCACATGTTATGATGATGGCATCAGAAAATAATTATTACGATTTGATTATGTCATTGTTTCAATTATGAAAACACCTCCCCCCAAATAATGGATGTCCATCCATGGTCATGTCAATGTCATGTCAAAGGAATATTTAATCAAATTTGAAAAATTCAATCGGGGAAATACTTGGCAACTTACCTCAGCGGATTACCAACCTCAGAGGAGTAACCAATTTTATGGAGTAACAACACCAAAGAAGTAACAAAACTGCGTACTTAGAAAATTTTACGTAGTAATATCACCGGAGGAGTAACAAAATCAAAGGAGTAACAACATTAGAGGAGTAACAACATTGAGTACTTAGAGATTTTTTTTGGAGTAACAACACCGGAGGAGTAACAACACCAAAGGAGTAACAACATTAGGTAATTAGAAAATTCTAAGGAGTAACAACACCAGAGGAGTAGCAACACCGAAGGAGTAACAACACTGGATACTTAGAAAATTTTAGAGAGTAGCAACACCAGAGGAGTAACATCACTGAAGGAGTAACAACACCAAATACTTATAAAATTTTACAAAGTAACAACACCGTAGGAGTAGAAACATCGAAGGAGTAACAACACAGAGTACTTAGAAAATTTTACGGAGTAATAACACCTATCAATTAGAAAATTTACACAAACCAGAGGAGTAACAACATCAGACTAACAACACCGAAGGAGTAACAACATCGGGTACTTATAAAAAATTCAATCTCCATAGAATTGTGCACCAGTAGTAGTACCTGCAACAAAACAATTGAGTAGTAACAATATTTTATTTATATAGGTTATTATATATATATTTTTTTGTTTTTAATTTAATTATATTATGTAGAGGAGGAGCTCTCTACACTAGCAACCTTCAAACTAGCTTTATCAAATAGATGTTTGATGAAGGCATCCTTAGAAGCTATGCGGTGATACAATCTAAGATGATGTCCATTTACTATAAAAGATGCACGTGTATCATCAATTCTGACAAGTCTCGCAGTTGCATTATCAAACAACGCATCGACTTCATAAGGTCCCATCCAACGAGAGAAACATTTTCCTTTAAAATCCTTAAAGAGGGAATAATAGAGTAATTCCTAAACCCCTTGGTGAAACACCTTATTCTTGATAAATTTGTAATTCCATTTTGTTCTTTACTGCTGGATTGTAGAAATTTTCTGGAAAACCATTAAACGAATTTCATCTAGCTCATTTAGCTATTTTAGTTGATGTTTCTAGGCTTCTGACAGATCTAGTCCTACTTCAAGAGCTGTTCTGAGCATGTTGATCTCAAATTCTACTGGAAACAATGGGGATTTTCCATAAACCAACTCAAATGGTGAAAACCCTGTTGTCTTCCACCATGTTGTTATGTATGCCCATAGAGCTTCAGGATGTTTTTTATGCCAATGCTAGCGATGTCTTGCCACAGTCTTTGTGAGAATGTTTTCTAATACCTTTTTTGTGCTTTCCACTTGACCATTCGCCTGAGGATGGTATGGATATGTCACCCTATGTTTGATTCCATAATTTTTCATAAGCCTTTATATCATATGTGATGTGAATTTTGCTTCTCCATTTGAAACGATCTCTCTTAGAGCACCATATCGAGCAAAAATATCTTCAAAGAAGAATTTTGAAACAACTTGTTCTATTTCTTTCACAACATCCTTGGCCTCTACCCACTTTGTTACATAAGCTGTGCATACCAAAATATGAACTTTCTGATGTGAATATGGGTTAAAATGGCCAAAAATATCAATAACCCATTTTTCGAAAGGCTTAAGGACTACCTGAGGCTCTATCGACATTTCATCTGATCGACCAGGTTGACCCATCTATTGGCAACTATCACACTTTCAGACATAATTTCTTCCATCCTAGAAGACGGAGGGCCAATAGTATTCCATATGTAACACCTGATGACCTATCCCTTTATCTCCAACCTTTCCTCCACCAGGGCCATCATGAGCAACATTTAGGACATCATAGATGTCATCCTCTCCTACAAAATGTTGGATTTGTTGGTCGAGCCCTGTATGAAAAATATATTTTTCTATCCAAGAATAACGAGCACTATGGTGAATAATCTTCTACTGTTCCCTATATGAAAAATGACGAGGCACCTTCCATGTAGCAAGATAATTAGCAATATCTGCATACCATAGAGTATTAGTAGAAATTTATAAAAGATGTTGTTACACCAATTTTTGGTCATCTAACCATGTATAATTATATGGATCAAAATACACCATGCAAGAACAATTCTACCATAGTAAAATTGTTTTCACTAAGAAATAATTTAATAAACCACAATTTATTAAGTTATTTCTAGTCCAAATAGAAAACTCCATGAGGAATAATTAAATAAATCCTTATTTATTTGATTTTCCTCGAGGAATAATTAATTAAACCTCTGTTTAATTATATTCTTGGTCATATCTAACCCAATTAATGAGAAATAATTAGATAAATCATTATTTAATTAATATTCCTTGTAAATTTTGACTAAATGATTTAGGAATAATAAAATAAATCACTATTTGTTTAATTATTCCTTGATCCCATTCTTGAAATAATAAATAAATATTTTATTTGTTTATTGTTTCTAAATAAATGGATTTAACCAATTTAAATTCCTTTTCCCTCCAACTAAATATAACAAAATATTCCATGTAGTTAGATCTAGATTTTGGTTAATAATATTTTACCATGCACATTATCAAAGATAACTCATGCCCGGATGACCTTATTCTCTTCTACAGCCTCCAATGCAGCTCCACAGATTTGATGGGTTAAGCCCGAGCCGCTTGTAGCGCCTCTAGCATGCATGTATCACTTAGATGATCTATTTATATTTTTAGAGCCCTTTCCTATTTATTAGGGCTTCTCTGGTTATTATTATATCTCATGTACTCATATATTATTGTATTCAGTCCTAGAAATTTTCCCAGGTGTAGTATGTATGTGGGATTCATTATATTTTTCTCTGGTCCATGTTTACGCCAACATATCATGTACTTTATAGCTAAGTTTCATTTTACTCAGTGAACCATTATTCTTTGTACTTTATTATCTTGGCGGGAATAGATATGCCTCCCCCGCCTCATTATATACAGGTACTCAACCATTAACGGAGACTTACGGTTGTCGGTCTCTCCCCATCAAGGTTATTATCTCTCTCCATTTTCTTTGCCTACATATCTCTCTCTCTATTACTCCCCTTCGATGTCTAGTGATTGTGTTCTTACAACATAATTCGGTCATACGATTAGCACCCAACGCTTGCACGCTCGAGGGAAATCTATTACACCAAATTTTGGTCATCTAACCATGTCCAATTAGATGGATCAAAATACACAATGTAAGACCAATTTTACCATAGTAAAATTTCTTTCACTAAGAAATAATTTAATAAACCATATTTTATTAAGTTATTTCTGATCCAAATAGAAAATCTCATGAGGAATAATTAAATAAATCCTTATTTATTTGATTTTCCTCCAAGAATAAATAATTAAACCTTTTTCTTAATAATATCCTTGGTCATATTTAACCAAATTAATGAGAAATAATTAAATAAATAATTATTTATCATATTATTCTCTAGGAATAATTAATTAAATCATTATTTAATTAATATTCCTTGTTAAATTTGACTAAATCGTTTAGGAATAATAAAATAAATCATTATTCATTTAATTATGCCTTGATCACATCCTTGAAATAGAAAATAAATATTTTATTTGTTTATTGTTTCTAAATAAATGGATTTAACAAATTTAAATTCCTTTCCCCTCAAACAAAATATAATAAAATATTCCAAGAAGTTAGATCTACATCTTGGTTAATAATATTTTATTTTGTACTATTATCAGGGATAACTCAGTATTTTTTATAAATAGGAGGGTTTTCCATTCACTTCTTACCTTTTATCCTTTTTATCATGATCAGACTTTGATCCTCTTATCAATGCCTATATTTGATTATTTTTATTTTCTTTTTTCTTATTAAGCTCCCTTTGAGTTCTACAAGTCTTGGGTATTATACACCATTGAGAGAGAAAATCTGACATTGAAGCGTTTGAGGACAACCAAGAACCTATCCCATTGAGGGGGATTGTATCAGTTCTCTTCCCAGGTGTTACATAATACAAAAAATTCTTTTATAATTCTTATATTTTCCATTGGATATTTTTGGAGAAACTCTTATTTCATTTTGTTTTTTAGTTGCTTTAATTGCATAGATCTGAGTTTATTTTACATTTTTTTCGACCGTCTATTGAAAATCTAAGAAGTTTGATAACCATATTTTTTGCTAGGCCTATTTGTAATGTGCATCTAAAATGATCTCTTTTCGTACACTTGAGTTAAGGTTTCATACTAACAAATGGCGACTCCGCTGGGTTTTATTTAGATTTTCCTATGTGGCCATCTAATTTAGTACCTAGGATTTTTATTCAGTTATTTTTTTTTAGCTTCTTAATGTTTTTTTTACCTTGATGCCCTAAAAAATTAAAAAATATAACTTCCACATGTTTCTGGGTTTTTTCCTCATGTAACAGATATCATTTGTGACAAAGACGGAAAACATTTTCCGCAACCTATCGCCAAGACTTTTGGAAGCAAAGCTCACACGTTTTAGCCCCAAAACTGTCAGTTTAGGGCTCAGATACCAGACGTTGGGCCAAAAAATGTGAGTTCACTAGTCAACAAGTCAATAGCTACGAGCTCCTGTTTTTTTGCTGGGCTTTTTCTATAATTTTCAGAGTTTATTGCAAGTATTATTCATAGTTTATTGACCTCTATCTCCACCTATATTAGGCCTAGATATGTTGATTTTTTCTTTTTGAAGTGGGAACAAGCCTCTTAGTGCTTCAATGCACTTCCACCTTTTTAGGAAGGGTTCAGCTGAGTAGGTAGTCTAAGATTTTGCAGCATTTTTAGCCATTTTTCAGGGTATGATCCCTCTTTCTTTCAGATCCATTCAGATCAGTTATTATCTCATCAAAACTCCCTCTTGAGTCTTTTTGTCCCTCTCCCTTAGGGTCCCTATTGTTTCCCTTAGGGTTTTAATCTGTCATCTCCCATTTTGCAGCAGTTTTCCCTCTGGTTTCTTGTTTTTTTTTGCACCTCTTTTCAGGATATCTGAGTCATTAGATCGTTGCCCCTTAGACCTTAGGTATTTTGGAATTTTTGTGTGTTTTGAGTTAATTTAGCCCACCTCTTAGAACAATTGATTGGGAGCCCTTATTTTTGGGTTACAATTTATCCATCTTTAGCTATTTATTTTACTGTCGCTTCAGTTTTATTTACAGTTATATAACATTTTTTTCTTCTTTATACACAAATGTCTTGGCTTAATTAAAATTAACAGAAATATCACACACACGGAAACCTAAAGCGAAGAGAGCCTTATTTACACCACCAAGAAAAGACATAAACATCGTAATTAATTTATTTACCCCTCTGCACCCTTATTCGTTTCTATTCCATCTTATTTGGGTATGTGTTTCTTGTGATCATTGCACCCCTAACAAGTTTATCACGGAGATTCCTAGGCCTTCAACTTCAATTTCCGTTAAGAATAATTACTTCACCTCATCACCACCAAGTCAGTCGTCCATCGAGTACCTATACCGACTCTGATTCTGGTCCATTGGGCCCTCTCTCTGATTCCGAACCCGGTTCCCCTCTACCTCATTCTCCCACTGTGTCAGGTGCCAATGTAGGTACTGGTCCTAAAGATGGTAGTATCCCTAGACCTAAATCTGGAGATGCTAGTTGTGGAACCAATACCAGAACATCCCGCCTACTCCCTTGCTACATTTTATGGCAGGTTTGAGCCTCCCTAATTTTAGCTAGTTAATTAACAACCCTATAGACAATGATATAGGTTGGCCTATTATTCCAACTAAGCTTCCGTATCAAATCCCTATGTTTGAAGGAAATGCTGGAGAGGACCCTACTAATCACGTCCTCTCCTTCCACATGTGGTGTTCGTTCAATTCTATTACTCATGACTCTATCTGTCTTTAGTTATTCCAGCGTATAGCCACTCGAGACGCTGTGAAGTGGTATGTGGATCAGGACTTTGCCTCATATTCCACTTTTGCGACTCTTATTAAATAATTTCTGTCCTACTTCCAGTTACCTCTTTGATATGATACCAGTACTGAGTTTTTGACCGCATTTTGTCAAAAATTTTCCACCTGCCTTTCTGACCATGTCCAAGAATGGCGTAGAATGAGGAGGTTATGTGGAGCTCCCATATTCAACGACCATGTCTATATGGATTGGTTTCTCAGGATGTTTTTTCCTTCTATTAGTAAAGATGTCACATCTCACTTTCCTCAGAAAGAGGAAGAAGCTCTCCAAATTTCCTTGAAATATGACCTCATCTATACCCAGTCTGGTTATGTTTATACCATCTTATCGGATCTTACTAGACCTGTTGGTGCCAATGCACCAGGGAATCTCATTTCGCCAAAGGTATCGTTGATCTCTCTCACTTTCATATACTCATACTCCCATGGGTTATGGTTTCCCTCAAGGAGGGGCCAACTCCTCTAGAACTTATTCCCCTCATGGAAACATATATCTAGGACAAAGCACATTTTCCCCATTATATCAACCGATTCCAGGGCCTGTGGTTTCTCAAATTTTTTACCCCAATGTTTCTCAACCTCCTTTATGTCCTTATCAATGGACCAGTGCTCCATCCCCTCCAGCATTCGCACCCCAACCTCCTATGCCTTCTTAGCCACTGCCGCATCAACCACCCCCTCCTTCGAATCAGGTGTATGCGCAGCAGTGCACGACCGATCCTCCAAACTCTAAGAAATAGAGGAAAGGAAACCAAAATCAAACAGTGCAAGGTAATCAAGGGCGCCAACCTAATCCGCCAAACACTAACAAGAAACAACATGACACTCAGCCCAAGTAGGACATGCCTCTTCATACAAACAAGCCTTCTTCTTTTTGTGGTGTGTAAGGCCATTATACTCACAATTTTCCCCTTTACCCAAAATGTGTCAGTTGTGGGAATCAAAAGTAACATCTAGAGGACATCAAGCTATGGTTTCAGCTCCTCCAAATAATGCACATGTTCAACCGACTGTTTTTACAGATCCTTTCCCTCAACAAGGATATGTAGCTGCCCAACCCCCTCTAGGTCAAGTCGCCCCTCAAACTAGATTCTCATGATGAATTATGAAGTGTTTAATACTGCTGATGTCAACCTTCAAACTCGGTAGTGCCAATATGGAAAGCCTCCTTCTTTATCAACAACTGACCCTCAAACCAAAGTTTCCATAGAGTCCAATTTGACACTGATGCTCCTTTACAGATCTCTCGGCCATGAGGAGAGGTCCTTCCTAAGATCCCAAAAGGGCCATTACAATTTACTACTTCTTCTGCCAAAGACACCCATAATTACATCATAATAGATTACTTAGCACAATCTACTGCTACTATTTCAATGTTCGAAGTCCTCCAGTCATGCCCTTCGCAACCTAAAGCTCTATTATTTGCTATGGGCATCGTGGATCCTTAAAATGATCGTTTGATCGTCTTTGATGTTCACAAGTTAGAACGTCCCCCCTTACCTTCATTTATCGCCTTCCAAATACCTGTCAATATTTTAAATGCCCATGTTTCGCATTGTATCATTGACGAGGGCGCATCTAACTGCATAATGTCCACCTCTATTTGGAAGCAACTCGGATGACCTGAGTTAGTCCCATCCAATATCGCTTTTTGTGCTTGGGACAATCACTTATCTCAGCCCCTTGGAATGTTCTGCAATTGTCCCGTCACTCTTGTAGGAAAGATTGTTTGCATTGACATTGAAGTCATTGATGTCCCCTTACATTACAACATCCTTTTGGGTCATAGCTATACCTATGCGATGTCTATTCTTGCATCTGAAGTTCACCATAAGATGTGCTTTCCTCACAATGGAAATATCATTGCCATAGATCAGTTGACATATTACGAACCTAAGTCCCAGCTCTCTCCTGAGTCTATCATCTCTTCGGTGGCCGATAAGAAATCAGTCACACCTCTTACCAGTGTTTCACCTAGATTCTATAAATATTCCACCTTACTTCGTTCTTTCCCTGGTCCCCCCCTTCTTGTCACAGATCCCAGCTCGTCAAATGTTTGCATGATGTAATCGTCTCGAAATAGCCAGAAGCGGTCCGGTTCAATCACCTAACAGCCTAAGCCTCCACAACCTGCTGGTGGTCACTCGATGGAGCTTACAGAGCCTTCCTTTCCAGGATCTTCTTCTATTGTTGGTGTCTCTTCCACTCCTTTTCAACCAAGAACGGTTCCCCCTAGCCCTAACAATTTGGGAACCATTCCACCAGACCATTACCCCTCTGGTCAGATACCATTTCTTGCTCCTCCCTTTGGATTCTTTTCTGTACCTATTATGGCTATGTTGAGGCTTCCCAATTTTACCCTCGGGATCCCAATATGGTACTTTGTTCCTCCAACTAAACTCTGCCTGGTCAGCTCAAACTTTATACCACATTGACCCTGGTCCAACCAGTTTCCATGACTCCTTCTTTTGCTTCAGTGCATCAACCACCTCAATAGGAATCTACTCCTCTTGTGTTAAAGCATCTGGTCAGGGGGAGGGCACATCCAAAAAGAATGAACTTAAGGATAAGGTTGTTGAAACAACTTCTACTCCTCCTAAGACTTCAAAAAATCAACTCCGTGCACTTTCTGTGATGCTATTGGGAATGCCAACCATAATTGTCCTCAACTTCCTCATCTCAAACCTATGGTCAACGAGTTGTTTATTAAATCTGATGTCCTAGAGGTCCATGTTACCTTACTAGATTCAGCTATGAAACTCAAATAGTTGTGCATGAACCAACCTCATGCTTTGTGCGATATTTATGGCCACTATTCTCACCTCTGTCCCTGTCTTGACAACTTTCGTGACACCCTTGAAGTTGTTCACGAAATAGAGACTGGTCATAGTGGATCTTGTACCCCTCTACTTGTGCATTCTGCTTCAGTAGAACCAGAGGAAGTTTTTATACCTCCTCCCAATTTCGAGATGATGGAACCTTCGACCCCCATCCTCTATATGTCATCATCTGTGAGATCCTTGGTATAAAACCCCTCTAGGGAATTCCCTTCTGTTTCGACTGAACCTCCTTCGGTGATCACCTTAGGCTTTATATCAGTAGACATTTCTTCTACTATTTCTTCATCTAACATCCATAGTGATGTGTATGTGAACCATATCTCTCATGATGATGCGTCAGGTAGCCATGTCACATCATGTGGTCTTTCTTCTGCTAGTCCCCACATATTCTACTTTGATGAGGACATTATGGAAGCAATGACCACCCCTGACTTTCCTTGGGATGATATGCACCATCATGCATACTTCCTCCCACAAAAATCTCATGATCAGTATGCTATGGAGTCTCAAGAATTCATCTAACATGAGGTCGATTGTCTTAGAAATCCCATTCTTGCACCTGATGCTTTCAACCAAGAAAACATTGCCTTGGGGGCACCTAACGCCCCAGATGAAATTGAGGCTTACACAAAGCACCTCAAATAATTCTGTAATGTTTCCACCAGGTCCTATTCAGAGAGGTCCGTACATGATCCTCCCATTGTCGACCACCATATTGACACATGGCCTGATGCCTACCTTGTCCGTCAAAAGTTGGGACACATTTCTCAATGAAAGGCTCTTAAAACCACAATTAATAAGCTCAAGAAGTATGTCTATTCCTATCCCATTTTCAATAAAATAGGCACCATTCATGTCTGTATGGACTTTCATGACCTGAAAAAGGATTTTACCCATGATAGCTTCCCTACACCATGTATTGACCATATCTTTACGAAGTGTAAGGGGCATAGAAAGTTTACCCATAACATCCCTCATGCATGTTTCATTTCTTCCATGCATTCAAGCTTCTTGCATTTTCCATCATCTTCTCCTTTATTCTCTTGTGATGCATTTCAGATGGATCCTTCATCCAGACCATACATCGGTTATGTCGATGGTGCAAGTTGCTACTCGCGAAATCTAGCCTCGGAAACCTGGGCCATTTTTACCCCCATACATCTGTTATTGATATCTTATATAGGATCTACAATATTCCCTGCCTTTATTCCCACTGAAATTACTCCTAGTTCTGACTTTAAGCCAAAGAACACATGAGACATGGTGCTACAATCTTGGTCATATAAGGGTACTAGAAAATCCATGCAGTCAGACTAAAGGAAAACAAAGTGTCGCTAAGGAGGAAGTTTAGAGGAAGAGGCGTTTAGATTTCTTGCTTCTTGTGAGACAGCTGAATGATGTTTATGATGTCCATAACCCTATCCTATTTAGAAGATATTTACGAGTGAAGCTCTTAATCCATGAATTTGAAACAATTACATTCAATCATGTACCTAGAGCCCAAAATCACTATGTAGATAAAATTGCAAATAATATTATAGATTGGCACTTACCACACGCATTTAACACAAGCCAATAACATTAAACAAAAGACGAGTGACATGCTCATCATATATAAAATATGCATACCCATAATATGTGTCCAAAAAATCATAAATTTTTTGGAGTCCTCTACTCTAATACATCCGACATTCCCATAGCATGTTACAAAACCAAAACTAGGGGCACCACATGCCCCTACATCTAGTCACTATCTGGAGTGTCCTGATCTGATGGCTTAGCTCCAAAAGCCCACATATCTAGCATACCCTGTCCAGCCATCGCCATGCGCTACATGACTCCTCACCACTACGAGGGTTACCAACACATGCCTCAATGTAACAGTCATATTGATCTTGTCAGCCATGCTCTGATACCCCGGTCATCAACAACTCGCATATGTGACATAAATCCTCCAATAGTGCATTTGAATCTGATTGGTTAGCTTCTCTAGTTGTACTAGACCTTGCAACTACTGGTGCTGTGGGTTGTCCCATACACCCAGCTGGTCTCACCGGTGTTATATATAAATACCAAAAGTAATGACTCAGTACCATATACATAACTATAAATATTTAAATGCATCATGAAATATAACAACGTGTTACTTACCATCTAGTCCCCATGCTCGACCGAGTGGAGGTGGCAAGTTCAGATCCCCCTGATAGTTCATACCATTGTATGGATAATCCTCTATATACAATGTCATTTGGTCCTAATGTGAAAATAAATTGGGTCAGAACACCCGCCCGACTCCCCCGCCTCCTCCTCTCCTCAATAGCCTCCCCCAACAACACATCCTAGGCTCCTGTGGGCCCCCATCATCGATGTGTACATGAGGGCGAAGCGTGGGGATATTCTCGAAGAAGAATGATCACAAAACTTAATCCCAAAATCACATTCATTGTTCATTTTTTTCTTACATAGTGACAACTATTGTTTCAACGACAACAACATCATCTGGGCCCACCTATAGTAGGTCCCTCTCAACACACTCTCAACAAGCATCATCTCCCCTCCGGTGATGTGGTGGAAGTCCTGGTTGCCCAAGATCTGCAGCATTGTTGCAATGATAGCCTGAGTCTCTAGTCTCTCTAGGTCTCCAATCAGTATGGTCGTGCCCTTGACATGAACATCTGGTCTAAAATGGTGGTCCACAAACTCACAAATATTTCTCCCTCGTGGTAATACTAGCTTGATGTTTCCCACCATCTGCAATGGTGGGAGACCAGTCAGGAAATAAATTTCACACACAGTTAGCTTGATCTGGTGCCCCTGCACTATAAATACCTCTAGGTCTAGGTCCCAATAGCTGACTATTCTGGTTAACAAGGGCTCTCCTACCCTCATCAAAGGGTTCTCAACCAACTTGAGCACCCCATATCTTTCCAGTGTGCCTCAAACAACATGATCCCCCTGGATCTGAGAACAAAATATCTCAATATCTCTCTCTCTCTTTAGTTGATCCTTAACTCTTCCAGACCTGCACAAATCTAGCAATTTTTTAGTCAGAGGAAGGAAAAACTGCCTAAAAAACATCAAGACCTAGCTCCCATCCAAAAACAAAAAAAAGAAACCAACATTTGGTAGCTCGCACTTTTTTTAGCCCTGAACCTATGAGGTCATAGTTTTTCCCTTGAAACCTACTACCAAGGTCATAGATCAGGCCCCAAATGGTGCGAGCTAGTTGTGAGGAGAGGTAGAATGTTGTTCCTGGGATCTAATTAGAAATTATAAATAATTGAAACTGAAGAGTATGGTAAGGCCACTTACCTGCAACCAACGAATCTCGATTTTGACAGTTAGTTTATCTGCTACGAATGCCGCAAGATTTAGGTCCTTTTCCTCATCTCCACATTCACCACAACTACACTTGAAAATGAATGAAATTGGAGGGAAATCACCTTATTAAAAGAGAAACCATAATTTTTCTTTTTCCAATTTTGATGAAACCATATCTCCATTTGATGAATCATCAACACCATTGAAAATCTCTCATCGAGCACTAAAATGGGTATTCATTTTTTTTTAGTGATGTGATTATTCATCCAGAAGCCTTTTTTCCATGAAGGGTCACTTCGCTGCCCATCAAAATTGAATTTATACACTTGCACCACTTGTCTTGGGGCACCATTTAGCATTCATACTTGTTGATTCTTGTGTCTATTTTCTTCATGAGTAACCGTATTTTTCTCATGCTTTTATGGCCCCCACTGGGCCTATTTCGTGTGGCATCATCATCAAGTCACCCTTGTTTAGAGCATCTGAGTTGAGTCCTCTTCACATTCATTGAGTCTGTCCCGAGTCCCTTTTTCCTCCCATCACAGTATTCCATCCATTCATGCTTTGTCCCTCTCTCGTGTATCCCTTTTCGACCTCCAATCCCACTGTCCCCCATCCCCTCAATCGCTGCCAGGTCATTCATGCTTTTTATGCTCCGAAAAGGGAAGTCGTCCATTTTCAACTCAACATCCCCCCATTCCATCATCATCAATGGTGTTAGTCCATCAGTCACTCTAATATATTCCCTTGTGCCTTAGTTCAGGACCCTCGTTTCCTCACCTATGGCATAACTCCTTCCGTCGACATCAGCACATTCATTCTAGAAGACATGTCTAGAGGGAGGTGTATCTTGGTTCTAGAATCCATTATTGTTCAGTGCCTCATATTAGGCAAATGGACTCCTTATTTCTCTTTGGCTTGATTGTTTCTCATCTGATACACTTCAGCATGATCGAGATTCCTATACTTGATAGTTTGATGATCCAACAGATTGATCAAGTGATTCCCAGGTGTGTGTGAAATGTTTCAAAACACATGACGGGGTGGCCCTTCAGGTAGCCCTCCACATGCTTAGATGACTACATTCTCTTGTACATCCTTAGACGTAGCTCTAGAGATTTTATGGGTTCGGCCCCAACTGCTTGCAGTGCCTATAACATACATGTATCACTTAGATGATCCATTTTTATTTTCAGAGCCCTTTCCTGTTTATTAGGGCTTCTCTGGTTGTTATTATATCTCATGTACTTAGAGATTATTGTATTTAGTCATGGTCACTGTCCCAGGCGCAGTATGTATGTGGGATCCATTAAATTTTTTGTTTGGCCCATGTTTACGCTAGCATATCATGTATTTTATATCTCATTCCCATTTTTTTGAGCGAACCATTATTCTTTGTATTTTGTTATCACGATGTGCATAGGCCCCACCTCAATTTTATACTGGTACTCAACCATTAAAGGATACTTACGGTGGTCAGTCTCGCCCCCTCAAGTTTATTATCCTCTCTCGCTTCACTTCACCTATGTATCACTCTCTCTATGACTCCCCTTCGGTGTCTAGTGAGTGTGTTCTTACAACGTACTTCTGTCATACGATTAGCTCCTTACGGTCACACATTGGGAGGAAATATGTTACACCAATTTTTGGTCATTTAACCATGTATAATTAGATGGATCTAAATACACCATGTAAGACCAATTTTACCATAGTAAAATTGATTTCACTAAGAAATAATTTAATAAACCATAGTTTATTACGTTATTTTTGATGAAAATAGAAAACCGATGAGGAATAATTAAATAAATCCTTATTTATCTGATTTTCCTCCATGAATAATTAATTAAACCTCTCTTTAATAATATTCCTGGTCATATTTAACCCAATTAATGAGAAATAATTAGAGAAATCATTATTTATCTTATTATTCTCTAGGAATAATTTTAAATCATTATTTCATTAATATTCCTTGTTAAATTTAACTAAATCATTTTGTAATAATAAAATAAATCATTGTTTGTTTAATTATTCTTTATCCTGTCCTTGAAATAATAAATAAATATATATATTTTTTTATTGTTTCTAAATAAATAGATTTAACCAATTTAAATTCCTTCTCCCTCCAACAAAATATAATAAAATATTCCAAGCAGTTAGATCTAGATCTTGGTTAATAACATTTTATTATGCACCATTATCAAGGATAACTCAATATTTTGTTATAAATAGGAGGGTTTTCCATCCAATTCTCACCTTTGATATTTTTTAGCATGGTCACACTTTGATCCTCTTATCATTGTCTATCTTTGATTTTTTTTGTTTTCTTTTTCCTTATTGAGCTCCCTTTGAGTTCTACACATTTTGGGAATTCTACACCATTGAGAGAGAGACTTTGAAGCTAAAGAATTTGAGGACAACCAAGAACCCATCCCATTGAGGGGGGGATTGTATCAGTTCTCTTCCTAGGTGTTACATAATACAAAAAGTTCTTTTATAATTCTTGTCTTGTCCATTGGATATTTTGGAGAAACTCTTATTTCATTTTGTTATTTAGCTACTTTATTTGCATAGATATGGGTTTATTTTTCATTTTTTTCGATCCTCTATTACAAATCTAAGAAGTTTGAAATCCATATTTGTTTTTAGGGTTGTTTTTCATGTCAATATAAAGTGATCTTTTTTTGTACACCTTCGTTAAGGTTTCATACTAACAGATGGTCATCCAGAAAACTATCTTCTATGGGTGTGTGTTCATCACTAGTATCCAATCTAGATAGAAAATCAACAACTACATTATCCTTCCTTGGTTTTTCGACGTTAGTAATGTAAAATTATTGAATTAACAATAACCACCTTGTAATATAATGAGGGGTTATAGGTTTATTCATCAACTACCTGATTGATGCATGATCAGTATGCACAAAAGTAGGATATCCCATAATGTAATGCCAGAATTTATTGACAACGTAAATAACAATGAGGAATTATTTTTCAGTTATCGTATATTTTAATTGAGCAGGAGTCAAATTGTTGTTGATATAATAAACTTCATATGATTTCTTATTCTCTTATTGTCCCAAAACTGCACCAACTATTGTCTAAGAGGAATTAGTATGGATATGGAATGGGAGTGCCTAGTTAGGACCTCATAATATCAGAGCTTCACATACTAGTTCCTTGATCTTCGCAAAAGCCACTTCAAAGTCATATGTCCATAGAAATTCTGCATCTTTAGTTAATAGCTGAAAGAGTGGAGATGATATTTTAGAGACATTTTCTATAAAACATCTATAATATCAAACACAACCAATAAAACTATGTACCTTTGTGGGTGTTTTAGGTATAGAAAAATGTAATATTATTTCTACCTTGGTAGGAACAACTCGAATTCCAGCGGCTGAGAGAAAGTGTCCCATAACTATTCCCTCTTCCCTCAACATGTGAGATTTTATTATACTAAGAGAAATGTGAGTCTGTTTACATATTTTGAGTACCTTTTCTAAGTTTTCAAATCCTTCTTCAACCCAGTCGTCGTATGGAGTAAAATCATCCATATAAATCTTAGCACTATCATAAACTAGATCAGAAAAAATTCCCAATATTGCCCTCTAAAATTTTGCAGGCACATTACAAAGACAAAATGGGAGGACATGGTATGAGAAAGTTCCCCAAGGGCATGTGAATGTAGTTTTATATTGATCCTCAAGAGCTATCTAGATTTGATTATACCCACTAAACCCATCCAGGAAGGAGAAGAACTTTTTTCGGCTAAAGTATCTAGAACATGGTCGTCTAGAACATGGTCGATAAAAGGAAAATTAAATGATCCTTTTGTGTTGGTTTATTTAATTCCCTGTAGTCCACATAGATCTGCCACTTACCATTATTTTTAGGAACAATAACTAGCAGGGACACCCATTGACTGTCTGAGATGGGGTAAACAACTTCCACATCCATGATGTTCTAAAGCACCTCTTTGAAAATGTTCTTTAAGGCGGGGTTCAATCTTCTCTCGGGTATTCTCAGAAGTTGAAAGTATTCTTTAATTCATATATGATGAGTGCATAAATCGGTATGGATTTCCTTCATATATGTATAGAACTAGGTGTAGGCTTGCTTATGGTCTTGAAGGACCTTTAGGAGCTGTTTGGTCTGGGATGCCGAAAGATTTGGGTTAATTTTCAATGTTTTCCCTGGTTCGAATTCAATGGGGATACTATCATGAGACGCGGTTGCAGACATATTTTCAATTTCATTTTCTGGTTCAATGGTTTCCTGCATATTACAACTCACAACAAATTATAGGAATTAGCGAGTTGAGTCAGAAATAGAATGGGGATCACTGATAAAAGTACTGATTTCATCATTCTTCGTTTTGATTTTAAAATAAAATGCTTGTTCAATGGTAAGGACTAGTCTAAGTTCTTCATTTTCATGTTCTGACCCTTATAAATATAGGGGTTTCACTTAGATGAAGGTTTCTTTGATGGGCTTGGTTCTGTAGGAGGATAAAGAATGAGATTTTCTATGAACTTTCCATTAGATATAACAATGTTTTCCTGACTGACACCTGATATAGGTGTATTCAGTTGCAAGCCAAGGTCTTCCTAAAATCAAAGGGTGACCACTAGTTGGTGACTCTATTTGTAATACGAAGAGCTCAATGGGATACTGCCATGAGTCAACTGAAATGGTGATGTCTTCTAGCTTCCGTAATGGCCTTACTGTAGATCTGTTTGCCAATTCTAAGACAGTAGGAATTGGCTTAATATTTTTTAGACCTAAATGGCTTAGGGATACATTAGCTTTAGAGGTGATAACATTTATTGCGTATCCCAAATCTACCAGCACATTTGGAATTCCAATTTCATTAATTTTCACTGTCAGGATTTCATTCCCTGGGTGCCCATATTCAACAGGTATAGACTTCCCCAGCATGATGTCAGACAACTTCCCCATTACATGAATGGTGAGCAGGTACCTTGATTTATTTCCAATTTTTGGAGAAATATTCTTTTAGTGTTTTTCCATAAATTGGTACATCCCTCATAGCTTGAAGTAAGGGGATTTTGAAAAACAAGTTTTGCAGTTATCCTAAAAATTCAAACTCTAATCGAGGGTTATGTTTACTTAGGGCTAGTCTTTTGGGATAAGCCAGATTAGCCTGACGTCCCTAAATAGTAGTTGGTTAAGGAGGGGGTTGATTTAAAGAGTCTTGGTTTGATTCATCCCCAATTACTAAGATTCTACTTCCGTGAATTCATTGTCAACTTGTTCAACGATAATTGGTGAATTCTGAGCTTTCACTACCCAACAAGGTTGCAGGTTTATCTCATTAAATTCTGTGGTAGAGATGCTATACGAAGGAAGGTTGAGAGTGTCAGCCTCTTGAACTCCCTTATTGTTAGGATTTGGATAAGGTTGGATAGGAAGCCGAGCAAGAACGGGAGGATTACTAGAGGGAATATTAGAAGGCATATGCAACTAATGTTGTGGCATAGGTTGGGGAAATTGTCCCAAAGGAGAAGGTGTACGCCAATTATGGGACCATGAAGTTTTTGATCTAGTCTGAGGGAACCAAGATTGCCAAGGTGGGTATTGAAAATACTAAGGCCATGAAAGTGAAAAAGGTATCGAGTGAGGACCAATATTTAAATTACTGAAATACTGAGAAAGGTCTTGAGGTATACCTTGATTCATATTTTGTGGCTATGGCTCCCATAGCTTCTTCGATCCCATTAAGTATAATTGATCCACCTCTTCATTAGCTTCCTGAAAGACTACCTTTAGTCCTGGAAGAGAAGTACATGAGTTGGTAGAATGACTCCGTTCGCATATTGCACAAGCCTCTATAGTGTTTAATGGACATTCCTTTAGTGGATGTGTCTTCCTGCATTGTGAGAAGAATATGGCCATGGCCTTCTCCAATTCCATTTACTTTTTCTTTGCTTGCAAAGTGTCCATCTGGGCAGATAATGTGATCAAGCTATTGGTCCTCAAATTGCCCAACAAATTTCTGATTTCTACCTTTGTAACTCCCCCTTCGAATGTCTTTAGGGACCGAATTCCATGTTTATTCCTTGCATCTCCTCATGAACACTGAATGCATAACTCGTAGACATTGTCAAAATATTCCTTCGATATCCCCTTTTCCTACCATGTTCAAAAACTCTAGAGATTCTTCCCTTAATGCCCAAAGAAGGATAATTTTCAGGATGTCCTTGTCTAGGTTACTATTGCCTGATCTCTACAAGGTATATTTGAAACATTCGACACAATATTCCATATTATTTTCCTCCTTCTACATAAATTTAAGTATTTATTACTTGATATCACGAGATTTACAGTAATCCTGATACTTCTCTAGGAAAATATTTTTCATGTCATCCCATGAGGAGATAGTTTTCCCCCCTAAACCCATAAACCTACATAGGGCCATCCCTTTTAAGGTGGCAACGAATATTTTCAATTTCTAAGCATCAACTATATTGTTGTACCCCTGACAAACAATGTTGAATTCAAAAATGAATTTCTTCCGATCTTCAGAGGATAGCCCATTGAAATTAGGCAATGTTGTCAAAGGAATGGGATTCATTGGCGCATCACCTCTAATACCCCTAATTGGGAATTCAATCAAGGAAGTTGTAGGTGCCATGAATATTTTCCAATATTCACTCAGGACCTCAAAAGGTTCTGCAACAAATGATTGGATTTTTTCTTCAAAAAAGGTTGAGAATATTCAATAATGCTTCCCTGATTGCATGGTGATGCAAATTCCTTCAAATCTTCTTCTCCCACACTTGGAATGCTTGATTCCTCTGATCCCATACTTTCTACTTCCTCTCCTTCTAGCATTAAAAGGAGTACTTCTTCTTTTACTGGTACCCTTCTCATTACTTCTTCTTCTACCATCAAAAGGGGTTCTTCTGCTACCGAGGGTAGTATTGGCTACAAAACAGATTTCCATTCACATTTCGTTTGAGTTCTTACCCTGACAACAACCCTGAAGATGCTTCTGATTCATATTTTGCAATGAGTTCTTGAATATACGTAATCCTTCCTAAATCATTTCTTCCTCTATTTGGGGGTCCTCCTCTACCCATTTTATTATATCTATGTTCATAGAATTTGTGAAAAGAAAAACATTCAAACAATTCTTGCAACTCAGTAACTGGAGTAGGGTGAAACTTTCCTCCCCAAGATGAGATATTATTTACAATAGAAAAATAAAGAAAGAAAGAAAAGAAACAATCATGAAATCTTAAGCTCAGGACCTAGAGCAGGGCAATCAAAATTCCCTCCCTAGGATGAGACAGTGGACCCTAAAAAATCAACAGAAAAAGAAAGCAATTAAAGCTCAGGACCTAGAGCAGGGCAAGAAAACTTCCCTCCCCAGGATGAGAGATTGATCCCGAGGCCAATACGAATTGTGTTCTTTCACATTTGATAGCCTCCCTGGAAATGACGCCAAAATGTTGGTGTCCAAGTGTGAATGTTATTAATAAAGCCTCTCCCACATTAATTATCAATATGTGATTCGTTTGGTTATTGCAAGGTTAACATGAAAAATATATGAAGATGAAAATTACACAATCTTAGATCAATCACACTTTCAATAAACTATGTAAAACAACAAACCATTGTAAAAAAAAGAAATTATAGCAACAATCAATTGTAAAATAGAGAGTAAATCCATGAAAATAAGAATTACAATAGTCACATTAACTATCACAAAAATTAAAGAAATACACGATGCAGTAAAAGAAAATAATCCCACACATAAAATAGACAACACTTGGTCAAGAGAGCGGGCCCAACTCCCTGATCAGGGTTGTGGTATAGTCACAAATTGATGAAAAGGATTAGAAATATGAATTGCATTAACTTGAAAAGAAGGTCCTATTATAGATTCTCAATTCTCTCATCAGCCAACCCCCACTCCATAGCTTCATAACCTCTCCTATAAAAATTATTACAGAAATGGTTCATGAAATTACGTTAGTTGCTGCCTACATTTACATAGTGGTTATGATAGAAAAAATTGAATGAAAAAGATAGTAAAGGAATAGATCTGAAGCCATTCCACCATTTCAGCGTTGCTAGCTTGATGACTTTCCTAGGAATTGTGAACTTGGTCATCTGACGTTTCAATCTGCAAGATTAATGAAATTAGCAAGCCACTTTGGTAATAATCCCCACGAATATACTTTATTGACTAAATAATTCATAAATACATGACAAGAGGTATACATGTGCACTTTAGGACATAAATCTAATGTTAATGGTACAAATGAATAAGGGAAATAGGATAAAATGGTGGGAAAATATCTGCAAGTTTAGCTCCCAACACTAATGGAAATAATGGAAACTAACCTAATACTACAACCGAACAATAGGATGGAAAACCCAAGCAAAACAAAGATCTTTGAACTCATAAACCTTGTGCTTGTTGTGGGACTTTTGGCCATTATACACGTGAGTGTCCCGTTTTACCTTAGTTGTGTTAGGTACAAGAATCTCAAACAACTGCTTCTAGAGGACCTCAACCCATGGATCCACATCCTCCTTCCTCTTCGTCATACCCGATAGTAACTTCTTACAAATCCATTCCCATATCAACGATATGTGGCTGCCCAACTACCAAGAATCCTCTAACCCACCAACCTTCATCTGGAAAAATAAATAACCATATTCTCATGATGAATTTCAAAGACATCAACCTCTAGAATCGGTTGCGCCAGTATGACAACCCTCTTGATAAGTCAACTACTGATTCCCAAAATAAAGTTTCCATTGAGCCCCCGTTGTCACCAAATGGTACCTTATATATGTCTTCGCCTAAGGTAGAGGCTCCACCTAATATTACCAAAGTTCCATTACATCGAAATTTTGCTTCTTCTAAATCCACCCATACATACAATATAGTAGATCACTTGGCACAATTTCCTAATAACATACCAATGCGGGAAGTCCTCCAAATGTGCCCATCCCAACATAAAACTATACTATCTACTTTGGGAACTGTAGATGCCTCTAATGATTGTTTGATTGTCTTTGATGTTGATAAAGTAGAACATCCCCCCTTCCTTCATCCATTTCCTTTCAGATACCAACCTCAATAAGAAAACACCACTATTCAATGGTGTATAATAGATGGAGGTGCCTCCACCTGTGTGATTTCTGCTAGTGTCTAGAAGAAACTTGGTTCCCCTACCCTATCACTATATACTATGACTCTTCTTCCTTGTGATAGCTACCCCTCACAACCCCTTAGTTTATATCACAACTACCCCATCACTATTGTTGGAAAGACATTCTTGATTGATGTCGAAGAGATTGATGCCCCTTTAGATTATAACAACTTTTCGAGTCATAGTTATACATACGCCATGTCAACTGTCACATCCTCTGTATTTCACAAGATGTGCTTCCCTCATAATGGTCAGATAGTTACTATTAATTAGTTGACTTGCAATAACCCTCAGACTCAAACCCCTACTCAATTCACTATTTCATCGATGAATACAAATAACACAACTCCTATCGTTATTGATGTTTCCCTTAGAGTCTATAAAGATTCCATGCTTCTTGGGGCTTATGATGGCCCACCTTTTACTCCTTTTGAGCCTTTATCTTTGAGTATTTACATTATTTAAGAATCACATAAAGTTGGCAAGTAGTTAGGCACATCTTCCAAGAAACCAAATCCTTCACAACCCCTTGCTCAAGATTCAACTCGTCCTTTAGGAACAAATCCTCCAGGCCCATTCCCTTCGGCTAGTGTCCCTTTGGGTCATTTCCAACCAAGAATAGCCACCCCAGGTATTTCCCATCCATGAGTAGTTCCTCAAGGTTATTACCTCGCCGATGAGATACCTTTAGTATTCACACTGCTAGGAATTTTTCCACTCCTGTAATGGCTATGTTGAGTCTTCCTAACATCACCTTGGGGATCCTAGTATGGTACATTGATCCTCTCATAAATAGTCATCTTGACAAACTCAAACCTTATACATGTTTAATCCTAGTATAACTCGTTCCTATCACCCCTTCCTTTGCTTCAGTTCCACAACAACCTCGACAGGAAGCCACTCCTATTGTGAAAAAATCTACTGAGAGGTGGAAAGCCTAGACAAAGGGGAACAAAGAAAAGGCACTCCAAACAACTCCCACTCCTCCCAAGCCACCTGAGCCTTCTCCTCCATGTATTTTATGTGATGTTGTTGTACATGCCACCAATAATTGTCCAAATCTCCCCCATATTAAGAATGTGATCTTTGATACTTTTCCAAAAACCAACATTCCGAAGGTCCGTGTTACCTTACCCAGTTTGGTTAGGAAGAAAACAAATTTATGCAGGAATCACCCTTGTGCTTTGTGTGATAAGTATGTAAATTATTCCCATCACTGTTCCCATCTGAAAGAATTTTGTGATACACATCAAGTGATTCACGAGTTAGATGATACTCGTAGTGATTCCATTTCCCCTCACTATTACAAAATGGATAATTAGTTACTAAAAAAAGGACTAAAAATTGCATATAAACGTCCATTTTTCAGTTGGTGAGCAATAGTAGCTAATTTATAGTATATTATAATGCGACCAACTTTTAGTCATTTTCAGCTTAGTCATTAATTGGTTGTCTCAATTTTATCTTTTAGTCATATATTTAGTCATTAATTGCCACAATCAATGACTAAATATACAACAAAATATACTACTATATGATCACCCGAAGAAACCAATTAATGACCAAAGAAATATGACTAAATTTTAGTCGTGTTATACAAAACTATAAATTAGCTACTAATAATCATATATATGGAAAAATTAGTCGTTATCTGTAATCACAAATTTATCATTTGCAATAGTCATTTATTTATTTTTGGTAGTTTCATATTGATTATATAAACGATTGATTTAGTACTTTATATTCATTTCATTTACTTTCTTTAATAATGATTATAAATGATTAATTTAGTCATATATTTATTTTATTTTTGTTCATCATTAATCAATATAAACTAAAAATTTAGTAGTTTTAGATTGATTTTATGTGTTCATTATTTATCAACATAAATTAACTAGTATGATTTTGCAACTAAATTTAAAAAAAAATGTCATACAATGTGCATGTTCATCTAATATGAAAAGACAAAGTTACATATGTTAATTACAATACTAAATAATATCAATTGAAACTATAAATAATTTCAACCACATAAATTATATTATATAAAAAGTCAAGTATTACAATATTAGTTTCCAACTTAATATTGGTTGGACTACAATTTACACAAGAAATATTGTTTCATCACTTCAAAACGTTGCCAAGACATTGCAGGTGAATTTACCAAGTCTAAATATTTGACCATAAGTTTGTATGTGTGTGTCTCATGTAGCATATTGGATTTAAGAGTATCACTAGACTGATTCTCTTCTCTCTCTCTTTCTGCATTTGTCGCTCCAGTGTTATTGTTCTCCTCTTTCTTCAAGTTTTGATTCTTACCAACAATATTCATTTCCTCTTTTTAAAATGAAAGAAGACACAATGCAGAGTATAATGCATGAAATATTATGAATAATAGAATATAAACTAAAGTAAACTATAAAAATTTTATACAACATATACCTCAACATCAACAATGTCTACCATTTTTCTCCAGGAAAAAAAGAAACTAGAACAAGTTTTATTTAGTGGGGCGATAGTGGACACCATGTGGTTAGATGACCTATATAATCAAAGAAAATAAAATTTCACCATATAAAATAATAGCTTAAAAACTCAACATTCAACCTTCAAGAACAATCATGCTAACTAAGTTACATGCTAAAAAGCTCAAATTGTAGATAAATTTTGAAAAGAAATGGAAGAAAATGAGAACATATAATAAATTGCATCATAAAAGAAACAAAAGCCATATGGTGGCAATGTCAATTTTATTTTTCTTTATTCTGCAAGAATAACATAATATTATGTGTGTACTTTTAGGTTTTTTTTCATGTAGCACAATGTTGGGACCATTTTGAATAAATGAATTTATTAAAAACAAAAAAAACTTTTAAATTAAGTGTAAGAGTGATACGTGTTGCATATAAAGTCCTGATCTTGTTACTTGTAAGTTATATGTCTCTAGTGTCACAAGATTCAACGTTGGATCTACATAAAATATGAGTTAAATTCAAAACATTCTTATGATTTTGTTGAAAGTATGTTTCAGGTGCTACCTTGTCAAGGTATGAATGGTAGTATTCAACTTTTTAAAAATATAATTTGAATAATCGAGGAATCCAAGAAGAAAAGGGTATTTTGAATTTATTTTGATACGTACACATAACATTTATTACCTCCAATTTCACTGCAATCGAGGCTCTCTAAAAAAAACAGAGAGAAACATTCTAAAAATAGAAAAAAATCTTATTGATTTCCCCACATCCTAAATATCAAAAGCATTCTTGAACATGCCAAAACATTTTCCTCTAGTATGGATCTACAGGCTTGTGGAAATTTGGGCATGAATACACTGCTACCGACCCTAGTTCCTCCTCAGTTCGTGAGAGCTTCAAATGTGACAATAAAGGCTGAAAATAAAAGGAAAAACAAATAAATGAGTCCGCAAAAATCAGAAGACCATATTATAAAAGAACCTGATTATATTTCACATGTCGCTCGGACATACAAGGGGCACCTGTAATGATTTTTCCCTAATGATGCAGACACACAATCCTTATAGATCATAAGTAAATTTATATCTTAATTTCTTCATGATAATAAAAAACCTTTAATCCTCAAGTATATAACATAACAATGATTAAACATTCAACTCCATACAAACTAAGGTTTCACATTAGACACACCTTGAACTCACTAATCTCTCTACACACATTAAAGAAACCAAATATTGAAAAATGAACATTACCATGGCTAGGCCCACTTCCAAATCGAAAATAATGGTGTCTTATGTTTCACCACTGCATACACACAATGAGAGAAACATTAAAAAATACACATGAATATCACACATATGACGTAAAATTGAAAAAACAATGGAAAGAAGGAGACTTGGAAAGCAACATTAAATTAATACCTGCGATGACTTGTCATCACTCCCCATCTAGCATGTTTGGACATATTTACATCTTCAATACTTCTAGTGTAATAAAAAAATTGGTTTACCTACGATAGGTTGCAAAAAATTATTTGAAATCATATGTAATATAAACAACAAATATACATAATTAAGCATCAATCTATTTACCTTTAGAAAAATCACATTACAATATTTTTCATTGATAGCCTTTCCAACACGTTGCACTAGTACATGTGCATATATGAATGATAATTGAAACACTTGTTGGCAATATGTTTCTTGTGTTCTATAATATTAAATTGATTGTCCTTGATGGCAACTCTCTGGCAAAGGATGAAGGAAACTATCTGTATGAAGAATCTCAGCAGTCTCTCAGAACTTTTGCTCAGCAGATTGGTTATTTTTAATACGTCACAATGTATACGTGGGTTTGTAAAGGGAAAGTCGCGTATGCACGTGGAGAATTACGTCCCAAGTCACATATGCATGTTTCTACTCCAAAATTATAATACTAGGGGGCTTTACCATGGTATTAGCCCACAGTATTGAGCGTTGTATTATCTATTTGATTCCGTCCAAGATTACCATCAGCAATTGAGTGGTTTTGACTCATGGTATTGGTAAAAGCTAAATATATATAAGGAGAAGAAGATCATAGTGAAAAGTGTGCATTTTGTAAGAGTTGTTAATGAATAAATCTCTCTAAGGAATATCTGCATGGATGAACTCTGTTTTTAATTGATAGATCTGAATCTATTATGCACTCATGGATATAATCATGGTTAAATATCTCTATAATGATCTAATGAAGAAATGATGAAGAACTGGCGCAAGTCTGCTGAAGAAAATGAAGAAATCTGGGTAAGTTTTATAAATCTGGTCTGTTCTGCAAAATTTACTTTTACAAATCTATACGCTAGTTGGTCTCCGTAAAAGCGCGTATATACGCGGGTTCACTTCATGAAAAATGCATATGGTAGTTAGGGTTTTCTGAAGATTATTGCATATATTACTACTGTGATTCCTTCTTTTTGTCTATTGTTTGTCAATGAAGTCTTCTTGAAGTTCTGGGTTGTTTTGAATAATGAGTATACTACTAAGTTGATCATGAAAAAATCTAATCAATGATTGAGAAAACATAATTAAGGTTGAATAACTGTCTAAAGGTTCTACACTGCTGAGAAAATGTCTGACTAAAAGCCTCAGTATGAATTTGAGTCTGATCACATTTTGAAGAATAGTATACACAGAAGTATACACGGTTTGGTATAAAGAAAAGTGCATATACACACAGATTTAACAAAGCAAAGTAGCGTATTCATTCCAGGTTATGAAACAGTATGCACTAAGGAATACACAAGTTGGTGTGTAGGAAAATGTGTATGTACTCAGCTTCATTGAAGAAAAGTAGCATATCCTATTTGAATTAATGAATTTTCAGGGTTGAGTTTGTATTTGCATATCTTTTATGAAGTCTGGGTTATTTCTGAAGTTCTAGTTACAGTGTTTTTGACAGTTCTAATTGAAGAATTGGGAAAATTTTATGATTGTTGATAAAGGGTCGTGTTGATGCTATTTGATCCAGTATGAAAATTGATGAAACGTGGTCTGTAGTGGGTCTGAGGGTTGAAGCCTTCAGTATGGAAGTAGAAACTTCCTACCAGTAGAAGATGGTATTATGTTCAAGGGGTTGAAGCTCCCTTCTAGGAGTGGCTGTTAAATGAGAATAAAGGGGGTTAGAGCTCCCTTCCAGTAGCATCTGGTAAACGAGTGAAGGTTGCAGCCTTCTGTAAGTAGAAGCCTGTGTACTGATATGAGTTTGCATCAGTACAATGTTATAAACAGTTTTCCATATAATAAATATTGAAGACAAAGACAACAGCAGCAGTGGTTTTCTCCCAAATTGGGTTTCCACCTTAAATATTGGTGTTCATGTGTGTTCCACTTGTGTGATGTTTTATACTACTGTCACTACACATATTTATTGATTATCTAACCTGATGCATAAATGGAAAATTTGATTTAAAGACTGTTTCTGAGAAGCTTTCTAAACTATAAATTTATATCAGTATACTCTATTTTCTTTCGGCATATGCGCGTATATATGCGAGTTCAGTTCATAAAAGATGCACATGGAATTCTACAAAAGAAAAAGTTAAATTTATAGATATGAGCTCTAAATACTAATTCACCCCCCCCCACCCCCCCCCCTCTCAGTATTTTTCCCAACAATTGGTATCAAAGTAGGCCCTTATGAATAAGCTTAGCCGCTAGAAGGAATACCAGCCAAGATGAGCAATCAAGATGGGACAACATCTATCAGTCCTCCACTCTTCAACGGAAACAATTTAATCTTCTGGAAAACACATGCAATATCCTATCTTTAGTCTCTTGGAGCAAACGTATGGGTTATTGTTGAAGAACGTTATCAATATCCAACCTCAGTTCCAACAGATGGAACGGAAAGAAAGAACTATGAAGCAAATACAAAGGCAGTCAATCCACTATTGGGGATTCTAACGGTATCAGAATTTTTCAAGGTCATGCAGTTGAATACAACAAAGGAAATATGGGACAAAATCATTCTAATCTATGAAGGTGATACAAAGGTAAAAAGTGTTAAACTCCAAACTCTCAGAATTCAATATGAAAATCTAAGGATGCATAATGAGGAGAGCATTGCCAGTTTTTTTTTACGTCTACATGATATTGTAAATCGTATGAGAAATTTGGGTGAAACCATAACTGACACTACTCTGATTGAAAAAGTTTTAAGATCTCTAACTTCAAAATTTGAGTCAAAAGTGTTTGTTATTGAAGAGAAGCAGGATCTTCAAAGTATTACTATTGTCCAACTTCATGGCATTCTAATTGCATATGAAATGAGAAAAGGAGGATCATCTGAAGTCAAAGAAGCCATCCTTAGAGTTTCTACAAAAGGAAAATAAGTACAAGAAATAGAAGGATCAGGGTATGTTTCAGAAGAAGATGAGGTAGATTTTTTAAAGAAGCTCCAACTTGGCACTGGAAGGTTCAGAGGTAAGATTCCTTTCAAATGTTTTTCTTGTGGAAGAGTTGGTCATTATGCTGCTAAGTGTCCTCATAAAGAAACACATGAAAAAAGAAAATAAGTAGCAAGAAAAAATAAGAATCGGTTTAGCACTAGAAAAAGTTATTATACTCATGAAGATAATGATGGGTTATCAGACAGTGAGGAAGAATCTAATCAAGATCTTAGACTTCTCATGGCATTTGAAAAAGAGTCTAGAGAAGAAAAGGATACTTTTATGGATGCTCTGGAAGACAATGTTTTTTTTTCAGAAATCAATCAACTCAAAATATGTTTGGAAGAAAATAAAATATCCATAGAAACTCTAAAAAATTAGCTTGAAGAAAAGGAGAAACACAATGAGAAATTAGAATGTGAAATAGTAAGTCTAAGAAAGGAAATTGAGAAAGTAAAGACTTTGAATCTTAGATTTGCTAAAGGATCTGAAGCCTTAGATGAAACTATCAAGGTACAACGTTCTCCTCTTATAAAGACAGGCCTTTGATATGTCAAAGAATATTCTCAGTCTTCAACACCAAACTATCTAAAAGCAACTACAGCCAGCCTAAAACATTCTACCACTTAGCAAGGAGAGAAAGAAACTTTATAGGTAAAAAATGACCACCTCAATACAAAGGAGACTAACAGGAATACCTTTCAGAGAAATACCAACCAACAGGTAAACAAAAATAGAAGGTTCCATGATCACATAAATTTCTTCTTCAATGGACAATGTTTCTCATGTCATAATTTTGGTCATAAAGTTGTTCAATGTGTTGCATACAAAACCATCATGACTAGAGAAGCAAGAAAGAAAAGAATTGATACTGGAATAAAGAGGAATACATATAACAACTTTTCTCCTCTTCAAAATGAAATTGAATGTGCTTATTGCAATAACTTTGGTCATGAAGAATCTGAATACAGGAGCAAAATTCAGCCAAAAGAGCATATACCTTCAATTTCCAAAGTATGCAGAAAGAAGGAATTACAGGTTGAGAAATGTAGCATAAATTTATTTTCAGAAGGAGAAGAAAATCAATGGTAAATTGATAGTGGATGCTCAAAACACATGACAGCTGATAGAAATAAACTTCTTGCATACAATGCTCTAGAAAGAAAAAGAATGTTACTTTTGGAAATGATACTCCTGCTGTCATTAAGGGAAAAGGTTCTATTTTTTTAAAGGAAAAGGTGAAAGAGAACAATGCTATGTATGTGGATGGATTAAATCATAACCTGTTAAGTGTAATTCAAATTTTTGATCAAGGAACTGAAGTTGTCTTTAGCTCAAAAGAATGTGTGGTACGTGATATTGATATTGGAAAAACAATCATAAAAGGAAATAGAACACCAGGAAATTTATCTGTATTAAAAAGCTATAAAGAACAATTTTACTTGGGTAAATCTTCAGAAAATTGGTTATGGAATAGAGTATTGGGGCATTTGAGCTTCTCTCAAATCAACAAATCTAGCAAACTCAAAGTTGTTCGTGATCTTCCCAATATTACTCTGCCTGAGAGTACCATATGCAAATCTTGCCAATTCAGTAAGCAAACCAGAGTGCAATTTAATGCCAAAGAAGGATCAACAAGTAAGCCTCTTGAACTCATTCATACTGATATATGTGGACCTATGAGAAAAATGTCACCCCGTGGAGAACAATACTATATTATGTTTATTGATGATTTCTCTAGAATGTGTTGGATTGGGTTGCTAAAACGCAAATATGAAGCATTCAAAAAATTTCAGATCTTCAAAGCACTGGTTGAAAATGAATTAGATCTAAAAATCAAGTGTTTTAGATATGATAGAGGAGGTGAATATATATTAGATGAATTCTTTGATTTTTGTGAACAACGTGGCATAAAAAGACAATTTTCTATAGTTGGTACCCCACAACAAAATGGCATAGCAGAAAGAATGAATAGAACAGTTCAACAGATGGCTTGAGCTATGCTTGATGATTCAGGAACACCTGACACATTTTGGGTAGAAGCAACACATACTGCGGAAAATATTCTTAACAAAGCACATGTTCGTGTAAACAGTGATAAAAATCGATATGAGCTCTGGTATGGTAATCTTCCCACTGTAAAGCATTTCAAAGTTTTTGGAAGCAAATGTTTTATCAAGAACAATGAGGAAAAACTTGGCAAGTTTGAACCTAGAGCAGATGAAGGAATATTTCTTGGTTACTCTTCTAGAAGTAAAGCATATAAATGCTACAATAAAATACTTCGGAAGATTGTTGAATGCATTGACATTGTAATTGGTGAATCTCTTTCATCTCCAAAAGGGGAAATACAAACAAGAAATGAAGATGATGATGATGTATATCTTCCTACATCTAATAGAGATAATATAGAAGGTGAACCCAATGAAGCAATAGAAGAATATCTATCTGAAAAGGCTCCATCCAGGTATGTTCAAAAGAATCATCCAGAGTCCCAAATTTTGGGAGAAAAGGGATCAGGTGTCCAAACAAGAAGAACTCTTGTAGGGTCTACTAGCTATCTAGCATTTTTATCCACCATTGAACCACAGAATGTCAATCAAGCTAGCAAAGATGAATTTTCTATTCAAGCCATGAATGAAAAACTTGATCAAATTGAAAAGAATCATACTTGGGAACTAGTTCCAAGACCTCATGATAAAAATGTTATTGGAACAAAATGGATATTCAAGAACAATCTAAATGAAAATGGAGATGTTATTAGAAACAAGGCTAGACTTGTTTGTAAAGGGTATGCTGAACAAGAAGGTATAGACTTTGAAGAAACATTTTCTCCTGTAGCTAGAATTGAAGCCATTAGAATGTTTCTTGCTTTTTAAAGCTTTCAACAAATAAAAATTTATCAAATGGATGTTAAATTTGTTTTCCTCAATGGTGATCTAGAAGAAGAGATTTATATAGAACAACCAAAAGGATTCATTTTGGGAAATGATGAGAAACTTGTTTGTAAACTTAAAAAGGCTTTATATGGTCTCAAACAAGCTCCAAGGGCATGGTATTATCGTCTTGAAAAATATCTTCATCAACAAGGATTTTCAAAGGGATCTACTGATAACAACTTATACACAAAAAACTGAAAATGATAAACTATTGATTGTGGTTGCATATGTTGATGATATCATTTTTGGAAGTAATGAAGAGTCCATGAGTCTGAAATTTTCTTATGTTATGCAGCAAGAATCTGAAATGTATTTACTTGGGGAACTAACATTCTTTCTTGGAATACAAGTACAACAAGCAACATATGACATATTTTTATCACAAGCAAAATATCCTAAGAAAATTCTGAAGAAGTATGGGATGGAAGATTTCAAACCTATCAGTACACCAATGATAACCGGGTGTAACCTCAGTGCTCATGATGATTCTTCCATGGTGAATCAACCAGAATACAGATCCATGATTGGAAGTCTACTTTGTCTCACTAGGACAACACCAGACATTATGCACGCAGTTGGGATTTTTGGACGATTCCAAGCTAATCCAAAAGAGTCTCAACATCAAGCTATAAAAATAATATTCAAATATCTACAAGGAACTCAAGACTTTGGACTATGGTATCCAAAGAATGATGATCTCACTCTTCATGCTTACACAGATGCAGATTGGGCTGGAAATGTTGATGATCGGAAGAGCACTAGTGGTGGTCCATTCTATATGGGGCCCCGATTAGTATCTTGGTTAAGCAAGAAGGAAATCTCTATTGCATTATCTACAGCAGAGGCAGAATATGTGGCTGCCACATCATGTTGCACACAACTTCTTTGGATGATGCAGACTTTACAAGACATTCAAATTAAATGTTCACCTCTCATATCCATTATGTGTGATAATACAAGCACCATCAATATCCCAAAAAATCATGTTATGCATTCCAAGACCAAGCAAATTCCTATCAAGTATCACTTCTTACATGAATAAGTGCTTGAACAAAAGATGAAATTGGAGTATGTTCCCTCCAAAGAACAAGTTGGTGATATATTTACTAAACCTCTTCCGAGGGAAGCATTCGAATATCTCAGAAAAAAACTGGGAGTTGTCTCTACTGCTCAGAAGATCAGATCTGCTTAAATTCAGAAGATTAAATTGGATACACGGATTTCATAAAGGACAGTCGCGTATATACGCGAGTTTATATACATAAAACCATGTGTGGGTTTTTGTTGGCACAATTTTTTGGGTCAACATTTTCAGAACAGTTGTGGTGTTGTTGGGTATCTCTGGTGATGTTTCAGTTCCCACATTTCTGTTTCATTCTCTAATATTTTTTGATGAAGATGCCTTGATGATTTGTTGTTGAAAGTGTTCAGGGTGCACAAGCTAAGGGGGAGCACTTGTCCTATGTGAAAGGATGCATTGTTGGCATTCTAGGTGTTTGTTGTGGTCTAAACTCATGATTGAAATTCATTGGTCTTGTTTATAAAATGTCATATGATGAAAAGGTCATGTTGAGTTCTATGATGTAAATTGTTATATTCAGTCATGTAAGGACTTGTTCCAATTTGTATAGCCACTTGGTTGGGTATTTGAGTCAAATATGTAAATCCACTTAGTTGGATCATTCATGCAAGTATGAGTAATTGATGATATGAAAGGTCATACTTGGTTGAAAAGTCATGTACTTCATTGAAAAATATGTCTAAATATTCAAGCATGAACTGAGGGGGAGCATGGTAATTTATGTACAAGGGACATTGATCTGACCTTTGACCTTGATATGAAAGGGGGAGAATTCTAAGGATGGTTGAATACAGATGCCTAATTTTTTAATGATTATGGTTGCCATCAATCCAAAGGGGGATATTGTTGGCAATATGTTTCTTGTGTTCTATAATATTAAATTTATTGTCCTTGATGGAAACTCTCTGGAAAAGGATGAAGAAAACTATCTGTATGAAAAATCTCAACAGTCTCTCAGAAATTTTTCTCAGCAGATTGGTTATTTTTAATATGTCACAATGTATACGTGGGTTTGTAAAGGCCAAGTCGCATATGCATGCAGAGAAGTACGTCCCAAGTCGCATATGCCTGCTTGTGCTCCAAAATTATAATATCAGGGGGCTTTACCATTGTATTAGCCCACAGTATTGAGTGTTGTATTATCTATTTGATTCCATCTAGGATAACCATCAACAGTTGAGTGGTTTTGACTCATGGTATTGGTAAAAGCTAAACCTATATAAGGAGAAGAAGATCATAGTGCAAAGTGTGCATTTTGTAAGGGTTGTTAATGAATAAATCTCTCGAAGGAATATCTGCATGGATGAACTCTATTTTTAATTGATAAATCTGAATATATGATGCACCCATGGATATAATGATGGTTCAAGATCTCTAGATCTAAAAATGATGAATCTCTAGAATGATCTATTGAAGAAATGATGAAGAATTGGCACAAGTCTGCTAAAGAAAATGAAGAAATCTGGGTAATTTTTATAGATCTAGTCTGTTCTGCAAAATTTACTTTTACAGATCTATACTTTAGTTGGTCTCAGTAAAAGCGCGTATATACGTGGGTTCGCTTCATGAAAAGCGAATATGGCAGTTAGGGTTTTCTGAAGATTATTGCGGATATTACTACTGTGATTCATGCTTTTTGTCTATTGTTCATCAATGAATTCTTCTTGAAGTTATGGGTTGTTTTGAATACTGAGTATACTGCTAAGTTGATCATGAACAAATCTAATCAATGATTGAGAAAACATGATTAAGGTTGACTAACTATCTAAAGGTTTTGCACTGCTGGGAAAATGTTTGACTAAAAGCCTCAGATCTAAATCTGAGTCTGATCACATTCTGAAGAATAGTATACACAAAAGTATACGTGGGTTGGTATAAAGAAAAGAGTGTATACACGTAGATTTAACAAAGCGAAGTAGCGTATTCATTCCAGGTTATGAAAACAGTATGGCATATGCAGGTTGGTGTGCAGGAAAGCGCATAAGTACACGGCTTCAGTGAAGAAAAGTACCATATGCTATTTGAATTAATGATTGTTCAGGGTTGAGTTTGTATCTACATATCTGTTCTAAAGTCTGGGTTATTTCTGAAGTTCTCGTTACAGTGTTTTTCACTGTTCTAATTGAAGGATTGGGAAAATTTTACGATTGTTGATAAAGGGTCATGTTGATGATGTTTGATCCGGTATAAAAATTGATGAAACGTGGTCTGCAGTGGGTCTGAGGGTTGAAGACTTCAATATGGAAGTAGAAACTTCCTACCAGTCGAAGCTGGTGTTATGTTCAGGAGGTTGAAGCTCCCTTCCAGGAGTGGTTGGTAAATGAGAAGAAAGGGGGTTGGAGTTCCCTTCCAGTAGCATCTGGTAAAGAAGTGAAGGTTGCAGCCTTCTGCAGGTAGAAGCCTGTGTACTGATATGAGTCTGCATCAATACAATGTTGTAAACAATTTTCCATATAATAAATATTGAAGACAGACACGACAACAGTAGTGGTTTTCTCCCGAATTGGGTTTCCACCTTAAATATTGGTGTTCATGTGTGTTCCACTTGTGTGATGTTTTATACTGTTTTTACTGCACATATTTACTGATTATCTAACGTGATGCATAACTAGTAAATCTAATTTAAAGATTGTTTCTAAGAATATTTCTAAACTATAAATTTATATCACTATACGCTAGTTTCTTTCAGCATATCCACGTGTATATGCGAGTTCGGTTCATAAAAGCCGCCGCATATGGAATTATTCAAAAGAAAAAGTTAAATTTATAGATATGAGCTCTAGATACTTTATTCATCATCATCATATTTTATTTTTCTACCAGTGTTGTTGGGAAAAATAATGAGGGAAATGAAAAATCTTAATGATTAAACTAAAATCACGTGTTAAAAGAAAAGCACATAAATTTGGATTTGTCACTAATAGATAATCCCCAACAATTTTCACATTTTCCCCAATTGTGGAAGTAAACTGTGCTAGTAAGCCCATTCTTCTTTATCAAATGGGTCCTCTATAGATACAATTGAACAATCCTATGGCTACCATTATTATTCGGCAGTGATATAATTCCAAGGTAATAAGAGATTTATATCCAAATAAATAACATAATTCCTATAATGGGTTTCCTTATAATTAATGCCTCTTTTGTCTATCTCTTATTTACAAGGGAAATAAGGATGTAAAACTTGAGAAATAATGGTCATGTTCCTTCTTCATGCATTGAAATTATTTTTTTTATGTTAAAAAATTCCACATGTGAATGGAAATTTTAATTTTAATTATAGAGAGTACACTAAATGCATTGCATTGGTATCAATAATGCAAAATAGAGACTCACCTCCTCCTTGAAGTTGAAATCATACTTTTGATCCTTCTCAGTGTAGAACTCAGAAGAAACTACATCTATGCCAATAAAAACCTGGAGTAAGTAATCAAGTAAATAATCTCAACGTTATATCTAATAAGAAGTCCAAAATTGAAAATAATAAAACTTAAGAAGAATGCCAACCTTGCCAGTATAGCCTTTTTTTTAATGGAAATCTTCAATAGTTCCAGGGCTTCTTTATTCTCTCGAATTTCAACAAGATAACATTTAATACAATAAGAATTAGAGAAGAAAAAAATCCGTAGTTTAATATTCACTCTTAATTCAATTATTGGAGCAAAGATTCCTTCGTCTCCAACATTTTTTCATCTTGAGCGTACTTCTTCTCAGAATATCCACAAAAGGTTGGGAAATTTTACAAAATCAATGCCAAACCAAAATATTTATAAAGGAAAATTAAAAGTATATTATGCACATATTATATAGTTTAGTGTTCAAACTTTATTTATAAAAATAATTATCAACAAAATATTTGATGTAACGTGATATTGTCCAAATAATGACACACATGGTGAATGAAGTTATAATAAAAGTGAATAAATGGGCTTTAGATGAAACAAGGGGAAAATACAAGAACTATTTCTAGTTGATTCCATGGAAAAAATATTAGATAGGTCTTGGGAAATTCCTTACACTTCAAGGGTACATGGCAGAAGGAATTTCAATCCTCAACAATTTTTAATAGAAAACCTACTATTGCATACTAGATATTGCTACAAACAAACTTGATTGAACCTACTATTGCATATTAGATATGGAAATTAAAAAAACGTTAACTTCACAATCAAACCTCCCAAACTGAAAAACCTTTTCATACAATAAAGGAAAAGATGAATCTCGGAATTAAAATTACTAAGCATTGCACATTATTAATCATGGATTGCACTAAATACTTGGACGATACAAGTATAATAATGGATGTGGTCACCAATACCATATTTTGGATGTCTACATTGGTATCATGGGAAGAAAATGGATGCTTATGAATTTTAATTTAGCTAACAATAAAGCACACTATTGACTTTGGCTGCATAGGCATAGCTGAAACACAAGTTCAAAGGGAGTAGCCAACAAGACTACATTTCCAATAATAAATACCAATGGAAGTAGTGGAAAGATCAATGAACAATCTAATTTTCTATATTAGATATAACCTCTTTCATTTTCAACTTGCCCTCTACTCTACTACTCTTTTGACTTGCCCTCTACTCTACTACTCTTTTGACCTGAAGACAAGTGAACTATTTGACTCAAAACACATTGGCTCGAAAATATTTCAAGCAGTGTATGCCAAAATTAATTACAATTAACCTTCTTGATGAATGTACAATATTGTATTTTATTGAAAATGCTCATGAAGGTATGCTTTAGAAAAGCCATTTTTAGGACATAGGTTTCTAGCTTTAGATAGTTTTTAAAAATTCTATTCTTTTCCATTACATCTTGTAATTTATATTTGGTATAAAGGAAATAAAATTCAACAGAGTGTTTCACTATTCATTTCTTAAAATTGAAAAGAAAATGAAATTGAAGGTTCTATTCATTTCTTAAAATTGAAAAGAAAATGAAATTGAAGGTTCTATTGAGCATAAGAATAAAAATTCTTTGACTTGGAAAAGCGCTTCTCATAATGAAAAAAATGGCACAAACCATAAAGACTACTATAAATTTTTCTTTTTCCTTAGATGCAAAATCCTCACAAAATCCTCACAAATATGAACCATTCCAACAGTGATTTTGACTTTGCCAGAAATATAGTGGTAAAAAATGTCAAAATTGGACTAAAACAACGCATTTTTCTCTAATAATCGATGTGTTCCTTGTATGTAATGAATAATACCACCACCAACTCATAAAAGTAATCTCTTAGCTTGATGTGGTTTCATTATTTGATCCCTTGGAGGAAACTGAAATTTCTGTGAAAATAAATTGCCTCCAAAGAATGATGCCAAAACTGCTAGCACAATGAAAAAAATGACGATGTTGAGAAAGTGATTAGACTGGAGAGACTTATTCTGACTTCCCCAAAAATCTAGGTATTCAGATCGCATTTTGTCATTCATGGACTTAAGACAGTTCCTTCTGCACTCAAATACGATGGGTCAATCCCCGGTACTATCAAATCCTTATTTAACTTACCTGTTATTAGATTATTGGAAATGTTGTGTTAGAAAAATTCATGTAGATAAAATACATGATGATAATGGTCCAAGTATGTATGCCATCAAAATTTACATTATAAAGCTCCAAATCTAACAAGTATATATTTTATTTCATGGCCCATACGAGAGGGAATCTATTATGGAAGTTCTCAAGTTTGTGTCCAATTCAGACAACTTTTAATGGGGAAAATAACAAAAGATAGTGATGGACATAAAAATATATATTTACCTTCTCTTCAGTTGCACCATAAGAGTACTTGGAAACTCCAAAATTTTTTGGTGTTGGTGTTTGAGGAGAACCTGCAATGGAAAAGTCTTGAAGTGCTGACCTTGAGCAACAAAATAAAAATAGCAATAAACAAAAATATATTTTAAATGAGACACCTTTTGACGTCAATTAATAAAATTAATAAAATGAAGGGCAATTCTTCTCTTTCATCTTTGTGCCAGTTATAAGGCCAACTCTCTTTCTTTGTGTCATTGCTTGTTTGGAATGTCTTCAACTTCAAGGATGTACACTTTGCAGACTGTTTATCCATTATGAATCCACCACTTTGTTATTAGGATATCATGCTATTTATTTACTTTAATTATGTGTTTAAAGGAGATGTCCTAGGCACTCCTCATTCTGTTGATATTATTTGCTACATTTTTAAGTCCCGTTGACCTAATTTCGTCAGTAGCAGACATTAACATAATTCATTCTTGTTTCTTTCTCCCTTAGAAATATTCTAATAACATAATAAAATAATACTAGACCAAATATGACATTTGACATTGTACATTCACATTGATCCTAGTGGCCTTTGTTCATAGTAAGAAAACTGTACATTCGCATTAATCCTAGTGACCTTTATTCACAGTAAAACAACAAAACTTAAAATGAATGGAAGATAGTGGAATTTAGAAGATGATTAAAATTTACACCAATATTAGTCTATTTTTCATCATGATATTTAACACTGTACATTCACACTGGTCCTAGTGAGCTCTGTTCACAGTAAAAGAACTGAACTTAAAAAGAATGGAAGAAAGCGTTTGGAATTTAGTAACTTTACATCACTAGGATCAAACTTGGCACCAATATTATTTAGTTTTTCATGAGGCTCTGCATAATCATTGAAAGAGGAATCATCATCAACTGCATACTTTTTAATATATACCATTAATATGAAAGAAAAAGTAACCCAATACTCCGGAGTATTGCGTCGATATCAGTTACAACATCTCCTCTAAAACTTCACTTTGTGTATAATATTTCAGAGTACTACATAGATTTCTTGATATCATTACTATTTCATTTCAATAGACAACAGTTCTTTTGATATATTATGTCAATATTCTCAAGATACTCTTGATATGCATAAATTTTCATCAGAATTGGGGAGTAAATCAATGAATTATATCAACTACGGTTGCAGGATTCGATATGGATGATGGATTTGATCTCTAAAAGATATGAGATAATTCCAATATTAGCCTATTATGCTAAATGGTTGAAAAATAATCTCTTCTACTTTCATAGAAGATTGGAGGCAGACCCAGTTGGACTCCCCAGTAGAAAACCCACTGTGAGCGATTATGCAAAATGAGTGGAAGAAAGAATGGATTGTAAAAAATGAAAATAAAATCCTTAGTTAGGTTGTAATTATCATGTGAGAATTAGATAGTTAACTTTAGTGCTTTAGGATATGGGATTGGATTACATTGATGAAATTCCCATACAACTTGATGTTGCAAGATTTGTTGCAACATTTGCGGTGGAAGGGTTTCAACAAAGTCTGAGATAAAACAAGAGATGAAAGAAATAGTTGAAGGTGAAAAACATGAAAAGTTTGAGTTACATGATACAATTTTATGAAGTAGTTAATCATGAAATGTCATGAAAACAAGTCATTGGTAAGATATATATTCCATTCTCTATTAATATAATTGTTTTTATTTTACAATGATATTTTTATTTTATAGAAGATATATAACTAAAAATGAATGGCCTCCAATCCATGAAATAAATTTCTATTAGTGAATCACATGATTTCCATTCCATCATTTAGCCTAGCATGACTTGTTCAATGTGAGTTAAGGAAAAGTGATTGTCACATTCAATTTGGACAATTGATACTTGTTTGTGAAGGAAATTCAGATATGATCATTTCTACACCATTATGAAACCTTCATATTAGACTGAAGGTGTTAAAATATTTTTTAATTTAGTGAATACATAACTACAAGCATGCTTATCACATAAATATAAAAACTAGCTTAAAATATGCACTAATCTCACAACCATTCAACCAAAATATTGGCATGAATACCTAATGAAAAAATTATTGACAATGTAAAAATTCATAATACCTAAGAACATTATGACCAATAGAAAATGACACCATTACAATTGACTTGTCATTGTATTTATGCGTATTTATATGCTAAGTAATGAAAAAGAAAGAAACAAGAAAAGTAGTAATCTAAATTATGCACAATATCAAAGATTCATATCCATACCCCATCCATGAATGAGATCATTTTGCACAAATTAAATACATTAATCACTTCATTGACATTGATAAATAAAATTTCTACTACCAAGAATGAAAGTTCATATCCCTATTTTAGTTAAAAAAATGCAAACACTTGCCATTTAATGTTATTACTCTTGAGGAAGAATTTCTCAAAGCAAACATAAATTATATTTCAAAGCCATAGTTCTTCTTCTTCCAATATGATTATGGACTGTACTTAAAAAAAGATGCAGTCTATGCTTCGCATGCTTTCAATGAGATATTATTTTCCATCTGATAGTTCTTATTTGACTTGAACATTACTCTCTAATATCCAAAAACTGTAACTGATGTCAACCCATGGAAAAGAATTCTTCATGTGAATGAGTCAATATGTGGAAATAACATGAATAAACAATATTTGTGGGATTGCACATTACACTCGAACATTCTCTATTTAGGACAGATATTCCGTGTAAGTTTTGTTGCGACTTGATACGAATTTGGGAAGGTTGAAGGATTCCAGTGGTCTCATGGCCTTTTATATAATTTCAATGAAATTTCCAAGGTTATAACAAATGTACCAGTCATGTTATTTTGGTTTGTTCTATTGATTTTGTAGAGAAATTATGGAGCAGAGATATTCTTTTTCAATCATCATACAAAATGAAAATAAATATTCCAATGATGAGGGTATTTAATTGAAAACGAATCCAAAAGAGAGCTACAGATCTCAGGTTTTATATTCAATATATGAATAATCATGCGAATTTATCTGCAATATTAAATAGGACACGCAAATTCGCCAGGATATAAGGCATAAAGTGTGCAATTGTAGGGAGGATATTGTACAAGAGATTTATTCCTTTAATGGGGATGTAATGTGGGTGAATATGGTGTGTGCAGATTTTTTTTATTTCCTTCAGAATGAGTTTCATTACATGGACGTTATCAGTGTTTCTGTAAATTCTATGTAGACAAGAAACCCACAATTATGAATTGGATTGAAGGGCATGGAAAATAAGTGGTGTGTGATTCTCTCATCACGAAGGCAATTGTTAGCAAGGTTTTAAAGACAATTGTTCCATTTTTTTTTAAGTTGAAAATGCTTAAGAACTTAATTAGGTCTGCAATAGTTGGTTCTCTGTGAGTCTTAAATTCTCACACATCCGATATTGTCTCTGCTATATTTATTGTAACTGGCATTATAATGATGGAGGTTGCCAATGTTAGAAAATATTTACATGTGTAAATCACAATTCCTTTTATTAAGGTGGGAACTATGGGAGGAGAAATGAAGTTGGCTTCACAAGTTGAGAGATAAAACCGATGAATAGCCTATAATTGTGGGCCCTATTCATCTTATAATTTGGGTTGAATTATCCTTTAACCTATAATCTATGAAATAATTAAGGTATTTAATCACTTGTGTTACCACAAAAACCAATACCTTAGCTCAAACTCCCAAACGTATACATGTGTTAGCCAACTCACTTCACTGTCACTTAACAACCTCTAGCCTTCATAGTATTCGACATTCAAAGTCCATGCAACAATGTTTGATTCTCCAATCAAATCTTTATTTTTCTTTCCAAGTGAGCATACAAGCCCCATACCTTCACAAAATCATCCAAGAGGGACTTTCCCAAGCCACATACAACATCCAAAGGCTCTCCAATGGGTTGTTTTCCTTCATCAAATGTGCAAGAAAAAGCTCAACTTCCAATATCTCCAAATGGCGATATCATTCATTAGAACCATTGAACCTTCTTTTCAAAGTAGATGCAACCTCATAAAAATAATTCCAAATCAATTCCATTTTTGAATAATTCAACGAAGTCAAGATCTCCTCTAAGATAATTTCTCAGTCCTCAAATCCCTTTCAGCTTGTCTTCATGAACGATGTATAAGGGTCACGTGTATCTCCAAACCTACCATGAGGATCACCTAATCCTCCAAAGGCTCACATCCTTAATAATGTGGACAAGCAATGAAAGAACCCATCCAAATTATTAAAAATTCTCACAAGTATTTTGATTTCAATTTGGGGCGAGGCCTTAAATAGTTCAGGTCCAGGACACTAAGAAGGATCATTGAATAAGGCCAGCCATCAGAATATTCTCCACATAAATATATACATATTTATCTACTTTCAACATAAATCAGCCCTATTAGAGCGGGGTCCCCTCAGGAAAAATTTTCAATGCAATTTTGTATAATTTTTTATGTGCGCACTGCACAAAGGGAGTCGAGAGGCTTTGCGTTTGGTTAATGTCTCCAATTCTGATGTAAATCGTCTTAAGGGTAAAATATGGGCTTCAAATCATGGTTTGAGAGCATAGTATCTGCACGCTAGAAAAATATAAACAGATAGATCGTGTCTAAGCTAAGTATTTCGATGGTGTAATGAATTATTGATGTTTTGATAAGTTTATGCATCTATAACAGTTGTTTGGGTTGGGTTGAAAGGCTCTTGTTGGCTGTGTGCACAGAGACCTAGTCCTCGATGTGTGCGTACTCCACTAGCTATGTGCGCAGACGACTTTTGTAAGGTAAAGTTGAGGTATTGATAATCTGATGTATTGAACGAATCTGAAGCTAATAGAAAGGAAGGATTTTGGTGAACTTCTTATGTTATGAATCTGAGTTCTTTACTATTTATGTTCTATTGAGATCGCTCTGCTTCTGTCTTACTTATTGATTATTGTGCAAGGGTATATGTTATTATTATGAACGCTTATTGATGGCTAATAGATCTATTTGAGTATTTGCATTGTTTAAGATCAAGATCAAATTTTGTTCTATTATCTACACGAAGGCAAAAATGACTCTGTTATTCTATTTAAGGACTCTGCATTCTCTGTGATTCTATTTTATATTCTTGCGCGCTTCTGTTTATGAGTAATATAAGTTTTCACTCGATTTTCTAAGAACCACTTCATCAATATCTCCCTTACTAGGGTGTGAAACTTGGTTCCAGCACTCGCCCATACTGCTTCGGGTGAGACTTTGGTCTGCGCAAGTATATCACTGCCAAAAGGGCCAGTAGTTGGAGGGTTTGTTGGTTTATCCATAAACTGTGAACCTGGGTTAGGACCCCTCAAGCCAACAAATGGTTCCTTTTTCGGGACTGGGATCATTTTGAGGGAGATTTGATGTTGTGGCATCTGTTGCAAAATGAATTACAAGATTGGCTCGATATAAATATCCTTGAATTTTCACTCCAAGAGAATAGAAGTACTAAGATATCTGACGAGTAGTGGTATGGAATTATATTTATACATAAGTTAATGAAAATTTCTTTTGTTCCTTTGTGCACAAGCTATAGGAGTGGTTGTCACGCTTAGTTGAATTCCATCACTGCATAAAAGATGACGTAGTCACTAAGTGGACTCTTGAATCGATCGAGCAAGTAGAGAAGTTTGATATAATATCACTCGCATGGTAGATCATTGTATCGATCGCCTCTTTAGAATTTTTGTGATTGAATTTTCCATTGATAAAATTGTGTCCTATTCTGAAGCAGAAAGGAGCTTTTCCAAAGGCCCTAGAGGTAAGTTCCCGCGCTCATTGAAATTACTGCTAAAAATTATATTGTGGGAACGAGGTTGTCATGAAAACATACTGCTTGAATGCATCAAAGAGGTCCAAATACGAGCATTGGAAAATTTTATCGTGAAGATTCAAAAAAAATTATTTATAGCCCTCTGAAGCCTAAATGTGATAGTGAACCAGAACCAGAAACTGCCACCTCAAGTGACTCTGAAGGAGAAAGCTCATCACACCAGAAACCCTTGAGTATGTTTCCCACTCCATCCACTCCACTTCTTCACTTACATCACAGTTCACCTACTTCACTGTGCATTCCATCTCCACCACCACCTCCACCTCCCCGTGCAGTAGATATGGTTGCATCAATGAAGCTACCTAATTTCAGAGGCACTGGAAATGAGGACACTGATCACTTTTGGTTTGTGACTGAAACTGTATGGAAGGATCAGCAAGTTAACAATATTGATATCATAAAAGCATAGTTTTCTACTGCATTTCAAGATCGCACATTCGATTGGTACATCAGGTACACTCAAGCAAACCCTAATGCTACCTTGGAAGAAATCAAAGAGGCCCTAAAAGAGTAGTTTAAGAAACCTAATTCATATGAATAGCTGGTGACAGAAATGAAGGATATTCCTCAGGAGCCTAATTAATTTGTATGGGAGGTTGATCAAAGGTTGAAGCATACCATTAGAGGTGGTGGATTTGTTATTGATGATACTCAACATAAGGAATGGTTCATTAATATGTTGCTCCCACATCTGTGCCAGCCATTTGGTCAGGATGCCTCAATTCAATAAGCCCTAGTTTCTACTCACACATGTTGGCTTCCAAAGTAAGTTATATTGATGTTCACCCTTAAAAAACAATACCTTACATGCCAAGCACCTTCATTTTGATCTTCCACTTGGGGCTGAAGTTAAGTTGAATCAACATCCATCTTTGAGCTCAATGTAGTTCCTAATCACAAATAAGATCCATAACTTAGTTCCATATTTCCCTCTTCATATTCTCAACACTTTATGCATGCGTACCTTGCTTGTGGATTTTAAGGGTTTCAACTGCTATAAATATTTAGACACTTCCATGACCAACTATATACAAATTTGTTTGCATCCAATCTCAAAGACCTCAAATTTTTATTGAGATGGTAAAATATGAAGGTAATTATGAAGTATTTATCTACACAACATTGTATACGTTCCATATGTCAAGAAAAGTGCAAAATTCTTCTACCACCTCACCAGTCATTTCATTTTCATGTATCGTTGAAGCTTTCTCGAGGGATTTCCACAACTACCTCAAATTATAGGCTATTAACCTCAATAACACTAGAGTCTTCAGATACATTAAAAATTAAACTGTAATGTTGGAAACAATTATGCGTGTTCATTTCCTAGTATGTGCATATAAAAACATTTGCATATGTAAACAACACTAGTCGTGAATACCATCATCCATAAAATCCTCAGCTACACTGAAACTCCTATGTTTGATTTACTAAAGCATTCATCATTTGCAAAAGGAAAAAACTCTAGCATATTTTTCAGAGACTGAATCAAATTTTAACATAGCTTAACATTTCTTTATTTCTGTAGGAATCAAGTACCCTTTCCATAACATTCCCTCTAGAATAATGCACTGAAAACAGCACTACCTCTAGAAAAATGTCAATTGACCACCTTCTATTATAAAAAATGTAGATGTGAACTAAGGCTAAAGTCAGTCACGATGAATTATAAAATTTGATTTTTTCACATCGTCATGCTACCTAACCTACCTCATGAAAATATGACAACTCCTCCTATCTTCAATATATTTAAAGGTGAAAATTTAAAGACAAAAATATTGGGAGTTGAATCTCCAAGCTTTCTATCCCTAGTCATGCAACACGATTCCCCATAAAGACACTTTGATATCAAATTTGAATCCAATATGAGATTCCTTTACTTCTTGGAGAAATTATCCTTAGTAATGGTCTTTCTTCTCAAAAGTAACATTCAAATAAAAAACATATTTCCTCACATCCTATGTGTTTCGTAAGTTTTGCACAATTGTTTGATCAGTTTCAAACCAACTAGGGAAAGCAGAAGAAAAACCGGAATCAAGGGGAACCACCATAGCCATTAAATCCAATAATTGATTCATATCCTATTGAATCATGTGATCTAAAATTCATGTACATATTTAAGTGCTAATATAGGCTCCTAGTTGGGGATGTCAGCTTCTCTCAGGAGCAGTATGTGCACATAAAACTTTTTCATATGTAAACAACTCTAACCATGAACATAATCCTTAGCTTTATTTTCAATTCTTGTGTTCATAATCTCCAAAAGAGAAACTCTCTAGCATATTTTTTTAGAGACTGATTCAAATGTCAATGTAGCCATTAGAGAACGTTTGAGGTATAAAATGGGCCTCCTAAGAAAAATATACAACCAAAATAAAATTTATAAGAACCAATAGGATTCAAGGTGATGATGTCAACCATGGGGGATGACTCACCATTTTTGGGGTAAAAGGTAAAAATATTAAAAAATAATAAAATATTAAAACTGCTTTTCCAACTTGTATTTTCAACTTATCTCTCTATTGTGCTATTCAAAAATCCCCATTATTTTAGAATAGATACCTTAGAGAAAATAATTGGGACCTTTCTAAAAGTTTTTAATAAAATAAAATTGGTGTAACTTATATGTAGAAATAGGAATCAAAGACAAAAAGATGATTTTCTTATATGCTTAAATGGAAAACCAAAGAAAGGCCTAAATCGCAATCACAAATCACAAATTGTAGATCGCAATCGCAAATCGCAGAAAAATCAAACAAAATTCTAAGCTGATCCACATGAACTTTGTGATGCAAGGTTTCCTAATACCTCAAAACATGAAAAAAAAACTTTCTAGGGAAGAGGGGCAATAAAAGAAAAAAATCAATCATAAAGGAAAAATGATCTCTAATGAATATATAGGTCATAAAAAATGATTAATAGGACCTGCCTTCACCATGTCAGAAATATCATCACAAGATCGAAATTTATCTCATTATCATATTTTCGACAATGCTTTCATTTCTCTAATGCGATATATCACATAACATCTTCACTATCTATCATCCTTTCACCTTCTAATTTCACTGAGACTGCGATTGCGATGCGATATCACATCACAACATCATTTACCCTTCTCTTTCCCTACCACTGTTTCAAAGAATTTAAAAATCATTTCATATAATGAAGCATGGCTTGAAAAGGGAAAAGGTTCAATCACAATCAGAAAAAAGAAGAAGAAGAAGAAACATGCTTGGTGTTTTGAGACGTCGACACACAAATTAAACTACGATGCGAGATGTTTTATTTTAAAATGCTTAAGTGTCCCTTCAGGCACATGAATCCACATTTTCCATAAATGCATAATCATAACGATATGATAGCCCTGAGCCTCCAAACGAGATTTCATTAATGGTTAATCAATGTTTTATATTCTTCGCATTCGACACCAAATTCTTCGTCATTTCGGTTTAATTGTTACATCACTATCGCATATTTTTTTCCACTACTTGTTCTTCCTATTTACATGCAAATCCAGAAAAACAATATTTCTCTGAGATTTCTAAGGCTACTAAAAAATCAAAGAAACCTATGGCTCTGGCAAATCTTACACCTTCTGTTACCAAGGTAACTAAGATGGTGTGCCCATTTTCAGACACTGCGTGCACTTCAGAAAGTGGTTCTGCTTCATGGAAATGTATGGATAGGCTTTTCAAATATGAAAAACCTGGCATAGTCAAAATGAAAACTATAGCAAATGCTTCCAACTCCTCAAAATTTATCATTTCTGATGTGGAAAACTCTTTTCTTCATAGACTTTCTACGCGCCCTAATATTTTACCATATTCAGATATGGTGAAATGGATTATTGACAATATTAACATTGGCAACAAAACCTTTCTCACAATGAGACGGACAATGATAGGGTCATTTTGAGAAGATGATTTGAAAAGAATTTACCATATACCAGACCCCTAGAAGGTGTGTGGCAAAAATTTCCTCAAGAAAATTTCCAAAGAATACAAGCTGCAATGAGACCTTATAAAGAAGTGGAGGAAAAAGCCCATCAAACACAAGCATGATGACAAGGGTATGTATTCCACCACTTCTATGGCTGGTCCCTATAGTTATGTTTCTGCTATGATGTGTAGGCTATTTGGTTCACCCAATACCACTAAATTTTGAATTGAATGGGTCCCTCTTATGAAGTTCATCACATAATCCTACCTTATGGAATGGGGTACCATTTTTTCAAACAATATTGCTTCGTAGATCCTTGAATATAGGAAAAATTGTTCTTTCACATCCAAGAAAATTCACCCATTCTTTATGAGTTCCTACATCATGGACGTTGTCTGTTTTAACTCTGATTTTCCAACCATGGGTTGGAAATGGACCATCCAAGGTCCCACTTCTATTGATGTTTACCATGATATTATATGGGAATCCAAATATGAATCCAATTTTTAAAAAAAAATCCATGGATTTATTCTACCAATCTTCCAAGTTTTCTTTAATGAAGAAGCCCCAAGAATTTCTAAAGAAGCTCAAGATGATATTACAACCATAGGGAAATGGTTTGGAGAGGAGTTATTTACTTATGTTCGAGTATACGGAAGCATTGATGAACCCCATGTACTCCCATTATATGTTCCAAAAAAACTTCTAGCCAGATAAAGTGCTTCCTAGACAGTGGGTTATGGATTGACCAAAGCCTTGAAAGAGACAAAGACAGCTTCCTCGCCTACATTTCACATTCACTGTGGAATTTATGCATTGGAAAATTTAAAGCATGTTGGATTAGAAATTTTACAAATCTAGTGTTTGAAATGATTTACAATTCCTAATAGAAAATTTGATCCAAATAATGTTGTTCTAAATGTTACCACTCAGGTTAAGATCATACACTTCCTCCATGAGAATGATGATTATGATGATTTATTTGAGTATGCCAATACTTACCTAGATGTTGTAAAGTTGGTAGCCACACACCTTAACCCTGAGAAAATGAAAAATTTCAAAGAATACAAAAACAATAGGTTGGAAGGCATCCCTCGAGACATTTCAGAGGTATTCCAATGTATTACTGAGAAAGGTAAACGAGCAAAACAAGAAAAATATCAGCCCCCTAAGGATATTGAAGTCCTTACCCTTCTCTTTCCATGCCAACATTTCATTTTACCTTCTCTTTCCCTGCCAATGTTTCAAAACCATTAAAATTAATATCATATACTAAAGCATGGTTTGAAAAAGGAAAAGTTTCAATCGCAATCGGAAAAACAAAGCACACTTGGTGTTTTGAGACCTTGACACAAAAATTCAACTACGATGTGAGATTTTTATTTTAAAATTCTTAAGTTTCCCTTCAAGCACGTGGATCTGCGTTTTCCATAAATTGATAATCATAACGGTATGATAGCCTTGAGCCTTGAAATGAGATTTGATTGAAATTTAATCAATGTTTTATATTTTTTCGCATGCGACACCAAATTCTTCATAATTTCTGTGTAATTGTTACATCGCTCTCACATATTGTTTTTTCACTACTTTTTCTTCTTATTTACAGGCAAGTACAAGAAAAAGTATTTATTTGAGATGTCTAAGGCTACTAAAAAATCAAAGAAATCTATGGTATTGGCTAATCCTACCCCTTCCGTTGCCAAAGTAACTGAGATGCCACCCGTGTTTTGAGACACTGAATGTACTTCAGAAAGTGGTTCTGCTTCATGGGAATCTATGTATATTCTTTTCGAAGATGAAAATCATCACATATTCAAAAGGATACCTGCAACAGATGCTCCTAACTCCTCAAAATCTACCATTTTCGATGTGGCCAAAACTTTTCTCAACAATATTTCTACGCGCCCTAATATTTTACCATATGGTGAAATGCATTATTGAAAATCTTAACATTGGTGAAAGAACCTTTCTCACAATGAGAGGCACAATGATAGGGTCATTTACAGTAGAGGATTTGAAGAGAATGTGCCATATACAAGACCCCAAAAAGGTCTATGGAAAATATTTCCTCGAACAATTTTCCAAAGAAAACAAGCTGCAATCAAACCCTATAAAACAGTGGAGGAACAACCCCAACAAACACAAGAATGATGAGAAGGGTATGTATTCCACCACTTCTTTGGTTGGTCCTTACTGTTATGTTTCTACATGTTGTGTAGGTTGTTCGGTTCACCCAATACCACTAAATTTTCAATTAAATGGGCTCCTCTTATGGAGGTCGTCACAAAGTCCTACATTATTGATTGGGCTACCATTTTATCAAACAATATTGCTTCCTAGATACTTGAATATAAGAAAAATTATTATTTTACTTCCATGAAAATCCCCCCATTCTTTATGAGTTCATACATCATGGACACTGTCTGTTTTACCTTGATTTTCCAACCATGGGTTGGAAATGGATCATCCAAGATCCCACTCCTATTCATGCTTAACATGATATTCTATGGGAATCTAAATATGAATCCAATTTTTACAAAAAATGCCATGGAGTTATTCTGCCACTCTACCAATATGTATTTAATGAAAAAGCCCCAAAATTGTCTAAAGAAGCTCAAACTGATTTTACAAGCATAGGGAAATGGTTTGGAGAGGAGTTATTTACTTAGGTCAGAGTATATGGAAGCATTTTTGAACCCCATGTACTGCCATTATATGCGCTAGACAATCTTATAGCCAGGGAAATTGCTTACTAGGAAGTGGGTCATGGATTGACCAAATCCTTGAAAGAGGCAAAGAAATATTCCTGACCTACCTTTCCCATTCACTGTGGAATTTATACATTAGACAGTTTCAAACATATTGGATTATAAATTTCTCAAATCCAGTGTTTGAAATTTTTTACAATTCCTAATAGACAGTTTGATCCAACTAAAGTTTCTCTAAATGTTACCAGTCAGGTTAAGATTAGACACTTCCTCCATGAGGAAGATTATTATGATGATTTATTTGAGTCTGCCAATACTTATCTAGATGTTGAAAATTTGCAATCCACGCGCCTTAATCCCGAGAAAATGGAAAAGTCCAAAGAATACAGAAACAATAGGTTAGAACGAATCCCTCTAGATATTTTAGAGGTATCCTAACCTATTACTGAGAAATTTGAATGAGCGAAACATGAAAAATATCAACACCCTAAAGATAATGAATTCCTTAGTATATCAAAATAAGATAACCTAGAAAAAGTTACAGACTGATAGTCCGTCCACTGTTTTCCAGTGACCTACAAGAAGTCTGGAAAAAATTCAATCAACAAATTAAGGGAGATCAAGAAGTTATGATCATTCATCGTCAAGAAACAATTGGAACACCTCATGACAAAAGTCAAAAATCATTTACCGTTGGGTCTACTAACAAATATGTTAGCACAAAATAATTCAAAATGATCCTGACCTACCCAATATCTGAAATAATATTGAAGATAGAAGAAATCCATCCTTTGGATATCTTTTACAAACCAAATAATAAGGTTGTCAGGAGCCAAGGGAGGAAGAGGAGAATAATTGAATAATCACATGCTCTAGTCCTTGGTAATTTTCCCATGGAGATATTCTGGAAATACCCTCAATCAAATCACTCCAAGGATCTATCATGGTTAAATTAGTTCACAGGTGCTTATGCATCTTCCTCGATTAATAAAGCTACAGAAGTACAACAACTAGTAAATGAAAAAGATGAAAATATCCTTGAACTTGTATAAGAGCTACTGGCAAAAAAATAGAGTATTCACTACAACTTCAATCATAGGTCACAATACTTCAAAAAAACATAGATAAATTAAAATTGCAACATCAATCTGATATTTATGCTAAGGATGCCCAAATCCAACAACTGTAATTTATTATGGAACAGTTTAAGGATAATCCAAAATTGGATGATTTTAGAAAGGATGCACTAGAACTAAACACTTTATTGGCTCAACAACAAGTTTTTTTTTTTGTCAAAAACTGTCTAGCATAATTGAGCTGTGTGAAAAAAGTGATTTTCTAATGAATCAAGTAGCTGACTAGAGGATCAGTTTTGATGAAATTGATGATAAAGTCTCTCAATATGCCACCTTGCAAGATAGTGCTGAAGGTCAAAAGACCAATCTTTCCATGATTGAAGATTCTAAAAATGAAATATTTTTCATTGATTGGGATATAAAATTATAGCAGGTGGAAAGGGAAATTTGCAGGGCTAGAGATATTTCCAACAACATTGTTGAAACAGTAAGCCAAAACATCATTGTTTCCAATCTAATTGATAAATGCTCACCTGGTTCTCTACCTATTGTGAAATATTTAATAAGGGAGTGGCAGGAAATGTCTAATATGAAGGATGAAATCATCAGAGAATTGTAGAAGCTTGATTGGAACAAGTACTAGAAGCACTTAGTAAAGCCACGTAGCCAATGACTAATGTTGTGTTGTCTAACCAACACTTCCTCTTACATGATGCCTCCACTATCAAATGCAGTCTACACAGAACAGCTTCGCGTCAGGCCAGGCCAACCTCCTTCAATTCAGCCTATGATAGACATCCTTCAACTCAAGGAATGAATGAAAATAGGAACATCACAGTCGTGAAGCAAGTCATCCCAACAAAATCTATTTCTCTAGTTTTCAACCTCATGTGGTTATCAATTATTGAAGAGGTCTCCGAATTTCCCACAGTGTTGTAGAACAATTGTCGACATTTCGAATGCCAACAGGGATCCATCTTCAGGATAGGATGATTAATGAAAGAAGTAATTAGGTCAAAATTAATAGAGAAAGGAGAAATTAAAAAGAGCCGACAAGAATTTTATGTCTCATGATTTTACAATAAATTTATTAATTTATTAATTATTTAATAATTATTTTATTTAATATTTGATTAAATCTTTATAATTAGATTAGAATTAATTGATTAATTACTATATTGAGTTGATTTAGGATTAATTAATAATTAATAATATGTAATCATAATAATTATTAATAATAAGAGGAATGTTTTATAATTAAACCCTAAATTAAATTCATATTTTTTAGAACTATTAAATAAAATTTTCTTATATCATATCATAATCTATGAAGAAACCCTAATTAATTATTAATCAAAATAAGATTACTTAATTTTTAATCAAATATATATTTAATAAAAAATAACAAAAATAAAAATAAAATAATTATTTACTAATTCATATTAACATTTATTTATCAACAATAAATAGATATTAATAATAATTAAAATAATTATTTATTTCTACTTTATTAGGTGAAGATAATTATTTTATATCAATATATTATAATAGATACTAATTATTTTAATTTAGTTCTTTAAAACATTAGATAATAACAATAATTATAATTTATTAATTAATTAATTTCTATCAATTGTAAATAAAAATTAATTAATTAATTAATAGGGATAATTATTAAAAGTAAATATTTAAATTATTTTTATTATTTTTATTTTTATTTTTTTATTTTTAAATCTATGACTAAAAACACCCAAACCCTACAATATAACGTGAGAGAAAAACAAACTTGAGGTACTATACATGGGGGGCAGACGAACCAGAGGAACAAATTTGTCGAATTAGAGGTCGCCAACTGTCACTGATTTCAGAACCTCCATCCTTGTTGACATTATGAGGATGTTTTATAATTTCAAGTGTCTCTCTAATTTTCCTTCTCCAATAGTGTTCCTCTCCCACAATGATTCTAGCATTCTCGAGACACATATGATGTTTAGTTTTTGCAGAGTGTTCAACAAGGGCTAAGGTGCAAGATCTTTCATTCTTAATATTAGTGCCACGTTCTTTAAGTCGTCCTTCCAGTGAACAACCAACTTCCCCAATGTAAATTTTCCCACACGAACAATAAATCTTTTAAAAGCCTTTGAGTTGCTCTCGACTACCGCAAGATCTTTCATTCTTAATATTAGCACCATGTTCTTTAAGCCGTCTTTCTAGCGAATGCCCGGTTTCCCCAATGTAACTTTTCCCACATGGACAATAAATCTTGTAAACTCCTTTGAGTTGCTCGTGACTTATAATATCCTTAACTGACCCCATTCTTTGTCTTATTGTTCCTGTTGTAGAAAATTGCATGAATATGTCCTTCCTCCTCATAACCTTAGCAATCTTATTAGTAACACCCTTGATGTATGGTAGGAAAACCCTGCCACAATTTTCCTAAGGTCCCTTTTGCTTCTCATGCATGACATAACACTTAGCTCTATTTATGGGTTTTATGATATCTTTCTCTTTATAACCTATACCTATAAATACAAATGTCAAGTTATTGAGTTCCTCTTTAAGGTGCTCCATATCAAATATCCTTAGGGCTCTCATAGACAAAGTATTAATGACCCCAAACTTTTGAGACAGATGATGGTAAGACTCAACATGAAGATAGTTGACAGTATGAATCTTCTTTCTAAACACTTGATGCCCTAATGTTCCATCATCTTTCCTAGTAAGAAGGACATCTAAAAAAGGAATGCTCCCGTCTTCTTGAGCCTCCATATTAAACATACTTTCTTAGGAAATTGAATTAAGGTGATTAAAAAAATCTCTCAAGATTTTCCTTCCCATGAGTCCATTTTATGTTGGTGTCATAATATTTATAATATTTAGATTTTTCATTTTTATAGTAATATTTATAATTTATAATTTTTATATTATTTTTTATTTATTCATTTACCTTTTTAATATCTACAAAATTTTTAAGATTATTCCCTATACTATTATTTACCCCTTCTCCGCAACATAAATTATGGAATCAAGGATCTCCTTGATAATATTAAGGAAAATATTAGGCATGATTGCTCCATTGTTCTTCAGAAGGAAAAGCCTCCGAGAAGTAAATTGAGTAAGCCTGAGTTTCTTACCCTTAAATCCCTTAGAAGCAACCCTGACATTTTCATTCTTAAGGCTGATAAGGGTGGTGAAATTTTCATTATGGATGAATCTGACTATGTCAGCAAAATGGTTGATCATCTTTCCCTTAGCGGTAGCTATGTTAAGCTTAAGAAGAATCCATTTAAATCTATTTCTATGGATATTTCCCTCTCCATTGAGTTTTATACCTCTCTTAATCATGTCTCGAGGAAGCTTATTGTGAGTAATCCCCTCACCCCTAGGATTTATGACCTTCCTAAGATCCATAAGCCTGGGGCCCCTTTAAGACCTATTTTTAACACAATAGGTGGTACTTATTATCATCTGGCTAAATTCTTACCTTGGAAGCTGAAGCCCTTGGTGGTGCTTACTAATTCGTATGTTAAGGACACAACTTCTTTTATTGAGGAATGGAAAGACATTAGGCTAGATCCTGGGGATTTATTAGTTAGCTTTGATGTTGTCTCCTTATTTACCAAAATTTCCCATCACAGAAGCCATTGATGTCATCATGTGTGTCTCAGACCAAGACACTTATAAGTAGGTTGGCTTGTGCCTCACCTCGACTTCTTTCAGTTTCCAAGGTGAGTTCTATAATGAAACCTGCGGGGTTTCCATAAGTTCCCCTCTTTCCCCTGTTGTTTCTAACATATTTATGGAATATTTTGAAATTAAGGCCTTCACCTCAGCTCAATTTTTCCCTAAGAAATGGAATAGGTTCATGGATGATACCTCTATCATTTGGCCCCGTGGTTGTGAGTAGTTTTATTTTTTATTGATCACATTAATTCCCAGTTTGATTACATCAAATTCATGATGGAAGTGGCAAGGGATGGTGGCCTTCAATTCTTAGATATTATTTTCTCTATAAGGGATTATGGTTCTATCTCTCACCAATTTTTCCTCAAGAAGGCTCACACTGAGCAGTATCTTCAGGCTGATTCTCATCATTTTCCTGCTCAGAAATCTGGTGTTCTTTGTACTTTTTCTACCCGAGCTCTTATAATATCTGATGATAGCCACTTCGAATCGTAGAAATCCCATCTTCTTGATGTGTTTGAGACTAATGGGTATAGGAGATCTAAAGGTCTTAAGGCCTTTCAAAAAGCCTCTAAAGGCTCAAGGGACAAGTCTTCTCAGATGGATCCTATCTCCAAGGTCAATCTTCCATTTATCCAAGGGACCTTAGAAATAATTTCCCATGTCCTTAGGAGAAATAATGTCTCCTCTTCATTCAAACCTCTTTATACTATCAATGATTATCTCGAATCTGGTAAAGACCCTAGGGACCCCAAGGACATGAAGGGTGTTTATTTAGTACCTTGCTCCTGTCGTACTCCCTATATTGGGGAAACTGGCCAATCCATTAGACAGAGACTCCATGAGCATGCCAAAGACATTAGGCACAATCGATCCCACACTCCTACTCTTGAAGATCATGGTGAGAAGTCGTGTCACCATGTATGCATTGAAGACTCTAAATTCCTTGCTAAGGTGGATCACTTCCATCATAGAAAGCTGAGATAGGCTATTGAGATTGAGAAACATCCTAAAAATCTCAACAGAGATGATGGGTGGAAATTAAGTAAGAGTTGGATTCCATCCCTCTCAAGGAGATTCCTCCCTCATGCGTTTTATTTCCTTTTGTCTTTTGTCTTTGTTTCTATCTCCTCTCTCTAGTTTTACTCCTATCCCTTCGATTTTATTTTCCCCTTCTATTTGTCTCTTTTATGTTTTTTTTTTGTTTCATTTTGTTATATATTTTTCCCTTGAACTATATTGTAATATTGATTCTGAGCTTTATATATATGTGTGTGTATGTGTGTGTGCGCGTGCGTGTGTGTGTATTTAATTTCCCCCCCTCTCCGCTTATTATAATATTTATAATTTATAATTTTTATATTATTTTTTATTATTCATTTACCTTTTTAATAACTACTTCAAAAAAATTTAAGATTAGTCCCTTTGATTTGATTTTTCCCCTTCTATTTGTCTTGTTTGTGTTTTTTTGCTATATATTTTTCCCTTGAATTATATTATAATATTGGTTTTGAGCTTTTTATATATATATATATGGGTATTTGATTTCCCCCCCTCTTCACTCATTATAATATTTTTCATTTTTTATTTTTGTATTGTTTTTTATTTATTCATTTACCTTTTTAATATCTACTTCAAATTTTTTAAGACTAGTCCCTATATTATTATTTACCCCTTCTCCCTTATTATTTTTATTTTTAATACTTTTCCTATATTATTATATTATTCGTTGACCCTTCTGAATAATATTTTTAAATTATTAAAAAATTATTTTCTAACTAATTAACTAAATAATGGCTAGTTTTTAACAGCTAGTTTTAGCAGCTATCACCACGCAATGACACATCCTTACTATTTATTCATTGAGATTGATCTCTTTCTTCACCTTGTCCTGAGGATGAACCACATTAGATGGTTTGAAATGTCAACCAAATTCAAAATATGTGATTATTCTGAAAGATATTTATCTACATTATCGATCACAAAAATCTTAGATCTAACATGTTTTGGATGTTTAGGAAAACGAACAATGGGATCTATATTCCTCATACAGAGTCAGTTTTTGATGAAATGAATTGTGCCAGATTCCTGGTGATGAGACCTATCGGGTTGTTCTAGTTTTGAGTGATTCTGAGAATTTTGAATTTTTAGCAAATTTTTTCCCTGAATCCAGATTTCGTTCACTTATCCCCAGTCGGAGCCACTATCTCAAATGAATAAGGGACTATTTTTAATTTCTCGAATGGGTGGTTTTCCCTGATGTTGTTGTAGCGATTTTTAAGGCATCAACCTTTTTTGCACTAGAAGGAGGGCCACTAGAGTATGAATGGCACCAAGCCTAATCTTAAAACCAAGGACCATAAAAAAATCAATCCTCCTCGAAATCTCCTATAAATTCAAGCCCATGCTCAAAATATCCTACCTTTAGATCAGAATTTGTATAATCTCCTCCCAAGCCTCCCAGTTTAGTTCCCAAATAACTCTCCACTAACTATACTCCCGAATCACCTGAAGTATAGAATTTGATAAAGAAATTACAATAAATTTCTATTTCAGTAGAAAATCACGTGCATTCTAAAGCCTATGAAGGAAGTGTTACTTAAAATTTTCAAGGTACTGGTGTATTGAATTGTTCTCAGAGTGAAAAAGTTGGAGTAACTCCATGTGAGTTTCCTCTTCATTCCCATCACAGGAAAACTCCAACATCTAAAACTCAAATATCTACTACTGAGATTACCTTATCCTCCTAAAACTCCATCATTTGGTCCTCCTTCATTTAAATCCTGTCAACCTATTTCCTCATATACACATATCTCATCATCTCAGTCAACTAGTGCTACCTCAAGTAGTACTGTTTTTGTGGTTGTTACTTTTTCAACTACATCCACCTCGGGAACTACTTCTTCTTCTTCGAATCCTCCTTCAAGACAAACCAATCCTCCAGGTCATACAATGGAAAATAGATGATGGACCAATCCGGGATTTGTTCAATTAGCACACCCTCTCCATAATTTACCCAAAAATCCAAAAAGATGGTTGCCAAAGTATAATACTGATGATGGCCTCCCTGGTGAAGAGCACCTCCATATTTTTATGCTTGCAATGAACCTTAATGAAGTCTGAGAAGAATTTTGTGTATTAAAGTTTTTTCCCTATACTTTTCAAGGATCTACTGGATCGTGGTACTTTTCGTTATCGCCATGTACTATTACTAGCTGGGAAATATTCAAGGAGAAATTTCTGACTAAATTTGGTGATGATCATACTAGTTCTGCTCTCATAAATTATCTTTCAAATCCGAAAGAAAACTTAGGAGAAAAGATCAAATATTTTAATTTGAGGTTTAAAAAATTTCTGAATAAAATTCCAACTACATCCAAACCTGGTGTAAATGTACAGATCGAATGGTACATATCCTCTCTCCATTCTAATATATATTTTTTTGTAGATACAACCAATCAGGCTACCATGGTAGAAAACATGAAAGAAGCTCTGTCTGTAGAAAAGAGAATTCTTTCTCTAGAGAAAAAGAGTACCCAGGAAGATATAAATTCTAAAAAACTCACATTCAAGGATGATCCAAAGAAGAAAAAAACTAAGGATCCCTTTGATATTGAAGGCTTACAAAAATTTCTCAAAGCCATGTCAAACGAGAAGGTAGAAATAAAATAAAAAAAGTATCTGAATCTTCTTCTAAGAAACCTTTTAAATATTTAAACAAAACTCATACTTCAAATCCTCAACCTCCAAATGTAATCTCTAATGTTGAATCAGATCAAGATGAAGATGAGGGTGAAACAATATTGTCTGCAGATGAATCTCTCAATGAATAACTGGTTGAAGTTCATGGATTATGGGATTTCATTCTCCCTACATCCAATAATGATGATGATCATGAGGTGTTGCGAATTAGCACTAGAAATAAAAACATGTTGATTTTCCACAGTCTCCCCATAAACAGAAATCTTCAACCCTTATTTCTAAAGATAGAGTTGTTAATACAAAGACTCCTATATCTCCTCAAACCAACCCATCTTCTTCCAACTTGCCATATACATAAAATACCTTAGTGGTTTGAGATACCATTGAGTATAATATAATGGAAGATATGAATAAAGTCATAGAAAACATCTCCATGTATGAGGTGAGTAAATTAAAGCACCAACATAAAATCCTACTAAAATAATTGAATGCAGTTCCTACCTCTCCTCTACCTTCTCTTGTCACTTCTAAAGCTTCAAAATGAATAGGTAAACCTCCCAAATATTTGTCAGAAAATATCGATGCCTCTGGTGTTATCAAGGAAAATTTTAAGGATGGATATTTATCTTAAAGTTTAAAAACTTGGCGAATCTTGGTAGTCCCCAATATGCGAATTGTAAAAATTTTTATGTTATTTTTGTAAAAATATTTAGGTTTGTAATCATTTTATATTAGTATATATAAATTTTTGGTGATTTTTAGGGTAAAATATTTTTATACTATAAAATTTGGGCAAATCAATTTAAAAAAAAAAAATTGGAATTAGCGAATCTTTTTTTTTGGAAAAAGCATGGAAAATTAGCCCACCTGCGAATATTAGCCCCTGAAATTTTCCATGGATGTTATCCTAATTGGAGACAGATCGAACTCTTACACTCCCCCATTCCTTTTGAATTTTTAGGTTTTTAATAAAAATGTGCACAACTTCCTGATAGACTCCGGGGCTTCTTCAAATATAATTCCATATTCTGTTTTTTTGAAGTTAAACATTTCACCCCAATAATCTGTTATACACATTTTCCAATTGGATAGAACCAAAGTCAAAGTTTTATGGGAAATGAATGCTATCCTTATTATACTTGCATCTAAATTCAAAAGTGCACCAAGTAATTGATATTCTAGTTGTTGATATCCCTAACTTTTATGGTTTGATTCTTAGTAGAGATTGGTCTAAAATGCTTCATATTTATTTACATCTAAGAGCGACCTCCTTTGGAATATGTAAAAATCCCTTTTAAATAGGTTGAGTATTCATTATGAATTCTCCTAGATCAGTATTACACCATCTAAACATATTTGCAGTGGAACAAATATGTAGGAATAGAAGTTCATATTTCTTATATTTCCAAATTATTTTCTAGTTGATTTGTTATAGCACTTGGTGTCCCTTTTGTTGGGAGATATGATATTTGGAGACCTATTTTCAAAGTAGCAATCAATGTCCCATTTGCTGGGATATAGGATATTTGGAGACCTATTTTCTAGGTGCAATACCTTTTTATTCTTCCATCATGTTAACTCTTAAATTAATTGTGCTTTTCTTCCTACTATCTAATATTAATTTAATATCCTACCTTGAAACTTCCAAAAAATTTCCATTTAATGTTGATATGTGCATTCAGTAATTCTAAGCCAGATCTCAGTCTATTTAGTATGCCATCTGCAATCTCAAAACAACCTTCATGAACAAGAGTATTTTTTTTCAACTGCACATAGTTCGTGTAGGATATTTTGTCTTGTACAATAAGATTTAACACCTGCAGAACAAGCCATTTCTGAAATATTTAAGCAATTAGCACAATGATTAATCCCCTGTCTGCTGATTGGATATTTGTTTTTCTATCATAAGAGAATAGGGTAGCATACTGATTGATGAACGTACCATCTATTTCATCCTTTGCAACTGTAAGAACCCATAAACATACTTCCTTTCCTCATTAGGAATAAATATGCCATATTCTACCTTGGCTCTATTTTGTGTTAATTTTGGAGTGACTTAAAAAAAATTCACTCTATACCCTGAATATTACATCAACCATTTTTTGACACCCAAATTCGAGAGCTAGATGAGTTTGTATGTTTCATGAATGAGATGGATATTTTTTATATTAGTTTATTTTATTTATCCAAGATCCATTCAATGCTGACCTTTTAAGGTAAAGGGACATAATTTAGTTCAGGGTCAGCGTGAAGAGATATTATGAACTATATAGGGATGGCCTTATTTTTTATCGATAATAATGTTTAGAGGTGAAATCAATCCTATAATGCACCTTCATTTTTAATCTTCTATTTTCATAACCTTGTTGTTCCTTCACCTGTTGTTACAATTTTATATATGTGTTTAGAGTACATTTTTTTTGTTCTTCTGTCAGTGCCTAAAGATCCTGCTACAACCCTACAAGGGCTGCAATTATTAACATAAAACAAAACAATGTTATAGAATCAAATTCCAAAAACACAGTGTAGATATAATGAAGGAAACCATGACTTGAACCAATCTATTGAAGTAAAGTACAATATATTACAAAAAATTACCGATGGGCTCTCTACTACAACAAAACATGGGTCGTTTGGGGCTTCCTAATATGAAACTACATAATAAAAATAAAGAAATTAACTATGTTAAATTTACATACATTTTCAAAGCAGCTCAAAGTTATGAAAAAATGGTTCTTTTTCATACCCGTGGATAGGTAATGAGCAATTTGCACAAAATGGAAAAATATTTTATGTCGTTTAGTGCAACCATCCAGATAATTTTAGTCTCTAACTTTATTTCTCAAAAAAAATTGAGTAAAACATAAAAAATTTCAAAAGCGTACCATAAGCATCAATTATATTATGGAATTTAAAAGAATTTATAATTGATCAAGTTATATCTCAATCTCCCATATTACACTGAGAATAATTTTTTACCTAAAAATTGGCACCCAACATCCATTGTACTCATTGGTGAACACTCTTAAATTTCCTGACATGTCTCACCCAGTTAGGTTCCAAAAGTGGGACTTATGAAATTTGACTCATATAACAATATTGCCCTAAGATCGGGATATTTAGGAGCTCATTACCTTATAATCATATGAACTTAATAAGTCATCTTCACTAAATCCAGGCCATGTGAGATGAGAACCAGGGCTTAAAGGAAGAAAACCAGAGAGAGGGAAAGTCTTTTAAAAAATTTCATACATAGTAAATGATAACACTGGAAAATCGTACAAGCAAAAACGACATTATTTAATGTCAGGAAGAAGGATTTACAGGGCTGAGAGACATTAGAGAATATGGAAATTATTTAAAAAATATCTAAGGTCTGAGGAAAAATCAAATTTGTGCAAGCCATAAATGCTTTTGCACGCAGAAACCTTCGAGAAGAGCGCCTTTACGTGCCTTTTGACCTGAAATGTGCACAATCCTGGGAGTGGTAGAAGTCACTTTCCAGGACCACAGAAAGCACACTACATGACATTGATTTCACACTTGAAGCTACCTGAGGACAACCACCAAAGCCTCGTTAGGACATTAAGGGAGCACATAATGGAATAATTGTGGCACACAATGGAATAATCCCAAGTGACAGAGTGACAACAACTAGTAAATCCACAATGGATGGTTCTTGGGTCAAAGGTAGGACAATCTATCCCGACTCAGTTTCATTCATTAAATAGGAATCGACACATTAGCATTTCCTCTTGTTGCTAGACCCACCCTAGGGATAGAGAGATCGCCTTTGTCCACAGAGGGGATTTACCTACAAAACACCTTGCTCAAAAGAAAAACATGTGTGGATATGGGCCGCTTTCTATTTTTCCTAGTCAATCTATGTGATCAACTAAAGGGATATGGTGAGTTATGAATATAGAGTGTTCATATGCTTGCCTAGGATCACTGAAGGGTGCAAAGGTAGCAGAGATTACTTTCTCTTCTATCGACAATTCAATCCTGGTCCAGAAATCCTAGTACAAAATTTGAACTAAACTAATTACTTTTACACTAGAGAAAAGAAACTAGCTAAGCATGCGTGGACCTGGGCCACTTACTTTGGCTAATTATCTAGGTGTTTTGGTACCCAAATTTTCAAAACATAATTTTTTTCGGAATGCAAGTTAATTTTCCCCCTACTTAAACTATGTGTGAACTTTACAAAAATCAACTTGAAATAAAACTAACACTAAGCATACAAAAATCAGCTAAGAGTGAGCTTTAGCAAGCTGCGGTCTACCTAAACCAGTGCTAGAAAATGTATTATGGGCTTCTAGGCACTTTACAAGTAGGAAAGGATAGAAATGTGGGAGAAATTTCTCATTCTGTCTTTTGCGCGCAAAAGGCTGCAATAGGTGTGATGTCTGCACAGGTCAGCTCTGAATACGCACCTTGGGCTCATTTGTGGGAGGGAAAGGCACACAAATTCATATAAAAGTAATTTTTGGAGCTTTTATACTTCACTCTGTCACTTTGGATGAACTAGGGACTGAAGGAGAAAAAGGGGGCAATTTCAGCCCAACTCCACAACATAGATAGTGGTCTCTGCAAAAAGGCACAACCACATAAACTTGGAAATAAGGGTTAGTGGAGTCACCAATCTTGTGTTAGTGTGTTTGGTGCATGTATGTACGAAATCACACCAACTTAACGGGTATGTTTTACCCTCTTAAGTTATTGGTCACAGGAAGAAAAAGAACTAGAGTCAAGCAAGTTAGTGGAACATGCTAGAACATAAACATACTAGACAAAGAAATAGCATGCATATTCAAGCATAAAAATTAAACTAAAACTAAAACAAATAAAACAAAAGCCCTAAATAGAGTCAAATAACTGCAATAATCCAAACGGTGGTGCTTACGACCCCTCTTATTGAGTGTTGGTAGGAAATGAGGATGAAACTTTAACCCACTTGCCAACAGGCCCTTAGAACATGGGTTATAAGTCCCGATGCAAGGATGACTTTACTTCCAAGCTTGCCTCGGTGCAAAGTCTCCCTATCTCTACTATGGTGGAATGAACTTGTTGGATGGCCAAAAATTGAGTCCCCTATATCTCAGCTCCGGATCACACAATACAGGTATTGCTTGGGGCAATTCTGGCCAGCATTACAATGTGCTCTCAAGTTGTTAATCTCCTCATGGCCTTTTATACGAGAATTAAAATACTCCTTCCCTCTCTTGGTACATTGTGGATGGTGACCCAAGAACCATCCCTAGTTCATCCCAAGTGACAGAGTGAAGTAGAAAAGCTCCAAAAATTACTTTTACAGGAATTTGTGTGCCTTTCCCTCCCACAGACGAGCCCAAGGTGCGCATTCAGAGCTGACCTGTGCAGACATCACACCTATTGCAACCTTTTGTGCGCAAAAGACAGAATGAGAAATTCCTCCCACATTTCTATCCTTTCCTGCTTGTAAAGTGCCTAGCAGCCCATAATACATTTTCTAACACTGGTTGAGATACACCACAACTTGCTAAAGCTCACTCTTAGCTGCTTTTTGTATGCTTAGTGTTAGTTTTATTTCAAGTTGATTTTTGTAAAGTTAACACATAATTTAAGTAGGGGGGAAATTAACTTGCATTCCGAAAAAAATTATGTTTTGAAAATTTGGGTACCAAAACACCTAGATAATTAGCCAAAGTAAGTGGCCCAGGTCCACGCATGCTTAGCTAGTTTCTTTTCTCTAGTGTAAAAGTAATTAGTTTAGTTCAACTTTTGTACTAGGATTTCTGGACCAGGATTGAATTTTCAATAGAAGAGAAAGTAATCTCTGCTACCTTTGCACCCTTCAGTGATCCTAGGCAAGCATATGAACACGCTCTATTCGCAACTCACCATATCCCTTTAGTTGAACACATAGATTGACTAGGAAAAATAGAAAGCAACCCATATCCACACATGTTTTTCTTTTGAGCAAGGTGTTTTGTAGGTAAATCCCCTCTGCAGACAAAGGTGATCCCTCTATCCCTAGGGTGGGTCTAGCAACAAGAGGAAATGCTAATGTGTTGATTCCTAGTTAATGAATGAAACTGAGTCGGGATAGATTGTCCTACCTTTGATCCAATGCAATTGTCGTAGATGTGGCAGTAGTCTCTTGATCTTCATCCCGACATCTCACGGTCCTTCAGAAGTGGTACTCAGGTGCATGCACAAGGATCAGAGAATGAAAGCAGCATATGAAAAAAATAATTTCATTCATAACTATCTAATTGGTCAAGGAGAATTAAACACATTTTTTAATATTGATCACAACAACATAAGATGGGAACCAAAACATTAGTCATGTATAAATTAAGAGAAAGAAAGAGATTACAACCAAATGAGCCCTGATGTCGCAACCTCATTCAATGAGTTCTGTCAAAACGCATCTCAAGAATTCATCAGGAATTTAGACGTGGCTAGGAAATCAACCTAGACTCTCTCTTGACAAGGGTCTCTCTCTGCTCTATCTCACACTAGCTAAATCAGACTGTTTCAGCTATTCTAAAAAATGTTCAGCTACCCAAACAATTCAGCTAGTTGCATCTATGTGAGGGAGATGTATTTATAGAGGGAGAGGAGGAGGTTGGTATCCCTCAAATGGTACAAGGGAGGGCTTATCCTTTGCGATGTTTGCCCAAAATTAGGGAACAAGAAGCCAAAGGAGGGTGCTCGATGTTATTTAGTTGAACCACCCATGTTGACTCGCTCAAGAAGTGGTTGGCAATGGAAAATTTGCTTCTATAATTAAAAAAATTTCCAAAAATAGCTCGACACGGGTAGTCCATGAGACAGAGTGCCAATGGGTGCGTGGCCTAGTGCTAATTTCTCTTATCGACGCAAGACCATAAGTTCCTATCAGCGCCAACCCAAAATCATGTGTTTTTGATGGTCTGTTTCAGGAATACTCAACATATAAAATTTTATTCTCATGGAAAGGGATGCAATGACAGTTTTTGCAAGGCATGACAGTACATATAAGTCATAGAAATTTTCCTCCAATATGCAGGATGGGGTTTGTAGGGATGGTGACAAAATGCTCTATAACAGATGCCCCCTAAAGTATGAGGTCCGAGAGTGAGCGAGGAGTGAAATGCTTTACGAGAACACGTTCGAACAAAACACCACTGTCGGAAGACCTGCAAGTACAAATACAACTAATATCTCTGATACATGAACATGTGGCATGGGCACAGCCATCCATAATAGAGTACATCTATAAAATGAGATCTGAGGTATGGACGCAGTCATCCAGCAGTAAGGATCAACAAATAGACTTAGGTATGGTCGCAGCCATCCAATCAAAAGAGTCATGCATATAGTCATGATAAACCAAAATATCAGACAGCCTGGATCTTATCAGACAAATCCCAGGGTCTTTCACTTCATCTTGACTTGAACAAGTACATATTCAAGCATGTGAATATGTGAGCTGAAGTCAAACATGCAAGAAAGTCACCTGATTACTAGCCAATGATGTAAGATATTGACAGGCATGCGAGAAACCAATAATAATGGCAATGGATCTCAAGGTACAACTAGTACAATCCACAGAATGTGAATAGTGATCTGGCGTTGAAAACCAACAGAATCACTCGATCAAAGTCCAATGATATGGACCTGTCGTCGAATGCGAAGGAATTTCCATTGAGGCATGCAAGCTCTAAGATACCGGAAGGGAGTATCTAGATCAAATACCTGGATAATGAGCTGAATTCGATAGGAAGTGACATGGTCAAAGGAGGGCCATAATTTTTCCCACATCATCGACACGAGACAGAGGAATATGTTGATAGTGAATCAGGAACAAAAAGAGGATCAAAGGGAGGCTGAAAACTGTAAAAGGAAACTTCTCTTTAACATATTAGTGACATGACTCCAGATTTGGTAGTAGTTGACATCAAGGGATCTAAGGTCATGATGACATGGAAAAGTGAATATAAGAGGTCAAAATGGATTACCCTAACCCATGGAAGTAAAAATGATGAAATGATATGTCCCCAACCAGACACGAATGCAGATGAGCGTCATGTTCAAGGGCGACATACTACCGACACGACTGAGAACTAGTTCCATTTTCCCCCACCATTGCTGGAAAGTACCCCAATTATTTTTGGAAACAAGCTTGAAGGGGATAGCATATGCTTTTCATGTAAGTTTTTCCTTCGAAAAAATCCATCCTAGTACATTTTATGAGCCCTAGGAAGGAGGAACTCGGTAACATCATGGTGACAGTTTCCATTTAGGGTTTAACGAGTTTGACAAAGGAATAACTCGACATATTTTCATGTGTAGAGAGTTTTAAAAGAAGTAGAAAAGAAAAATCTAGTAGCCCCTTTTCGTAGGTAGTCTCACGGATCCGAAAAGGTATAAAATTCTGTCTAAGAGAACCTCTTAGTTGCGATAGACTAAGGTATTCCTTTTTCATAAATAATCTATCCCAACCCAAAAAAGGGGTAAACGTATACTAGATAGATATCATTTCACATCCATTTAATGAGTTTAAACAACAAGAGTCTTGGTAATATTTTCAATTTTTGAGAGTCAGAAAAGAGCTGAAAGATGACTCCAACAATGACTTTTTCGTGTTCTTACCGAGTCCGAAAAAGTATAAAATACAATTTGTTACTTCATCATTGTCACATTGAAGACCTGTCGCTACACAAGAGACACATGTAAAACCAATTTCTTGAAATAACATAGTGAAATAATAATAAAATATGCTTTAAAACCTAATTAGGGTTCTGAAAAGTCATAAAATGCCAAATATGGTAAAAAATAAATTACTTTTCACTTTTACCTCTTGTGAGAAATTTGCTATGGTTTTTCACTACAATTTTGTGGCATTGACGACGCGAAATCCAGGAGGCCAATCATGAATCCGTTTGTTCCAGGTAAGAACTCACATCTTTCCTTGCATTTTGATTATTTTTTCATTACCTGAAAACCTAATTTTTTAGATCTATGGGGGGGTTTTGTAAAAATTAGGGCGCGGCGGTTAGCGTGTATATCTGGCATGGACCCGCACCAACCAGCCTAAAAATTGAATGGGGCCATGCCAACCATGACATACATTTTTAGAATGAAAATACAAACAAGCATGCCCAATTTAACACTTCAAAATATTTGGATTTGGCGAATGACAACCATATGGATGTTTTTGCATGTGTGAAAAGACAAAATGGTGATTGAATGGAAAGAACGACAACACAGTGAAGAAGATGAGGAAGCCGTGGGAAATAGGAGATGCATGGAAGCTCTCGGAGATTGCAGGCTCAAGAAATTCTTTATGGCACCATGTCTCAAAGCTCAACCAGAGTTGTTGCACTACTTGATCAGTGTCTGGGATGTTAATCAGGAAAGATTCATTATTCACCACTAGGAACTTGAGATTGAGGTCTCAGATGCTTAATTCATAACCAGAATATTGCGGAGGGGGGCAGTACCAATCCTGATCGGCACCTGGCACTCAATGGAGAACATGAGTATGGTTATTGACAAGGTGTGCCCTAGGGAAAGGAAAATATTAGGAAGCGAAAAAGTGGATATCCAAACTATTACGGATTTGGCAGTAAGAGTAGTGTTGCACACCATCACACGGGCTACTGGATCACAGGCTCCGCATGAGGCCACAAAAACAGATCTACTTCTTATTGTATATTAAATGGCACCGACCTTCTACAACTAGGCAGAGGCGGTAACAATCAAGATGAAGCGTCAATTGACAAAATGCAAGAAAACCAAGCTAAAGAAGTTCGACTACAGGTCCATATTAGTATCTTTCATCTTGGAGCAGTTACCAATATTCCAATGTCTAGAGGTAATAGTTCTGACACCACAAGCCTAGGAGCCACAGATGGTCTATTGGGAAACTTTGATGCCAAGGTCAAGGGGCGGTCAAAAAATGTCTTGGAGACCGGAGTTCTTTGAGTGGCTCCGCCGATAGTTGATTGTCATGGAGGATTGGCCCTATTCTGGCACGGATATCACTAGTGATGCAGATTTCCCAATTCCAGAAGGAGAGGATTGGGATGAAGTACTAGGTAAGACTCATTTTTTATTTTGATGAGCATTATGATTTTTTTGTTATGTATGTTCTGACATTATTCCATGTAATTACAGATGTTGGTCTAGAGAGACCTGCAGGTATGTCCCCGATAGCACATGGGATTCCTCACGATTTTTATGTGGCCCCTCATGGTGAGGGAGGCGAGGAGGAGGATATCATACACAACTTGGAGGGAATCTCCCATTGGATCCCAGACTATGCGCAATTCGATGATGTTCCTCGCGCGTATTAGAGACACAATACAGGGGTGTCAAACCATGTTCACCACTTGCTAAGGCAGCTTGTACGAGCAATGATGTGCTATAATGAGGGTCATGTTGAGTAGACACCTAGGTTTTATTTCTGCATATTTTTTGAGAGACATGATGTCTCAGGATGCAACTGAAACACACATTTTTTTTGAACTTATGATGCACATGGATGAAAACACTCAATTACGTGTGTGTGTGTATATATATATATATATATATATATATATATATATATATATATATATATACATCTATTTTCCTATATGGATCTTGTCATGTGATTATGTTTTTTACAAATTATGCAAATGTCTATCAAATAAAATGTTAGCTACTATATCAGTTAATGCATTCATTTGTCTAGGAATATGTTGATATGTAATGTAATCAAAATTTATTTCCAGTAAATGAACACACAAACACAACCTTAATATGTGAGGGTTTCTAATAGAATAATTTCCATTAAGTTGAAGAACAACAAGTTGTGAGTCTAGGTGAACAATCAATTCACGAATGGCAAGAGTAATGGCCTCGGTCAATAGTTCAATAACAACACTATATTCAGCGACATTGTTTTTATTTCGTCCTAGACAGATACCTTGAAGGTCTATCAACTCACCAGCAAGATCATAAATTACCCAAGTTGTTGAAGATAGGTTTTGAGTACTGCAGGAAGCACCATCTGCGAAACTGACATAAGGGGTAATAGACATCTACATAATATGCAACGATCCAATAAGCGGGAAAATGTTTGCAAAGCACACCAAATCAAAAATCTACAAAAATGAAAAAACACCTATGTACAAAAAACATGCACGAATGACTCATGCATAGTATTTGTTAAGATACAATGCATTTTTGGACTGATCCAGAGGATGACCTTCATAATCAATAAGCTCATAAGCCCCATTCCACAAAACATGTTTAAAAATGTAGGGGCCATGCCACATGGGTTTAAATTTTCCTGCCTCTACCTTATTGTGAGATTGGTCATACAAGAGGACAAGATATCCTTCTATGAAAGAATGAGGGGAAATCGACTGGTCAAAATGAATTTTGACCCAATTTTTCTGTGCTTCAATGAGCAGAGCAACAAATCGGCAAGTTTCATCTAGCCTCTATAAATAGAGAAGACACTCTTCTTATGGAAAAGTATTTGAATTAGGGGAATTTTTAGGTCTAAAATGGTCCTCCTAAGAAAAATGTACAAACAAGATAAACTTTATAAGAACCAACAGAATAGAACATGATGATGTCAACCATGGGGAATGATTCACCATTTTTTAAGTAAAAGGGTAAAAAGATTATAAAATAATAAAATAATAAAAACTACTTTTTCAACTCGTATTTTCAACTTATCTTCCAAAGTATTTACTCAAATTTCAAGTGGGAGTACTCATTGGATGCAAAATTTAATTCCTCATCCAAGGAGTACCCATGTTGCATACTTTCAATGGACCTTGCTACACAAAAAATTAGAAATACATGAAAAATTTTGATTGCAATCACGTTTTTCATTTATTTCTCATTTTTCCTATATCAGGGTCCATCGAAAGTATGAAACATGGGTACTCCTTGGATGAGGAACTAAATTTTGCATCCAATGAATACTCCTGCTCAAAATTTGAGTAAAATATTTGGGAGATAAGTTGAAAATACGAGTTGGAAATGTAGTTTTTTTCTTTCTCCCTGTAAAATTTGATGATGTAATCAAATATTATATCATTATTTCCACTATTATTTTATAATTTCCTTAGGAGGCCCATTTTAGACCTCAAAATTCCCGCAATGGTAGAAATTCAATAGTTAGTTTTAGCGAAGGTATTTCAGATTCAATCAGAAGGGTAGCTTCTAGACCATAGACAAGCTGAAATGGAGTGAACCCAGTCGCATCCTTTACTAAGGTTTGGTAAGCTGAAAGAGGTGAGAGCAACATGAGATGCAAATTTGATTTGTGCATCCCAATTGTACGTTGAAGCAAAGTGATGAGAACTTTTTTCACGGCTTCAACATGGCCATTGGCCTGAGGGTAGTACGGCGTTGAGCTATCGTGATGCAGAACCAACTTAGAAGTCAAATTTTCCACCATGTAATTCCGAAAATGGGAACCATGATGGAATGAAATGGCTTGAGGGACACCAAACCTATAGATGACACAATTGAATAGAAACTGTGTTGCTATCTTACTATCAGCCGTAAGTGTAGGCATTGCTTCAGCCCATTTGGTGAATTAGTCCATGAATACGATGATATAAGAATGTACTGCAGCCAAGTGAGGGTTACACATCATAAAATTGATGCCCCACCTTGAAAATGGACCAATGGTAATGACAGGGTGAAGATGGGAAGGTGACGCATGCATCTTGCACTGATAAATCTAGCAATCATGGCACTTACATACAAAAACAATGTAGTCTTTAAAGATGGTGGGCCAAAAATACTAAGCACGGAATTTTTTTTGTGTAGCAGCATATCCAAACATGTGACTGCCACAGGCACCACTGTGAAAATCATTCAGGGTCTTTTCAGCCTCCTTGAGAATAAAAAACCGCCGGAGAATAGAATCAACCCCGATGGAGTAGAGTGTATCTCCGACTATGCTATAGGGTTGCGATTGATGACGGATGCATCAGCGAGCATCCTTCATCAATTTAGATTGGAAGGTGTAAGTTTGAAGATATACGATTATATCATCGTACCAAGGATCGAGGGTGCTAATCAGAAAAAGCATGTCATCCAAAATGCATTCCTTGGAACCAGACGAAGTAGAATTGGAAGGGAGAGAGCAGATAAAATCGGCAAAGACTAATGACTTCTTCGACTTGGCAGTAGTGAACTCCAAATTGAACTCTTGGAGGATGACAATCCACTTCGAGTACTTGCCCCGCAAAAATTGACGAGTTAAGATGTAAGCCATAGGGTTGCAATCAAAAATCACAGTCACTGTACGCAATAGAATATTGTGACGAAAACGTTGAACGGATTGAACAACATCCAACGCCAACTTATTGCATGTGAATATCGCATCTCAATATCGAGAAGGTTACGATATATATAGTAAATTATATGCTTGTCACCATAATCATCATCTTGTACCAAAACAATGGAAATCATGCTGAATGCGACGACCCAGCATAGTGGGGATTAATTTCGCGGTGATAATTCGAGGACGAATAGAGGAGCATTGGATTTGTTAACGTCTAGTGCGGCTGAAGGACTTTTTTGGGTTATTCGTCCCTAAAGGAATAGGATTCCCTACTTTAGTTATCACGTAAACTTTTCAATAATTTCAAGACAGTTGGGCATAAATGGTGTTTGTTAGGCTAGCTCTCCAGACTTCACAGCTATTGTAAGTGATAGAGTAGGTATCACACAGTTTGCACCAAAGTGACTTCTAGAGGAATCCAATCTTTGGGGAAATGATAAACCCTAAGAGTCTAGTGGAGTCAACACAGAATACACACTTATGCGGATTTAGCCGAATGTTATAGTGTCGACAATGAAGAAAAATCTGATGGAGATGATCAACATGGTGTTTATGCTTAGCTGAATGAGGCGATAGGTCATCCAGATAAGGCTGGAAAATGCACTTGATATCATGGAAAGCATATGACATTTATCACTGAAATGTAGCCCCAACATTTTTCAGATTGAAAGGGAGCTTTTTATAAGTGAAAGTACCTCAAGGATAGATAAAGGCAGTCTTATGTTGATCGACCAAAAGAATATTAATCTAGTTATACCCAAAAAAACCATCCATAAGGGAAAAAATATCACTCCCACCACAATTATTAATGATTTGATCAATAAAAGGAGTAGGATAATTATTCTTAGGGCAAGCACGGTTAATGTCTCGGTAATCAACATAGATGCTAATTTGTACCATGTTTATTATCTACGAGAATAATATTGGAAACCTATTCTGTGAAGGGAATCAGATAGATAAAACCAGCTTTAAGAAGTTTTTCAACTTCTCCCTTAATAGCAGCAACCTTTCTAGGGTGCACAAGACAAAGACGTTGGCGAATAGGCTTCGCATCAGGATAGGTGGGAGTCTGATGCACCACTATACTTGGATCGATACTAGGCATCTCTTTGTAAGACCATGCAAAAACATCGCGAAACTCACAAAAGAGACTAGTATAGACCTGAAACCTCGAGGAAAGAGCATTCTGCTCCATACCGTCGAATCAAATTATCAAAGTTCATTTCTCATTATGTACATTCCTATTTGATGTTTAGGTCAGCAAGGAGTTAATTTGGTATTTAGGGCTAGGTGCAAGTTATTTTTCTCAAGGTGCTTCATAATACCTGGAGGCCAGAGGAAGATTTCCAATAAGCTTCATTTTAGGATTTTCATCATGTTCGAGGATATTTCTTTTTCAAAACTTTGTTTTGAAAAGGAAATTTTCAAATTTTAATGTTTGTAATAAATCTATATTTTAGAGTCTCCTGTCTTGAAATATTTCAGAAAGCAACCTTGGTTATCCTTCGCTAAGCCAGATGTCGAATCCTTGCAAAAGACAAACAAGTGTTTTCAGTCCAAAACTCAGAAAAGCCAAAAGAGAAACATTGTATTAAAAGATCAAATATCAAAGCTGCAGAAATTCATGTACAAGATGTCAGGCATGAACGGTGCATGAGCCGTGGTTTCAAGGTAGCAAGATTTGCTGACTAGACTTACAAGTGCCCTCCTTGTGGCATTGCATTCAGCTGCAGTATTGCTTTGGAGTTACATCTGGTGATGTCGCACAAGGTCACATTTTCAAAAGATAACTTGCCAGAATTGACTGGGATTATTAAGCTACTTTCTGGCTCATCGAGTGATTGCTCCAAAGCTGGCATAAATCTGGAATGCCTTTTGTGCTCAGTAAAATGTGAAGCCATAGATGATTTTGTTCTGCATTTATTTTCTAGTGTGCATATCAAATCCTGGAGAACATCTACTTGCCTAGTTTGCTAAAAACAGTTCATTCATGTGAATGACCGGGAGAGCCATTTGCATGCATATAAACACAAATTTCAATTGCAAAAAGTTTGTTTAAGCAATAGGCTCAAGAAGGTGAAGGATATGGGACATTTAGAAAACATGGGATATTTATGCACATATTGTATGATATGGTGTAAAAAGTCGGCCCTGCTTTATCCTTCATTTATTGGGCAGTGCTCACAGGTTATATGCTGAGATTCAAGATCAGCGACATACAAATAAAGTAATACAGACTCGATCACAAGAAGAAAAAAAGAGGAATGCCACTGCAGATTCTGGCTGAGCTTAAACAGGAAGGCATTTGTTTTCTATAGCATGATGGCTCTGTACTTGCACTTAGTGAACTTGAAATTTTGTTTAAGTACCTAGAACGTTCAGGTTGTCTAAACACGATAGTATTTGATCTTAGTCTTGCAAGAGGTCTTAACTACTACATTGGAGTGATATATGAAGCTGTTTTCAAGGGAAGCACACAGGTTGGTTCCATTGCAGCTGGTGGACGTTATGACAATCTTGTTGGTATGTTTAGTGGGAAGAAAATTCCTGCAGTAGGTATTAACCTTGGGATTGAAAGAGTATTTACAATAATGGAGGAAGAATGCAAAAATGCAATCTCTGCAACACAGACAGAGGTTTTGGTGGTGGCCTTGGGAGATGATATGGGAGTAAAAGCGTTTGAATTTCTTGCTACATCAAATAGCTAGCTACGGGAAAGCTTAGTGTGGATGTTCGTTTCAAATGATAGAGTTAGTGCAAGGAACAATTTCTATAATGGTGACAACGGTGATGTATAAGGGTTAGCGTTATCAGTTTCGTGGGTGTTTTTGTTGTCATATAGCAGGCTACGTTGCAGCTGGAATGGGCGGAATACAAATCTCAACATGAATCAAACAAATTCCCAAATGGCATCGAAATTCTCAACCACCACAGAGTCCGATAGTTATATGGCGCTCTCGGTTGAATGACTTCTTGAAGAATCCGAATTCGGTGGATTACAAATAATGAAATCAGCACCAGATCCGGAGATGTTATTGCAATTGTAATAATTCACCAGGGATTCCAATGAAACGCATTATGAAACATCGACACCTATCGAAGCCAAAATTAAAACGAAATGTCCACCACAGCAGAGATAGTATATATAGCGGCTATGGAATGCACGACACGTTGGGAAATATGCCTGTAAAAATAGACATCTGGATAATTGGTTTTAATTTAAAGGGAAAGTGGCCAACGCATTTCCAGAACATTTGGGGGTAGGTGTATAGGGATGTGCAAAGTGGCATTCAAAGATCGATTACCTATTTTGCCTTTAGTCTACGCTCCAGGTCATTAGAAATCCTCAGCTGGAATATTGGAAGGTTTTTCTATCTTTAGAGCAGATAGATGATCCTTTTCTATCTTTATGACTTCAGTTAAATATCCAAATTGGCTATCAGAGGAATTTAAGGAGAACGATCCAGATTTGTTTAGTCATCAGAGAATTTTATGGAGAATGTTGTTCTCCTTTCTATCTTTATCAGTTCAGTTGAAACAGTGCCCTTGCTGTTGGGTCAATTTATTTTCTCCTAGGATAGTTTATTTAATGTATTGAATGATCATTTGTAAAAGGGGGGGGAGAGTTCTGAGAGGTGTGTGGAAGATAAGTCAGAGTTTTATTGTACAGTTCTGGCTGGAGATTAATGAAATGAGGTAGCTCTGTTTCAGGAGATCCCTGTGGCAACAACTTAGCATTATGTTTTTCTCTGTTCTCATATGTATCTTGTAATGTTTACATTTCATTCATAAATCGTTTTCTTTTGAATGCTTTTAAGTGTGAAGGGCAGAATTCAGCTCGCTGCTCTGCCTTGGGAAAGTATTCAAGTTCTATGTTTTCCTCCGTCTGAAAAGGATTCATGAATTCATGCCCTTTTCAGCTTCTTAAACATTCTTTGCACTCCATATAATTTCGAATTGAATGCTTAAGCTTTTGCCTATCTTGCCTCATGTAATAATCTGCATCTTTCATTTAATTTCCCTGCTCCTGCTGTCTTTGCCCCACACAGCCCAGAAAACCCCGACATTTATCAAAAATCTCTTGCATATCTATTTACTAGCCTAAAATCAATATCAGTGTTTCATTTAGGTCATCTCAGATCCTATTGGACATCTTTCACTGAGTTTGACCCGGAGAGAGCCCTCTCCTGTCCTCGTAGGGCTAGCTACGAGGTTGAGCTTGGTTTGATGTTGCCTCGAGTTTTGCCTCTTTCAGCCTGTGGCAGATTCGAGCGCTAACATAGTGGCGACCATACTGGGGAAGATGGTTTGCTGTTGATTTGACAGTCGACTTGTAGATTGTCTTGCCCCAGTGCAGGAAATCAAGTTGCAGATCTGATGCTGATGGTGGACAGCAGTCAGACACATATGAAGGCTGAAACATTCACCCGGCGACTCCAGCTCGATCCAGAGATTCCAGTGCTCGCTGATCTACTCATGCAATGGTAGGGTATGTGGCAAACCCTGCTCTTTGTGAAGTTGTAAAAGAGGTTAGAGATCAGTTAGCAGATTTTGAAATTAATGAAGGATTTTTCATTGCTATGTTTCAATGTTTGAAATCTCCAAAGTTCCCTCTTGAAGCTAAAACTGGTTTCTGCGAGTTAGTTGTTGAAAAACTTGAGAAGGAGATTCAGTGTTTGAATGATCAGATCCAGTCTTACGATTTCCGAGACCCCCAAAAGTTCTTGGAAACTCTTCCTCCTTCAAAACAAGAAACAATAGAGTTGCCTACAGATGTTTGCATGGACAGTGTGCAGCTGGAAGTATGTATTGCAGAGTTGGGGCAGCAAACAGAGTCTGGCTTTTCTGATCCTATTGCAGCATACATGGAAATGTTTTTCAGTTTGACTGATAGATCAAGCTGTCTTATACATAGCCAGATTCATTACGTGCATGAAGGGCTGCCAGCAATTACATCTGTGATCTGGTTGGAGCACTCTCAAGCAGCATTCTTCTCAGATTTACTTGAATGGTTGATCTGGCATTTCAGTATTACCTGATCTATTATTTTTGCAGCAAAGTAGGGTAGATTTTGTAAATAAATAAGCAGCCAAAGGGCAGCATTTTGTTCCAGTTCATTGCAGTTCTAGTTTGAAGTTTGCCGAGTCAGTTTTACAATCATTTCAGTCGAGTTTCAGTCCATAAATGAGTTGAAAGTTTCGTGTTGTCTGGTGAAATAATGATTCCATAGCCCAATGGATGGAGGCACTGTCTGCTCTCCCAAAGCTCTGCGGTTCTTGGCACCTCCAAGAAGCGGCAGCTGCCATCCCCATTGGAGCCAATGTTAGACTCCGTCTTGTCAGCCCGCTGCAGTCAAATTCACCAAGGTTCATCTCTTGTCATTTGCAGTCACTGATGTTACTCTGGTCCAGAAAAGAGTCATTTTAATTCTTGAGTCCAGGGTTTTGTCTGCAGACTAGAGAAAGGTTCAGTAAGTTTTTATTTTTATGTCATTATCAATAATGTGAAATTGATTCTTCTTCAAAACAGGGTTTTAAAGAAGAAATCATCAGATGTATCTTTTCACCATGTAGTTCCTCAGTTGCAGATGGTGGTTCTCCTTGCCAAAGTTCGATGTCGGATCCCTGCAAAAGACAACAAACATTTTTAGTCCAAGATTCATAAAAGCATGGTAAAGCAAAAGAAAAGCATTGTATTAAATAGCCAAATCTCAAAGTGCCAAAAACATTATAGAGTGGGTTGTTAAACAAATTTGAAAGGCAATCTGATTTGATGAGATATTTATTTCATGTATAAAACATGGCAAACAAACTCATTTGCCAAAAATCCGCAAGGCAGAGGTCGGAGTCAAGTTTTTGAAGGCCGTAGGCAAGGTTTCATAGTTCTGGACAGCGTTTGGAGGGCGTGAGACCCACTTGAGGGGTGCGACCCACTTGGGTGTTTCAGCCAGTGTAAAATTGAACGCATGCGACCCACTTGAGGGGTGCGACCCACTTGAGCGCATGCGACCCACTTAAATTAGCACCCAGAAATTCGTTTTTTGCGCCCAGATTCGATTCTAGTCGACTCCAAAAGCTTGCAAATAGGCTTTTATCATTGCTCAGTGGATTTTTAGCATGGTTATGATATTATTTATGTTGTCAGAAGAAGCGTTTGCTTTGTTGCCTTGGGGGTGAAGGACACGTTCTAAAGGCATTTGAATTTCTTGCTATATCAAATAGCCAGCTACAGGAAAGCTCAGAGTGGATGTTCGCTTCAAATGACAGAGTTAGTGCAAGGAAACAGTTTCTATAATGGTGACAACGGTGATGTGTTATCAGTTTCGTGGGTGTTTTTGTTGTCATATAGCAGGCTACGTTGCAGCTGGAATGGGCGGAATACAAATCTCAACATGAATCAAACAAATTCCCAAATGGCATCGAAATTCTCAACCACCACAGAGTCCGATAGTTATATGGCGCTCTCGGTTGAATGACTTCTTGAAGAATCCGAATTCGGTGGATTACAAATAATGAAATCAGCACCAGATCCGGAGATGTTATTGCAATTGTAATAATTCACCAGGGATTCCAATGAAACGCATTATGAAACATCGACACCTATCGAAGCCAAAATTAAAACGAAATGTCCACCACAGCAGAGATAGTATATATAGCGGCTATGGAATGCACGACACGTTGGGAAATATGCCTGTAAAAATAGACATCTGGATAATTGGTTTTAATTTAAAGGGAAAGTGGCCAACGCATTTCCAGAACATTTGGGGGTAGGTGTATAGGGATGTGCAAAGTGGCATTCAAAGATCGATTACCTATTTTGCCTTTAGTCTACGCTCCAGGTCATTAGAAATCCTCAGCTGGAATATTGGAAGGTTTTTCTATCTTTAGAGCAGATAGATGATCCTTTTCTATCTTTATGACTTCAGTTAAATATCCAAATTGGCTATCAGAGGAATTTAAGGAGAACGATCCAGATTTGTTTAGTCATCAGAGAATTTTATGGAGAATGTTGTTCTCCTTTCTATCTTTATCAGTTCAGTTGAAACAGTGCCCTTGCTGTTGGGTCAATTTATTTTCTCCTAGGATAGTTTATTTAATGTATTGAATGATCATTTGTAAAAGGGGGGGGAGAGTTCTGAGAGGTGTGTGGAAGATAAGTCAGAGTTTTATTGTACAGTTCTGGCTGGAGATTAATGAAATGAGGTAGCTCTGTTTCAGGAGATCCCTGTGGCAACAACTTAGCATTATGTTTTTCTCTGTTCTCATATGTATCTTGTAATGTTTACATTTCATTCATAAATCGTTTTCTTTTGAATGCTTTTAAGTGTGAAGGGCAGAATTCAGCTCGCTGCTCTGCCTTGGGAAAGTATTCAAGTTCTATGTTTTCCTCCGTCTGAAAAGGATTCATGAATTCATGCCCTTTTCAGCTTCTTAGACATTCTTTGCACTCCATATAATTTCGAAATGAATGCTTAAGCTTTTTCCTATCTTGCCTCATGTAATAATCTGCATCTTTCATTTAATTTCCCTGCTCCTGCTGTCTTTGCCCCACACAGCCCAGAAAACCCCGACATTTATCAAAAATCTCTTGCATATCTATTTACTAGCCTAAAATCAATATCAGTGTTTCATTTAGGTCATCTCAGATCCTATTGGACATCTTTCACTGAGTTTGACCCGGAGAGAGCCCTCTCCTGTCCTCGTAGGGCTAGCTACGAGGCTGAGCTTGGTTTGATGTTGCCTCGAGTTTTTCCTTCTTCAGCCTGTGGCAGAATCGAGCGCTAACA